>OY986040.1:96497536-97697536 GCA_963920215.1 Nineta flava
CAGCGGAAAAACTAGCTATGTTCCAAATTTTCATGAACTGAATAGTTTTGCCACAATTCAGCACAAACATTTGTAATTACTCTTGATTATAAAAGCATACATAGGTGGGCACCTTTATACCATAGGTGGGCAAACTTTGACTGCACTCAGCTCTGAGTGATAGATGAAGAGAGATAGAGTATAAATACAGGGTTAACTAACAATTATTATTATTTTCTTTTTTTAATTAAAACATTTTCTGAAAAAAATATGATAATAGCAACTATTTTTTATGGTCACTATTATTCAAAGTATTCAATACATACAATACATTGAATACATACTCTGGAATTTTGGGCTGGTAATTTGGGGCATAAAATGTACCTTTTTAATATATTTGGGTATGAATAAAATATAAATGTTATATAAATTATAAAATATAAATCTTTAGATCTTTTACATTTACCGCTTGACACTTGTAAACCGCTTGTAAATTTTTTGATGATTTGGCTTTACTTTAGATTTTAGAATTAGGTTTTTGGAAATTCCGAATAATTTGCATTAAGTATTCATATCGGAGAACTAATAAATAATTATTTACTTGATTTAATTATTTTTTCTTAGTAGGGGGTATTGTGTCATGCGAATTTGATGACACTGGATACAATAAAGATGCCAATGATAAAGCTGGGGGGGGGGGGGTGTTAATTTGTTACTAATTTCTAAATGGTTAAATTTTACATAAAGTGGGAATACATATAGTTGTTGTTATTGTAATTATTGTTATTGCTATCATCATTATTGTTGTTATTATTATTATTGTTATTATTATTAGTATGTTTTTTGGTGTATCTCTCCATATTGTAAAAGATATTTCTTAAACAATAAATATTTTATAAAACTATTTCTAAATTGATTGAATAAATTATTGGGCAATAATCGGTAGGTAACCTGTATTGAAACATTGTTTCGTCTTACTTCAAAACATACCTTTTTTACTTACTCTCACACAGCTTATGGAGAGCGGTTCGGCTCCGGAGAGCCACCTGTGCCCATCTTATACCAGTTAATTGGTATTTTGACTTCTTTACTTTGGACTCAAAATTTTTGGATGTATTTTGGGTTAACTGTTCCAAAATTAGTAAATGAACCTTTTCCCTCCTCCCTTAAATGTTTTCGTTAAAGATAAGGGTAAGAGATATTTATCATTTTTACTAAAACCAAATATAAGGGGAACAAATTGATTGTAAAAGGATATTTCCCACCAAAAACAAAAACGTAAAGTGGCCAAATTTTTGCATACAAAAAGAAATAATATCCCAGCAAAAACAAAAATATTCGCCTTCATAAGTAGCGCTATGTAAGGACCAAGTGAGAAATCACTTTTAACAAAAGTGAGAAATGATTGGTATAAATTTATTGTGCTTCCGCCTCGCAGATGGTGGGGTCTCACGCTACGTTTCAAATTTGAACTTCATAACTTTTTTTGTTCCTGAGATACAGAAGTCTGCAAACCATTTCGAATCCTTCCTGTAAGTAAAACATAGTACTATGGGAGGCTCTAACTTAAAAAAAAAAGTTGCAATATGTTTATAGTTTTAGTTTAACTTTTTAGTATTTCTAGTATACTAAATTCAGTGCTATTTTAGGAACGAGTTATTTCTATTGAAGATGATAATGAATAACATTGAATATGCCATTAAAATTATGCTAATGTTTTAATGCAATGTTCACCGCGTGATATAATTGGTAGTTAAGTTTAAACGTGTGACTATACTAAAAATATTCGTACCCGTGTATTCATGTTCTGCATTACTTACAAATACATCTTGGTTATGTAATAATCATAAATAAATAAACCTATTTTTAACCCGACTGCAAAAAAGGAGGATGGTTCTCAATTCGTCTGTATTTTTTTTTTTTTTTTTTTAATGTTTGTTACCTCAGAACTCCGTCATTTATGAACCGATTTTGAATTTTTTTTGTTTTGTTTTGAAGGGTTTGATTCCCGATTGGTCCCATTGTCACCAAATCGCATTCTGATGAGGGGATCTCCGGGAAATTGAGGAAAATCTTCATTTTATATGTGATAACCGATTTCTGCGAAATTTTTTTTTTTTTTTTTTGAAAGGGTATACTCATTCATAATGGGAAAATAAGAAAATTTTTTTAAAAACCGAATTCAAAAAAATTTTTTACAAAAAAAAAACCGACCCCAAAAAAAAAAATTTTTACAAAAAAAAAACAAAATGCTTGTAAAAAAAACTGAAAATCTGTTATAAAAAAATGCACTAAAAATTAAAAAAAAAAAAAAAAATGGGTAAAAAAAAAGAGTTATAAAAAAATTCACTAAAAATTAGTTGGTCGTTTAGTAGGTCTACCCATATTTAGACAAATAAAATCAGTTATAGAACTTCAAAGTCACTAAAAAGCGAGAAATAAAACTTATTTTGACAAAATGGAAACCCGACTTCTAAAATCAAATATTCTATAACAAAAGATGCACTAAAAAGTAAAAAAATAATTGCATATTCTTGTGCCAATTTTAATTCACCAAAGCAAAAATTTTTAAATATATATGTACAATTATTGTTATTTTTGGAGGCGGTGTCCAAAAGTTATGTGAATTTCTCTATGTTGACACCGCCTCCAAAAATAACAATAATTGTACATATATATTTAAAAATTTTTGCTTTGGTGAACTAAAATTGGCACAAGAATATGCAATTATTTTTTTACTTTTTAGTGCATCTTTTGTTATAGAATATTTGATTTTAGAAGTCGGGTTTCCATTTTGTCAAAATAAGTCTTATTATAAAGTCTGATGTAAGTATATATATATACTGGATGCACTAAAATCTAAAACGAGTTTTCGTTTGTCCTTGCTATTGTAAATTAATCTAATATTAAAAAATCGTTTTTTATAAGAATGTATTGATAGTCTTTGTTCGGAAACAAATGGATTCTGCACAAATCAATTGTAAAACCATACTTACTTTGTATTCGTTTTTCGAACTAAAGTTGTTATACGGTTTTATAAATAAAATTTAGCAAGGGCAGACAGAAATTTTCTTCTATTGGTGTAGGTATTTAGTAGTATCCCGCTCAAATGAATGTTTATTTTTTACGAGTATTAATAACTAACGTTTTCCCGCGGCTTTGCCTCGTTTTATTTCTATATCTCCGGCTCCCGTCATTTTAAAACCTCAATGTAAATTCTCACCGCTAGAACTACTACAAATATTTATAGATACTTCCACCAAATTTCTATTTCAGCGAATATTTTCAAAGTATATCTTTCGTAGCGAGATAAAATACCACTTTTCATGTCTAATCATAAGTTTTTAAACAAAAAAAGTTTCATCAAAATCGGTCCTAATTTATACTGATGATGACTACATTGTAGTCGAAATACGTATTTATAATACAAAAAACTGATCTAGGTAAAGGGGGCGAATTTGAAATTTTACATTATTACAGTTTAATCTCCTTTCCATGAGTAATATAGTTTCGTTTTGATGTTCATCGCACTTATTTTTCAGTTGTAAATTCACCTCTTTTTAACCCGACTTAAAAAAAGGAGGATGGTTCTCAATTCGTCTGTATTTTTTTATTTATTTTTTTTTTTTTTATGTGTGTCACCTCAGAACTCCGACATTTATGAACCGGTTTTGAATTTTTTTTTTTGTTTTAAACGGTTTGGTTTCCCATTGGTCCCATTGGCACCAAATCGCATTCTGATGAGGGGATCCCCGGAAAATCGAGGAAAATCCTCATTTTATATGTGATTACCGATTTCTGCGAAATTTTTTTTTTTTTTTGAAGGGGTATACTCATTTATAATGGGAAAATAAGAAAATTTTTTTAAAAAACGACTTCAAAAAATTTTTTTACAAAAAAAAACCGACCCCAAAAAAAAAATTTTTACAAAAAAAAAACAAAATGCATGTAAATAAAATTGAAAATCTGTTATAAAAAAATGCTCTTAAAATTAAAAAAAAAAAAAAAAAAAAACGGGTAAAAAAAAAATGTGTTGTAAAAAAATTCACTAAAAATTAGTAAGTCGTTTAGTAGGTCTACCCATATTTAGACAAATAAAACTAGTTATAGAACTTCAAAGTCACTAAAAAGCGAGAAATAAACCATATTTTGACAAAATGGAAACCCGACTTCAAAAATAAAATATTCTATAACAAAAAATGCACTAAAAAGTAAAAAAATAATTGCATATCCTTGTGCCAATTTTAGTTCACCTAAGCAAAAATTTTTAAATATATATGTACAATTATTGTTATTTTTGGAGGCGGTGTCCAAAAATTATGTGAATTTCTCTATGCTGACACCGCCTCCAAAAATAACAATAATTGTACATATATATTTAAAAATTTTTGCTTAGGTGAACTAAAATTGGCACAAGGATATGCAATTATTTTTTTACTTTTTAGTGCATTTTTTGTTATAGAATATTTTATTTTTGAAGTCGGGTTTCCATTTTGTCAAAATATGGTTTATAAAGTAGCAATTTCATTCATAATTTTTGATTCATTTTCCTCGATTCTTTTCAATATTACATCTAGTATATTCTGACCTTCTTCACATAATCCGTTCGTCGACATTGTAAAATTAGAGACAAAATTATTTGGTATAGTGAATCTACACAAAATAAAAAATCATTAACTAGAGGAATTTAATTGACAATTGGTAAATATTAATCTCCTTGCCTCACTGTTAGTTAATTCCTATATCTCATTTTATTTAATATTATGCAAATGTCTACCTTGGTGTTTATTTTACGCTAAACAGTTATTAAATACTTTTTACTATTAATAATTATCATTGGTTATTTAATTAAATTAATTATTTAAAGCGTTTAGAGATCTGATTTATCCTATAATCAATTACAATTTGTTAATTAATTTCACTTATTTCTATTTTGATAAATTGGAAACACTAAGTTGAATCGTCCTCCATTAAAGAATTTTTTTCGTCCTTCATTAAAGAACACTACCACTTAAATTTTCTTTACAGCTTCTGTACATTATTATGCAGTCAATTATTATACAACTCGTTTTATCGTAGTCACACGCCTGGTATGCAAAAATAGATGCAAGTAAGTGAAAATTATGATGAAAATTATTCGAATTCTATTTATTCTTATTAGTTGTTCTATAAATAAAATAACTTCTAAATATAATACTTAACTAATATAACAATTAATATTATTGTAAGATCTGTCATCTACAGAAATTTTTATTTGCTATTTTTAAATACATAACAGTTATTAAAGTCGAATGTTCGATTCACTAAGAGCAGGCTACGACTGTAAAAGTTCTTTAATCACAATCTGTTAAAAAAAAATTTTATAAACTTTTTTTTAATAAAAATTCTTTTTTGAATCGGCATTTACCTTTTTTTTGTATCAAAAGTTTGATGTTTTTGGATCAATGTGAATGACGCGCGCTTATTTGAAGAAAGATGTGTAAACTTACACACTTCGAATATTTATTATTATTTATTCTCTTTAGTACCTAGCATACAACAAACACATTTACATGTATACAAACACAAACATATGTAGATTGTTGAAGTCAGTCAAACGTGCCTGAACGAAACGGGCTGCTTGACTGTTTTGCTACTAATATGTTACTAGTAGTAACGGAGGAGAGGTCAAAGCCTGGCAAGTAGGCTTTTCTAGGCCTTTTTTTACCGACTCCTAATAGACAAGGAATTTGTGTGTAGACTAGAAATTTAGTAGGTTGTGCGACTGCAGTCGACTTTGATAGGAACTATGCCGATATTCATCTGAATTGATATATATATATATATATATATATATATATATATATATATATATATATATATATATATATATATATATATATATATATATATATATATATATATATATATATATATATGTATATATAAATTGTTGGGCTTTACTTTTGCATTGCATTAATCCTAAAAAGCTATTGGAATATAAAAAATGCCTCATTGTTTACGCATTTCCTCCTTACTGATTATTGTACGAGTATGTCACTGCTAGACATATATTAAAGGATACAGCGTCCCATTCTTATATCCCAATGTCTAATTATTAGGATTAGACCCACTAACCAGGGTCAGACTGGGCCGAAAGGGCCCGGGTGGCTCCCCACAAGCCTGGGGCCCGGAACGGGATTATGGTAGATGGGATACTATCGGAAAATAATGAGATATACAAATTATTATTAACTATCAACTATACATATTATTAGATAAATATAGTTCCAATTACTTATAGTATAACAAATCGGAAGCTAACCTATTATATTATAATTAACATTTTTTTTTAAAAGAGAAGTTTCATCTAAGCTGTCAATAACTCAATCGTAAAAGATGCTGTTCTCGTCATCCTTGATAAGATCCGATTCTGTGTTTAGTCTAATCAACGAATCTAACAGTTCTTGCCCCAATAGAGAGCGAAGCCTCGTTTTAATGAGCTTCAGCTCTGAAAATCGTCTCGCGTGAACGAAATTGTGAGAATTACACAATATGCAACACATAAGGTGGTGTACGAGCTAATGTGCATGTTATATTGTGATAAAAGTTTACATGCACATGGTATGCAACTTTGGCAGACGTCCGAACCGCTTCGGGAAAAACACATGGCATCCTTTGCAGTTTGGTCTAAGACATCTTCGTCGTCTTTTTCCTCAATTTGAGAATCTGAGTCATTCATGTCTTACTGCCTTGGTGGAATGTGCTCACCTCAAAGAGTTTTAGACAGTTCAACACATAAATAATTTTATAAATGCATCTTAAACGTAGACATAGTATTACTAGACTGCGCGATTCATATACTTTCTGTATTGAAAACAGACAGCCTCTGATCTGCAGTGTTTCTATCTTTGTTCCACTGTGAATGAATGACAGAGATAGCTCTACCGTAACCGTGTTTGTACCTCTTTCTAATATTGGAACATGAATTTCATCGAAAGCATAGTCTAGTATTATACTATGTCTATGATCTTAAACAATGTCGTGTATTATGATAGTCGTCAAAATTGGTTGTTTCGTTCAAAAGTTATTACCGTTCAGAAATTGCCAAAACAAGTTTAATTTTTCTGTTTCATTTCATGTATGAACTATCTACTTTGCATATAGGTCGCAAGAGCCAGACCCTAGGCTGCGCGGGCCCCCTACCGTACCTACCGCTTGGCTTGTGGCAAACCCCGCAAGCCAGGCCCGTGGGGGGCCCGGCTGGCAAACGCCACCTCGACTATATCGCCAGTCCGACTGCCAGTAACTAATTTAAAGGTTTGAATCTACTTTACCTTTTGTATATAATCCTTGTTAATCCTTTGCACGATTTTATGACATGCAAAAGTATAGAATTTGCCAATAGTCTGCGTTAAAATGTTAAGTATTTCTGGCAAAAGGAGGAAATAAATTATGCAACTTTGCAATTCATATATTTAGATGCTCCCTCTCAAACATAATTCCAGTATAATTTCCGTCTACTTATTTTGAGATGTAGGAACATAAATAGTTGTCACCTTGAGTTCATAAAAATAATGACATTGGATACTGTCAAATCTTTGATATAAAATGCAACTTGCCAATACATTTTATAAGATCTTTTATAAAAGAAATTTTTGATACAAGATGTTTCAACACTACAACATTATATTTTGATTAATATATGTGAAATATTTAACTCGTCCACCAGGTATCGAACCCTGGACCTCTGGATTTCATGTCCAATGTGTATCCGTTATACCATGGATGATACAGATAGATGCGACAATTTTTTCATATCTTTGACAGTATTACATTGATGTCAACATTAACTCATTATTTCACATATTATTATTTGTGTATACTTAACTCGTCCCAGTACTATACCAATGTAAATTTCCATTTCAAGGGTAAGAATCTATGTTAGTCTATATTGTAAACGCTTGTTCTTTCATACTTATTTCTTCTTAACCGTACAGTGGACAATACACAAATACTAATATATGAAGTTTATATTTTTAATGTAAAAGATCTTTGTCGAAGAACTTTTACAGTACAAACCCAGCATAAGTGATTAGATAATGATTACATGAGAATACTTAATGAGTGGTGATGGTTTATATTGCCGATGTTATGTTAATTTAGATAAATGATCTTGTGTCTAGAAAACAATTAATAATCGTGACAAACGTAGTTTATAAATTTTTTAAGCAATAACAACAATGCCACACTTTTGTATAGTACTAGCTTTTGTCCGCGGCTACGATCGCGCCAAGTTTGATTTTGATTGATACGTTTTAAATTTAGCGTTTTAATTTTAGATTCAAAGAATATAGTCATACTAATAGAAAAAATATTATCTACAAAACTTCTTTTTAGACAATATTCTTCACTAATATATTATTTGGTGCCAAAACCACCAAACTACTAGGCGAGTAATCTCTCAAGTCTATTCCCGCAAGTTTTAGTGTCTTCCCTTGATACTTGTAAAGCAGACTTTGGGGGGAAACTGTAATCGTTTGAATTCAAACAGAAGATCATTCGGAATTAAAGGAATTCGTGGCACATATACAGTTTCCCCTTGCGCACACCCAGTTAAAATTGTGGCTTCCACTATCATGCGATGTAACGCTTTGACTTTCAGTCTGGTCCCGTTGCACAGTTTAAGGGGTTTCAAATTTCGCAACAGCATAACAGGAGTGCCCACGCGCAGAATATGCCTATGATATTTAAGACCCGGTGGTTTCAATGAATTTAAAAATTAGACGGGATAATTAATAGCGTCACCGTGCCTATCGAAGTGTATACCACTTCTTCCTCGTTCGAAATATTACCCGTTTACACAACCATTCCATAGACTTATCGCGAATATGAGCAATATCTGAATAAATTTTTGATATTAATTCCTGAACCGTAGTTACAACTGTGCCCAAATTTTCCGGGATGGTTATCAATCCATCAATTATCAGGTAGTCACCGTTGCCGATTTCAAGTAGGAGATTTGCAAATCTACCAGCAGACTCCTCTCCCCCAAGTGTACCCTCATACTTTTCTATGCATTTGTTTCAAAAACAAATACTTACTTTACTTACTTAATCCGACCCCTTCTACCTACCGTGGGTGTAGGGGATGGCAGAGAGCCCGCCATTTGGATCTGTCAGTACTACTCAAGGCTTTTCTCCAGGTAGCTCCTCTCTCTCTCACTGCTTCCATCACGTTGTCTTCCCATGTGCGTCTTGCTACGGGAATCTTGCGCCGGGTATCCGCATCATATGTCCAAACCAGCGAAGTTGTGAGGTCGGAGTAAATGTCAGAAGGGGTTTTACTTTGAGGGAGTCCCGAATGATTTAATTTCAGATTCTGTCTCTTCTTAAACTGGTCCGAGGTATTTTATTTCTGTGGCCTGGAGGCAAAAACAAATATAATATAAATCAAATATATCTGATATAGTTGAATAAATTAATTTAAAAAATGGATTGTTTACCACCAAAAATAATGAATAATCACTGTCAACACAAGTCTTGCATAATACTACAACGTATATTAACACATAGCCACATACTTAAGTGGCGATCTTTTTTAAAATTTGATAGCTGATTTGTGCGGAAACCATTCGGAAAAATGTTTGCACGAAAGTTGTTAATATTTTTATGTCGAACAAGTTTTATTCAAAACACTTTTTCAAAAATCAAATGCATTTGAAAATCAGCATTAAAATAACGCTATTTTTATGGCCATTCGTACATGTATCATAAATGTTAAAACACTATTCAATTGGTATAGCTGTAATTAGTAAGTTTGTTTTACTGTATTTTATACTTTTTGATTTTACTGTCTTTAGCATGAACAACCTGAAAGAATTTTATTCAGTTGGGTATCATAAATGTTAAAACACTATTCAATTGGTATGGCTGTAATTAGTAAGTTTGTTTTACTGTATTTTATACTTTTTTTTTACTGTCTTTAGCATGAACAACCTGAAAGAATTTTATTTAGTTGGGGATTTGTTTACCGATGATATATAGTCCGATCATTTGATATACCTGGAAACTTATATTTTTATCTGGAAAGTTTTCCGGGAGTTTTGAAAATGAGTTTTTTTATATATTTCGACGTGCTCCTTTCGAATTTTCACTTTCCCACCTATTATCATTGCCACTCGCGCCGCCATATGGAAAAATGACACCCTAAAACATTTTTATGACAATAAATCCTTTTCGATTTATTTTACGATGCAAATAGGTATGTAATAAATTAAACTGGAGAAAATTTCCTATAATTTATGTAGTAACTTTTTTTTGTAAAACGCATAGTTTCAGCGTACGAGTGTCGCAAACTATCACACTTATATTCTTAATAACGAAGAATATTTAATTAAAATAAGTACAAAATCGTATTTTCTTAAAAATTGTAATAAATTATCCATTAAAAAAATTTTTGATTATGAAATTCGCATTATTTCAATAAAGCACTAGAAAAGAGTATTCGTCTGGGAAAAGAATTTTTGAAAAACTTTCAAGATAAGAATTAGAATTGAAGACTGGAAATAAAGTATTATTTAGGTTTAAAAAGTAAATAAATATAATGAAAACAAAAGTTTATAAAGAACTTTAAGACATCTTTGTGTAGAGGAAGCGATGTCGCACCTTCCCATTCCAAACTGCGATCCACTACCCCAACATTTCAAAGATCATTGTGCGCTTCTGAGATAACACAGTTTATAGCTAAGGAAAAACCGGCGCGATCGTAATATTGTGTATGGCGTACGTAAATTAATCTATATAAGTAAAATGATAGAGGCTTGCCGTTTGGATTTTGATCTACTTTTTTTTGTTTTACTCCTAAGATACTTGGTCCTTATTTAAAAATTATCACGATATCTTCATTCAATAAAAAGTTTTTAAAGTATATATATATATATATATATATATATATATATATATATATATATATATATACACAAATATATATATATATATATATATATATATTCTGCCCTGACGAAGTCACGGATACAACACGCACACAAAGAAAAAGATAAGTTTAAAAGTTGTTTACTTACCTAGATAGAGCGGAGTCTGGTGTGTACCCCCGTGGGAATTTTCGACACATTCATTTTGTTTGTATTGACATGTACTTTAAGGTTTTAGGTGTTTGCCGTTTTCAGGTCATTGTTACGACTGCACAAAACAGATTAGTTGAGATAAGAGCTGAAAGAAATATTTTTGCTCGAGTTTTACTTTTGTCCCAGGAACGTGAAATTAGCCTGGAGAAGCTGATGTTATATCCATTAGGTCCAGTACCATGGGTATTAGCCACTGCCGATGGATTTGGAACTGGTAACAAACGAAGGGCCATAAATGTCACCGCCATTTCTCATAATTTAGGTGTAGAAATGAGCCACGCTATGTTGAATGTGTATGCCCTATCCGAATGTGACACCACCAGTTCCTTTGTTCGTCATGGAAAGTTGTCTGTGAAATCTAAATTGGAAAAGTTTTCAAAGTTTGTACCTATCCTTACATCATTAGAAGCATCACCGACAATTACAGGCACGTTACTGACCGGCCTGGAGAAATTCGTCTGTTGCTTGTACAGTAATAAGGAATACACAAATATAAACAAACTACGGTTTGATTTGTTTTCACAAAAGTATTCTTCCACAACTGCATTTTCTCTGCCCAGCAATCAAGCTGTGGATTTAACTTCTCCCATTCAAAACGTCATTAGAAAACCACATAAAACGTGTCAACTACCAATGTTACGTATGGAAAAGCGCACATGTAGCTAAACCCTCCACACCAACTTCAGTGGGACATGGGTGGGAGTTAGAGAATGGTGAACTTAAGTTTGATTGGATTAAAGGAGATCCGTTGCCACCCGAACTGCTTGTCGTTCCAGAAAGCTTTGAACCAGATGAATTTGAAGATGAAGATGAACCAGAAGTGCTAAACTTAGACGACATAATACACGAGAATGAAGAAAATGACAAATGATACTATAAAATCATATGCTGTTAGTTGAGTTTTTTTATTGAAAAAAATTTTTATTTTCATTATTAGACCTTGAATACATACTGAATAAGTTCATAAAAAAATATGGTAATTAATGTACCCTTTTGGAGTTTAAAATTAATCAAAACAAATTAAGCAAAAGAATATGCTGTAATTTAAAAAACGCCAAACAATTGAATTCTTAATCTGATAAGTAATACCAACACAAAAAGATAAATTCCCACGGGGGGAGGGGGGGGGGGTTCATATTTGTGGCTCGTGGTCTAATAATACACTGTGTTAAATAGTTTATGATAATAATTTTGAAAGTAAAATAAAATAATATATACTACAAAAACAATAATAAGAATACTTTTAATGAGAAATTTGAGCTTGAGGTTTTTTGATAATTTTATTTATATTTGGTCGTAAAAATAACGATGCTACTCTCATATCGCCTTCTACATTTAACAGTCTCGATCTTTTTTTCGTTTTTAGGTTGGTTAATACTTTACTATATACATTTCTAAAATCACAGTGGTTGAGAATCACTGAGCTAGTAATTAATTAATATTCGGATACATTGATGCGCCTAGCCGTATCATATTTAGCCCGAATGATTTGTATTTTTATCTTATTTTCTAAGTATTTTTATTGCATATTATGTTATGTTTATTATATTCTTTCTTTATTGTTCCAACAATTTTAATACCGATAATAATCGAATGGTACCGAATATAGATTACTTTTCGATATGAATAGATATTTTAATCAGTTATTGTTTTGATACACAATCATAGTATTAATATCCTTTTGGATTCTGTTAATGAACGTTCTAATCAACATTAAGTTTGTGATGCTCGATAACAAATAATATTTATTTTGTGTCATATTTGTATTTTACTGAGTACGAATAACAAGTATAGTGAAGTTTATTATTATTTTATTCGAAGTTTATAATTATTTGTTTATATTAAATTTGTTCCGTTTTACCGATATTTTAAGGTAAGTTTTTTATTTTAAATTAGTAACATATTTTGTAAGTGTAATCCAACACAGAGCGTAATCACGATTAGTGATTACGCTCATCGTGAGTGAGATAGCTTGTTATAATTACCAACAGAGTAGTGGTAACGAATATCCCGAATAGGATTACCAGCCCTCCGGTTTTGGACCGGAGTCTCCGAATAAACTAACTTTTCTCTGGTCTCCGGTTTTCAAATAATAATCTCCGGATTTTTATAAGAAACAAAATTCTACATTAAATTATCCCAAAAATTATCTATCGATGTGAATGAAGATAATTTATTTGATGAAATTTGCGCTATAAATTCAGTTCGTGTAAAAATATTGCAAAGTAATAATTTTATTGATATTGGCTTAAATATTTAAATTATAAGTAAAGTTTTATCAATACCTACAAGTGACGTATTTCTTTGATGAATAATTTATGGACTGGTGAGCGCAATAACTTGAGTGTTGGTTAAAGCCGAACCATGTAGTAAAATTAATTTGAATATGAGCTGTATGTACCTAATGTTTCCTAACATTTATCTCTATAGGTCTGAACAGCAATCTTTGTCAGACGCTTGTAAAGAAAGTCAAAAGTATCCTTATTTTTTTAAAGAAAATTCAAAAATATCAGTCAGTTAAATTGATAATAGCAGTCGAGTCAAGAACCAATAAATTAATTTATATTGTATTTAATTTATATAATTATATATTCATAGATTTTTAATCATTTGTGGTACACACGGCCACAAAAGTTGCTCATTTCATCAGTTGCAACATATGTACTTTTTTTAAATGTCTGTGGACTCTCTAGCGGTCACAGTTTTATTCCGATTGGAATGAAATTGGGTATTTGGGTCGCTTTTTGAATTCTAAAGGCCAAGTTCGTTAATGGGTAAAATCGGACGAGGGAAAAGGGGGTTTAGAGGGAGGGGAAAACACAAAATTTGACTATCTCCCTTAATATTTGAAAAACCGAAAAATTTATCAGGAGTTAAGTTGTAGGTACTGTAATTTTGTTTCTTATCATTTTTCTGTTACACTTATATTTACTGAAATATTTACAATTAAAGATTGAAAGTTAAAATTCGAAATATCTCTGTTCACATTAGTGTTTGAGAAAAATGATCAGGTAATGAATTGTAGCAAACTTGATTTTCTACAACTTTACTCCTTATACATTTTTTGATTATTCTAATATTAAGAGAGATATTTAATATTTTGTGCTTGTTTGACACGAATACATAAAATATATTTTAATGTAAAAAATTTTGATTGTCGTTTCCATAGTAACTATAAACTATAATCGTTATACCGGTTTTCTTTTTTTGGCTATTAATAAATTTAATTGTTTTCAAATACTAAAGTTAAATCAGATATTATATTTCATTTTGATCTCACTAATATTATGACCGCTAGAGGGTGATTTAAGTATTCTAAGGAAATTCGCTAAGTTGACGCAGCTCCTGCGTAACGAATTTTTTTATATCTAACTGGTATATAAAAGTTTAAATTACATTAATGACACTGAGTTTAATGTCATATTTCTTAAATCTGTTGTAGAACCTACAACAGATTCCGATACTCGACACACACAAAAAAAATTCGTTACGCAGGAGCTGCTTCAACTTAGCGAATTTCCTTAAAATACATAAATCACTTTCTAGCGGTCACAATTTTAGTCTGATCAAAATGAAATGTCGTATCTGATTTTAGTATTTGCAAGGACAATTTTATTAATAAATGTCATACGTGAAGGGGAAATGGGGGCATAAAGAAAGAAGAAAACACAAAATAAAAATATCTCTCTTAATATTAGAACAATCAAAAAATGCGTAAGGAATAAAGTTGGAGAAAATCAAGTTTACTACAATTCATCACCTTATCATTTTTGCTCAAACTCTAATGTGTACAGAGATAGTGAGGAATTTAATTTTCAATCTTAAACCGTCAATATTTCTGTAAATATTAGTATAACAGAAAAAATGATAAGAAACAAATATACAGTAAAACTTAATACCTTCAACTTTATTTCTTATAAATTTTTCGATTTTTCTAATATTAAGGGAGATATGTCAAATTTTGTGTTTCCCCCTCCCTCTAAACCCCCCCCCCCCTTTCCACTTGTTCGATTTTACCCATTAACGAACTTGACCTTTTGAATACCAAAAGCGTGTCAAATACAAAATTTCATTCGGATAAAATGAAAACTGTGACCGCTAGAGTGATTACAGACACATATATATATATATATATATATATATATATATATATATATATATATATATATATATATATATGTCCATAGATATATATATATAAATTTTACAGATGGTGATTTTTGACATCTACTAGGTAGGATCGATGGACATTTGAAGAAATTTTTGCGAAATTTTGACTTCGGTACGGGACCAATAGCTCTATTTCCTTTCAGGAAATTCGCTAAAAAAAATATTAGTAAATATTGGTCAAATAAAACAACACGCACTTTAAAAAAAAAATTAAACAAAAAACAAAAATATTATTATTTGTTTGTTTGTGTATACTTTCGTGTCCACATAACGTTGTTTGTCCAAATTCTTTTTCGAATACGTATGACAAACTGTAGAAGACTATAGCGTATACTCCGACAAATTTCATTGTCATTGAATTTATTAATTAAATTAAATACTTATATGAAAAAATTAACTCGTCAACCAGGAATCGAACCTCGGACCTCTGGATAACTAGCCCAGTGTGCTGCCTGTACACCAAAGACGATTGTGATGTGACAGCCAACTTTTTCATATTATTCTAATTTTTGTTTTATTTATTAGATAGAGGTCCGAGGTTCGATTCCTGGTTGACGAGTTAATTTTTTCATATAAGTATTTAATTTAATTAATAAATTCAATGACAATGAAATTTGTCGGAGTATACGCTATAGTCTTCTACAGTTTGTCATACGTATTCGAAAAAGAATTTGGACAAACAACGTTATGTGGACACGAAAGTATACACAAACAAACAAATATTAATAAACAAATCACTTCAGAAAGAAGTAAATACTATCTAATAAATAAAACAAAAATTAGAATAATATGAAAAAGTTGGCTGTCACATCACAATCGTCTTTGGTGTACAGGCAGCACACTGGGCTAGTTATCCAGAGGTCCGAGGTTCGATTCCTGGTTGACGAGTTAATTTTTTCATATAAGTATTTAATTTAATTAATAAAAATATTATGATTTTATTCAAACTTGATTTTTATTTTATTTTAAAAAAAAAATTTTTTTAATTGAATTGAATTTTTCCACCATCAATGAATCTATTTCTCTTTACAATACAATACAACTGTTTTGACTGAAAAAAAGACATGAAAAGAAAGAACAAAAAGTTATTGTTACTTTTAAACTGATGTTACTTGAACAAACGTTTATTTTAAACTGATTGTTAATCGAACAAGTGGTAATTTAAAACTTAATTGACCGAATGGTTATGTAAAACTCTGATCTTAATAATAGTTACATTTCAAATTACCAAACCTTAAATAAATAAATAAGTAAATAAATAAATAAATGAGTATGTACAAATAAGATTACAACAGAATCAGTTGCAATCGACATCGTGTGGCATGCGGTATCTGTTTCTGAAGAGCAACGTATTTGGGTCAAAACGGCCCAGTTCGTTGATCTCCGGGAACGGGTTTGTGCGGGATGATTGGAAAAAGGATTTAGCGGTTGTTTGGATAAATGTTCGGATAGTAGGGTGCCCAGTTTTCGCAAGTTGCGATGGTGCAACGTTCGACCAAATTGGGGCAGCGTATGTGAGTACGGGCCGAATACATGACTTGTAAAGTCGATGTTTCAACCGTTCGTCTAAACTACTCCTAATGTTGAGAAGTGGGTACAACTCCGCAAAGGATGCGTTTGCAATGGCGAGATGTTTTTTAACGTTCTTCGTCCAATTCAAGTGGGTAAGAAGAAAATTTAGTCTTCTTTGTGAACAAGACGGACTGAGTCTTCGTAGGATTAATTTTGATTTTCCACTACTTGAAATAGCTTTCAAGCGCGGATAAGCGAGACTGTAGGTAGCTCGAAATAAGGTTCGGCTGCCAGGAAGTGCAGTAGTTTGCTGTATCGTCGGCAAAGAGGGCTGTTTCGTTAGCTCGATCTTTCGGGATATCATTTATGTCATATAAAAAGAGGCGGTGTCCTAGCAAGGAGCCTTGAGGTACACCAGCCTTTACACGATATTGGTTCGATGTACTTTGTTGGAGATGAATTCGGGAATTTCGGTTAGATAGGTAGGAAATCAGGAATTTCAGGATGTAGGTAGGTATGTTGAATTTGGAAAGTTTGTGGATAAGTCCATCGTGCCAAACTGTATCGAAAGCTTGTTCGATGTCCAAAAGGACCATGGCTGTGGATTTATTCCAGTTAAATCCAGAAGAAATTTGATCAGTGAGTCGGTGAAGCTGAGTCACTGTTGAGTGTTTCTATTTGAAACCAAACTGTTGGGAAATCAATTGTCCGTGGATATCTTCATGCGACTGCAGCCGGCTCAAAACTACTTTCTCCATTACCTTGCTGAGAGATGGCAGCCAACTGATGGGTCGGTAGCTTGAGGGCGACTTTCCAAAGGTTGCTTTCCCGTCTTCGGAAGAGCTAGCACTTTGGCAGCTTTCCAAAGGTCAGGAAAATAACCAAGTCTCAAGCACGCAGTATAGATGTAACTGAGCTGTAGAACCGTCTTCCGAGGAAGATAGCGGAGCACAACGTTAGTTATTCCATCATCACCGGAAACCTTCTACACTTAAGTTTCCTTTGAAACTTAAGTGTAAAAGTTTGAAACCTCCTGAGGTGATACGCATTCGACTTCGGTTGGGTTAATGATGGAAGAGCGAATATTTTCCAAAGATTCGCCACCGGTTAAACTGTGTGCCTTAGAGAAGGTGTCAGCAAGAAGTTGAGCTTTGTCTGAATCTGAGTAGAGATACCCATTTTCTGACAAAAGAGGGGGCAGTCTGTTGGAACGTTTACGCAAATTTCTAGCAATTGTCCAAACACTGTTGTCACGAGTGGTCAGAGCCGCAATCCTCTCGTTCCACATTTCATCTCTGGTGCGCGTGACTTTTCCTCGCATATCAGCTGGCATTTGCTTCATGGCGTCATGAAGCTCAGGCAGCCTAACTCTTTGCCAAAATTTACGTAGTTTGTTTCGAGTCCGTATAAGTCGTAGTGTGTCATCATCTAATTTAAGTTGAAAGCCGAAAGATCGAGTTTTCTTAGGGATAGATTTTTCAGTAGCAGTTAAGAGATTTCCCGTCAGTTTACTAACCTCTACATCTATATGCTCGGTCGTTTTGATCTGTGCAGTGGTCGAAGTTTCGACGTTGAGATACTGTTTGAAAAGTTTCCAATCCGCTTTCTCAAAGTCCAGCCAGGTCTGCAAAGTTACAGCACCCCTCATTTCACCTAGGGTGAAAGTGATGGGGCGATGGTCGCTCTGCAATGAGTCGAGTACGTAACAATGAAGTTACGTTTGAGGGAGTGTGCAAAAAGTGCATTTTCCCATTTTTTCGTATGTTCCGTTGGGAAAATAGAATTTTTTCGATCTACAAATAGGTTTTGAGATATTTCGCGTCGAATGCAAACAATCGCGTTCTTATCAAATGTCTGGAAATGCCTCATACTTAGACACATAAATTTAATTTTTGATTTTCCATAGGTTCCGTTGGGAAAATTAAATTTTCCCAAAGATTCTTATTTAAAGTATCATAAATTCCGCGTCGAATGCAAAAAAAACGCACCCTTCTAGCATTTCTGGAAGTGGAGCAACAAAGTTTTAATAAATCGTGCAGACTTCTCACAAGTGGTACGTTTCTACATTCTAGTATAAATATAAATTATACAGACCAATCATAGAGCAGCAATATTTCCTATGTTAATTTTATCAAAACTAAAATGCGAAATTTTTCCCATTTCACGATATAAATTTCGTGATTTCATAATTTTCCCTGTGCCTTGGGTACTAGACCTAACTATATGCCAAATATCATCTTTAAAGGATATCTGGTGTAGGCCCTACGTTTTTATCCTGTCTAATGAAAATTGTGGGCGTACCCGCTATTTTACGGTTTTTGAACCGAAATAACTTTTTAACCGTTTATTTCTTAACGGTTATTGAAAAAACAGTCTCTTATAATTCCCAAAAAAGCTTATATTCGAAAATTCAGCACTATTGCTCGTTTCGTTCAGAAGATATTTCGGGGTCAAATCTGCTCTGATATTTCCAGTAGTAATAGTACTGTAAGTGCGAAGGCAAAAAACCCCTTATACTCGGCCTGTCGCACTACCGTGCTCTAGACATGTATATTAATAATTAATATCTAACAATTAAAAATATATTTGCGACTAAATCTCATCAATGCGTTAAAATTAGTTTTCTGATAAAACTAATTGTAAATTCGTAAATATTTAGATTATATATTTTTATATCATAAACATCTTCGTAATTCTTATTATTATATGTAATGTCTGGCATGACAGATTATGTAATAACATATAATACTTAATTAAAGCTGAAGTAAACAATAACTATAATTAATGTGCACAATGGAAATTTATATCCAGTTCAAGTCATATAAGATATAGCATAGCCGCCCGCGTATTGATACAAAAATTCTTATATTTTGAAGGAACTGTCGTTTTTACACGCACACAGGACATGCATGTGCCTTGCAATTTACTCAACTGCAACATGCATGTGCCTTTGTTAAACAGTTTTTAACCCGACTTCAAAAAGGAGGATGGATCTCAATTCGGCTGTATTTTTTTTTTTATGTGTGTAACCTCAGAACTCCGTCATTTATGAATCGATTTTGAATTTTTTTGTTTTAAAGGGTTTGGTTTCCCATTGGTCCTATTGTCACCAAATTGCATTCTGATGAGGGGATCCTCGGGAAATCGAGGAAAATCCTCATTTTATATGTGATAACCGATTTCTGCGAAATTTTTTTTTTAAAGGATATACTTATTCATAATGGGAAAATAAGAAAATGTTTTTAAAAACCGACTTCAAAAAAATTTTTTACAAAAAAAAACCGACCCCAAAAAAAAAAATTTTTACAAAAAAAAAACAAAATGCTTATAAAAAAAACTGAAAATCTGTGCACTAAAAATTAAAAAAAAAAAAAACGGATAAAAAAAAAAGTGTTATAAAAAAATTTACTAAAAATTAGTTGGTCGTTTAGTAGGTCACCCATATTTAGACAAATAAAATCAGTTATAGAACTTCAAAGTCACTAAAAAGCGAGAAATAAGACCTAGTTTGAAAAAAATGGAAACCCGACTTCAAAAATCAAATATTCTATAACAAAAGATGCACTAAAAAGTAAAAAAATAATTGCATATTCTTGTGCCAATTTTAGTTCACCTAAGCAAAAATTTTTAAATATATATGTACAATTATTGTTATTTTTGGAGGTGGTGTCCAAATTTTATGTGAATTTCTCTATGCTGACACCGACTCGGGTTTTCATTTTGTCAAAATAGGTTTTATATTCATGCGGTTAGATAACATAAAAAATAAAAATAAAATATTTTTGTTCAAATTATTCTGCTGAAAATCGTACAGAGCAAGTCGGTTTGAAACAAATCGACTAGAAAAACCCTGTTATACTAATCTGCACCAACTATAAACGTTATTAAATTCAAATTGAAACAGAAGACAAGATTTCAGTATGCGGGACATAGTATCTACCAAATCAATTAAAATTGAATCAAATAAACATAGTGTACAATCAAGTGATCAAAAGTGATGTTGAAAATGTCGGCAAATATATTCACTATGAATTTATAACGTTAACCAATGAGCTTCTATTATGTGTCTATTCAGAATGAACATACCCTACTGAAAACTCATTATGTACCGCATAGACACTAAACAAGGATACATAACTCCATGTAAACAAATAATTGGCAAAAATAAGATGTCAGTAGTGTTCCTTCGGCACCGAAAACAGAACAGAGAGTATAAGGCACGAGTTTTAATTGAAAAACATTACGCATTTATAGTATTATAAAAATTATTTCCAGCCAAAGTATTTTTCCAATAAAATATTTTTTTAAATAAATGATAAGTATTTTCAATAAGGAATTAGTTGAAGTTAAAGTGATAGTTAAAATTCGCAAAATAATTACATAAAAATAAAAAGTAAACATCAAATAATTAAATAGTAACCTGTAATGTTGGAATTGTAAAAATGAAAATAAATTATTGAATCAGAGATTAAATTAATTGCCAAACTTATATTTATTAATAATAATGCTGAAAATTAATATTTAATATAATGTCATACAATTTAATTAATTTTGGAATATTTATACTCGTTTTTGGTACTTTAAAAAGTCCTGGTTTTTTAAACCCAATTGATCCCGTTGCTTATTGTCACAAGCACTACCACTTTTACAATTGTCTACTGCACATACTGTTCCCATTTTAAATGTTTTTCAAACAGTTTTTTATTTAATAAATTTTTTTAAACAAATTGCATACTTCAAAATAATCACTTCGAAATAAAACCAGTTACTTTTGGCTACTTCATTTCTATTTATTATACTATACCGTACGTTTAGTTTACATCTTCGCATAGCAGATCTCCCACGAGTATGAGAGAGTACATATGTATACATTAAGACCTCCTTCTCATACACATTGCTTAATGTATCCATATATACTCTCTAATACTCGTGGGAGATCTGCTATGCGAAGATGTCAACTAATCGTACGGTATCTCACTTCGGTACGGATGAGTTCATATGAACAACTAGTGACCCTAGCGGCATGAAAAGTAAATATAAATTCTACTATTTCGTTGCCATTTTTTGTCAATTTTCCCGTTTGAGTTAGATCTCCTTTATATAGTCTCCATGATGTACCTCTTTAAATTCATAGTGAATACATTTGCCGACATTTTCTACACTACATTTGAACACTGATTGGTTGAATATCTAGGCTATTACTTACTAATTTATATATGATCGAAACGTACAAATGTTGTTCTTTATGGTTTATACATTTCGATATGTCCAACTATAAGTCACAATGTTTCGATATTTTAAAACCATAGTAATTCTTAAAAATTTTTTGGATATATACCCAATTAGGTTAATAATAATATTATTCGAACACTAGTTATCTATGTTATGAGATGTGATATCAAAATAAAACCTTATTTTCTTTTGTGTACCTAATACGAATCACTATTCGCGATATATCGATGAATATTTTAGTATTGCATTATGGTTAATAATAAAATTATTGGATAATAACAAAAAATGGAAGAAATTTCAGTTCATTTGGTATTAATAACTCTCTTCCACCCGCTCTCTCTCCGATTAAAAACCTACAAAAATTTACTTAACGGCAAGTTTACTATTTAAAACAGGTATTGCTTTTCGCTTTCCCTTAATTTTTGATTAATTTTGAATCGTAATTTATAAGATTAGCTATCATAGATAATTCTTCTGTTTGTTGAAAAGTTATATGCAATTTAATGGTGCGTGCTAAGGTAAATATGGGAATTTTTTTCAAGTTCGTATTCGAGAATGTATTGATATTGTATCTAGTTTACCTCTGGGATGTAAATCAATTCTAAAAGCTAAAGAATTAACCCACCAAATATGTCAATAATTCAAAATTGAAAATATGCAAATCAAAATTTTATTTTTCATTAACAAAGTTTTATTTTTGATCGATTGACTTTCTTCTTGTAGACAGTCCTCGTATTCCTTTGAAGATAACAACAAAAGTTTAAAAGCATGATGAAGCCTCTTAAATACGTTAGGAGAATAAACACAAACATAATTATACATTCATTTATACATATATTTAAGAGTAAATGTTTTGACGATCTTTGTTCTCAGAAAAGAAATATTTTTATGACTACCCTCAAACAAGTGTTACGAAAAGTAAATAAAACAAAACAATAATTATCATGATATATGATAGTTATGATATATGATATCAAAATAAAACCTTGTTTTCTTTTGTATACTAGGTGTACCTAATACGAATCACTATTCGCGATATATCAATGAATATTTTAGTATTGCATAGTGTTAAAAATATTACACTTATTTTAAAAGGTTGTTGTTTCCCGCAACAAATAATTGCTTAAAAACTCCATTTGACCGCGGCACATATCACTTCAGACCGGTTTAACGGGGTCGTGCTGTATATATTTTTAATCAGGAAATAATATATTTGTGTGAAGTTAGCACCGCCATTTTACAAAAAACAGAAAAAAATCATTGTGCTAGTTTGTGCTAGAAATGTGCTACGTTGTGCCGCAAGCTGATTTTAGAAATTTAAAAAAAAAAATGTTTTTCAGGCCCAACACCGCCATTTTGTCGGAATGAAAAAAAAAATGGTTATGCTAGATTGTGCCGCAAACCGCGTTTCGTTATCGCAATTAGTTTCCTAAAAAAAAGCGTTTGAAATAAAAACCGCTACACCGCCATTTTGTCGGAATGAAAAAAAATGGTTGTGCTAGGGTTGTGCTAGTTTCGTGAAAAATCGTGATTGAAAAAAAAATCTTAACATATCAACAATGTCGTTTCGTGTAATAATATGGTTAAAGGCCTATGTTAAATTATATTTTGTATTCAATCGCGATTTTCTACGAAACTAATTGCGGTATCGGAATACGGTTTGCAGCACAAGCTAGCACAACCATAGCGCAATCTACCACAACCATTTATTTTTCATTCTGACAAAATGGCGGTGCTGCAGTTTTTTTTCAAACGTGATTTTCTGCGTAACTAATTACGATATCCAATCGCGGTTTGCGGCACAAGCTACCACAATCTAGCACAACCATTTTTTTTTCATTCCGACAAAAAGGCGGTGTTGCGGTTTTTTTTTTCAAACACGGTTTTCTACGAAACTAATTGCGATAACGAATCGCAGTTTGCAGCACAAGCTAGCACAATCTAGCACAACCATTTTTTTTTCATTCCGACAAAATGGCGGTGCTGCGTTTTTTTTCAAACGCTTTTTTTAGGAAACTAATTGCGATAACGAAACGTTTGCGGCACAGCTAGCACAATCTAGCACAACCATTTTTTTTTCATTCCGACAAAATGGCGGTGTTGGGCGTGAAAAACGTTTTTTTCGAATTTTCGCTTCATTTTTCAAAATTTCTAAAATCGCTTTGCGGCACAACGTAGCACAATCTAGAACAATGATTATTTTTTTGGTTTTTCAAAATGGCGGTGCTAACTTCACACACATAAATAATATTTCGTTTTATATGCTAGTAATAGTAAAATGACTGTTATGTGTATCGGAAAAAAGTGGGATATATGGTAGTTATGGATGTAGTCACGTTGAATTCATCGTGATTTTATATTTATTCTAACTATATGAAGTTGTTACTTTATTATTATGCATACTATTCAACATATTAAAAAATAGTTTCGGGCTGCTCCATTTAGTTGTAGTTTTATCCATCAATCATACCTTTGCATAATTTTAATAAAAATATTATCATACGCTCTGTGGACTACAAATTAGAGGTTTGGATGGCATAAGGTTATACGCGCATTACTGAAGGTTACTAAAATGTAATATTTCAATTTCATCAAAATCTAATGGTTATACTCGCGTTAAACTAAAAATAACGAGCTGAATTTTTAATATGTTATTATTCAATAGTAAATACAGATAAATTAATTTTTTGGGAGAGATCTGACGTCCAGTTTTTTAGGAGTTAGTGTTCAGAAATTGAAATTTAACACATAGTAGATAATAGGGAATATCTGTTAAATCGCACATTTATCATGAAATTGAATTTGACTGCTAAAAACAAAAGTTTGGAAAAACTAGACAAAAATTTTTAAAAACTTAATTCAGTAGTTAAACTATCATAGATTATTTTAAAAATATAAAGTCCTCTGATGTCAAGTTTAGAACAAATTTGGATATTTGTATATTTTTTCACCCTGCATTTATATATATATGTCGGAAATGTATAATTGGGATTATGGTCGTTTGAACCAGTATATATGTTGTCAGGCATTGTTGTTTTTATAAAATACAAACACTTACCAATTTTCCAATAGCACACTGAAAAATGCATTTTCACAAACACGCACTAGTCTACAATAATACCCGGTGTCCCGCACTTTCACAATCAGTAATTACAATTAGTTCAACCTACGACACAGTAAGTTGAACTAATTAACAATACAGATACAACACGAATAATACTAACAAATGCCATACCACGGTTATCTCATCAATAAACATAATTAATTATACTAGTCCAAAAGGGCTACCAACAATCCAAACACTATTTCCATGTGATGCTATTTTCATGTAACTTTCAGTAGAGTTCAGTTGATACTAATACGCAACTGCACGATACGGTCTGTCATGTGTTACTGCCCTGTCAGGGCTGACATCGTCCTTCCTTTTTGAAACTCATCTCCCTTCCTTGATGTTTGTAAAAATATTGGAAAGGGGTCATCCTATTACTACATCATATTTATGTACCATCTCAGGTATATCACAAAAATTGGTTTATTACATCCGTACCGTACAATTTGCGTCTAAGTAGAGGTCAAACATGCCCCTTCAGCTGAACACTTACTTACTATGTTAATTGATAAATCTTAAAGCAATTATTCTTTATTGCACTTTTAGACAATTTATTTTATTCTAAGAATATATAAGTATTGATAATATCTAATTTCCGGACCTCTATGTCTGGAGGATTCTTTATGTCAGACATACTGTAATAAAATAAACCTTTTCTTAAAAAATAGTTTCTTTGTACTTATAAATAAAAGTGTAAAACTGTAAACATATTATAGATGTAGAGAAATGTTCGAACAGGCGTATCCATAAATAAAAAAACACATTTATCCCTTTGATAAACGTACGATTCCGACACGGCCATTCTGACGATCACACGTCCCCGGGTGTATCTAAAATTTTAGTTTTGCTTGGCGTTAGATTTGATATTATAGATACTACATTTCACTTAAATCATAATCCATAAACTTAGTAGTCCAGTCCAGCGGCAGAGGATGATAGAGTTTGTTTAATGAAATTAAATTTTATTGTCTCGAGTGCCAGTTACATCCTATGAGCTATCAATCTAATGTAATGAAACTGTTACTCTCATGCTTACACATAATCACATCTAAATTTCTTTAGACCCCGTTACTGAATACTTCGTGTAAGGCTTAATTCATTTTACAAAATGCATACACATAATCACATCTAAACTTCTTTAGACCCCGTTACTGAATACTTCGTGTAAGGCTTAATTCATTTTACAAAATGCTTACACATAATCACATCTTAATTTCTTTAGACCCCGTTACCATATGTATGGTGTGTGGGAAAATCATGGGAACCCCATTACTGAATACATCGTGTAAGGCTTAATTCATTTTACAAAACGCTTACACATAATCACATCTAAATTTCTTTAGACCCCGTTACCATATGTATGGTGTGTGGGAAAATCATGGTAACCCCATTACTGAATACATCGTGTAAGGCTTAATTCATTTTACAAAACGCTTACACATAATCACATCTAAATTTCTTTAGACCCCGTTACCATATGTATGGTGTGTGGGAAAATCATGGTAACCCCATTACTGAATACGTCGTGTAAGGCTTAATTCATTTTACAAAATGCTTACACATAATCACATCTAAATTTCTTTAGACCCCGTTACCATATGTATGGTGTGTGGGAAAATCATGGTAACCGTGTAAGGCTTAATTCATTTTACAAAACGATTGTCAGTGCTCATCAGGGCTCTCTACTGAATCGTTTTCAACATCGTTATCAGAATCACAGACATCTAACTCTCTAGGAATGTAACCCTCCGGCATGCATCTCAATTTATCATGACTGTATTTGTAAGTCCTTTTACTGTTTTTAAAGTGTATCTATCTCCTTCTAAAACCTCTGCCACTACAAATGGGCCCCTAAATTTCGGTTCTAATTTAGTTTGGTTTCTTTCTTCTCTTTTTAACAATACAAAATCACCAATATTGAATTTAATTATTTTTGCTTTAGTTTTATCGAATCTTTTTTTATTTTATTTTTTTTTTTTTATCGTATCTAGCATTAGCTTTTATATTATCTACGGCCTGCTGTGTCACCTTGGAGATATCGTGAGGTCTCGCTACATTACGAATTTATAACTCTAAAGGACTGGATTTAGTTACACGATTAATAGTACTATTAAAACCCAATTGTGTTTCTCCTATCGCGTCTTTCTACGACCGTGCAATGGTTTATACAGATATTTCGCCATTCCTTCAAATCAAAATTACTCATAAAGCCCCTCAAGCGCTTTATCCCAGTCCAAGTGCATAATTGACTGATGCACACCCTAATAACGGACCAACGAAACCCCTTGAAGCGATGGCAAACAATAAGCTTTTTCATTTCTCCGAGTTTTGCGGAAAAGGATACAAGATCGCAACTCGTATGTTTTTCGCGATGTCTTCCGCAATCACATCGTTCTGTAACCCGGTAACAATTTTCTAGATTTGACGATCGCGACGTTGTTCGGTTAATAACGAATCTTCCGACTCTCAGCTAGATTAATTTCCTTTTCTTTTCTTTTATTTACTATTTTATTATTAACATCTATTGGATTTCGTCAAAGGAAATCTACAAGAGTCATTCGTTTACCCGCACGATATATAATTTCAAAAGTAAAGGACTACAAGAAAGCCCATTATCTGTGGACTTGATTATTTAAATTTGCTATATTTTGAGATACTTTTAATGAGTTACAATCTGTAATGACCAAAAATTTCCGCCCGTGTAAATAATGTCGAAAATGTTTTAATGAGTTTACTACAGCTAAAGTTTATAGTTCATAAGAATGATCTTTACTTCGATCTTTTGCCTTAACATAGCCCTAAACCCATTATAGCTAGCGTCAGTATGGAACTTAATAGGGTAATTAGAATCAAAGATAATTGATACGAGTTCTTTTGTTAGAACAGATATTACTTTTGGCGTATTTTCTCATGTTTATCTTGCAATGATATACCAGGCACTGATCCCACTTCTGATGTCGGAAATGTATAATTGGGATTATGGTCGTTTGAACCAGTATATATGTTGTCAGGCATTGTTGTTTTTATAAAATACAAACACTTACCAATTTTCCAATAGCACACTGAAAAATGCATTTTCACAAACACGCACTAGTCTACAATAATACCCGGTGTCCCGCACTTTCACAATCAGTAATTACAATTAGTTCAACCTACGACACAGTAAGTTGAACTAATTAACAATACAGATACAACACGAATAATACTAACAAATGCCATACCACGGTTATCTCATCAATAAACATAATTAATTATACTAGTCCAAAAGGGCTACCAACAATCCAAACACTATTTCCATGTGATGCTATTTTCATGTAACTTTCAGTAGAGTTCAGTTGATACTAATACGCAACTGCACGATACGGTCTGTCATGTGTTACTGCCCTGTCAGGGCTGACATCGTCCTTCCTTTTTGAAACTCATCTCCCTTCCTTGATGTTTGTAAAAATATTGGAAAGGGGTCATCCTATTACTACATCATATTTATGTACCATCTCAGGTATATCACAAAAATTGGTTTATTACATCCGTACCGTACAATTTGCGTCTAAGTAGAGGTCAAACATGCCCTTTCAGCTGAACACTTACTTACTATGTTAATTGATAAATCTTAAAGCAATTATTCTTTATTGCACTTTTAGACAATTTATTTTATTCTAAGAATATATAAGTATTGATAATATCTAATTTCCGGACCTCTATGTCTGGAGGATTCTTTATGTCAGACATACTGTAATAAAATAAACCTTTTCTTAAAAAAATAGTTTCTTTGTACTTATAAATAAAAGTGTAAAACTGTAAACATATTATAGATGTAGAGAAATGTTCGAACAGGCGTATCCATAAATAAAAAAACACATTTATCCCTTTGATAAACGTACGATTCCGACATATATATATATACATATATATATATATATATATATATATATATATATATATATATATATATATATAAGTATATTTACATATATATATATATATATATAGAAATGTATATATAGACAAAAATTTCTAAAAACTTAATTCAGTAGTTAAACTATCATAGATTATTTTAAAAATATAAACAAGTCCTCTGATGTCAAGTTTAGAACAAATTTGGATATTTGTATATTTTTTCACCCTGCATTTATATATATATATATATATATATATATATATATATATATATATATATATATATATATAATATAATAATATAATAGTAATATAATATATAATAATATATATTTATATATATATATATATATATACTTGACATCAGAGGACTTTGTTTATATTTTTAAAATAATCTATGATAGTTTAACTACTGAATTAAGTTTTTAGAAATTTTTGTCTATATATACATTTCTATATATATATAAATATATATATATATATATACATATATATATATATATATATATATATATATGTATGTATATATATATATATATATATGTATATCTTAATATAATTCTATAATAATTCTTCTGTACGTGTTTCTTTTCTTTTGTCACCTAACTCCTCCTAAACGGCTGGACCGATTTGGATGAATTTCTATAAAATTATTTTATTAAAATTTTGTTTTAATTTTGAAATGTCAATTTTGATTGTAGTTTCCATAGTAACTATAATCGTAATACTAATCTAGAGCACGGTAGTGCGTAAGGCCGAGATTTAAGGGAGACATTCGGACTTTTCACTGCAGTGCTATTACTACACCTTAATTTAGCGTCGATTTTTAGGTGCTGTATCTTTTGAACGAAAAGAGCTACAGTGTTGATATTTCGAATATAGATACTTTACGGAATTATAAGAAACAGTTTTTTCAATCAACGTTAACGAAAACGCAAAATTCGCGGGAACGCCTACAATTCTTGGTAACTAATAGATTAATATTCTACGATACTTCCAGATATGCTGTAAAGTTGATATTTGGCATGTAGGTAACTGTAGTACCCAAACCGACGGGAAAATTGCGAAAACAGGAAATTTGTATCGGAAAAAAGGAAAATTATACAATTTTCGTTTTAATTAAATTAGCATTAGAACGCATATATTTATCTTATTCGTTGATATTTTTATAGAGTCCTATCTGATTGGATGACACTTAGGTATTTTAATATTGATTGTATTAGACCATTTAAAACTAAACACCCATGTGGATAACATCGAAATTTTAAATAATATAAATCATATCATATTCATATTTTGAGATTTGTACAGAATGCTTATTTTAAACAAGGCACCTGAATATTTCTTCAAAGAAATTTTGATTTCGAAAAATGATCTGAATGAACTTTCATCTTAACACCAGGACCTTCAAGGTTATTTGATGACCAACTTTTTAAAGAGGAGCCCATAATTAATTTTACTATAATTTTGGTACTTATCAGTTTTTCTGTTACCCAAATATTGACAGAAATATTTAGGAATTAAAATTGAAAGTTAATTCCTAAATATCTCTGTACACATTAGAGTTTGAGGAAAAATGATCAGGTAATAAATTGTAGCAACCATGATTTTCTACTACTTTACTCCTTATACATTTTTCGATTTTTTTAATATTAGGAAAAATATTTTATATATATTAAATTATCAAATGATAATTAATGAGAACTCTAGGTTTTTGAAATAAAATTTCAAATTCACCCCAATACCTAGATCAGTTTTTGTATTATAAATACGTATTTCGACTACAAAGTTGTCATCATCAGTATAAATTAGCTAGTCGTAATTTACTCTTTGACAATTAGAAATAGATAGAAAATCGATAATAAATATAAACTTGAATGAAAGAAATTTTAACAAGAATAATTCAATAAAATTTATTATATTTTAATATATTTTGTTTAATTTTTTATTTATGTTTATTTTTGTCTATTGATTTCGATTTTCTATGTATTTCTAATTGTCAAGGAGTAAATTACGACTAGCTAATTTATACTGATGATGACTACTTTGTAGTCGAAATACGTATTTATAATACAAAAACTGATCTAGGTATCGGGACGAATTTGAAATATTTTATATTTTGTGTTCTCTATTTCCCGCTTCCCCCTTGTTCTATGCCATTTATTTTAAAAATTGAACTTGCAAATACCAAAATCATATCAGATACGACATTTTATTTTGATCAGACTAAAATTGTGACCGGTAACATCGATCCAATAATATTAAAAATTGAACTTGCAAAATATCAGATTGTTTTTGGTAAACAACTTTCTTTTGGTGCTCTAATGATACTGTAAAACGTACTAACGATTCGAGTGCGGCTAAAAATTTTACACGGGTTCAAAGTTCGTGAGAAGCATCTCAGATGTCAAAGTAGCTTAGGAAATTTTCTACAAGAAATATCTCAATTGTTATCATAAAAACAACCACCTGCAACAGACAGACTTACTTTTGAATACCATATTTTGTAATTGTCAAATGATGACTCGAATAGTTGTCACTGGCGGTAATCGTAAGAAATAATGAGGCAAAAGAATCGGTTCTATAAAAAATCTTGGATGTGTTACATTTTGGCAAATATTATAAATTATCTGTCAATAATAAATAATTCCGCTTTTGGTTTACTTTCAAAACAAATCGAGATCGGGGTCAAAACTTTTAACTACAAACTTTTTTCAGGCGTAGGACCAATAGACCATTGAGAGGGACACGACTCTTTTCTAGACAATTGGAAAACCCAAAATATCCTTCGTAGTAAAGTTCCATTTCCATCGTGATCACGAGATATGAGTATGTAGTCTCTGGAAGGAATAGTTTTAAAGATATTTTAATTAAATCGAAAAACGTGATATCATGTACAATTATAATTATAAATTATCAAAAGATTACATCATTGAATTTAGTTTAAAGAAGCCTTTATTACTAAAGTTACATATTTTAAAATTGTAATCATTAAAGAGCGCTTACATTATGTGTAACACTAAAAAATGCATCGATACACTCAAGAGTAACACTGAATAGGTACAATAAACGCCAAAAGTCAAGCTAAAATTTAAAAATTTTATCATTGATTTTTGCCTTATTTATTCGGATTTCGGAAAAATATTTCGAATAAAAGTTGTTAGTTTTTTTCGAAAACCGAATAAATAAGGCACTAATTTGGCGTTGACTGTACATACTACTACGCCTAGTATACATAAAAAAAATTTTGACAAAATGGAAACCCGACTTCAAAAATCAAATATTCTAAAACAAAAAATGCACGAAAAAGTAAAAAAATAATTGCATATTCTTGTGCCAATTTTAGTTCAATTATTACCTAAACAAAATTTTTTAAATATATATGTACAATTATTGTTATTTTTGGAGTCGGTGTCAGCATAGAGAAATTCACATAAAATTTGGACACCGCCTCCAAAAATCAGAATAGCTCATATCTCTCGCCTGGCTGATTTCAACCCGAAGTAAATTCAACAAATTTAATCGTGTTTGTGCTCTAGTACTACGAAGATAAGTTTTCACAGTAACAGTTCTCTCTGCTGTGCTATTAGAAGCATGCATGGACAAAAATATTCGCAACGCAATGTTTATGTATGTTAAATTATCTTGGAGGGCTTTCATGTGAATTAGTTCACGTGATTGTAGGGTTGTAAACGTTATGGGAGCTATATTTTGAGTTTGTAGGAATCCTCGAAATTGTAAGCACTCTTTTATGAAATTCATTGGATCAGCAACTAGATCGGTTATGTATAGCTGCGTGAATTTAATGGTTTTGCTAATTATATCATTGCTACTTAAAGTATATTACCGTCTAGTTTATAATCCAGGTTATAACCTTATTAGACAAATGGTAAACACACGACGCCTGCTCAACTGGAACTTTTTTTCCGTCCAAGCCATTTATTCATTTGCTAACACGAGTGAAGTGGTATGCATCATACATATATTAATATATCTTTGATATAACGTTGAATACTGCGATATATTTATCACGTTTTAAACACTTGTTATATATTAGAATTTTTAATACAATAATAATCCTCGTATACCTACAATGTTTTAATGTTATATAGAAGTTGTTATTTCATATAAAAAAAACGCAACGTGTAGATATATAGATTGTATTTTCTAGAATTTTACAAAAAAGAATTACTGTATAGCATACAAATTAAGTGTTGATATTTGGCATTGATATTAATATTGACAGTTAGGTTTAGTACTTAAGGCACAGGGAAAATTAGGAAATTTATATCGGGAAATGGAAAATTTTTGCATTTTTGTTTTGATAAAATTAACATAAGAAATATTGCTGCTCTATGATTGGTCCATATTTCTATATGTATACTTAAAATTTAGCAACACACCACTTGTGAGAGTTGTGCTCGATTTTTTAAAACTTTGTTGCTCCATTTCCAGAAATGCTAGAAGGATGTGGTTTTTTGCATTCAACGTGGAATTTCTGAAAACTAAAATAAGAACCTTTGGCAAAATTAAATTTTCCCAACGGATCATATGGAAAACCAAAAATTAAATTTATGTGTTTAAGTTTAAGCCACTTCCAGACATTTTAGATTATTTAGATTAACAGAACACAAAAGACCAACCCATTGTCGGCATTCATAAAAGAAGTTAGAGATACTTTAGAGTATAAGACGACTGTCCAAAAATCATAAATAAACAAATAAAATATCAACTACAATGTTCAAACCCGGTAACAACAAGATTATATTGCCTTCCAAAAATTCAAAAAAACGATGGATCAATGAGACCAATAGTCTCGGTAATCAATTCTCCTCCGACATACAAGATAGCAAAATGGTTAGTTGCAAACTAATTGATAAAATCAAAGACCAACCGGTACAACCAAAATCACTATTAATGTCATTCGACGTTAAAGCTCTATACCCCAGTGTACCAATCCATAAAGATATTGGAAAAATGGATTTTAGATTTCATGTTGCCTATGCAATCGAATAAGTTCTAAAGCAAGATTTTTTTAAAAATTCAATTTTTAAGGATGTGTTAAAATTTTTTTGTCTGTGACAAGATTATCTATTTTTTTCTTTTATTTTATATTTATTATATACCGTGTGTTCATTTGAAAAGTTACCACCTAAATAGTTTTCAAGATATGCATTTTAGAAAAAAATGTTTCAACATAAGTTGCACCATTTGTGGCGTAAATTTTGTATTTACACCAGAAATATTGGATGCATGAAGAAAAATTTTCAAACAAAAGATATTTATTTTTATGAGATAAACATTTTTTGTAAGTAAAGATTTTCCCTATGTTCCACCCTTTAAAAGGTATTATTGCATTATATTTTCCCCTTTAAACCATGCAACTTTTGTTTGAAACATTTTTATATTTTCAAATATTTTGGTGGTAACTTTTCAAATAAACGCACGGTATATAAAATAAACTCAAAACAAAAATCAAAGTTGCATTATATCTTCCCCTTTAAACCATGCAATTTTTGTTTAAAATATTTTTAGATTTTCAAATATTTAGGTGGTCACTTTTCAAATAAACACACGATATATAAAATAAATTAAAAAGAAAAATTTTTAAATATATATGTACAATTATTGTTATTTTTGGAGTCGGTGTCAGCATAGAGAAATTCACATAAAATTTGGACACCGCCTCCAAAAATAACAATAATTGTACATATATATTTAAAAATTTATGCTTAGGTGAACTAAAATTGGCACAAGAATATGCAATTATTTTTTTACTTTTTAGTGCATTTTTTGTTTTAGAATATTTGATTTTTGAAGTCGGGTTTCCATTTTGTCAAAATAGGTTTTATTTCTCGCTTTTTAGTGATTTTGAAGTTCTATAACTGATTTTATTTGTCTAAATATGGGTAGACCTGTTAAACGACCAACTAATTTTTAGTGCATTTTTTTATAACACATTTTTTTTTATCCGTTTTTTTTTTTTTTTAAATTTTCAGTGCATTTTTTTATAACAGATTTTCAATTTTTTTTACAAGCATTTTGTTTTTTTTTTGTAAAAATTTTTTTTTTTGGGGTCTGTTTTTTTTTGTAAAAAATAGTTTGAAGTCGGTTTTTAAAAAAATTTTCTTATTTTCCCATTATGAATGAGTATATCCTTTCAAAAAAAAAAAAATTTCGCAGAAATCGGTTATCACATATAAAATGAGGGTTTTCCTCGATTTCCATGGGATCCCTTCATCAGAATGCGATTTGGTGACAATGGGACCAATCGGAAATCAAACTCTTTAAAACAAACAAACAAAAATCAAAATCGGTTAATAAATGACGGAGTTCTGAGGTAACAAACATAAAAATAAAAAATAAAAATACAGACGAATTGAGAACCATCCTCCTTTTTGAAGTCGGGTTAAAAAAAACACATGTTTTGATTACGTAAAAGTAAATAATTTTAAACATGAATTGTGTTTAAAATACAATTTTTTAAATGGTGTATAACGAGTGATAATAAATGTGATTGATTCTACAAAAAGTGTAAAAGAGGCCTTTTATTTAAACATGATAATACTACGTCACTCTTATTTAAGAATGATTATTAAGACAATGGGAATATCCCTTGAAATACGCGACTCAATAAAAAACCTTGATCATTTAAAACACTGGAGTTTTTTAAATTGACCAGTACAAAGAGATATTGATAGATCTTTTACAGTCTATGTCATGATACCTACTAATGAGTATCAGCGTCCATCCTTCTCGGTTTTTCTTAGGACGGAAGAATTGATGTTAAATGTAAAGACTATAACTTTCCCTTCAGAATAATCTCAAATATCAGATTCTTTAAAGTCAAAGGATACCGTATTTATTGACGAGGTTTTCCAGTTCTAGATTCCTGATGTATCCTCTGAGTCTACAATATCCTGTAAGAAACTTCATCAGCCTAATTGAGTTTTCTTTCTAGCTGATGTAAATTTTATTTCTTCGATTGTAGTTCCTGAGAAAATATTTAACTTGCCTGATCTCTCCTGACATCTTTTTTATCTTCATCAATTCATGAATTATCCCTTTTCTTCACAAATACGTTCTCATACTCAGATGAGAGTGGCGTTCTTATACTTGCCTAAGTTTTTGAAGTTATCCAGTCAATCCTATGTCAGTTTTTACAAAACCTAAGTGGTTTTGTAAACTTATAATGAAAAATATTATCAATTACCTACTACGCTATAATTTCATTTATTAACACAAAATGGAATATATTTTAATTACTTTTTTTCTTTTGCAGAAAATCTAAAAATGCAGTCAGAGTCAGGTACACATCAAATTTCCGACTCTGGATACTCCAACAGTTGTAGTAACAGTCAATCGCAAAGAAGGTACGTCATCTAATTATTAAACTTATCTAATTCATTTTCCAATTAAAAAATATATAATTAGCAATCATAGGATTATAACTCGTCATTTTAATGAAAGCAGAATAAGATTAGACTGGATTTTTTTAGTAAAAAATGAGTATAATTTAGTTATCATTAAAGGGCGAATTATATGCATTTGTATATTTTGTGGGCATTTTCTTGTTTGTATATATATCATTTCATATTACGTTTTTTCTCTTTTCAATGCCGTTTATTTTTAAAAACTTTGCAACCGATTAGTGCCGAATCTACTCTATTTTTTCAAAAGAAGTACTGAGAACAAAAGCTGTCAGGTTTCTTTTCACAAACAACTTTTATTCGTGACAGTTTTTCGAAAACCAAATGGATTCGGCACAAATCGAGTGATCTAAAATATTATATCCCAATTCCTTCATACCAGATATACGTTGCCTAAAAAATATCTTGCTAATAACTATAACGGCGTACCAATGTTTGCTTACACAAAGATGTCTGAAGAACAAAAATTCTCTGAACAATATTTAATGCAAAATAAATACCCGCAGTAAAATTTCAAAAAATCTAACACCTATCGCAATAAATATTGAAAAACGTATGAATGAAAGACAATTTTCGATGTAAAACTTAATTAATTTGGAAATTTTAGGCAATATGAAAAAGAAAAAAATGAAAATTATTTGAAAACGTTTATCCGATATCATTCGTTATTTATTTTTCGTGTTGCAATTACAGCGACTACAAACTCATAATATCACATTTTTATTAGGGAATTAATTATTTTATTTCTTTTTTTTTTTTTAGTGGAAGTTCTAAATCTCGAAATAGTGGGAGTAATTCGAGTAGAAGTAGCGGTTATTGTTGCGGAAGCAGACACCAATGTGTTTCAACTAACAGGTTAGAATTTTGAATAATTTGCCAACATTTCTAATTCTAATGAAAATTCAATTGAATATCATCTCAAATTAATCAAGTTTGAATTGTATAAATACTCTCGAGGTTACGGATGAGATTTTACTTTTTCCGAAAGTTCTATGTTTGACGTTTAATCATCATTCTAACAAGGAAAATACATTGAAGTTAATATGCAAGATAATATCCTCAAAAATATATTTTTACAAGCAAAAACTATGTCATTTTGTACTACAAAACTAAAGCGTGTATTCGATAATCAAAAACCTTGAATATAAAGTGTTTGGAAAAGTAATACAAAAATAGGTGATAAAACTTATCAAAAAAAGAAAAAAAAATACAAATAAGCACCTAGACATTTGTTTTTCGTAAATAATCTTGGGAAATATTGGAGAAATAATATTTTCATTAATAAAATCCTTCGCACATGGAGGTACTCAAGATCCCTATACTCAGCCGGCTTATACTTTATCCACACAAAAATTACACATACCAATTTTACGATCAAAATGGTGCTAGTAAAACTCTGTAAGTTTATTAGTTTTTTAACCTTTTAACCAGGGATTTTAACCGTTTAAAAAATGTAACGGTTTTAGTTTTGGAAAGTTAAACGGTTTCGGTATATGTTTCTGTTTTAAAATGCTAAAATATGTTTTATAATGCCATTGCATAGGTGAGCATTGAGGCTAACATGGCCACATGGCCATGCTCGCATTAGAGACACGCCTGCGTCAATCGCATGTGGGTATGTCTTTAATGGATTTGTAGCAGTTAAAGGTTGTTAAAGTATAATTTTTTTAGGGTGAAACAAGCTGATAATAGTTACTAAAATCTCCCATAACTTCCATAGCCGCCATAAAATTTCTATCAGCTCGATGGTCTCATATCATTGTATTCTCCTCAGAAATTTATACAATATTGTAAAGTTTCAAATCAAAACGATAATTAAAAGTGGGTTTAAATCGTCTTCCTAGACATTAAACATAAACATTAAACATAAACATTTCTACGAAAATAATTGATTTGTTTCTTTTAAATATTTTTAGTTCAAATGAGGTAATTCCAAAACCAGTATTGAAACGTAACAAAGAGAAAGATCACAAGAAAAAGAAGTTAAAAGTAGATGGAATTACAACTATACCAGCATTACCAGAGACAGAAACAGCTACTGATATACAAAATTGTACTGCAGTTGGCGATAACAGTTAGTCTCTAATTTTTTACTCCATGTTGACAAAAATTGAATAATATTCGTTGAAAAATGTTTCCGCAATCGAACTCCTTTAATCTAATGAAAATACAACTATTAACGAACACTTTGTAATTGATAATCTCATAATCAAGAAATTTGTTCACTGTCCAAATTTTTGCAAAACAATAATAAAAATTTGTAGTACTTAGATAAATATGAATATCCAAAACATATCTACAAATGGCATCTGACTAACAACTTCAAGTCCTTAGTACTCCTACTAAGTCCTTAGTCATTTAATATTATTAAATCCACTAAATTAGGTAAAAAACCCCCAATTTGGCAATTTAGTAAGCACTGCTGGCGAGTTAGTAAGTGTGTTCTGAAACACTGAACTTAGATGCTCAGATGTTAATTTTTTTTGGGCTGACCGACTTACATTGTTTACTACGGACTTAGTAGTTCTGAACACAACTATTGAATATAGAATACTATTCATAAGAAACTCCATTAACGATTGGAGAGTATTTTGATTAATTCTTTAATTTTCTTCTATCAATGTCAAATTGTCAAAATTGATAAACAATTGAATTGATATTATAGTTTTAAATGAAAAAGAAGATGGGACAATAATTGATGGCCAAGAAAATATCGAGCCAAACCTTCCTACTGCTATAGAAGCTGCACAAGACACTCAAGTTTCATTAAAATCACCACAGCTATCAACTTTTGTAGGTTAGTATAAAATTACATTTTGTTGTAATCAATATTCCAAACATACAAAAACAATTTGTAAAAAGCTCTTTATTTGTGATGCATATTTCAATGCAAAAAAAAAATCATTAACACATCTATAAAATTACAATATATTAACTGTCAATTGTAGAATGAAGCCTTCGAAACATGACTTTAAAATATATTAACATAATTAAAACCCATTTATGAAATTTAACTCTTCATAGTTTGAACTGTACCTTATCTATCACCTATCAGCAAACCCTTTTTAGCTAATTTCCTGAAAGGTAATAGAGCTATTGGCCCCGTACCGAAGTCAAAATTTCGCAAAAATTTCTTCAAATGTCCATCGATCCTACCTAGTAGATGTCAAAAATCACCATCATATATATATATATATATATATATATATATATATATATATATATATATATATATATATATATATATATGTATGTATATATATATATATATATGGCTGTAATCACTCTAGCGGTCACAGTTTTCATTTTATCGGAATGAAATTTGGTATTTGAGGCGCTTTTGGCATTCGAAAGGTCAAGTTCGTTAATGGGTAAAACTGGGCAAGGGGGAAGGATGGTTTAGAGAGAGGGGGTGACACAAAATTTGGCATATCTCCCTTAATATTTGAAAAATCGAAAAATTTATAAGAAGTAAAGTTGTAGGTACTAAGTTTTACTGTAATTTTGTTTCTTATTATTTTTTCTGTTACACTAATATTTACAGAAATATTGACGGTTTAAGATTGAAAATTAAATTCCTTAATATCTCTGTACACGTGAGAGTTTGAGCAAAAATAATAAGGTGATGAATTGCAGAAAATTTGATTTTCTACAACTTTATGTCTTACGCATTTTTTAATTGTTCTAATATTATGAGAAATATTTTATAATTTGTGTTTTCTTCTTTCTTTATACAAACTTTTTTCTGCGATTAATATTTTCAATTGGATCGATTTTAAATACTCCTGTCTTTAAAAGATTGTCATTTATATTATTATGATAAAATTTCCTAATTCACCCCAATACCTAGATCAGTTTTTGTACTATAAATACGTATTTCGACTACAAAGAAGTCATCATCACTATAAATTAGCTAGTCGTAATTTACTCTTCGACAATTAGAAATAGATAGAAAATTGAAATCAATAGACAATATTAAACAATAAACAAAATAAAAAATTAAACCAAATAAATTAAAATATAATAAATTTTATTGAAATTACTCTTGTTAAACTAAAACCAAAAAACACGTGAAACTGTCACCAAATTAGCAACGAATAACATATCCTGAGACAATATAAGAGTAATTTTAATAAGAGTGATGTTGACAAGAGTAAACTTGAATGAAAGAAATTTCAACAAGAGTATTTTCAATAAAATTTATTATATTTTAATTTGTTTTGTTTAATTTCTTACTTATTTTTATTTTTGTCTATTGTCAAAGAGTAAATTACGACTAGCTAAATTATACTGATGATGACTATTTTGTAGTCGAAATACGTATTTATCATTCAAAAACTGATCTAGGTGTTGGGGCTAACTTGGAAATTTTATTTCAAAAACCTACAGTTCTCATTTATTATCATTTAATAATCTAATATATTATTATGGATTTAACAAAGAAGCCGATCCGGCTGGTTTGTTTTGTTTGTCCTAGCGGAGGCGACAGGAACGGAACCTAAAGGGGCGCAATCATGGGCAACATCCAGTACAAGAATGTTACCACCAGAGAAACAAGTAACATCTAAAAATAAAGAAGTTAAAACAGAAGAAACTGATAATCCCTCTATACCACATATCCCAGAACAATTGACAGCTAAAAAGCATGTCACAAAACGTGTAAATGAATCTGAGGTGAACACTTTTCTAAATGAATATTTTATTAACTTTATTTGTACATCTTATTTATTATAGCTTTCTCAAATTTATGATATGGTAAAAACTTTTTAATGCTCAAATTAATAAATTTTTTACCAATGACAGCCTTTGGTTTCCGTTTGGTTATTATTTTTAAGAAATGTGTATATCATGAAACGTTTAATATGGCGCACATTGTTCGTTTTCAGCCAATAATTAGCAATACAAAATAATGTATTTTGGATAAACCGAATATGATTAGAATATTAAATCGTGGCTATGCCGTCGAGACTATTGTATTGTAATTTATCGAAATTATCTTTGACAGGTGCAAGTTGGAATATTCAAACGACTAGTAAACTTAAATTCCAAAAATTACCTAGTAATCATTACCTGTGAAAACGTAGCCGTTATAACTAAATATACTGATTCCGTTTTAGTGAATTTCCGAAGGAAATGCAGCTACTGTTTTTATACCGATGAAAGGTATTTGAAAGGTCAAGTTTATTAATGGGTAAAATTGTAGAAGAGTAAGGGGGTTTAGAGGTAGAGAGAAACACAAAATTTGACATATCTCGCTCAATATTCGAAAAATCGAAAATTTTATTAAAAGTAAAGTTGTAGAAAATTAGGTTAACTATAATTTTATTTCTTATCATTTTTTCTGTTACACCAATATTCACAGAAATATTTACAATTTCAGTTTGAAAGTTAAAATCCTAAATATCTCTGTACACATTAGAATTTGAGAAAAAATGACCAGACAATGAATTGTAGCAAACATGATTTCATTTTGATCACACTAAAATTGTGCCCGCAAGAGAGTGAGTTATGTCTTCTAAGAAAATTCGCTAATTTGAAGCAGCTCCTGTGTAACGAATTTTTTTTAAATCATACTAGCACTTATATTTTGTTTTTATACCCAGTATATGTAAATAGACAAGGTATATTAAGTTTGATCACGACTTTGTAACGCTTAAAAATATTGATCGTAGGCATGAATGTTTAGCATATGTATTCATAAAATAGCCTAGTTCGGACATTTCCGCATGTCCGTCTGCCTGTCTGTGGACGCGATAATTCAAGAACGAAAAGAGATAATGAGCTGACATTTTTTTATGTGTTTTAGAGCAAAAAAGTCAGGTCAAGTTCGTTAATGGGAAAAATCGGACCATGTTTGGGCAAAATGAGCAAAACTGCCTATCTTTGAAACCGTAAGAGATGTAACAAAAATTTAATAACAAAAAATCTTCTTTTTAAAATAAACAACTTTTGTTTGAAAATGTTTTCCATAAACTTAGTATATACTGAGTATTCAAACAATTAACTCATGCTGAGCCGTATTTCGGCGTTAGTATTAGTGGCATTTAACTAATGTGGAGCAAAATTCTTATTTCCGACAAATTTGTTAAAGCTCAAAGTTAATAGTCTGGAATAGGGGATTGTTTAGGATATATTATACAATCTCGGTAGTGAACGTCAACTCCTACCAATTTTGTAACCAAATGCAATATTTCGTTGTTATTATTTTTAATCTTCTATAGGCGCACAATATTTAGAGTAGTGAATTTGTCTAATGAGACAGACTCGGAAGTAACCGTTAATTCAGGTTGGATCAAGCTTTACCCAACGAAGATAGCGCTTGTAAATATAAAAATATAATCTATTATTTTATTTTAATTAGTTTGCATCGACGTTTTAAACTATATATTAAAAATCGAAAATGGGATCCCTCCGACGTTAAAAATTCATACGTCAAAGATCACAAAATTGGGCCATTCATATTATTATCTCACTTTTTTGAGCTCAAAGTCCAATTAAAGGTATTCAAAAAATAAAAGATAAACTAATTTTGACGCAAAGGTCAAGTTCGTTAATGGGTAAAACTGGGCAAGGGGGAAGGATGGTTTAGAGAGAGGGGGTGACACAAAATTTGGCATATCTCCCTTAATATTTGAAAAATCTAAAAATTAATAAGAAGTAAAATTGTACGAAAAAAATTTAAAAAAAGGCATCAAACCAAAGTTGCTTCTTATGAAAATAACCAATAACTTTCGTTCTAAACATTTTGTCGTAAATATTTATATAACGGTTATTGTTGGCTTTCATACCTGATTTAAAATTCATCTAACTGCTGCTGAGGCACCGCACACAAATTATATGACCAAACTAAAAACAAAAATTTTCTGTTGGAAGCTATATAAAAATGGGACTTTATATTATGTACAACTTTTATCACACGTTTTTTCTTTATAAAATATTGTTTAGGATGGATTATATTGTGTTATATCAATGCATGACGGAGTTGTATTATATACTACACCCAATTTAACTTCTATCCTTGGATTCCCACAAGATATGTGGCTTGGACGTTCATTCATCGACTTTGTCCATCCAAAGGATAGAGTCATATTTGCATCGCATATAACAAATGATGCGATACCAATAGCCGAAACTGCTAGCCAAATTAAAGGTATGTGATCATTAATTTTTCTGTAAGTGGTTAGCGCATTTTGTGCCATATTTGTCAAAATTAACTTCACATCCTTTGAATTTACACTTTAGGCAGAAATGCGTAGTTTTAGTTCTTATATTTTGAAAGTTCGCAATACAAGTATTACATATGTCTAGGCACATTAGTCACTTTCCCCACACTTTTCGTATTTATTCAGTGATGAAGATTAATGCGTTTTTACTAATTGCTTATATTTTTTGAAAAGTATGTTTAATTTACTGGTAAGTAAGATTAAATACCATATATTTTGCGAAAATCTTCCGTGTATAAAATTTAGTGATATATGATCAGGAGGCCATACATTAATATAGTTTTGTCAGTTCGATATGAAAGAAGTCGGTATTAAAGGCTCTTTACAAATTCCCTAAATTTTGATGTCAAAAATTTCATATTTATGGAAATTTTCTTTAGCAAACTTTTTTAGCGAATGTTTTGAAAGGAAATAGAGCTATTGGTCTCGTACCGACTTAATTTCTTCAAATGTCCACAGAAAATCATCTGTAATTATATATATATATATATATATATATATATACATATATATATATATATATATATATATATATATATATATATATATATATATATATATATATATGTGTTTGTGTGCCTGTAATCACTCTAGCGGTCACAATTTTAATCCGATTAGAATGAAATTGGGTATATTAGGTGCTTTTGGTATTTGAACGGTCAAGTTCGTTAATGGGCAAAATCGGACGAGGGAAAAAGAGCGTTTATAGGAAGGGGAAAACACAAAATTTGGCATCTCCCTTAATATTCGAAAAATCTAAAAATTTATAAGAAGTAAAATTGTAGTAAAGTAGTTTTCATTTGATTTAGCATTTAAGCAATTATTATTCTTGTTTGGCGAGTTTATATCGGTTCTACCCATACCGTTGTTGCCTAAGAAGCATCAGCCCAACCCTTTTTACCAGCCAAGTAGCCGCGCTTGTTAAGACGTTGTTTCTACTTGGACCTGGGAGGTTATGGGTTCGAATCCCGACACCGGCAGTTTGTCAATTTAAAATTAATGGCGGTTGATTGACTAAGCCGTCGGCATATGGACTAGAAAGAAGTAACCGTTATGCTTGTTCTGCAGTTTCCCTTCACGAACTCCAGATGAATATCGGCATAGTCCCTATCAAAGCACCTACCAATTCCTTCTCTGCGTACGAATTCCTGATCCTCCACTCACATCATAAAAATGTAAAAGTAAAAATTAATAAAGGTTGAAAAATAATGATGTGGGTGGACTCTGTTATAGACAGTCGTGTCTCAAAAACGGAGGTTAAACCCCATTATTATTATTAGTAAAGTAGTTTTACTATAATTTTGTTTCTTATCTTTATCTTTCTGTTCCTTATTATTCCTGTTACACTAATATTTACAGAAATATTTACAATTTAAGATTGAAAGTTAAAATTCTAAATATCTCTGTTCACATTAGAGTTTGAGAAAAATGATCGGGTAATGAATTGTAGCAAACATGATTTTCTATAACTTTACTTCTTATACATTTTTCGATTGTTCTAATATCAGGAGAGATGTTTTATATTTTGTGTTTTCTTCTTTCTCCTTGCCACCCTTTCCCATTTATTAATCAGACTAAAAATATGACCGCTAGAGAGTAATTTATATATTCTAAGAAAATTCGCTAAGTTGGTGCAGCTCCTGCGTAACGAATTTTTTGTTTGTAATTTCGTTTTATATTTAAAAGCATGAACTTTTAAAAAATTCGGTGTAACGAATAGTAACAAAATTTTACTTTTCATAAGATGAAGCGATGAACATGAAACATGTTTATCTGAATTGATCACGTCAATAATTTTTATAAAAAGCTGTTTTTAATTTTATTTTAGAATGTAGAAAAAATTCACTATACGTATCACTACGTAAATATCGTGGATTAAAATCATTTGGGTTTGGTATCGTTGAAAAAGCTGTAACATACATGCCGTTTCATTTATCACTTATATTTTGTCAAATGCAACCAGAATCATCTCTTATGAGCACAAACAGTAATGGTGATGATAAAGGCTTATATCTAACTGTATCCGCTTCACCACTACGTTCACCGTATAAAGGTAAACAAATTATAATTATTAAGGCTATTCGATCATTAACGCAAAGTAAAAAAAGAAATCTGAATTTTAAACTCAAAATATATTCTATCGAAATCATTGACAGCTAAATTAAAATCTACATTCGTCTTTGAAAAAGTTAAACGTCTTTAACAAATCTCGTAGAAACATGAGATATTTAAAATTGATTTAGTGTGTACTAATCGAATAACCTTATTGGTCGAATAACCTAGTTTGGTTCATAAATATTTAACAAACTAAATTGTTACAGCTCCAGATGAAACATATGTTTCAACAAAATTTTGTACACGACATACAACTACATGTGAAATATCACATGTTGATCCTGATGTGGTAACGAATTTTGGATTTTTCCCCCAAGACATGTTACGTCATTCAATATTTGAATTTTACCATCCAGAAGATATGCTATTTTTAAAGAAAGTTTATCAGACAGTTGTTGAGAAAGCTCAAATTACGGGATCAGTTTTTCGCAGCAAACCTTACCGATTTGCTACACAAAATGGAACATATGCCACTATTGAAACTGATTGGAGTTGTTTTGTAAATCCATGGACACGTAAAGTGGAATTTATTGTTGGGCATCATCGTGTTTTACAAGTTAGTTTTTTATTTTCTGTATTCTTTACTATATTCTTGGATACTACTACTACTATATTCTTGAAGAGTGTCGAGAGAGCGAATTACAGTGACAACTGTGTTAAAGACTTGCAATTTACACCTAATTTGTATAAAGATTATTCAGATAATCAAAGAGAACTTTAGGTTTTTTTATATAAATTTCAAATTTTGCCCCAATTCCTAGAACAATTATTTGTATTTTATAAATACGTATTTCGACTACAAAGTAGTATAATCAGATACGCACCAAATTAGCAACGAGTAACATATCTTTGACTCCATATCCCGGAGATAGTTACGATTAGCTAATTCATACTGATGATGACTATTTTGTAGTCGAAATACGTATTTATAAAATTCAAATAATTGTTGTAGGAATTGGGGAAAAATTTGAAATTTAATTACCTAATTTGTAATTGATGTCCCCAAAACTCAACATATGTCGAAGTATGACGTATAAAATAATGAAGAAAAAACAAATAGGCCGAATTTATAAACCTTATTTTAAAATTCAATATATTTTTTTAGGGACCAAGAAATCCAAATATATTTGAAAGTACCCGAGAAGATTCAAGTCAAATTTCTGAAGAAGTTTTAAAAGAGAGCAAACTAATCCAAGCGGAAATACAATATTTACTATTATCAGAGTTACCACGCCCAGGAAGTATTGCACGACAACAAGTATCGCAACGATGTAAGGATCTTACATCTTTTATGGAAACTTTAATGGATGTTACTCGATCAAACCATATTCAACTTGATATGACCCATGAAGTTGATCCAAGTTTCTCTGAAAGAGATTCTGTTATGCTCGGAGAAATTTCTCCGCACCATGATTACTATGATAGTAAATCATCGTCAGAAACACCGCCCAGTTACAATCAATTAAATTATAATGAAAATTTACAACGCTTTTTTGAGAGTAAACCAATGACCAAGATTGAAAATGAAAATATTCAAAAACAATCTACTACTCCTGTCGTACTCAAGGAAGTAGACTCCAAAAATATTTTAAATCCACTTACTTGTTTAAATAGGTACGTAAAAATGAATCTCACGTAAATTGCCCAAATCCTTGCCCCTTTAGAAAAATCATTCAAATCAAAGTTGCCACATTCTAGCCAAATAGTACGACTTTAAAATTTGAGGATATATATCAAACCGTTACGTTTCCAACCACAGATATTTGACGCAGCGTTTCTTTCTTATAAAACTGTTCTCAAGAGGCTATTTTAAAATTAATTAAAAATTGTTGTATATTTTACAGAAAACATTTATCTCCAATTCAAACAAGTGGAGATTCAGTAAGCAGAAGTGCTGATAATAGTTCAGGAAGTAATCCAAATATGGACGGTAGTGGAAATACAAGTGGCACAAATGTATCGAATTCTGGTTCCTATAAACCACCAACGTTAACGGAAGAACTATTAGTTCGACATAATGAAGATATGGAAAAAGAAATGGCAAAAAGACATAGGGAACGTCATTCAGGGAATAAAGCTGATCAAAAAGCTCTTAAAAAGAGTAAAAATTATCAAAAAATGTGTCTTCAATCACCTCTGGATAAAAATGACCCACAAGAACATGGTCATGGTGTCAAACGTAGTGGATCACATTCCTGGGAGGATGATTACCATAAACAATCAAAACATCAACATACAGATCAAGCAAATTTTCTAAACCATCCTACAGAACATAATGGTGAAGCAGCATCAATAATACCTAGTGTTTTAAATCCAGCAATGCATCGACCAAATATGGATAATCCGACAGCGCTACCAAATGAAACATTTGCACAATCTACGGTATGTTGCTACTTTTACGGAATTTATTGACAATCTCTTCTACTACAAAGAAGATTTTTATCAATGACAATTTCATACTTTTAGGTCAATTATGAAGGTCTTTGGCCATCATTTTCTGCCTCTGTTACTCCAATGATTGGTTCCAATCAATGTACAACTGCTGCGTTTACTGGTGGTATTATGCCTGTATACTATATTGTTCAAGCTGGACAACCACCACAAGAACATCCCGAACCACCACCTTATGCTCGTGAGTAGTATATTGATTTCAATCCGTACATTACAGGAGTTACTTCTAACTGTGATCCACTAATTTTTATTCCAAAATTATTTCATTCAAACTTTGAACACATAGGCGAGCTCGATATGTTTGTTTCACGTTTTGGATCCACAACGTCCAATAGTTATACCAGTATTAAATAATATTATGAATGTCCGATAATTTGTTTGAAATGGTTGAATGCGGAAATATGCTGGTACCGCTAGATATTCAGTTTCATACATTTATATTCCTGCAAGAAGAATGCTAAAGTAATTAACTAAATTTATTTTTCTTTTTCTTACAGTTTCGTGTTTGCCAAGTATCGTTTATCCATCTGTAGCATTCCCAACACCAATGGTATATCCATCATTAGCACTTTTACACCCATTGACCCTACCAGTAAAAACATCAACAACATTACGGCCAGTTGTCCCAAATATTTCCACTAACAGTAAAACATCAATGTCTGTAACAACACATACACATGAACATCTAACCGTATACACAACCAGCAACGAAAATAGTAAAACACATAAACCTTCAAGCCAAGCAACATCTATAAAAGCTGAGCCAGGCAGTGCAATGAGCAGTATCGCTTCTAACAGTGTTACAAATAGGGTAAGCAAATTTTCTTTTCTTTTTATTATTATTATTAATCCCTCTCACCTTGGAAAATTATTTTTTGTGTGGTTAAAATCGTACACCTGTACCTATACTATTACAGGCATTATCCGAGTGTTCAAAACGCGACCTTCGGGTGCATTCTTTGTGTTCTATTGGATCTCCGCATATTAGTTTGCCAGATCAAGATGGTTTTGAAAAAACGAATACATCATTACCTTCACAGGTCGTTTATTTCATATCAGATTTTAATTAATTTTGTTAAGATATGAAACAAAATATTACTTATGGTTAATTAAATATTTATACGTTAATTGAACAAGAAGTCACCATATTTTCTAATAATGTAAACTGTAATATGAATACTTAATATTTTTATCAATTATCAAAATTTAATTATGTAATTTTAAAGTAGCTTATTTGATTTGATTTGATAATCGTGCAACGATCATTATGCAAAGATGATCGTGCAACGATGCCGTGCAACAATAATCGTTAAGCACTGTTTCTATGTATTTCCTATGAAGCTGTTTTGATATCGTACTTTATATATCATACTCTTGAATAGCTGTTCATAAGATGGGTGAATATAATAGTCAGCCGCTGACGATATTTGTTGTTATTTCGAATGGCGTAATTCTTCTCGAGGAAGTGCGAATCATCCTTTACCTTTAACTTTAGTCTAAATTCAATATTCAAATTTTAAAATTAAATCATTCAAAGAATCAAAATAACCGTTACGATCCAATAACTTTAATTTGTAATATTTGTGATATATAACTTGATAATTATTTTTATGTCTGTGGTCTAGATATATTTAACATGTTGCCATTGATAATGATACACCTATTTTTGCATATTAAAAAGGGTAATGTTCTATTTGCAAGTGTACCAAATTTGAGCAAATTTTTATACCATTAGTTTAATTGGGTTGCAAGTTTTGTACAATAATAATACAAGATTAATAAAAGCTTTTAAAATAATTTGAATTATCGGAAGTTTTCAATAAAATTTACATTACGGGGTGTATTAAGATCTATGAGAACATAACTGATAAATAAAAAAACTCAAAATGGCGGATTTTTGTTAAATTTAACACGCTGTTTCGTTGATTAAAGAGGAATATTGTAAATTGAAAGTATGATTTGAAAGTGGTATTGTATAGAAATATGCTCATCTAGTTCTTTTACGTTTCCACTCCATTGGTCTCTCCTAGAGTGAAATATATATACTTCGTTAAACAGTTTGGGGTAAAATAACGTAACGAAAAAAAATTAAAATAATGTTTTTACTATGGTTTTTTCTCTTACATAAATAGACATAAAATATTTTGCTCCGAAACTTTCACACATCTACATAGTGCTTTTGTACCTCCATGGAAATTTTCTTATTGCTTCGGGTGATACTAATAAAAACGTCTTACTTAACCTTTTCGATCCATCGGGTGATACTAATAAAAACATCTTACTTAATCTTTTCGATCCAGAATTTACTCTTAAAACTAACGTTATTTTAAAATTTTCGAAATCTTATATTAATATCTTAACACGTATATGTATGGTTAATATTTCAAGCATTTGCTTTACTTTCGAAATCAATAAAATTTTAGCCAATTGATTATTTTAATTCAATAATCAAATAAATTATTATATTTGTAACATGTTAAAAATATTAATCATCGAACTTTATATCCGTAAAATATTAATCTATAGATCAATATTTTACGGTATTTTTTTCAAACCTATTTTTTCGAAACACTTTCAATTACAATTTACAATGATCGTACTCAAAACAACTTAGTCCTTAGTAAACTAAGTATATTTAATAGATACTAGGCAACTTGATTTTGAAGCCATTTTGTTTAGTAAATTGGGGGAGTTTCCCTTAAATGTATTTAATAAAGTATAGGTGATTTACTCTTGGAATTGTCGTTACATGATAACATGCATTGTTTCATGTTTTATTAAATCCACTAAATTAGGGAAAAATTCCCCAAATTGATAACATGCTGACATGTTATTAGGTGTATCCTGAGAGCGCTGAAGTTAGATGCACAGAAGTAATTTTTTTTGACTGACTGATTTAGTTTACGAAGTTGTGCCAAACACGGCCAATGTTAAAAATAAATTGAAAGTGTATTTTTTTTATTTAACCATTTTGCTTCATCTTAGATTATGTTAAAATCGCATGTTTATATTTTTATATTTTTATTCTTGTATAGTTGTTAGAAAATTAATAATAATATGATAGTTCTTTATAATATTATGATAATTTTTAAGCTTTTACTTCAAAAAGGATTATACTGAGGGAAGATGCATCCGACATTAATCAAAATTTTTTGAAATATGAATTTTCGAAATCATATTTTTGTTTCAATACTCTGCAATTAATTCAGAATAAAGATTATTTCATTAGCAATTAAATTTTATATCATTGTTCAATGTTTTATGATTTTAGCTGGATGAAAGAGTTGACACACAAGAAGTTCAAAGTAGTGGTAGTTTGGAATGTGATGGTGAAAGTAGTTATTCATCATTTTATTCATCGTTCCTCAAAACAGAAGCATCAGTATCGAACGATGATAATACAACTAGTGATAATAAAGGAAATAATACAAGCAAAAGTGAAGAGGTAAATATTTTCAAACTTCCACGGGAGTGAATATTTTTCCCATGAAATAAAAATCTTGATAGTTATATATAGAAAGATAAAACAAGTGGTATGTATCATTTAAACGTTAGATGCGCCAAAAATCATTTATAAGTAAAAAAGTTTCAATTCTCTTTGGAATGTGCTATTTATTTATATATGTATTAATGGTTTATATACTTACTTGACCTGCATAGAAACGTAAAAAAATCATTTTCTAACCGATCTTTCTCGTTCGTGTCTCTAGACCATCTATAGTGTCTATAGATAATAGTTAAATTTCCATCTCACAGTTATGGTCATCGTGCTAGATAGAACGTTGCGAATGATGAATTAGAGAACACAAAATACCTATTGTAGTAATATTGTAATATTCTCTCATTTATTATCATCATACAAGCGCAATAAATTTCAGCACATATAAAAACACTAAGAACTTAAAAAGTTTTCTGAATACAATGAGCCATAGGGCAAACACTTGAGTTATAAAAACGTTGTTATTCAGCAATTCTGATACCTATATTTTATATTTACTTACAGTTTTTACCAATTTCAACTGGACCATTTTTTACAACTTATCATTAGTTCAAGACATCTTTCAGTTTATAACATCAAATTGTGCAACATATAAATGAATTTAAAAATATATAAATGAATTTAAAAAATACCGATAATAATTAGGATATATTTAGATTCCAAAAATTTATTTTATAGATAAAGAGACATAGTAGATAAACCCAAATATGTATTGGCAGAAAGGAAACTCCGTACGTGTAATAAGAAAACTAAACGGTCCGATATCATTTTACTACAACTCCCGTCCACCACTGCTTCTTGTAGTACATATTGACAAAATACCAAAATACCAGTTTTTAATAAGTAGTAGATATCCGATCAAAAACATAAATGTAAAAAAGGGCCGAGTTATCGGGGAGATACTTCATATAATAGTTGCTCCTTAAAAAGTGATGGTATCCCATTAAAGGACCGAGCTATTTACCATGTAAATAACTTGGTAAACTATTTACTAGGAAACTTAATGAGGGGTGAATTGATTAAATGTAAGAAAAAGTTTGATTTAAATTTATTTCGTAAGTTTTCCCTTAGTATGTTTATAAAATTTTAAAAACATACTAAGGGCAAACTTACGAAATATTTTATAATTTAAACCAAATTTTTTCTTACATTTAATCAATTCACCCCTCATTAAGTTTCTTGGTAAATAGTTTACCAAGCTATTTACTTGGTAAATTGCTCGGTCCTTTAATGGGATATCATCACTTATTAAGGAGCAACTATTATATGGGGTTAATGTGGAAATTATAAATCGCCATTTTGCGGCGGCGCTATATTGGTTTTAGAATGGCATTACTTTACTAATTTTGTTTCGCTCATCAAGCCCTTTCATTAGATACCCATATCAAAGGAGTTAATGTGGAAATTATAAATCACCATTTTGCGGCGGCCTACCGTCAATACCTCTGTAAATATTAGAGAAACAGAAAAAATGATTAGAAACTTAACTATAGTAAAACTAATTTTCTACAACTTTACTTCTTATGTGTTTTTCGATTTTTTCAATATTAAGAGAGATATACCAAATTTTGTATTTCCCCCTCTCTCTAAGCCCCTTTCCCCTTTCCGATTCCGGTCATGCTTACCATAAAAATGCATTGTCATCGGAACTGAACCAACATGTAAAAATTCAACTCCTTACGATAAGAGGAAGTGGATAAAATTTAACCTGCAAAATTCCATTACAGACACCGGGACAGGTGAAACTAAATAAAAGCTTATAATATTTGAATAAATGTACCCTTATTGAGACAAACTAAATAAAGGATGAAAATTTTTATTCGAATTGTTCAGTCAACATAAATGGTATGCAGAGAACACTAAAATTAGACACAACGCTAATTTTTTTGTTTTTTCCCATTTTTCTTGATGTTGCGTTGGGAAAATTGAAGTTTTCCTATTTTCATTTAGGTTTTGAGGTACTCCGCGTCGAATGTAAAAAACCGCATGCTTCTAAAATGTCTGGAAGTGGCTTAAATTTAAACACTTAAATGTAATTTTTGGTTTTTCCCATTTTTAGGGATGTTCCGTTGGGAAAATTAAAGTTTTCCGATTTTTCTTATAGGTTTCAGAAATTCCGCGTTGAATGCAAAACACCGCATGCTTCTAGCATTTCTGGAAGTTGGTTCAATTTAAACACTTAACTTATAATAATAACAATATTATCATCATCCAATTGGAATTAAGATAGATTAAGATAGAACCAATCAGATATCAATAGACGTATATGGACTTACAATGTTAATTTTATCAAAACAAAATATGCAAAAATTTTCGAATTCCCGATATAAATTTCGTGGTTTCATAATTTTCCTTTCGGTTTGGGCACTATATCTAACTGTACGCTAAATATGAACTTTTAAGGACTTATGGTCTAGGCCCTGGAATTATGATATTATATCTGAGCCATAACCTGACAAAATACCAGGATACAGGATAAAGATTGAATAAAAAGCACGTGTACATTATGATAACATGACAGTTTTTAATAAGTAGTAGATATATCAGTAAAACAAACAAAAGTATATTCATATTAATAATAATAATAATAATATTTTTATTTCCGTTCGTACATAGTACATAGAAAAGGTCAAAATTTACAATTTACAGTGGTTTTCATTCAACAAATTCTCCTAGCGTATAATGGTTTTTGTTCAATAGGAATTTTTTTTATTCGATTTTAAATCTTTTTAAATGTAAAGCTTTTATTGATTTTGGAATTCTATTGTACATTGTGATACACATATTTAAGACTCCTTTGTCGATATAAGATTTTTTGGTTTGTATCGTTACCAGATTCCCTGCATTTCTGGTGTCATAGTCATTATCAGTCTCGAAAATCGTAAATAAATCTGCGTTTTATTTCACAAAAAGCGAACATTCCATATATATATATATATATATCTATTACCGTAAGCATTTTTAAAAGGTCTAGCATGTTCTAAAGGCCCAGAATTGGAAATTATTCTTACGCATCGCTTTTGTATCCCATGGATTCTTTCAATATCAATAGAGTTGCCCCAAAAGATAATTCCGTACTTAATATTTGAATGAATGTTGGCATAGTACACTTGAAGAAGTGCATTCAAAGATATATATGTACGTAGCTTACATAACATATAGCTAAGCTTAGAAAGTTTTTTTGACAGATTATCGACATTTACTTTACCAGTTAAATTGCTAGCTATGGAAATACCCAAAAATTATGTGGATTTTACCATTTTAATGTTTTCATTTGAGTTGTTCAGACGAATTGTTGACAGATTCCTGTCTCTAAAAGTCACAGCGCACGTTTTTTCAATATTCATTTTTAGTGTATTCTTCTTGAACCAGCTTTGTAACATAGAAAGCGTACTATTTATGACTTTGATGAGAACGTCTTCCTCTTTCTGATGAAAGAATATTGACGTGTCATCGGAAAATAGTATCATCTTATTTCTAGTGGAAGTCCCCGTGAACAATGTGTGAAACTTGATTTCATCTCTATGATTTCATTGTTTATTTGCCAATTAATTTTCACATATTGCTCACGTATTGTCAAATACGATCTGATCAATTTCAATGGTAGACCTCTAATTCCATAGAAATCCAATTTGTGAATTAACAAATCCGTGTCTATACAATCAAAAGCTTTGCTTAAGTCTAAAAAAGAAGCTACAGCCAACTCATCTTTATTTAGTGCTTGAAAAACCTTCACAAACGCTTTGAAAACAGCTTGATCGATTGAACGCCCTCATACCAAACCATGCTGTTCAGGGGCGATCAAGTTGAAATTTTCCAGATAGCTTATTAATCTGTTGTAAATTACATGTTCGAAAATTTTGGAAAAAGTTGGTAAAATAGATACTGGCCTATAGTTATCTAAATCCAATAATTCCCCCTTTTATGTATGGGGCACACTACAGCCTTTTTTAAATTAGTAGGGAAATACCCTGTAGGAGCATTTTATTAACTATATCCAATAAGGGATACAATTTTAAAGTAATAAAGCAGGCGCATGCGTATTACGTACGGGACATGATACATAACCGCACATATTTAAATTTAACAGAATATTTGACACATATAACAAAGAAAATAACATCTAACGAATGATTATCGTATCACGACTTCATCAAATTAATACCATAGAAAAATAAAAAATACTATTGTAGAAAGTCTCCCATAAAATATTCAAAGAAGGCAAATAATAAGGTGGTAAATATATATCTCTCATGAGGTTAGAGGACAGTGGGATGTGTCCGGACTGTAACGGGGTGGATGATACGCCCTTCCACCTTCTGACATAATGTCCTTACAGAGCCAGAATGAAGTATCTAGAATCTGAGGTAAAACAACTAAAGTAGAGCTTTGTTCTGTCATTCGCAAAGTAGACGGGTAGGTTCGACAACGAACACAAGGTTAGAGGAAACGAACCAGGCGTGGTAGAGGATAGGAGAGGTTGATAGGATGGGTTCGTTAGGGGTAGGTAAAAAAGGCCTAGAAAAGTCTATTTGCCAGGCTTCGGCATCCCCTCCACTACTACTGCTAAATATATACAAGCTAATTAAATACTGCCTTTATAGAAAAGAAAGTAAACCATCGATTCTTATGCTTTGCCACCTCATATAACATTTTTATAGTTAATACGAAGTTTTCTTACACCTTGATTATTATATCTAAATATGTAGTTTTTAAAATAAATGGTGACTTCTTATATATTTTTATTTCGTGTTAATTACAATGTGTGTACGTGCGCTGTAAAATACCATAAAATTGGTGTAAATATCGTTTAAAAATATATAATAATTTTTTTTTACAGTGGAAAAGTAGGAAACCACAAAGTATTAAACGTAAAACGATTCCTCCATGGCTGGAAGCAGTTACAGTAACACCTGAATTAGTGTACCAGTATCAACTATCTTTTAAGAATATGTCCGATATTCTTAAAGCAGATTTATTAAGTCTAAAAGAAATTAATCAGGTAAAAATTTATTTTTTAAATGAAATACAAATTTAATTAAAGCAAACTTTAAAAATAGTTAACTCTCTAAGTCAAAGCAAAAAGTATAAAATACAATATGATTAATTTACTTATTACAACTATGCCAATTGAACATATCTAGTATAACATATATAGTGTTTTAACATTTATGATACATTTAATTATAAGTTGTACTATGCAAAAATTGTTTTGACAGTGATTAGTCAATATTTTTGTTGCCACAGTTGTAAAATATTACCATTAAATATCAATAGATTTTTAAAAAATCCGCAATATGTTTTTTTTAATTAGTTTGTTAAGTACAACTTTGTAAGATATTTGTTTTTGAAAAAAAGGTATAGAAATTTTTCCCAGTTTTATAAAATTGAGTATGCGCGAACCGTTTACGTATACCACGCATGTTTAAAATTCCAACTTTAATTGCTAATATTGCTTCACAATCGGTGAAAAACATTTTTTTTTTAATAAATGCAAAACATTTAGATTAATATCATATTTTAATTTCATCAAATTCTTAAGAAAAGTGGGTTAACGGGTGAACTACCTTAAATAAATGTATGTTGTTGTTATTTTATGTTGATAGAATTTCAACCTGAGTTTTCATATTTTAAATCTTTTCAAATATTATACATAATTTTCACTACTAAGTTAGGTTGTAGTGGCTGTCCTGAATGGGACATACTTAGACCATAAGGTCCATTGTGATAAACAATACTAAACAATTTATTCAATTACTATAGACTGTTAAATTTTTAAGAGGTTGTAATTTTTTCCTGTTAACTTCGTAAATTTTGTGAATTTTTAAATAAAATTTCCACAGATTATAGTTTATAACGCAAAAATTTATTAAATCGATGTTGTTGACCTAACTAGGTCATGAGAGCGCTAGCTAACTTAGCCCTATGTACAATATAGGAATTTAGAATATAGAAATAATCTTCAACATTCTTGTGACAGAACAAAAAATGAAGAAAAAAAATGTAAATAATAAAACATCAAAGTTATAATACATCGACAACAAGATAGTGATGAATCATATACATTCCACCAATATAGTATCTAGAGGCTTAGAGGTAGAGCACGAGTTTAGAATGCCAGAGGTCGTGGGTTCGATCCCCATCCAAGATGTGTACGATTTTTCAGATCATGCATTGCCAGGTAATGTTACCAATGTTCACACATATTACTTAAATGTCAAAGTAAGTAAACGCTAGACACCTCCGTTAGTACAATATATCCGAAAAGTACTAACGACGGATGGATAGACGCAAGTTTATAGAAAACAATTAAATATGTGAATAATCTTATGGCCCCAAGTTTATGTAACACTTTGCTATTTTCAATTGCTTATAATATGACAGTCTCTACATTTTTGTATCTTAGTGACAAAACGTCACGTCTAATTTACGTTATAACATAATAGTGCCTCTAGTGGCAGAAATTGACAATAAGACTAAAAGATTAATATTTAGTATCTAGTTTTAATATAGCCTTCGTAATCTAATTCAAAAATGAAAATAAATATATAAAATTATTTTCGGTTTAGCAGATGTAAATAGTCGGTAAATCCATTACATTATTTGAAAAGAGAATCATTTGAATTGTATGAATATAAAAAATAAATTTTAAGTTAATGAAGTTAGTGTAATAGAATATAGCAGTAAAATTTTACAAAATTTAAAATAATGTCTATAATGTTTTGTACTAAATTAACCTTTTAAATCTGGAAGGATTAGCCAAACATTGAATTATCTTGAAATAAGTTTTTTACCGTTTAATATTTATATAGGTATTCAGCTATTACCCGCATATTACAAAATTAATATATCACAAATTATATTGCTCTACACCAACCACTTTAAAAATTTATAATAAAATAATAATTTGATCTAGATGACGTTATACTAATCAATCTTTTTTATTTATTTATAGCCAATGTTAGTGAATGATCAATTAAGTCAACTATATTTAGATTTAGAATTAGAAGGTTTATCATCAAAACTTACATTAGAGGATGGTATTACATCGAGCAGTAGTAGTGGAGAAGAAACTTCGTCTGGAAAAAAAGTAAATTAAATGTTTTAATTAAAACTAAACTATTCATTGCATGCTATTTTCGATTGAAAATTCTTGTCGATAATTTGTTTATCAAGGTATTCTAGTTGATTTTTTTCTTTTATTGAAAAAGTCAAATCGGCGGACACAAATCAAATTTATACTTATAGACATTCAAAATAATGCATGGACGTCGACTTGAAAATCTCTCGATTAGAAATTTTGTCTAATTTAAATAATCGAGATTGACTTCATATCAACGATTATTATAGTCAGAGTGTATCTCACGAAAATCTATGTATCCAATAAAAATATGAATAATTTTGTTTGTGTAAGTGAGCATTGACACAGATGTAAAAGGAGCGTCAATTAATTGTCCAATTGATTGAAGCTTATTGGTTTAAACGAGGATATGTGATCAAAGCTGATTGACCAAAAACAATTAGCTGATTGAAGCTTATTAATCAGTTATCACTGTGACACAGAATATCACATAAATATAAACCAAATTTTAAAATCTTCATGAAACGGTCACCAAATCAGCGAAGAGTTACATCTATCTGAAATATATGACTACTTTGAATTTGAAATATGTATTTGTAAATAATTGGACGTCGCATCTCCCGTCGCGCTACTACCGCGAATTGAAGCTGAGATGACGTCAAAATAATGTGACCCGGCGACAAATTTAGATTTTTTGAAGGGTGGTTTCCTTTACAATGGTGTAAATACTCACTATAACATAAAAACAAAGATTCATGTGTTCAATACACAGGTTTTCGAACGTTCATTTCTTAAATTACTACTATCCTCAAACTAATATTGATTTTTCTTATTTCAGAAGGTATCCAGAAAACGAAGATCATACAGTAAAATGGTAATAATCTATGAAGAAGATGCACCTTTCCCACCACCACAATAAACATTTTCTTCTCTAAACACATACAAAGTATCCAAAAAATACACTGTATTTTTAATTCGTAATAAAATCAGTGTGTTGTAACACAGAAATTCGTACGAATTGGTATACCTATTATGTGTTATTTTATTTATTATTATTTAATTATTAAGTATAGAAAGACAAGTGATAAAAGTTTCTTAAAAACACAGTTTATGATGCGTCCAATTCAACATAATAAATAATTTTAAGTTTAAGTCGTGTAGTAATACTAAATTGCGATATTTGAAGTCAAATAAAATACTAAAATTTTATAAACAAACCTACATTATTTTTCAAAAATAGTCTGCTGTGCTGTAAAAAAATTTCTTCCAAAACAATGTAAATCATTGTAAATACATCTAGAAATTTTTTTTATTTACTTTTTAACTTATTACCTCTATAATAGCTATGCAGTTAAACCTGGATAAGCGAGAAAACTCTGCAAGTGAGAGTAATTGCAAGGTCCCGTCATTTTATCCCTCAAAAACCTTTACACGTGAGAATAAACAGAAACCCCTATAAGAGAGTCGTTTTTCACGGCCATGGCCTCTATTTCTATGCCAAATTCAAATAAAAGATGTATTTACATATCTGTATATCACTGTTTCCTGTATTTTTTTTATAAATCTGTAAGTGAGAAAAACTGTTCCTGCATCTCTATAAGTGAGAATCTTGGTTAAGTAAAAACCCTCCATAAGCGAAAAAAGGGCTTATTCCGTAATGGTAACATCAATAAATTATAAGTTGGCATCACTTAAAAAGGAGGGGTAGGGATGGATGGATCTGTGTTCCACCATCATAAACATGAAGAATAGATATATTAGGAGATTGAACGACATAGGCAATTCGTCTGTTTTTGTGTCCTCAAAAACGTGTAGAGATCATAGTTATTATTTTCGCCACTAGCGGCAGTGCGAATCTGCCCGTACGGAATTATTATTATTATTACATATTAAAATCAACGGTTATCACATCTTACAAATAAAAATTGTAAGTATAAAAATTGTTTAATTTTATAAATGTGAAAAAATGGGACGATGTTGTACAGGGAAAGCATAGATATACTGTTATATATCTATGAGTGGAAGGTTGTTTAAGGTTAGGAATGCGTGTCTGCATTTACGAAAGGAATATGGTCTGTAATTACCGGTTGTCATCTTTCTTTATCTAATATATGTTAGTATTGTAAACATATATTTGTAATTATTAATTGCAATTATCACTATGATTCTTCATCTTTTAATTTATTGCAGATTATTAAGAATTATCTATTATTAATATTTATTTAATTATTGCTTGATAATCGAAAACAATTTTTTATTATCTATAAAACTAAGACTTCTTATTAACTGAATGAAAGTGATTTCTTGGCGCCTACATTTAAACATTTAAATTCCGTACGGCACTGAGACCAGTGACCCCTATTGATAAAAGATAGTTACAGCAATTCTTGACCGTTTTTTTAACATTACGTTCGCTCTCCTAATATATCTATTCTTCATGATCATAAACATCATCAATCATATATCTTCTGCTGTCAGAATCATGCAATGACTAAGAAACAAAAAATTAAATAAAATTGAATAAAAACAAAAAATTATATTTTATTTTGTTTAATAACAGACTCGGCCTTGCGCACTACCGTGCTCTAGATAAGATTAACTAAGTATAATTTATAAATAAATAATAAAAATGATTCCTCTATCATTACAATAGCATACGTCATACGACTTTTGATGATGTTTATGATGGTGGAACACAGCACCATCCATCTCTACCTCTCCTTTTTAAGTAATGCCAACTTAAAACTTATTGATGCTATCATTACGGAATACACTCAAAGATTCCGGTCTTTTGAACTCTCGCTCATCCAGATTTGACTGTATATCACTATATGTTCCAATTATCAATTTCAAATCAATTATGGAATATGTTTTAGACCTGAAAAATAAGTAAAACACTTACTCAAATCTAAAATTAGATTTGTAGAGTTTTTTTTGTAAATCGAATTCTGTGTAAGTTGAATTAAGACACTTTCTGCCGTTCTGAATAATTAAAACGTTATAAGCCTTAGAACATAAAAATTTGTCACTTCAAACCTATTAACACACCTTTTTCAAGATGGTGGATAAATGGGGGGTGACAAACTCTGAAAACTCAAATTTAAACTCATACTGGATCCCCTTACACAACACAAAAAGAAAACCATGTACTTCTCAAAATGCAAGGGGTTAAATAATTGTAACATTTAACAATGTCTCAATTGTTTTTATGAATGTTTCGCATGGAATTTTAAGCAATTTCAACCAAAGACATTTATAATTATTCATTGATGTTACAAAGCTTTTTTCAGGGAAATTAGGGAAAGGTTTATGTAATTATAGTAGGATTATGTTGATAGTAGATATGGATTATTTTATACTTTTGTATTTAAATAAACACGATATGAAAGAACTTGAATAGAGTTTGGATTTTGTCAAATAGGCGCCATAGGCTTAATATACACCCAGCACTTAATGTAATAAATAAACATTGTTTTAGGTAAGAATTAAGCATTTTGTGAAATTTATCTCATTTTAAGAATTTAAGATATTTAAAATAACAATAACAATTTTTTATTAATAAGTCTTGAAATAGTTATTAAATACCTATTCAATATTAATGGTTTTCAGAATGCGTTTTTTGTACGTTCGAAAACAATTAATGTCAATAGTTTAAATTTATTCTTGTTTTACACAGTATATTGTAAATATACAAGGTATATTAAGTTTAGTTCCGACTTTAAGTACATTCACAAAATTTAATGAAAACAATATTAGTTGCGTTTTTGTAAACAACAACAAAAATATAATTACTTGTATAATATATAAAATGCTTTTGATTTAAACTCTGCATCTTAAAAGGAAAATTATTATGAAAATATATGTATCTATAAATTTCCAGGGACTGGACATAAAGTTCAGCAACCTCCGAATATTTCGGGTAATAGGTGGTCTTCAATTTCTCTTTGAAATTATGAAAACATCCATGTTTTTTTTACAGTTTTAAATTTTACCAAAAAAAAAAAAGAAGTAATTTACAGTTTTTTAATTTGTTAATTCGAATACTGTTTCGTGAAGCAGTCTTTATATTTTTTAACGCTATTAAGTGGTATTTATTTTTCTCCAAATCTGATTCAAATATACAAAGAATTATAGTGGTTTCCATTTAAAATTTTGAACTCCACCTTCATCAAGGGAAAACTTCTAACATTAACACTTTTAATGTACATCTTTAAAAATATTTTTGATTCGAAATTTTCAACGATAGCCAAACTTTATGCCCAGTTCGTCTAAAAAGAAGTGTCTGGTAAATTCGACGTTTGTAATTCATTTGTGTTCTTCATTATTCTGTTGGTATGCATAGTGTTTTATATTCATTGATTATACTATTCCGTAAGGTTGTAACTTCTTATAAAATTAGCATTTGAATTATATTATTAATGTAATAATGATAAGGTTATCGGATTAGTACATAAAAATAATAAATTTTTAAATCATTATTTAAAAAAATCTTTAAAGTATTAGGGTAGTCTGGCCACGGATTTATTTACGGTTAAATGACAGTAGATTTTATGGTAATCAATACTAGGAACATTTTTATTGACAATGATGAAGGCTTGTTACCGAGTTAAAATTTAAATAATTATGTTTAAAACTCAACATTTAACACGCAATCTTATGGGAACATATGTTTCATCGTAGATAATAATGAAATTTGATGGTGAACTTAACAATTTTACTCAATAAATTGGAACATCCTCGTTTGAATTTTTTAATTTTGTAAGTATTTTCGTTTTTCCGGGTTTGATCGGGCTTTATAAGTATTTTTGTGCTTTAGAGAGTGCTTTGCACATACTCAATAACTCATCAAATCGAAGTATATGTTATGCGATTAACCTTTTTTTTAAACTATTTTATTAAATTTATTGTACATTTTCGATTAGAAATTTTAAAATATAAAAAATGTTTTAAAGATTTATTTAATTGCTGATTTAACTTTACTCAAAAGACGGCCGGACTGCTTTAACGTAGTAGCTATCTTTGATTTTAACTGAAAATAATCAAATAAAAATTGTCAAACTGTAACTTGAAAAATGAATATTTCAAAAAATTATTCGGAGACCTACTACTGTTAAATATTCGAAAACGATTCGTCGATAATTAAATTACACTTTGTAAAAAAAATCAGGCTTTAATCTTTTAGTTGATTTAATTATCGTGCTGCCTTAAAAAATTATGTTACAATTACATTAGAGAATTTATAGATTTGTATTTTTGAATTAGTAATCAAATAACTTCAAAATATTGTATTTTTTAGCATTATAAAAAGTTGTAATTTGGAAATAATATAATTACATCAAGAACAGAAACGGGCATGATTTATATGTTAATGAGTTTAATCAGAGATTAACTAATCTCTGGTTTAATATTAATTATCTATCGGTCAACTGATGAATCAATGGTACATGACTGGGACAATAGGTGGATCTAACATGTCCATATACACTTGATGTAACTGTAATATTCTTTGCTACAATAGAGTTTTCCTAGAATGATAATAAAACAGACGCTTTATGTTTTTTTTTTTTGTTTAGGCTATTTGATTACAACAATATTTTACATGTTGTATTTCACGCGTTGTTCGGGAGATCACTGTAAAAAAAATATTTTTTTAAATAAATTTTGAAATTTACTTTATATAAATATAATAAATAAGTGCAATTAGATTTAACTGTCATTTTACCATATACTAATTGTTAAGTTGATAAGTTGCTTTATCTGATTAAAAATAAGCAAAGTAAAAACAAAATATAAAATGAAAATGCAGAATATATATATTTATACGTTATATTATCGAATGATAATTAGTGAGAACTCTAGGTTTTTGAAATAAAATTTCAAATTCGTCCCCTTTACCTAGATCAGTTTTTTGTATTATAAATACGTATTTCGACTACAATGTAGTCATCATCAGTATAAATTAGCTAGTCGTACTCTACTCTTTGACAATTAGAGATAGTTATAAAGTCGAGATCAACAGACAAAAAATAAATAGAAAATTAACTAGATTCAAATATATACTAGATTTAAAATGTTATAAATTTTAAATTATATTGAAATTGCTCTTGTTAAGATTTCTTCATTCACATTTGTTCCTGTTAATTTTACTCTTATTAAAATTACTCTTATATTGTCCCAGGATATGTTACTTGTTACTAATTTGGTGACGGTATCACGGTGATACCGTCACCAAATTAGTAACAAGTAACATATCCTGGGACAATATAAGAGTAATTTTAATAAGAGTAAAATTAACAGGAACAAATGTGAATGAAGAAATCTTAACAAGAGCAATTTCAATATAATTTAAAATTTATTACATTTTAAATCTAGTATATATTTGAATCTAGTTAATTTTCTATTTATTTTTTGTCTGTTGATCTCGACTTTATAACTATCTCTAATTGTCAAAGAGTAGAGTACGACTAGCTAATTTATACTGATGATGACTACATTGTAGTCGAAATACGTATTTATAATACAAAAAACTGATCTAGGTAAAGGGGACGAATTTGAAATTTTATATATATTTATGTATGTTTCAAAGATGCAAGTATAGTTTTTTTACTGTTTATAAATAATATATACACCTTTAAAGCCTAATAAATAAAATATATTTTAAAAGTAATATCGTTTTGTTATTTCGTCAACGACCAATCAAGAACCATCTTTTCAATTCAATTCAATTCAATTTTTATTCATTCTTTTTAAACAATACAAACATTGTACAGAACATGTCATAAAATAAAAAGAGATTTGGAAGCTAGAGAAGCTTTAAGAAGCTAGAGCGTAAAATATCAATGTATTTGAGTCAATGATCAATACTTATAAAATATCATTGAATTGAGTATTCAATACAACGGGTGGTCTACGCAATCGCAAAATTATTACGAATCGTAAACTATAATGGCTGTTTTTTATAATTGTTTTTTTTTTTTTTTTTTGTAAACTAGCGTCTATTTATCCATTGTTAGTATGGATAAATAGTTGCCTTTCGGTTATATTATACTAACGGAAGTGACTAGCGTTTACTTAATTTGGCATTTAAGTTATATGTTTGAACAATGATCAGATTCTTTCGATGTTAAATGCTTGATATGGAAAACACATCTAAAATGGGAATCGAACCCATAAAAAGACGCTAGTTTACAAAAAAACAATTATAAAAATATGTAAATAGCAAATAAACAAATTAATAATACATTGACGTCAAAAGATAGTGAGAAGTCATTGAACTACCACAACATCTCAGGTAGCTCAGAGGCAGAGTGTTGATCTAGAATGCCAGTGGTCGTGGATTTGATTCTCATCCTAGATGTGTCTGATTTTTTATATCTTGCATTTAATGTCAAAATTAAGCTGTCAATGTTTAGACATATTACTTAAATGTCAAATTAAGTAAACGCGTGTCTGGAGTTTACTCTCATAAGTTATTTACTATATTACGAATATATTTTACTATGATATGAAAAATTATTTAATTTTGGGCTCCAAGATGCTAGAGAGGTAGATTGTAAAGGCTGCCCTGGACGGGCTACACTTCGACCATAAGGTCCATTGTGATGCCTTAGGATGAGAGGATGTGAGTGGAGTGGAAGGAATTACTGAGTAGACTAGGAATTGGTAGGATATGCGGCTGCAGCCGACTATGATAGGAACTATGCCGATATTCATCTGGAGTTCGTGAAGGAAACTGCAGAAAACCTTCTCAAGCATAGCCGGTTACTTCGTTCTTGTCCATACGCCGACAGTTTAGTCAATCAACCGCCCCTTTTTTTTAATTTTTTTTTATAATTGACAAACTGCCGATGTCGGGGTTCGAACCCATAACCTCCCAGTTTCCAAGTACTGCATACTGCGCAGACATGACGCCTTAGACCGCTCGGCTACTTGGCTGGTCTCCAAGATGCTAGCACCCCATCCGTGGAATTTCGAAAAAAAAAAATTATACCATCTAATTGGTCACTAATTGATCATAAATGGTAAGGGATAGAAAACTTTTTATATATGTTTTAAATTTTTTTCAAGGTCAAACAAAATTTTAGCACCTCTTCCATGGAATTTCGAAAAACCAATTATACCATCTAATTGGTCACTTATTGGTCATAAATGGTCAGGTAGTCCCATTATTTGGTCTGGGATAGAAAATTTTTTATTGATCTTTTAATTTTTTCAAAGTCATACATAAATGTTAGTATCCCATCCATGGAAATTCGAAAAACCAATTATACCATCTAATTGGTCACAAATGGTCAAGTAGTCCCTTTATTTGGTCAGCGATAGAAAACTTTTTATCGATGTTTTAAATTTTGTTCAAGGTCAAAAAAAATTTTACCACCCCATATTCCATAAAGAGAAAAAATAAAGGCACTAATCGATTGCGGATAATCCACTGATAATTGGTCAGTTAAAATAAATATTTGGTCAGACCTATTTCCTGGGAAAAATCTATTTCCTGGGATAAACTTGAAAAAAATTTAAAACATCGATAAAAAGTTTTCTATCGCTGACCAAATAATGGGACTACTTGACCATTTATGACCAATTAGTGACCAATTGATGGTATAATTGGTTTTTCAAAATTCCATGGATGGGGTGTTAAAAGTTTTCTATGACCTTGAAAATATTAAAAGATCAATAAAAAATCTTCTATCCCTGACCAAATAATGGGACTACCTGACCATTTATGACCAATTAGATGGTATAATTTTTTTATCGAAATTCCATGGATGGGGTGCTAGCATCTTGGAGCCTAATTTTGAAATATTATGCTTAGATGGCGCTAACATTAATTCATTTATAAAAAATTTAAATTTATTAATAGCCAAAATATAAATTTGCATATTTCTAACTTATATATTACGATTTATAGTTTATAGTGTGCTAGTATCGTTTATAGTTTCTATGGAAATGACAATCAAAATTGACATTTCAAAATTGAAACAAAATTTTAATAAAATAATTTTATAGTTATTTTTTAGAAGTATAGTTTCTGTGGAAATGACACAACAAAATTTTAAAATAATTTTATATATTTTTTTACCGACGAAATTCTTTTAGGTACTCAATTCAACCTTTATATTTTTTTTGTATGTATGATCACGCATAACTTTTTACATGGTAGTCCGATTTTGATAATTCTTTTTTTTTTGGATAGGGTACTCTTCACAGTTGGTCCCATATAAATTTCAAATTTTAGCCATAAAAAAAAAAAAATAATAACTCTTCCCAGCGCTTCCACTAAAGAACAAATATCATAATCACTGTATATTGTCTGTGTGTAAACACTTTGAAAGCACTCAATATCGTTGCGCAATTTGAATGTTTTTTTTTAACCGACGAAAAAACGGAGAAGTTTCTCATGTTAACCAGTATGTATATATATTTTATGAATGACCACGCAAAAATTTTTACAGAGTAGTCCGATTTCAATAATTTCTTTTTTATTGGATAGAGTATATTTCGAAGTTGGTACCATAAAATTTAAAAAAAAAAGTTCGCCCCTAAGGGTAGAAAAATAGGGAAAATGGATTGTTCACCCACTGAATTCTCATCTGTGAACCGATTCTGTTGAAACATGGCACACTTATGTAATTCAAATGACACTATAACATGTACACAAAAAGAAATGCACTAAAAGTGAAAAATAAACCTTTTTAACAAAAAATAGAACCGACGAAAGAAGAAAGTAACTGAAAAGTAAAAAATAAAAAAGAATCTTTTTAGTCTAGCTAAGTCTTACACTAATGTAAACACCTAAATAATTTTGAGGCGGCGCGAAAAGCTCTCCATCGAAATGGGCGAAGGGTGAATCTGATTTTCGGTTAAAAGTAAATATTACAAAATATTACATTTGGTAATATTTTGTTTGTTTGGTGCCAACTCAAAATTATTTAGGTATTTACATTAGTGAAAGACTAACTTAGACAAAAAAGGTTCTTTTAAAAAGTCCTGGTTTTTTAAACCCAATTGATCCCGTTGCTTATTGTCACAAGCACTACCACTTTTACAATTGTCTACTGCACATACTCTTCCCATTTTAAATGTTTTTTAAACAGTTTTTTATTTAATAAATTTTTTTTAACAAATTTCATACTTCAAAATAATAACTTCGAAATAAAACTAATTACTGGCTACTTCATTTCTATTTATTATACTATACCGTACGTTTAGTTTACATCTTCGGATAGCAGATCTCTCACGAGTATGAGAGAGTACATATGTATACATTAAGACCTCCTTCTCATACGCATTGCTTAATGTATACATATGTACTCTCTCATACTCGTGGGAGATCTGCTATGCGAAGATGGAAACTAAACGTACGGTATTTCACTTCGGTACGGATGAGTTTCTATCAAAAACTAGCGAACCTAGCGGCATAAAAAGTAGTTATAACTTCTACCATTTCGTTGCCATATTTTGTCAATTTTCCCGTTTGAGTTATATCTCCTTTATATAGTCTCCATGGATATATATATGTCGAAGATTGAATTTGTACAAAGGACAAATTCACATTTGGAGATTTTAAACACTTACATTTATAAGTACTATAAAACTATTTTTTAAGAAAAGGGTTTATTTATTAAGGTATGTCCGACGTAAATGGATCCGCCAGACATAGAGGCCCGGAAATTAGATATTATCGATACTTATATATTCTTAGAATAAAATAAATTGTCTATTATAAGTGCAATAAAGAATAATTGCTTTAAGATTATCAATTATCACAGTAAGTAAGGGTTCGGTTGGACGGGTCACATGTGGTCTCTACTTAGACGCAAATTGTACGGTACGAATGAAAAGAGACCTTTTTGGTGTTATACCAGAGAGGCGACATAATATAACCATAACGTAGGGGTAGTAGTGGAATGATCGTTTTTTCCAATATCTTTTACGGACATCAAGAAAGATTAGTTCTGAGAGGACAGCACCCCAGTACAGACCGTATCGCGCAGTTGCGTATTAGTATCAACTGAACTCTGCTGAATGGGCACATGGAAAAAGCGTTTGGATTGTTGGTAGCCTTTTTGGACTAGTATAATTAATTATGTTTATTGATGAGATAACCGTGGTATGGCATTTGTTAGTATTATTCGTGTTGTATCTGTATTGTTAACTGGAGCCAACTTACTGTGTCGTAGATTGAACCAACTATTTGTAATTACTGATTGTGAAAGTGCGGGACACCGGGTATTATTGGAGACTAGTGAGTGTTTGTAAAAATGCAGTGTTCAGTGTGCTATTGGAAATTGGTAAGTGTTTGTATTTTATAAAAACAACAATGCCTGACAACATATATACTGGTTCAAACGATCATACTCCCAATGTAACTCCGACATATATAAATAGATAGATTATCATAAGTCGCCATTGCAAATCGCAAGGGCCCAAACAGCAAATGGCACATAAGTCGCAAACAGCATTTATTGTCTGTTAATTGTGTAGACAAAAATTACGCTTGCAACTATTTGGTAAAACGAAATATTTTTAATTCTTGATTTTAAAATCAAATAAACAAAATTTCTTTTTAAAATCAACAATTTTTTCTTCTTCAAATTATCCATTATTACAATATAAATATATATATTTTATATACATACATATACAGGGTGTTATTTAAGTAGTCGAGTTCCATAAGAGGGTAGGTAGAGGGTACGATTTTGGAACGAAAAGTTCTGAGACATTTGTTTATTAGACGCACCGTTAATTAATTATTTATTAATTAAGGAAACTACGCTGACGGAGGCACTTTCGAGTAAATAAGAGTAATAAGGCTTTTTGACCCTATTATTCTTATTATTGTCATTATTATCATTGTTCAATTATTAATTGAAATTTTAATAAAATAAAAAAAAAAAATTGACAAAAAATAAAAATAAAAAAACCTTAACCGAAAAATTGAAGTTAATTATTTGATAATATTCAATTTTGAAACAGATTTTATTACAGCAAAACGACTTTTCCCAAAAATGACACTCCCCCAGCTAGGAATGCTTCTGGTAATAACGAATTTATCATTTTTCGCTAATGAAAGTGACTTTGTACTTAGTTCGAAACCTAAATGAAAGGGTTAAGATTTGAAGGGTTAGATCTTCGTTTTATAGAAGTACATGTCTCTGGTGATTTTTTAACAGGCTTGGGATATCCTAAAAAAAAAATATCAGCTCACTATAACTTGTGTCCCAAAGTTACTATGAATTTTATCTGTTGCTCGTATCCACAGAAACAGGAAAGTAAAATTTAAGGGGTGGGATCTTTGTTTTATGGGGGTGCAAGTCTTGCGATTTTCTAAAAATTGATGATTCCAAAAATTTAATTATTGCATTATTAATAAAATTAATCAATAAAATAATTTTACTAACGCACTTTTGAGAAAACTTTATAATTTAACGAATTTAATTTGCGCATTTTTTTCTAAATTTATTATTATATTAAAACAATTTATTTATTACATTTAAAAAAAAATAAAAAATTTAATTAATGCACTTTTCAAGGAATTAATAATTTGAAAAATTTAGGCAATACATTTTTCCAAAAATTGATAATTAAATCAAAAATGAATTATCAAAAAAATGTACTTTTTGCAACTCCGGTTTCAACCTACTTTCCTTAATTAATAAATAATTAATTAACGGTGCGTCTAATAAAAAATGTCTCAGGACTTTTCGTTCCAAAATAGTACCCTCTACCTACCCTCTTATGGAAATCGACTACTTACGGGACATCCTGTATAAATTATAACAATTTTATGCTACCGATTTGACATCTATGTATAAAAATGAATATAACATTTAAAGCATATGACTAAACTATTTTTATAAAGCTATTTTTATATCAAAGATAATCAAAGAAAACTCTAGGTTTATGAAACTGAATACGAAAATTTGCCACAATCCCTAGATCAACTATTTGTATTTTATTGGGAAAAATTGGGAAAAATTTTGAAATATAATAAGAAACTAAGAAACTAATAAAATATATAATAAAAAAGTATATTCTTTTATGTTCATGGGGGATTTTAATAGCAGAGTCGGAAAAGCTAATCCAGGAGAAGAACACCTGCTGGGGAAATACCATTTTGGTGAAAGAAATAATCGGGGTAAAAATTTATTGAACTTCGCGGTTAATCACAATTTTAAATTGGCAATACCTTCTACCATAGTAAACTGAATAAAAGATGGACTTGGTTATCTCCAAATAAAATTAAGTACGAGCTGGATTACATTAATAAAGGATCTAAGAACAGGAAACAAGATTGAAGTGTTGGGCCGCGTTGAATTTGATACTGATCATCGATGTTGAGAGAATCTTTGACGGTAAATCCTAAACGATTCAGGAAAGAAAAATATAAGGGAAAAAATAATGGCGAGTATACTACAAAAATAACATAAGCTTTGAAAGTTCCTACAGAAGAAAAACATATTTCTATAAATGAGTATTATGGTATTATAAAAGACAGCATTATCAACAGCGCAAAAAAGGCAAACAAATGTATACATAAAACCTATTTTGACAAAATGGAAACCCGATTTCTAAAATCAAATATTCTATAACAAAAAATGCACTAAAAAGTATGAAATAATTGCATATTCTTGTGCCAATTTTAGTTCTACTAAGCAAAAATTTTTAAATATATATGTACAATTATTATTATTTTTGGAGGCGGTGTCAGCATAGAGAAATTCACATAACTTTTGGACACCGCCTCCAAAAATAACAATAATTGTACATATATATTTAAAAATTTTTGCTTAGTAGAACTAAAATTGGCACAAGAATATGCAATTATTTTTTTACTTTTTAGTGCATTTTTTGTTATAGAATATTTGATTTTTGTAGTCGGGTTTCCATTTTGTCAAAATATGGTTTACTTCTCGCTTTTTAGTGACTTTGAAGTTCTAAAACTGATTTTATTTGCCTAAATATGGGTAGACCTACTAAACGACCAACTAATTTTTAGTGAATTTTTTTTAAACACTTTTTTTTTACCCGTTTTTTTTTTTTTATAATTTTTAGTGCATTTTTTTATAACAGATTTTCAGTTTTTTTACAAGCATTTTGTTTTTTTTTGTAAAAATTTTTTTTTTTGGGGTCGGTTTTTTTTTTGTAAAAAATTTTTTTGAAGTCGGTTTTTAAAAAAATTTTCTTATTTTCCCATTATGAATAAGTATACCCTTTCAAAAAAAAAAAAAAAATTTTTGCAGAAATCGGTTATCACATATAAAATGAGGATTTTCCTCGATTTCCCGGAGATCCCCTCATCAGAATGCGATTTGGTGACAATGGGACCAATCGGAAATCAAACCCTTTAAAACAAAAAAAAAATTCAAAATCGGTTCATAAATAACGGAGTTCTGAGGTAACAAACATTAAAAAAAAAAAAAATACAGACGAATTGAGAACCATCCTCCTTTTTTGAAGTCGGGTTAAAAATAATAGTAAATCAAACAAACTAATGGATATAACCCTCAGTATCATTGCAAAAAGAGAAGAAATAAAAAATACTAACCCTAGAACACCCGAGTTAGAAAGAGAATTTTGCGAAATCAAAAAGCTTGCTAAAAAGGCTATCCATAAAGATATTAACGATTACCGCAAAAAAATAATTAATGACATTTTAGAAAAGTGCAATTCATCTACTAAAATAGTTAATAAGCAACTTAATTATAAACGCATATGTATACAATCACTAAAAGATTCAAATAACGAAGAACAATTAAATCGTGTAGATATAAATCGTATAGCTACAGAATTCTATAGAAACTTATACAAACAAGAATAAGAATCAGAAAGATTAGATATAAAGTTTGATCTTAATATTATTGACGAAGAAATACCTCCGATTATAAGTCCTGAAGAATGACGGTTGACAAAAATTACATTAATACATAAAAAAGGAGAAAAAAATAATATTTGTAATTATCGGCAAATACGAACTTTATAGAAAAAACTATAGAATACAAAAGAATAATATACATGACTTTTATAGATTTCAGCAAAGCGTTGTACTCTGTGATTCATAAATATATGCTTTATGCGCTACATTGCAGCGGATTACACTGTAAATATATAAAGCTCATAGAAGAAATATATACAAATAACAAAATGTATGTAGAAACAGAGAATTCAGGACCAACTTTCAAACAAAACAGAGGCGTGAGACAAGGTGACCCACTGTTTGCAGATATATTTAACTGCGTCTTAGAGACTGTATTCCAACGGCGTACATGGTATGATTGTGGCTTAAATATTAACGGATAATATCTATCCAATCTAAGGTTTGCAGACGATGTGGTAATATTTGCTGAAGCGCCTGATAAACTGCGGGTTATGTTAAAACAACTAGCAACCGAGATTAAAAAAGCGGGGTTATCCATAAACTTTAATATAACTGCAATCATTACCAACGGTGAACATACTAAAATATCTATAGAAGGAATTGACTTGAAATATACTGAAGACTATGTCTACCTAAGACAGATAATATACTTTTGATAACAAAGAAACAAAAGAAATTCAAAGAAGATGGATTACAGCATGGAAAAAATGTTGGTGTCTGAAGGAAATATTAAAAGGAAATTTTCATATATCGATAAAGTAGAAAGTTATGGATACATGTATCTTACCAGTAATGCTGTATGGATGCCAAACTTGGGCTAGGAAGGACACAAAAAACTAAACAATTGCAGTGTGTCAAAGAAAAATGGAAAAAGCTATACTCAATATACGATTACGACATCGAGTTACAAACGATAATATCCGTAATAAGACAAAACTTAGAGATGCAGTATTCATAGCAATAAACTCAAGTGGTCTTGGGCCGGTCACAAAATGAGAACACAGGATGATCAGTAGACAAAAAAAGTGGTTTATTGGACTCCTAAGTATAATAAAAGAAGACAAGGAAGGCACCTAAGGAACCTAAGAATCTAAGGAAGACAGAATCTAAGATGGATGGACGAATTTAAACGCTAGCCTGGTAATGAGTGGACTAGATTTGCAAGAGACAGACGAGCGTGAAAGCATGCAATTGAAATTTTACCAATAATTTAATATATACTAGTCTTACTTTATTAATTACTAATTAAGTTTTAAAAAAATCCTAGCTCGTAAACTACTTCGCACCCAAACTTAAAATTACCAGAGTTGTTTTTGCGATTTGACGAGTATATTTCCTGACAATTTCAAGTAATTTCAAATTGAAAGAAAAAAGTTATAGCTATCTGAAAATAGTGATTTTTCAAAAATTGATTGATTTTGAGAGGCCATGTATCAAAAGGGAAGAGTCAATAAGTGAAACTGATATAAGTTGTCAATAGAGTACGCCAATACGAAAAATATGAGCCACTATTTAGCTTTATAAATAAAAAACTGTAGACCTGAAACCGTTGAAAAATTTTGCTAAATCAGTGGGTCAGGTAAAGCCTAACTGTGGTATCAGATATTGGATTTTGTCAACTTTGTGTGGTTTCCTTCAAGTACAAGATAAATGAAAAAAAGGCGTTTGTTTTAAGTTTCTAAGTTATTCAGAGACGGAGAATTGAGCGTCTGAAAATAACTAAAAAATTGGCATTTTCAAAATTTCAAAAAATTCCGCACCCGCTGGATTTGAACGGATGAAGCACATATTGGAAATCGTGTTTTTTTCTAAGATTCCACTATCGATAAAAAATACAACATACTCGATGTATGTTTATAACGGTTTGTCTTTTAAAGTATTCTAGCCGTTTTTCCTTCAATTGTAGTCAGTAGCTATGCCCAGTTATGGTTTTATTGGATTTTAGCAGCTCATTATAAATCACACCTGTCTGATCCCACCAAATACAGAGCATGAACTGAGACCCAAGGATATTCTGCTTTGCCACGGATGTTGATGGTTGGCCGAGCCTTACCCACGACTATCTGCGCTTCGGATTGTCGTACTGGATCCCTTGCAAAAATCGTTTCTTTTTTCACCGAAAAATAATGAAGTAAAATTTCCCGAAAAACATTTTATTCGACACATATTTCGGCATATTCGATAAATTACAAAGTGTTTATTACTATTATGTTAATTTACTATTATGTTAATAACTTCTGTTTCACGAATCTAGAGCACGGTAGTGCGCAAGGCCGAGATTTAAGGGAGACTTTCGGACTTTTCACTACAGTGCTATATCTTATCGTTAATTTAGGCTCATTTTTTGGGTGCTGTATCTTTTGAACGGAAAGAGCTACAGGGTTGATATTTCGAATATAGATACTTTACGGAATTATAAGAACCAATGTTTTCAATCAATGTTAACGAATTAACCGTTAAAAAGTTATTTCACTTCAAAAACGCAAAATTCGTGGGAACGCCCACAATTCTTGGTAACTAATACATCAAAATGTTTAGCTACTTCCAGATATGCTGTAAAGTTGATATTGGGCATGTAGATAGCTGTAGTACCCAAACCGACGAGAAAATTGCGAAAACTCGAAATTTGTATCGGAAAAGTGGAAAATTTAACATTTTTTATTTTTAAGACTAGTTTAACTCAAACTACCATGTAGAGAACGATATATCATATATACCTATTAATTTTTATACCATATAGAAATAGACATTGCTATTTGAATACAGCAGTATGCGTTGATTTTAAAAGTTATGCAACGGAAGCCTCGGAAAATTGGAAAAACATCCTCCAAAATTATGTTTTTCTGTTCTATTAATGCTATAAAGTTTGAATTTTCACTAATCGACCCGAAATAACGTCAAAATTAACAGAATATTTTGAAAAATTTCATTACCTACATCGCAACCACACCAAAAATGGGAAAAACATCCCTAAAACTTACCTCTTTACTTCTATTCATGATAGAAAGATCAGTTTTTTTCCATCACAACCCTTCGAACTTGGTAAAAACACCCCCAAAACCAACCTTTTTGTTCTATACATACAACAAGATTCAGTTTTTTGCAATCGACGCTTAATAGCTACAAATTAGGAAGTTATTTCGAAAAACTTAATATATTTTTTTGCAAACTCCCGAAAAATTGAAAAAACACCCCCCAAAATTACGTTTTTCAGTTCTATATATGATGAAATGATGGAATTTTGACCAATCGACCCGAAATAAAGTCAATTTAACAGAACACTTTGAAAAATTTTTTTACCTATAACGCAAACCTCCGAAAATGGGAAAAACACCCCTTAAACTGCCTTAAGGCATTTTGATCAGACTAAAAATATGACCGCTAGAGAGTGATTTATGCATTCTAAGGAAATTCGCTAAGTTGACGCAGCTCTTGCGTAACGAATTTTTTTTTGTGAAGTGGAGCCAACGGGTCAAGTCATTTCTTCAAAGACTATAACGTTGATAATCAATTATCTGTAATAAACGATTAGTTTAGAAGTCATAATCGAAACAAATCAAATAACATCTTATATATACTAAATTTTATATAGTTATTTTAATAAAAAATATATCACTCTTATTTCACATTAATTTGTGGCGTTTTAATAAAAGGCCTATGATATATGATCGATGAATATTATTATCAATAATCCAATGTATAAAATTTATGCTTTCTTTTCAGTTTTCTTTGGCAATAACACTGCTTGAATATTTGGTAATATACCGCCTTGGGCGATTGTTACACCAGATAATAATTATCACGAGCTGCATTACCAGCTAATTCAAGAACTTCAGCAGCTAAATATTCCATAACTGCTGCCAAATAAACTGGAGCACCAGCACCCACTCGTTCAGCATAATTTCCTTTCCGCAATAATCTGTGAATTCTTCCAACAGGGAATTGTAATCCTGCACGACTTGATCTTGACTTTGCTTTACCCTTAACTTTACCACCTTTACCGCGTCCAGACATTTTTGTATTTTTTTTTATTAATAAAAAAAATAAATGGGTAACACTTGTATGTTTATTGTACAGAATCTCGTACAACAATGTTAAAATTTTACGGTTATTCAATTAATTTATAATATTTATTATTTATCATATGTTAGGTATTAACCAATAGTATTATAGAAATGTCATAGACCAATGAGCGCACAGCATTCATATATCATGTAAGATCGGTTTTCATATATATATATCATAAAACTGGGTAACTATTTTTCATTTCAGATTACCTAAAATATCCAACCTCGGTTGTCCTACTCATACCAAACTTATGAAATAAATTTGATGAACAAAATTTTTTCTTACATTTAATCAATTACCCCTCATTAATTTTTTTAGTTAATAGTTTACCAAGCTATTTACTATGTAAATAGCTCGGCTCTTTATATATATACTAAATTTTATATAGTTATTTTAATAAAAAATATATCACTCTTATTTCACATTAATTTGTGGCGCTTTAATAAAAGGCCTATGATCGATGAATATTATTGTCAATAATCCAATGTAAATAATTTACGGTTTCTTTTCAGTTTTCATTGGCAATAACATAACATTGCTACAAAAATTTCTCGGAATACTATAAAAATTTTACTTTAAGAATAAGAAAACTTATTACGTATAATAAATTTCAACCAAATTTTTACTGACATTTAAACAATTTACCCCGAAATATTGTTTTACGTAGATTTATGTTATCAAAAATTATAATTATACAAAATTCCATAAAAATATTATATATATAAGTAAACTACCTTGTAGAAAACCGACAATATTAAATATTAATAATTCCTTTTTTCTATGTTTTATATTAACAAATTAACTATTAGATAGTCCCATATATATATATATATACATATATATGTATATATATATATGTATATATATATATATATATAAATTATATGTATATATATGTATATATATATATATAAATTTTATAGATGGTGTTTTTCGACATCTATAAGCTATGATCGATGGACATTTTTGCTATACTATAACGCTGAAAGTGCTAAGCGATTTTTACACCAGATAATAAATTAATTATTTCTTCATTATTACGAATTGCTAATTGTAAATGACGAGGTATAATACGAGTTTTCTTGTTATCATTAGGGGTAAATTGATTAAATGTAAGAAAAAATTTGGTTGAAATGAAATAATATGTCGTAAGTTTTCTTTAGTATGTTTTTATTAAAATTTTATAATTAAAAATTTTATTTATAACGTGGTAAGCTTTAAAATATTTGAAATCAAAAATTACGCAGGAGCTGTTTCATCTTCGAGCAAATTTCCTTCAAATACATTAATCACTTTCTAGCGGTCACTATTTTATTTCCTTACAAGAAATTCGCTAAACAACTTGCCGCGTTATATAAAATTTTAGAAACATACTACAAAAATTGTACTTTAAGAAAACTTATTACGTAATAAATTTCAACCAAATTTTTACTGACATTTAAACAATTTACCCCTAATTAATGTTTTACGTAGATTTATGTTATAAAAAATTATAATTATATATATGTATATATACATATATATATACATATATATATATATATATATATATATATATATATATATATATATATATTAAGGTTATTTTCAATTAATTTATAATATTTATTATTTATCATATGTTAGGTATTAACCAATAGTATTATAGACATGTCATAGACCAATGAGCGCACAGCATTCAAATATCATGTAAGATCGGTTTTCATATATATATATATCATAAAACTGGGCAACTAGTTTTATTGATAAACAGATTGCTTTGTGAGAAGTATCAATTGTTAACAAAAATGCCACCTAAAACAAGTGGAAAGGCAGCCAAAAAAGCTGGTAAAGCACAAAAGAATATATCAAAGAGTGATAAAAAAAAGAAGAGGAAGCGTAAGGAATCATACGCAATTTACATATACAAAGTATTGAAACAAGTACATCCTGATACTGGTATATCTAGTAAAGCTATGAGTATCATGAACAGTTTTGTTAATGATATTTTTGAACGTATTGCTGCTGAAGCATCACGTTTAGCTCACTATAATAAACGTTCAACAATTACAAGTCGGGAAATTCAAACTGCAGTTCGACTATTATTACCTGGTGAATTAGCAAAACATGCTGTCAGTGAAGGTACTAAAGCTGTTACAAAATATACAAGTTCAAAATAATATAATTCGAAGTGATATTTAATAAATATACAAACATCATCCTATGAAATCGGCTTTCTTTTTAAGAAAGCCATCAAATATTTTCAAATAAGAGTAACCTATTATTAATATCAAATATAATAATATTTTTATAATTTAATAAATATTTGGTTGTAAATATTATTTGATCATACTTTTTTTTAAATATTTGAATTTTTTTGGATGCATTTCATGTCAATGTTGCAAATTTTGAAAAATCGGAAAATTTTATAAATATATATTTATTATATAAATAAATAATAATTACTCTTATTCGAATAATTTTATTTTTTTTTTTTTTGTATTTTTTTTTTTTGTTTATTTATTTATTTAAAAAAAATATATTCGGGGGTTGGGGAGACTTTAATTAAATTTGAAATGCAAATCCCACCCATACCCCCGAATTACAAATTGTCCACCGCGACTGTTACGGCGACTATGATATCCGTTACCGCGACTGTGTCGGCGACTGCGTGTGCCGTTGCCGCGACCGCGACTAAATCCATTACCGCGATAATTGGCTCTAAAACCTCTACTTGGAGCTGCATTTGGAGCTGCATTTGTAGTTGCAATTGGAGCTGCAATTGGAGCTACAATTGGAGCTGCAATTGGAGCTGCAATTGGAGCTACAATTGGAGCTGCAATTGGAGCTGCAATTGGAACTGCAACCTGAGCCAGAGATTCCTCTTGAACAGTTTCAATTCCTCCAACAGTACGAATATCTGCGGTTGAGTCTTCTTTATCAACGTCCATTCTAAAAAATTAATGTGTTAATATATATCGGATATCAAAAACATAAATGTAAGATAGGGCCGAGTTTTCGGGTAAATCCTTAAAGTAATAGTTCCTTTTTAAAAAGGGATGATATGAGAGTAAGTACCGAGCTATTAATAAAGTAAATAGCTCTAGACTTCATATAATAGTTGCTCCTTAAAAAGTGATGATATCCCAATAATGATCCTATTTACAAAGAGGTATTATATACCAAATTTTTTTTTACATTTAATAAACAATTTTCCCTAATTACTTTTTTTGGTAGATTTAATACAAATTTAGTATTTAGTAGAATAATTATTATTATATAGTTATATAGTTATAGTAAATAAATATAATAGAATAAATTATTTTTAAATTACCATTTATATTAATATCTAAGTAAATTGCCATGTAGAAAACATAAAAAGTTAGAAAATATCATCTAAAATTCAATTATTTTTTGTCTGTTTAATTACAAACTAATTGATTGATTGATTAATATCGGGGTAAAAACTATTGCACTTTGACCCTATGGTCCATTGTGCACCCCCTCCTACCTCAGTCTGACGAGACTCGCTTCTCCCATATGTTGGCAATAGCCTGGAGCTTGCCTATCAGGCCCTCCCAAAGGTTCATATATTTGGGGTGAGATGCACCGAATATTCTGTATCTGTATCAGTTAAAGATTATGTGGCTGGATGTTTCTTTCTCCTCCCCGGCATCCAGATCAATTTAACATTGTTCCGTTTTGCTAGTTTCAGAAGTTCCTCTAGACATTCCTTGACTACCCTCGAGGTGACCTAAGTTCCAGAAAAGGCTTTTAAACCAGCTTGACTATTCGACAGAATACATACGTTCTGGTTTATGTAGCCTCTACGTAGGTTCTATTTCCCCAAGTTGAGGTTTATGTTTGCATTAGGTCTCTCACCGTAGATTCCTGCTCCTTAACAAACTAATGTTTTCATGTTAAGTTTTCACTACTGTCATGTAAAAAAACAAAACGAAATTTTGCATGACAGTAAAAAGAAGAAAACACAAAATATAAAATATCCCTCTTAATATCAGAACAATGGAAAAATGTGAAAAGAATAAAGTTGTATATATATATATATATACATATATATGTATATATATATATATGTATATATATATATATATAAATTATATGTATATATATGTATATATATATATATAAATTTTATAGATGGTGTTTTTCGACATCTATAAGCTATGATCGATGGACATTTTTGCTATACTATAACGCTGAAAGTGCTAAGCGATTTTTACACCAGATAATAAATTAATTATTTCTTCATTATTACGAATTGCTAATTGTAAATGACGAGGTATAATACGAGTTTTCTTGTTATCATTAGGGGTAAATTGATTAAATGTAAGAAAAAATTTGGTTGAAATGAAATAATATGTCGTAAGTTTTCTTTAGTATGTTTTTATTAAAATTTTATAATTAAAAATTTTATTTATAACGTGGTAAGTTTTAAAATATTTGAAATCAAAAATTACGCAGGAGCTGCTTTATCTTCGAGCAAATTTCCTTCAAATACATTAATCACTTTCTAGCGGTCACTATTTTATTTCCTTACAAGAAATTCGCTAAACAACTTGCCGCGTTATATAAAATTTTAGAAACATACTACAAAAATTGTACTTTAAGAAAACTTATTACGTAATAAATTTCAACCAAATTTTTACTGACATTTAAACAATTTACCCCTAATTAATGTTTTACGTAGATTTATGTTATAAAAAATTATAATTATATATATGTATATATACATATATATATATATATATATATATATATATATATATATATATATATATATATATATATATATATATATATATATATATATTAAGGTTATTCAATTAATTTATAATATTTATTATTTATCATATGTTAGGTATTAACCAATAGTATTATAGAAATGTCATAGACCAATGAGCGCACAGCATTCATATATCATGTAAGATCGGTTTTCATATATATATATCATAAAACTGGGTAACTATTTTTATTGATAAACAGATTGCTTTGTGAGAAGTATCAATTGTTAACAAAAATGCCACCTAAAACAAGTGGAAAGGCAGCCAAAAAAGCTGGTAAAGCACAAAAGAATATATCAAAGAGTGATAAAAAAAAGAAGAGGAAGCGTAAGGAATCATACGCAATTTACATATACAAAGTATTGAAACAAGTACATCCTGATACTGGTATATCTAGTAAAGCTATGAGTATCATGAACAGTTTTGTTAATGATATTTTTGAACGTATTGCTGCTGAAGCATCACGTTTAGCTCACTATAATAAACGTTCAACAATTACAAGTCGGGAAATTCAAACTGCAGTTCGACTATTATTACCTGGTGAATTAGCAAAACATGCTGTCAGTGAAGGTACTAAAGCTGTTACAAAATATACAAGTTCAAAATAATATAATTCGAAGTGATATTTAATAAATATACAAACATCATCCTATGAAATCGGCTTTCTTTTTAAGAAAGCCATCAAATATTTTCAAATAAGAGTAACCTATTATTAATATCAAATATAATAATATTTTTATAATTTAATAAATATTTCGTTGTAAATATTATTTGATCATACTTTTTTTTAAATATTTGAATTTTTTTGGATGCATTTCATGTCAATGTTGCAAATTTTGAAAAATCGGAAAATTTTATAAATATATATTTATTATATAAATAAATAATAATTACTCTTATTCGAATAATTTTATTTTTTTTTTTTTTGTATTTTTTTTTTTTGTTTATTTATTTAAATCCTTAAAGTAATAGTTCCTTTTTAAAAAGGGATGATATGAGAGTAAGTACCGAGCTATTAATAAAGTAAATAGCTCTAGACTTCATATAATAGTTGCTCCTTAAAAAGTGATGATATCCCAATAATGATCCTATTTACAAAGAGGTATTATATACCAAATTTTTTTTTACATTTAAACAATTTTCCCTAATTACTTTTTTTGGTAGATTTAATACAAATTTAGTATTTAGTAGAATAATTATTATTATATAGTAGTAAATAAATATAATAGAATAAATTATTTTTAAATTACCATTTATATTAATATCTAAGTAAATTGCCATGTAGAAAACATAAAAAGTTAGAAAATATCATCTAAAATTCAATTATTTTTTGTCTGTTTAATTACAAACTAATTGATTGATTGATTAATATCGGGGTAAAAACTATTGCACTTTGACCCTATGGTCCATTGTGCACCCCCTCCTACCTCAGTCTGACGAGACTCGCTTCTCCCATATGTTGGCAATAGCCTGGAGCTTGCCTATCAGGCCCTCCCAAAGGTTCATATATTTGGGGTGAGATGCACCGAATATTCTGTATCTGTATCAGTTAAAGATTATGTGGCTGGATGTTTCTTTCTCCTCCCCGGCATCCAGATCAATTTAACATTGTTCCGTTTTGCTAGTTTCAGAAGTTCCTCTAGACATTCCTTGACTACCCTCGAGGTGACCTAAGTTCCAGAAAAGGCTTTTAAACCAGCTTGACTATTCGACAGAATACATACGTTCTGGTTTATGTAGCCTCTACGTAGGTTCTATTTCCCCAAGTTGAGGTTTATGTTTGCATTAGGTCTCTCACCGTAGATTCCTGCTCCTTAACAAACTAATGTTTTCATGTTAAGTTTTCACTACTGTCATGTAAAAAAACAAAACGAAATTTTGCATGACAGTAAAAAGAAGAAAACACAAAATATAAAATATCCCTCTTAATATCAGAACAATGGAAAAATGTGAAAAGAATAAAGTTGTAAAAAATCAAATTTGCTACAATTCATAACCTTTTCATTTTTACTCAAACTCTAATGTGTACAGGTATATCAAGGAATTTAATTTTTAATTGTAAATATTTCTGTAAATATTAGTGTATGTAACAGAAAAAACGATTAGATACAAAATTACAGTAACACTTAATACCTACAACTTTACTTCTAATAAATTTTTCGATTTTTCAAATAATAAGGGAGACATGTCGAATTTTGTGTTTCCACCTCCCTTAAAACTACCCTTTCCCCTTGTCTGCTTTTACGACATTTCATTTTGATCAGACTAAAATTGTGACCGCTAGAAAGTGATTTATGTATTCTAAGGAAATTCGCTAAGTTGAATCAGCTCTTGCTATTAATATAATAAATAATTTTATTATATTAATAAATTAATAAATTCATTATATATTATTAAAAAAATGAAAAAATATTGATGTTTCGTTATATTTTCATGAAATTGAAAATTATATATTAATATCGTGAGTTTACGAAGTTGCAATACCATACGTCTTAGAATCTATAGTACCTACCCTAAGCTTTACCTATAATACATCATCTTATTAATTAAATAAATACATCGAAATCTATAAATATTTTACATTTTTTCTTAAAAAATGGAAAAATCTAATATTTAACTTTTTATGTTTTCTACATGGCAGTTTACTTACTTATAGTCATTTACAGTATGGTCAATTTTTAAGAATTTTAATTAAAATACATGAATGTGTGATTTTTGTTTTTTATAATAATAAAAATTTATATTATTTATATTACAACAAACAATCGTTATAATTCTATAAGTATTTTATTTATATTATTCTTTTATTTCAATTATTATTTTTATTTCAATTTACTTTTTAATTTCAATATTTCTGTTTATTTTTAAAAAAATATGTGTAAATAAAAAAATTTAGGTTTCGTTTATTAATCTCTTTTGTTAATGATACAAATTCAATGTAAGTTAGTTTTAATTTTACCAAACGTATTATTTACAATGTAACTCGTGAATGAGCAGTTATTAATATTAAAAATATATATATTTTTAAAAGAAAAATTTAAAAAATTCGTTACGCAGGAGCTGCTTCAACTTAGCGAATTTCCTTAGAATACATAAATCACTCTCTAGCAGTCACAATTTTAGTTTAATCAAAATGAAATGTCGTTCTGAAATGATTTTAGTATTTGCATGGCTAATTTTATTAATGAATGACATACGTCAAGGGGAAATGGGGGAATAAAGACAGAAGAAAACACAAAATATAAAATATCTCTCTTAATATTAGAACAATCGAAAAATGCGTAAGGAATAAACTTGTAGAAAATCATGTTTGCTACAATTCATCACCTGATCATTTTTGCTCAAACTTTAATGTGTATAGAGATATTAAGGAATTTAATTTTCAATCTTAAACCGTCAATATTTCTGTAAATATTAGGGTAACAGAAAAAATGATAGGAAACAAAATTACAGTAAAATTTAGTACCTACAACTTTAATTCTTATAAATTTTTCGATTTTTCGAATATTAAGGAAGATATGTTAAATTTTGTGTTTCCCCCTCCCTCTAAACCCCCCTTTCCCCTTGTTCGATTTTACCCATTAACGAACTTGATCTTTTGAATACCAAAAGGGCCTCAAATACCAAATAACATTCCAATCAGATCAAAAATGTGACCGATAGAGTGATTACAGACACATATATATATATATGTATATATATATATATATATATATGTATATATATATATATATATATATATATATATATATATATATGTCCATAGATATATATATACAAATTTCACAGATGGTGATTTTCGACATCTACTAGGTAGGATCGATGGATATTTGTAAAAATTTTTGCAAAATTTTGAAATCGGTACGAGACCAATAGCTCTATTTCCTTTCAGGAAATTCGCTAAAAATGCGTAGGCAGGAGCTGCTTCAACTTTGTGAATTTTCTTAGAAATTTGGAATTTGAGGCTCTTTTGATATTCAAAAGGTCAAGTTCGTTAATGGGTAAAATCGGACAAGGGGAAAGGGGGATTTACAAGAGGGGAAAACAAAAATTTAAACATATCTCCCATAATATTTGAATGAAAAATCGACAAATTTTATAATAAGTAAAGTTGTAGGTATTTAGTTTTACTGTAATTTTGTTTCTTATAATTTTTCTATTGTTACACTTATATTTACTGAAAAATTGACGGTTTAAGATTGAAAATTAATTTCCCTAATATCTCTGTACGCATTAGAGTTTGAGCAAAAATGATAAGGCAATGAATTGTTGCAAATTCGATTTTTTACAACTTTATTCCTTTTGCATTTTTCGATTGTTCTAATATTAATAGAGATATTTTATATATTGTGTTTTCTTCTTTATTTATACCCCCCCCCCCTCCATTCATCTCGACGTATGTCATTTAACGATAAAATTGGACTTGTAAATAGTAAAATCATATACAACATTTCATTTTGATCAAACTGAAAATGTCAAATTGTGACCGCTAGAGAATTATTTATGTATTCTGAGGAAATCGCTAAGTTGAAGCAGCTTCTGCGTAACGAATTTTTTAGCAAATTTTCTGAAAGAAAATAGAGCTATTGGTCTGGTACCGACTTAAAAATTTTTGCAAATTGATCCTACCTAGTAGATGTCGAAAATCACCATTTGTAAAATTTATATATATATATATATATATACATATCTATGGACATATATATATATACATATATATATATATATATATATATATATATATATATAAATATAATATATATATATATATATATATGTCCATGGATATATATATATATATATATATATATATAAATATTTTATATTTAAAAAATCTGTTTGTTATGCATCTAACGCTTCACATTTATATCAAAACTATGTATGAATAAATAATAGTTTAAAAAAACTAAAAAACGCGCTTTTATAGAAAATCTAACTAAAAAATAGAAAATAAAATATAATACATTTGGATTAAGAAAAGTGTAAATAAGAAACTAATGTATATTAATGGAAAAAAGCGTGGGTGCTAGTGTCAATAGTTATTCGATTAATATACATTAGTTTCTTATTTACACTTTTCTTAATCCAAATTTATTAAATTTTATTTTCTATTTTTTAGTTGGATTTTCTATAAAAGTGTGTTTTTTTAGTTTTTTTAAACTATTATTTATTTTTCATTTTTTTGTTGAATTTTCTATAAAAGCGTGTTTTTTAGTTTTTTAAACAATAATTTATATGTAAATCACGGTTATCATTATATTATGGATATTATGAAATAATAATAGTATGCGTGTTAGATTTGTCGGTACATTTATGTATGTATACGAACAAGACGTAACTACCATAAGTGTCTCTACGCGGTTGTGCTAAGCTGAGTGCCCGATCAAAGAGTAAGTCTGTGGAACTGCTCGCATGCGTAGTTCCCGCACTAGTTCTATCTCACTTACTCTCATGCAAAGGATGCGGAAAGAAATTGATGAATCCTGGTGAATCTAATCAGGATAATCCGATATTTTAATTGAATTATTGCATGGTCATCGGTCTTTGACAGGTGTGCAAAATTTGATTTAAATCTGATCGTTCAAAGTAGGAGAAAATCGAGCCCAAAAGGGTCGGTTACATACATACAAACATACATACAGGTGAAACTAATAAAAAGCGTATAAAAAAAGATCCAAACAAAAGTAGTTTGTTTTTATGAGATAAGAATATTTTGTTGTTGTTATTAAAGATGTTTCTTTTAGTTTGTATCGTTTATTTAAAAGATAATTTATACCATGAGGGCGATGGATCACACATATTACTATGGCTTTGCATTTTATTGTTTAATCTAAGTAAATTTTGCAATATAATTTTTTCCACACCCTGTATTGTATCGTTATTTTCAATGTGCTTATGTTTAATCAAAAAAATTTGACTTAAATTTTTTTATTTGTTCAATCTAGTTTTTCACTAATTAATACGAAACCAACGTTGGTAGTAAGTAGACATATATTTATAATTTTCAACCGGTTTTATATATTTGTTTTATTAACAAAATTAATTAGTTGATTATCCAAATACTGATATATTTAAAAAACTCAATTGGACAATATCAATATCAAAATAATTTTTTCATTTAAAAAAAATATTGAACTAATTAAAAAAATTTTTTTTTCTATATTTTGTTAGCATAACAATTATATTTCTTTATTTAAATTTTATTAAAAGTAGTTTTTTTACAGGCATCTTAGGTATCAAAGTGATTTGTGTCCTTATATTTTTTGATTTGTTTGGTGTTTACTAAATCCATAACAGTTCTTACTTTAGATCGCAATATGGATAGGTACATAAAAGATATCGTAATAGATGGAAAAACTATTTCACATACAGTTATATTAATGCCTCCAGATGGAAGCTGCCTTTTTCACTCAATTTCATATAGACTGTATGGGGAAAATTTTTTTAAGTATACACAAAAAGTTAGAAAAGAAATAGTTAATCACGTTGTTACCAATTGGCAAGATTTGCAGTGTATGACGTGTAACGAAAATGGCAGCAATTATGATTCTATTGAACAATATCGTGAAGCCATGCTAAAACCTCATACATATGGCTCGCTCAGTGAAATAAAAGCTGCTAGTATCTTGTATAATTTGAGAATGCAAGTTTACCAATCAGACGACATGAAGTGTATAGTTGATTTTAATTCAGAAAAAAGTCAGATTGCAGTATTACGTTTTTCTGGAAATTTTCGATCTGGACACTTCGATATCTGTATTCCAATAGTTGCTTCCGAGAGATCTAATGAAGAAGATTCTCAAAATATTCAACAAATAGGTGATGATATTTTTGAAAATAGTATGGATAGGTACAGAAAAGATCTTATAATAGAAGGCAAAAACATCCCGCATACAGTAATATGCATGCCACCAGACGAAAATTCTGTATTTAATTCAATATCATATACGCTGTATGGAGAAAATTTTTTACAGTATACAGAAAAGGTTAGAGAAGCAACAGTTAATTACGTTATTGACAATTGGCAAGATTTTCAAAATATGACTTGTAACGAAAATGACAGCACTTATGATTCTATTGAACAATATCGTGAAGCTATGGTAAAACCTCATACATATGGCTCGTTATGGGAAATACAAGCCGCTGGTATCTTGTATAATTTGAGAATGCAAGTGTACCAATCAATTGACATGAAGTGTATAGTTGATATTAATAAAGAAAAGAGTCAGATTGCACGACTATGTTGTTTCGGGATTGGTGTTTCTGGACACTACGATGTATGTATTCCAATAAATACGCCCGAGAGTTTAAATGTAGAAGAATCTGAAAATATTCAGATTCAACAACCAGGTGATGGTATTATTGAAAATGTCAAAGAAACAACTAAAATAGGTTCGGAACAACCAAGGAAAAAGAAACCCGGGCGGCCAAAGAAAAAGAAACTCGGGCGACCGAAAACTTCAGATAAAACTCGCGAGGAACAAGTTCGTGATGCGCACGAGCGATACATAAAAAAAATCAAAATGTAAATATGAAAGCAGTGTCAGTATTTGGTAAAAAAAATCCTGACATAAAAACCAAATGGGTTAAGAAATGTAAATTACGAAAAAATTTAGAATTTTCGGGAAATATTGAAAATATTACTGCGCGATTAACGCTTGTAATTGGAGATCGTTTAGAAGCTGAAAAGAATATAAAATGGGTTTTACAGAATCGCAAAAGCTTAATCGGCAATTATTTAAAATCATTTGAAAATTTAAAAAAAATCATGGTAACAGGACTTGAAAAATGTCGAATATTACCTAACGACTGTCATGATATACTTTCCAAATTTCAGGCACTTTTAGGCAAATCTTTACATTGTCCTACACAAGAACCGTATTTCACTGAAACTTCGTATAAATTATTGGAACACGGTAGTGTAGCCGTTATGAATAATAATGGGAGAAGTGTTTTACACGACTCCCAAGAAAACATTAGAAATAAAAGAAGAGGTGAAAGTTGGACATGTGATATAAAAATTTGTTTATTAACTGAAAAAATGGTAACAAATTTGGAAAGAAAATTTATTGAGCTATCAGAGTGCCCACCAAAAACTATTTATAAGTTTATGTTAAGTGAAGAAAATTCATTTAAAAATAATCTTGAATTTTTTAATAGTTTAAAGAGTCATTTTCCAAGTATCAGAACTATGATTAGACAACTGTATGAAATGAAATCGTATGTTTATAAAATATATGAATTAGATAATGCTTTAGAGGACGTTAATATAGATAAACTTAACAAATTATGGAATCCGGCTAACATTATAATGAACAAAGGACATGATGTATATAATGTGGATTGCGATTTGTCCGATTCGAATTTAAATGAAGACCAAATAATAGAAAAATATCATACTTCATTGACTGACATGAAAGAAAAATGTCTAGATACGCCAAAAAATGAATGTTTATCTTGTCAAGGACTTTTCTGTTTAAGAAATTTAACATCTCTTTCAGCAATACGAAAACCATTAGAAAGTAATTACTGGAAAAGATTACAACAGTTTATTGAAGATAAAAAAGTCAAGTTGAGTAATTTTATTTGTACTACATGCTTATTGAACTTCCGATCGAATAAACTTCCCACAAAATGTATTCTTAATGGACTTTATAATGCAGAAGTTCCAGATGAAATAAGAAAATTAAATGAGTATGAAAAAATTTTAATCCAACGAGCAAAAGCCTTTCAAGTAATTACATCCATGGTTCCTGTTTCCAAGAAACGCATACCTAATAGACACGCTATTAAAAAAGTGAAAGGCAGAACATTTCATCTACCACTACCATTGGAAGCGACATTAAAAAAAATACCAAGACCAGAAGAGCCTTTAAATACAGACCATGAATTATATATTCTTGTTAGAGGACATCCAACAAAAAGTAAAATAATATGGCAGGATCTTGTAAATTTAGAGAATATTTATAATGCCTTAAAGTTTTTCAAATATAATAACAAACATTATTCTGGTATAGTTTTACCGGAAAACTTTCGACAATTACAACATCATATAGATTCAGATATACAATTTGAAATTGAAACGGTAGATCAAACGAACCAAAATATTGATGGTGCATTATTAACACAAGTAACTGAAAAAAATCAACATGAGTACGAGCAGTATACTATATATCCTCTTCATGAGCGGCGACAAAATAAATCTGCGGCATCTGTTTATCAAATGTTGAAAGTGAACGCTCCACCTTTAGATATTCGGGACAAAGATATTGATGTAAAATGTTTTCCAGATTTGTATGTTGATGGTAAATATGGTCAATTTTATCCCAGAGAAAAAAAAATCACATCAGCTGAATTTATTAAATCCAAGTTGATGTCGTGTCACGCCCAATATAGACGTAACCATCAATATCTTTTTTATTTATTGAATGATGCAAATATGCGTCAATTGAGTGCTGGTATATTTTATATGATGAATATAACTAAGCAAAATGAAAAGTTAACGAAAAAAACTTATTTAGAAATGATGGAAAGAGAAGAACTAGAAGGAGATTTGACTGCAATATTTAGCCATTTACGGAACACAGAACAATATTGGAGAAAGCCTAGAAATGAAGTGTTGTGTATGACGAGATATTATGGACCAGCAACTTGGTTCCTGACTGTCAGTCCATCAGAATGGAATTGGACTGATCTAGGGCAATATATTAAAGATATCAATGGCCCTGATATGGCCAAAAAGTCGATTAGTGAAATAATTGCTCAAGATCCCGTAGCAGTTTCAAGATTTATTGATCTTAAATTTAAAGCATTATTAGGTTTTCTATGTTCAAAAGACGAACCTTTAGGAAAAGTTGAACATTATTTCTGGCGTCGTGAGTATCAATCCAGAGGATTACAACATTTTCATTGTATGTTGTGGATAAAAGATGCACCTATACTTGAACAGTCTACCGTACAAGATGTGGCTAATTTCATATCAAAATATGTAACGTGCGTTATTCCAAACAAACAAAATTCACCACAATTACATGATCGAGTTATGAATTATCAACTTCATAAACATAATAATTATTGTTTAAGGAATAAAAAAAAATCAACTGGCTATATTCGCGTTTGCAGATTTGGTTTTCCACGTCCTGTAACAGATCAAATGAAAATAATAGGAGTTACAGAATCAGTAGCAGCAAAGAAAACTCTATCAAATAAGAGATTGTACAATATACCTAGGACAAAAGAATCTGTTTATATCAATGACTATAATCCAGTAGTACTTTTAGTGTGGAATGGAAATATCGATATTCAGTTCATTGGTGAAGTAACTACAGTATTGAATTACTATATCACTAAGTATACAACAAAGGGCGAAAAAAGTCATGTAACAGAAATGTTTGAAATTATAAATTCTACAAAAACATTAACGAGTCGACTTTTTAATGTTGGTCTTCGTGCACTCAATAACAGAGAGTGCGGATTACTTGAAGCAAGTGATACTTTGCTCGGTTTATCTCTTTATGGAACTGACCCTGAAACTATTTTCAGATGGCTTGACGTGAAAATACATCGTAATCGCAGAGTTAAATCTAAGAAAGATATAAATAATTTGCATCCAAATTCATCAGATTTATTTTACAAATCATTGATTGATGATTATTATCCAAATAGACCTGCAGAGTTAGAAGAAATGAACGTTTATGATTTTGCCAGATGGTATGACATTGTCAATAGTCGTCCTGTTTATAGTAATGATGAATGTTATCAAATTGGTGATGAAAAATTTTTAAAAAGAAGAAAACGACCATATTTAATCAATCATTATCCACTTGATATTAAAAAGTATCCAGAACAATATTACTTTGCAATTTTACTTTTGTTTATGCATTGGCGTAATCTTGTTGAATTAAAAAAAGGGCAAGATTCATATACGGAAGCTTTTAATATAGTTAAAGAAACTATAAACGATGGTGTAAATTACGGACAGCTGCAAAATGACTACAAAGAAAATTTGGAGAAAGCATTTGAAATGATCGAGGAGAAAATAGCTGAAATACAAGAGAACAGGCAAAACGATGCAAATGAACATGATGATGATGCAATCGAAAATCCAATAGAGTTTGAACCAGTACAAGCAATTAATGCAATGGATGATTTTCGATTAATTATAAATATATCAGATCAAGAAATGAAAGAAATGATTGATAATTTAAATTCAGACCAAAAACGTATATTTGATAAAATTCACGAAACATTGGACAAAAATTCGAGCACTCTTAGACTTTTCGTGAGTGGTACAGGGGGTACGGGTAAAAGTTACCTAATAAATACAATAAAACAATGGGTGTCGAAAAAATTCAATAAGACTGTAGCTGTTACTGCGCCCACTGGGATTGCGGCGTTTAATGTTAATGGGCTAACTGTCCATAGGTTATTACAACTACCAGTTGAACATGGATTAACACCTAAATATAAACCGCTTTCAGATCAAGTTTTAAAAGTATTACGAGCTGATTTATCGAACATGATGCTTATAATCATAGATGAAGTGTCAATGATTTCCAACATAACTCTTATGTATATTCATTTACGTCTAATGGAAATATTTGATACCTCCGATAATGAAAATGGCTGGTTTGGAGGGAAACATATTTTGGTATTTGGAGATTTGTTACAACTACCGCCTGTCAGAGAACAATCACCTTTTGAAGATATATCAGCTAAAGATATAAATAAACTGATAGGTTCATTAAGTGTTATTACAAATTTGTGGAAAAAATTATTTAGTTATGAAGAACTTTGTATTAACATGCGACAAAAAAATGATAATGATTTCATGAATCTGTTGAGTCGATTACGATTAGGAGTTATAACAATAGAAGATTCTAAATTATTATCTTCCAGATTGCTGAAATTTAATTCCACTTCTGTTAATGACAGACTTCAAGAATTGACAGTTCACCTCTCATCATTACCTGAGAGCACAGTTTGTTTACTGCCAACAAGAAATATGTGTGCTCAACTTAATGAAGCAATGTTAAAAAGAATTGAACAACCGGTCATAGAAGTAATTGCTATTGATGAGGTTGAATGTCGAAAATCATTTTCTAAAAAAGTTCGTGAAATATTAGATAAGTATGAAGATGATTCATCTATGACTGCAGGTTTAGAGAGAAGAATAAATATAAAAATTGGAGCTCGTGTAATGCTTCGAAGAAATGTCGATCTCAGTTTAGGACTTGTTAATGGTTCAATTGGTAATGTGGAGCAAATCTTTCGGGATATTGACGACATAAACAAAATTAAGAAAATTCGCATAAAATTTACACATGGCTTGGTACACGATTTGGAACCAGTTAAAAATAAATTTGAAGTTTTCTATCACGCGTTTGTGTATCGTGAGCAATTTCCAATATGTCTTGCTTACGCTATCACTATTCACAAAAGTCAAGGTTTAAGTTTGGATAGTGCACTTCTGGATATAGGTTCCTGTATATTTTCCTGTGGACAAGCATATGTTGCGCTATCTAGAGTTAAAAATCTTACCGGAGTTCATCTTATTAATTTTGATCCAAGCCAATTACAATCACAAAAGAGTGCAATAATAGAATACAACAGGCTCAGAACGCTTTATCGTCCTGATTTATCGAAACTACCATTCAAGAAAAGTCATCTGCAAGACGTTACAGATAGAGTGTGGTCAAAACATCCACACACCACAGCAGCTCAAAAAATAGTTGAATCAATAATGGATAAAAAAAATCCATCTAAACGAAAACAGCCTACATCCAAGAAAACTTCAAAAAAAAAAAAGAAGTTTGATTGTAGTAATTGAATAAATGAATAATTGTGACTTTGAATAAATTAAAATAATGTGATGGATTCACTTGTTGGAAATTTGTAATTTATCGAGGATTTTGGATTATTTAATAAATGATTTTATTATAAAAATCAATGCGATTCTGTTAAAAAGATTGATTTTTTAATATATAAAATTTAATTTTTAGATAAAATTATTTTTACAAATTATGATTACATTAAAATTCATTATGAGTGTAAAAAAAAAATTTATTAATACTAATAAAATGAAAAATTGAAATTGATTATCCTTTTTATTATACTGAACAATTAATCTGAAATTTTTCCGATTATTGATTCAATTTGTACAATATTTTGTACATTAACAACTTTATGACGATATAAATTATTATTTTAATTTTAATTCAAAACTTAATGTGAAGTATAATGAACAGCTGAAGTACTCATCTTGAACAGGAATAAAATTAACGACATTAAGAAATATATAAATATTGTCGTTTTGAAAAAACTGTCAAATGTTGTCTTATTAATAGCTAGTTCAGAGTTATCACAGAGTTTTTGTATGTCAATTGAAAAATAATAAACGTACTCCGAATTTATACGTAATGTATCCTATATTGTTGTATGTACATCAATAGCGAAGAGGTTATAGATCAAATCAATTGTAAATATCAATGTATAAATTATTTTATTATCACATTTAAGATTTTTTTTATTTTAACTAAGTATTATTAAATTTATATTTTTCATTTTAATCACATACCATTTTTAATTATATATGCATTTTAACATAAATAAATACAGAATTATAATAACATAACAATTATTGAACAATTGAATCCAAATCATCACTTATAATTGAATTCAAATGTTATAAAGACGAAAAAATGAAATAAAGATTTTATTTATAAATTTCGTACTTAGAATTACCTGCGAGAAGTTTCTAAATTCATAAAAACAGCAATTGGTTTGGTGTTATAGGAAAATGTTAAAACAAACAAACAAGCTACAAAAAATAAATATATCGTCTATGCAGTTCAAAATCGGAAAACAACTATTTCAACATCAAATATAAAATATATTCATCTATCAAAATGGCCTCCCTATTGGAGGCCACAAAATAATTTTTAATAAGAGTAATATATTTAATTATTTATATATGAGTAATATATACATATACATAAATATATACGTATTGGTCAATAACAACAAAAAAAAAAGAGATGTATTAAAATATCAACAATAATAATCCATCAAGTAAATCCAGTGAGTAAAATCGATCGGTAAGTCATGCCTACGATTATAATATGACAGCCATACTATATTGATGTTTCAGCCTTTCAAAAAGCGAGCAGAGCGAGTTGACGTTATATAACGCGAAGCGGTATCCTTTGTAAATGTGAATCTACAAAGAGTAAAGTATCGCGAAGCGTAAAGCAACGCAAAGTATACGCGAAGCGTAACAAAACGCGTAGCGTTTTGAGCGAAGCCTTCGGCTTTGTATATTTAAGCCTTTCAAAAAGGATTGATATCCGACCAAAAACATAAATGTAAGAAAGGGCCGAGTTTTCGGGAAAATCCTTAATGTAATAGTTCCTTCTTAAAAAGTGATGATATGAGAGTAATGACCGAGCTATTTACAAAGTAAATAGCTCTAGACTTCATATAATAGTTGCTTCTTAAAAAGTGATGATATGGAAGAAAGGACCGAGCTATTTACAAAGTAAATAGCTCTAGACTTCATATAATAGTTGCTTCTTAAAAAGTGATGATATGGAAGAAAGGACCGAGCTATTTACAAAGTAAATAGCTCTAGACTTCATATAATAGTTGCTTGTTAAAAAGTGATGATATGGAAGAAAGGACCGAGCTATTTACGAAGTAAATAGCTCTAGACTTCAGATAATAGTTGCTCTTTGAAAAGTGATGATATCCCATTAAAGAGCCGAGCTATTTACAAAGTAAATAGCTCGGTAAACTATTAACTAAAAAAAAATAATGAGGGGTAAATTGATTAAATGTAAGAAACAATTTGGTTGAAATTTATTTCATAAGTTTTCCCTTAGTATGTTTTTAAAATTTTATAGAACGCGGCAAGTTATTTTTTCTGATGATTTCAAATATTTTTAAACTTGCCGCGTTATAAAATTTTAAAAACATACTAAGGGAAAACTTATGAAATAAATTTCAACCAAATTGTTTCTTACATTTAATCAATTTACCCCTCATTATTTTTTTTTAGTTAATAGTTTACCGAGCTATTTACTTTGTAAATAGCTCGGCTCTTTAATGGGATATCATCACTTTTCAAAGAGCAACTATTATCTGAAGTCTAGAGCTATTTACTTCGTAAATAGCTCGGTCCTTTCTTCCATATCATCACTTTTTAACAAGCAACTATTATATGAAGTCTAGAGCTATTTACTTTGTAAATAGCTCGGTCCTTTCTTCCATATCATCACTTTTTAAGAAGCAACTATTATATGAAGTCTAGAGCTATTTACTTTGTAAATAGCTCGGTCCTTTCTTCCATATCATCATTTTTTAAGAAGCAACTATTATATGAAGTCTAGAGCTATTTACTTTGTAAATAGCTCGGTCATTACTCTCATATCATCACTTTTTAAGAAGGAACTATTACATTAAGGATTTTCCCGAAAACTCGGCCCTTTCTTACATTTATGTTTTTGGTCGGATATATTGTTGTAAGTAAAGCTACGTACACACGAGATAGAAAACTAGCGTACAGTTCTGGGATAGTGTGGCTATACCTGTATGACCGTTTCGTATAGTCCAAAACTATACGTATAGTTGAACTATACGCTAGTTTTTTTAGCTATAGTATAGTAGAAAACTATTCCCGTGTGAACACACTCTTTATAAACTATACGACAACTTGCAGCTATCCAAAAAGAATGGATAACGGATAGCTGATAGTTGATAGCACTGGCACCAAGTAGGTGGACTAGAGGAGGTTAACATTGGTTTAAACACAAAAGAGTAGTAGAGGTCAGGCAGATACAGCTTGTCTCATATTTGTGTCGAGTTTTTTAATTAGTGGCTCAACGTTTGCTAATAAATAGTCGAAATCCTCACCAGTCATTCGAACAAAATTCCGATAGCAATTTTCATCCTCTGTAAGTTCGTACTACAAATTTTGTTCATTATTAAATTCATTTCGACGCATAAGCCACTGTTTTGTGCAAACAGACCTTTTCTTTCTTCTTGCCTCCACTCTCTTGCGGTTTATTATAACTATAAGACAAGCGGCAATCTTTTTTTCCACAAACATTTCAACCAATTTGGCTACGTACACACGGAATTGAACACAAGCAACGCTCAAAATTCAACTAGCAGCCCTACCGATAGCAGAAAAGACTAGACGAATATACTATACGTCTAGTTTTGTTTCCTCCTCGTGTGGTCCACTTGTATAGTAATGTTTCTGTATGGTGTATAGTTCGACTATAGGATAGTAAAATTATGCATATAGCTTACTATAACTGGAGCTCATGTGGACATAAATGCTAGTTTACTATACCTTTAGTAAAAACACGTTCCAATGGTTTCAAAGATAAGCAGTTTTGCCCAAATATAGTCCGATTTTGCCCATTAATGAACTTGACCTTACTTTTTTGCTCTAGAAGACATTTCAGCTCGTTATCTCTTTTAATCTTCTAATTTTATGAACACATATACCAAACATTCATGCCTCAATATTTTTCAATATTTTTAAGCGTTACAGTCGTGATAAAACTTAATATACCTTGTATATTTACATATACTAAATTATACGTAATAGGTTTGGGCAAGAATTGTCTTTTGGATTAAATCTGTAAATTGTTTATTAATTAAATTAAATACTGATATGAAAAAATTAACTCGTCAACCAGGAATCGAACCTCGGGCCTCTGGATATCTAGTCCAGTGTGCTATCCATTACACCAAAGACGATTGTGATGAACGGCCAACTTTTTCATATTATTCTAATTTTTTATATATATATATTTTATATATTTATTAGACAGTATAAACTTCTGTTGAAGTGAAATTTTTATTTAATATTTGTTTATTTGTGTATACTTTCGTGTCAACACACAATGTTTGTCCAAATTCCTTTCGGTTACGTATGACAAACTGTAGAAGACTATAGCGTATACCCGACACATCTCATTGTCATTGAATTTATTAATTAAATTAAATACTGATATGAAAAAATTAACTCGTCAACCAGGAATCGAACCTCGGGCCTCTGGATATCTAGTCCAGTGTGCTATCCATTACACCAAAGACGATTGTGATGAACGGCCAACTTTTTCATATTATTCTAATTTTTTATATATACATATTTTATATATTTATTAGACAGTATAAACTTCTGTTGAAGGGAAATTTTTATTTAATATTTGTTTATTTGTGTATACTTTCGTGTCAACACACAATGTTTGTCCAAATTCCTTTCGGTTACGTATGACAAACTGTAGAAGACTATAGCGTATACCCGACACATTTCATTGTCATTGAATTTATTAATTAAATTAAATACTGATATGAAAAAATTAACTCGTCAACCAGGAATCGAACCTCGGGCCTCTGGATATCTAGTCCAGTGTGCTATCCATTACACCAAAGACGATTGTGATGAACGGCCAACTTTTTCATATTATTCTAATTTTTTATATATATATATTTTATATATTTATTAGACAGTATAAACTTCTGTTGAAGTGAAATTTTTATTTAATATTTGTTTATTTGTGTATACTTTCGTGTCAACACACAATGTTTGTCCAAATTCCTTTCGGTTACGTATGACAAACTGTAGAAGACTATAGCGTATACCCGACACATTTCATTGTCATTGAATTTATTAATTAAATTAAATACTGATATGAAAAAATTAACTCGTCAACTAGGAATCGAACCTCGGGCCTCTGGATATCTAGTCCAGTGTGCTATCCATTACACCAAAGACGATTGTGATGAACGGCCAACTTTTTCATATTATTCTAATTTTTTATATATATATATATTTTATATATTTATTAGACAGTATAAACTTCTGTTGAAGTGAAATTTTTATTTAATATTTGTTTATTTGTGTATACTTTCGTGTCAACACACAATGTTTGTCCAAATTCCTTTCGGTTACGTATGACAAACTGTAGAAGACTATAGCGTATACCCGACACATTTCATTGTCATTGAATTTATTAATTAAATTAAATACTGATATGAAAAAATTAACTCGTCAACCAGGAATCGAACCTCGGGCCTCTGGATATCTAGTCCAGTGTGCTATCCATTACACCTAAGACGATTGTGATGAACGGCCAACTTTTTCATATTATTCTAATTTTTTATATATATATATTTTATATATTTATTAGACAGTATAAACTTCTGTTGAAGTGAAATTTTTATTTAATATTTGTTTATTTGTGTATACTTTCGTGTCAACACGAAAGTATACTAATATGAAAAAGTTGGCCGTTCATCACAATCGTCTTTGGTGTAATGGATAGCACACTGGACTAGATATCCAGAGGCCCGAGGTTCGATTCCTGGTTGACGAGTTAATTTTTTCATATCAGTATTTAATTTAATTAATAAATTCAATGACAATGAAATGTGTCGGGTATACGCTATAGTCTTCTACAGTTTGTCATACGTAACCGAAAGGAATTTGGACAAACATTATGTGTTGACACGAAAGTATACACAAATAAACCAATATTAAATAAAAATTTCACTTCAACAGAAGTTTATACTGTCTAATAAATATATAAAATATATATATATATATATATAAAATTAGAATAATATGAAAAAGTTGGCCGTTCATCACAATCGTCTTTGGTGTAATGGATAGCACACTGGACTAGATATCCAGAGGCCCGAGGTTCGATTCCTGGTTGACGAGTTAATTTTTTCATATCAGTATTTAATTTAATTAATAAATTCAATGACAATGAAATGTGTCGGGTATACGCTATAGTCTTCTACAGTTTGTCATACGTAACCGAAAGGAATTTGGACAAACATTGTGTGTTGACACGAAAGTATACACAAATAAACAAATATTAAATAAAAATTTCACTTCAACAGAAGTTTATACTGTCTAATAAATATATAAAATATATATATATAAAAAATTAGAATAATATGAAAAAGTTGGCCGTTCATCACAATCGTCTTTGGTGTAATGGATAGCACACTGGACTAGATATCCAGAGGCCCGAGGTTCGATTCCTGGTTGACGAGTTAATTTTTTCATATCAGTATTTAATTTAATTAATAAATTCAATGACAATGAAATGTGTCGGGTATACGCTGTAGTCTTCTACAGTTTGTCATACGTAACCGAAAGGAATTTGGACAAACATTGTGTGTTGACACGAAAGTATACACAAATAAACAAATATTAAATAAAAATTTCACTTCAACAGAAGTTTATACTGTCTAATAAATATATAAAATATGTATATATAAAAAATTAGAATAATATGAAAAAGTTGGCCGTTCATCACAATCGTCTTTGGTGTAATGGATAGCACACTGGACTAGATATCCAGAGGCCCGAGGTTCGATTCCTGGTTGACGAGTTAATTTTTTCATATCAGTATTTAATTTAATTAATAAATTCAATGACAATGAAATGTGTCGGGTATACGCTATAGTCTTCTACAGTTTGTCATACGTAACCGAAAGGAATTTGGACAAACATTGTGTGTTGACACGAAAGTATACACAAATAAACAAATATTAAACTGTAAATTGTTATTTTTAGCTTTTTAATATAGTGACTTTTTGTGTTTTTTGAAGTCGGTTGAATTTTTTTTTTAAAGTTTTACAATAAAATATATTTAATGTATTCGTGTCAAAGAACCACAAAATATTAAATATCTCTCTTAATATTAGAATAATCGAAAAATGTATAAGGAATAAAGTTGTAGAAAATTAAGTTTGCTACAATTCATTACTTGATCATTTTTCACAAACTCTAATGTGAACAGAGATATTATACAGAGATATATTTATAATTTTAACTTTCAATCTTTAATTGTAAATATTTCTGTAAATATTAGTGTAACAGAAAAATGATAAGAAACAAAATTACAGTAAAACTTAGTACCTACAACTTAACTCCTGATAAATTTTTCGATGTTTCAAATATTAAGGGAGATAGTCAAATTTTGTGTTTCCCCCTCCCTCTAAACCGCCTTTCCCCTTGTCCAATTTTACTTTGAACTTGACCTTTAGAATACCAAAAGCGCCTCAAATACCAAATTTCATTCCAATCGGAATAAAACTGTGACCGCTAATCACAAATCACCCTTTTTCCTAAGACTTCAAATATAGGGGTTATTTGAAGTCTTAGGAAACAAGTAATCTAACAACTAACCGAGTTAATTGTTTGAACACCCAGTATATACTGAGTTGTATATCAATGTTTGAATTGTTAATATTTCTGTCTATTCAATGTTTATAAAATATGAATTATTTGTTTTTTTTTGTAATTGTAACAGTATTGTAACAGTAAAAATGTTCTTGCATTAATAAAGAGGAATATTAATGTTCTTAAGATTTTAATAATTTTAAAAATTGAGTTATATATTTGAGTTAATCAACGCAAAGCGACTGTTAACGCAAAGCATTGGTCAACGCGAGCTGTTAGGCGGCGCGAAAAGTTAGTCAACTTGTAATGTTAGTTAACGCGAAGCGTTAGCACGCGTAAGTTATACAACGCAAAGAGTAACCCCACGCGAAGCGTCAGTCGATACGAAGCACCAGCTAACGCAAGGAAGCTAATGCTGAGCGTAAGCAAGTTAACGCGAAGCGTTTGTAAATCAACGCATGGCATTATTAGTTATTATTAGTTTATAGTTATAGTATTAGTTATTTAGTTATTCAAAGCGAATCGTCAGTGATTCAAAACGAACCGTGATTTCACGCGAATCGTTAACGCTTAAAGTAAGCGTGATAAGTTAGTCAAATCGTAGCGATAGTTAACGCGAAGCATTAGCACGCGTAATTTATACAACGCGAAGAGTCAGCCGACACGAAGCGTCAGTCAATACGAAGCACTAGCTAACGCGAGAAAGTTAACGCGGAGCATTAGTTAACGCAAAGCCAACGCGAAACGTAAGCTAAAGCGAACCGTAAGTCTGCAAACGCGAAGAGTTGGTCTAAGAGAAGCGTTAGTTATTCAAAGCAAAGCGTCAGTGATTCGCGAAGTGAGATTTCACGCGAATCGTTAACCAACGCGAAACGTAAGCTAAATCGAACCGTAAGTCAGCCAACGCGAAGCGGTTGTCAATGAGAAGCGTTGGGTAAAAGCGAAGCGCTAGTAAATCAACGCAAGGCGTTGTTACACGCTTTGCGTTTTCCGAAAACTTCGCGTTTAAGTTATACATCAGGAAGAGTCAGCCGATGCGAAGCCTCAGTCAATACGAAGCAGTAGCTAACACGAGAAAGTTAACGCGGAGCGTAAGCAAGTTAACGTGAAGCGTTAGTAAATCAACGCAAGGCATTGGTAAACGCAAAGCGTTAACAAACGCGATACGTAAGCTAAAGGGAACCGTAAGTCAGCCAACGCGAAGCGTTGGTCAATGAGCAGCGTTAGTTATTCAAATTGTTAACCAACGCGAAACGTAAGCTAAAGTGAAACGTACGCTTAAGCGAACCGTAAGTCAGCCAATGCGAAGCGTTGGTCAATGTGAAAAGTTAGTGCATGGGAAGCGTTAGGCGACGAGAGGCGTTAGTCACCGCGAAGTGGTGATTACTCAACGTTGGTTTGGCAGCGTTAGTTATTCAACGCGATCGTTTTTTGACGCTAAGCGTTAAAATAAGGCGACGTGTAGCGTTAGTCAATCAACGCGAAGCAATAGCCGAAGCTGCATTAGAAAGTCGCGTAAGGCGCGTTAAGTAGTGATATATATATATATTTATATATATATATATAAATATATATGTATATGTATGTGTATATATATATATATATATATATATATATATATGATGATGATTTTTGATATTCGACTTTCTGACATCTGTACGAGACCAATTATTTCTTTGAAAAGGAAAATCACTTAACCCTTGAACTAATAAAAATACACCTGGTTTACAACACTGAAATAAACATAAAACAATAGTATTTGATGTATGTTATGTTTGTATATGTGCCCGTCTTCGGGCACATCGATCGACTCATTTTCAATTTTGAGAAATTATGAGAAAACTATTGAGTTTACGAAAAAAATTATCAAACAAAAGTTGTTTATTTTAAAGAGAAGAAGATTTTTGTTCAAAAAATTTTTTTCTATCTCTTACGGTATCAAAGACGTATAATTCCCCCCCGTCCTCTCGGGGTCAACACGTTACGATTTTGCCCATTAACGAACTTGACCTTAGTTTTTTGCTCTAGAACAAAAAATTTCAGCTTGTTATCTCTTTTCGTTCTTGAGTTATCGGCTTCACAGATTGACAGACGGACGGACGAACAGTAGAAATGGCCGAGTTAGGTCATTTTATGAATATCTTTGTGAAGCATTTTTGTCAAGGATTAATATTTTCAAGCGTTACAAAGTCGGGACTGAACTTAATATACCTTGTTTATTTACAAATATACTGGGTATAAAAATCTCGAACTTTGGTAACAGAAAGAACTAAATAGGCTATATAAACTAAGAAACTATTTTTGTTTGCATGGATTATAAAAAACATAATTTCACTATAATTCTTACCATCTTACCATTACATATCTTACCATTAATTAAAAAATGATAAACTTAATACTTTTAATAAGGCTCAAGCCTTCTTAGGGTACAATCAAGTGGGCTTTATTACAGGCAATATCAAGCGATGGCAAATATGTCGTTAAGCATGTTCCAGCATACCACCCCTTTTCCAAAAGATTTTGCTCATTTTTTTCTCAGGTTAAAAATAACTTTTTCTAATAAATCCCGAAGTTTCTGAATTTTTGACCGTTTAGAACGCGAGATAATTAATATCAAAGTTTTCATTCTCTCTCACTCTCTCTCATTAGAAGCATGTAAAACTTCATGTGAATTTGTCTATGTGTTGTATATGTGTGTTTATGTATTTTTTCTTTAATGAAATCAAACTGTTATTTTGATTTCATAACACAGTCCTGAGTATGTAACACAGTGCTGGAACGTCTTTAAAAACAAATGAAGAAAAAAATCAAAAGGAGCCCCCTTGCTTCCAATGATGAAAACATAGACACTAAACAAGGATACATAACTCGATGTAAATAAATAATTGGCAAAAGTAAGATGTCAGCAGTGTTCCATCGGCACCGGAAGCAGAACAGAGAGTATAAGGCGCGAGTTTTAATTGAAAAACATTACCCAAAATTATTTCCAGCCAAAGTATTTCTCCAATAAAATATTTTTTTAAATAAATGATAAGTAATTTCAATTTTTCAATAAGGAATTAGTTGAAGTTGAAGTGACAGTTAAAATTCGCAAAATAATTACATAAAAATAAATAAAAAAACATCAAATAATTAAATAGTAACCTGTAATGTTGGAATTGTAAAAATGAAAATAAATTATTGAATCAGATATTAAATTAAATGCCAAACTTTTATTTATTAATAATAATGCTGAAAATTAATATTTAATATAATGTCATACAATTTAATTAATTTTGGAATATTTTACTCGCTTTTGGTACTTTAAAAAGTCCTGGTTTTTTAAACCCAATTGATCCCGTTGCTTATCACAAGCACTACCACTTTTACAATTGTCTACTGCACATACTCTTCCCATTTTAAATGTTTTCTAAACAGTTTTTTTATTTAATAAATTTTTTTAACAAATTTCATACTTCAAAATAATTACTTCGAAATAAAACTAGTTACTTTTGGCTAACTTCATTTTTTTTATTATACTATACCGAACGTTTAGTTTACATCTTCGCATAGCAGATCTCCCACGAGTATGAGAGAGTACATATGTATACATTAAGATCTCCTTCTCATACACATATCTTAATGTATACATATGTACTCTCTCATACTCGTGAGAGATCTGTTATGCGAAGATATAAACTAAACGTACGGTATTTCACTTCGGTACGGATGAGTTCCTATCAACAACTAGCGACTCTAGCGGCATAAAAAGTAAATATAACTTCTACCATTTCCTTGCCATATTTTGTCAATTTTTTCCGTTTGAGTTAGATCTCCTTTATATAGTCTCCATGGATGAAAAGCTTAAATATTAAGATCCAATACTAAAAACAAAAACAAAAGACACTTTATTCACCAAAAATTTCAAAAAGTGATTGACACATCACTGATAAACACCGATTTGCTGTCTAACCGACAACGCATTCAATTTTCTGACTTCAGATTCATAATCCTCCGAATTTAAAAAATTCGTGAGATGTGATCGTCTTAGATAAAATTACTGCATATATATGTATATATATATATATATATATATATATATATATATATATATATATATATATATATGTGTATATATATATTATACATTTATATAAATATATATAAATGTATATATATATATATATATATATATATATATATATAACTCTAGCGAAGAATTATTCGAAAAAGAATGATTTTATTATTATTTTTATAAGAAATACAATTTAATACAACAAAGTTACAATTGAATATTGACAATTAATTTTAACAGTATAACAACGTTATTAACTTTTGAATTTAGAATACAATATATGGGATCATGGTATGCGATGCAAACGCTCATCACAGTGCATGGGGGAGTACTAACACAAATACAAGAGATGAGTTCATCTTTGATTATATTATAGCTAACAACTTAGATATAGTTAATCAAGCCAACAAGCGGACTTTTATTAACAAAGTTCGGAAGGAAGTCATTGATGTAACACTGTGTACTTATGAAATCAGTGAAAAAATCAAGAAATGGCTATTATCCCATGAACCATCTGCATCGGATTACAGACAAATCTATTACAATGTGGAGGTGAGAACGGACCTATGTAATATAGACTATCAGGATCCGAGAAGAACAAATTGGGACGAATATAATTTGACACTAAAGTTCAAACTCTCCACAATCCCGAAAAAAGTTAAAATAGTATTGGACATTGAGCTTACTGCAACTGAGCTTCAGCATGCAATAATTAACTCCTTCCAAGAAAACTGCCCGTAGGTCTAAAAAGACATCAGCAAGTCAACTTGTTGGTGGAACCAGGGCCTAAGGAGACAAAGGCAAAGGGTTCGCCAACTATATAACAGAGAAAAAAGGATAGGGAACTGTGATAAGGACCATGAAGCCCTGAATACAAAAGGTCTCTGAAGAAAGCCAAAATGAGCTCATGGAGGAAACTCTGTCAAGATATTGAAAACACATCGAAAAAACCTGCGTAAACCCAATGGTGAGTGTACTAGCTCTGTCAAGGATACACTCGAGACACTGATCCGAATACTTCTCAATAGCAGTTTAACCAAGGCCTCCTACCGACAAGCGAGAACTGGAGAAGAGCGACGATTACCATTAACCGCTCAAAGATCGATTGGGCAATAAACTCATTCGGCCCGCATAAAGCACCGGGACCAGATGGCATATATCCAGTGCTTTTACAAAAAGGAGCAGAGCATTTTTTAACTCTGCTTAGTCATATATTCAGACCAAGCCTAGCTACGGGTTATATCTCAACAGTATGGAAGCCAGTAAGAGTGACCTTCTTGCCAAAAGCGGGGAGGCACAACCACTCCAAGGGAAAGGATTTAAGGCCAATTAGTCTGTCATCGTTTCTAATGAAAACAATGGAAAGACTAATAAGATTTCATTTGGCTCAGGGGGCATTGTCGAGAAATCCGCTTCATGTCAACCAACACGCGTATCAGGTGGGAAAATCCTGTGAATCAGCCCTTTACAACCTGATATACAGGATTGAGGAGGGATTCGCTAGGAAACAAACCACCTTGTGCGTTTTTCTTGCCATAGAGGGGGCATTTGACAATGCCTCTTACAATTCCATGGTTGATTCTGCAAGTCGGCACGGAGTAGAAGACACCTTTTGCAGGTGGATAAACTCTATGCTGATAGGAAGAAGACTACAAACTTCCCTTCTTGGAGAGTCTGTCACTGTGAGAGCCACAAAGGGATGTTTGCAGGATGGTGTCTTATCCCTACTCTTGTGGAGCCTGACAGTGAACCGCTTACTGACGAACCTAAACCGAAAAGGATACTACATACAAGGATATGCGGACGACATTGTAATTGCAATCCAGGGACCCTGTGAAGGCACAATCTCGGAGCTTATGCAAAACGATCTAAGATTCGCACAGGAATGGCGTATCAACCAGGGATTGAAAATAAACCCTGGTAAGACCGCACTAATTCCATTCACGCGGAAAAGGAAGGTAGATAAAATAACACCACCCATCCTCTTCGGTGAAAGACTACAGATCACAAGCGAAGCCAAGTTCTTAGGAGTAATGTTGGACTCTAAACATGGAATCCTCATCTGGAATACATAACAAATAAGAGCAAATCTTCTCTCATGCTTTGCAAGAGAGCATGTGGAAAATCTGGGGTCTAAAACCCAAAATGATCCATTGGCTTTATATAACAGTAGTTAGGCCCATTATAACTTATGCTGGTCTAGTATGGGGGCCAAAAGTTAACCAGATAACAGCATGCAAAAAGCTATCCATAATCCATAGACAGGCCTGTTTTTGCATCACTGGATCCAAGAGCAGTACACCCACAGTGGCCAAGGAAGTCATACTGGGGCTCAGACCCCGTTTTTGAAATGGGCACAGATTTGCTTTCCAAAATATACTTCTACTCAAAACCTTTCACTGTAGTCTGTGGTAGGGCCATGTGGACGGAAGGAGAACCACCCTATCTCAAGAAAGGAATCGTCTGGTATACAGACGGATCCAAAACGGATGAAGGGATCGGGTCGGGAATCTACAGTGAGAGACCTAAAGCAAACATAAGCCAGAACTTGCCAGAAATATGCCACGGTCTTTCAAGCCGAAGTCTATGTAATACTGGCTTGCGTCCGTGAGAACCTACGTAGAGGCTACATAAACCAGAACGTATGTATTCTCTCGGACAGTCAAGCTGCTTTAGAAGCCTTTCCTGGAACTGTGGTCACCTCATGGGTAGTCACGGATTGTCTGGAGGAACTGCTGGAGCTAGCAAAACGGAACAATGTTAAATTGATCTGATAAAAAGCAAATACCTTAACAAAGAAGAGAGTACCCTTCATTGGCACAGAGCCTATTTTAGGAATTCCAATAATGGAATTTTTGGAATGGTGCTATTATGCATACGCCTCCATTTCTTTCTATGATGCTCCCATTCCTCGATAACATCCAATAGAAATCGATAAATTGATCATCTCCCCGAAACATACGAATACCACTCATAATTGGTTCAAAGATATAATAAACACCAAAGCACTCAAAACAGTGCTAGGGGAAGAGTGCTAGGGGAACAGCAACTAATAGAAATCTATTAGAACGCTCAAAGTGGAGGCATTATGAAAAAGTCTATATAAGATTTTTTCTTAGAATGACCACGTCTATCGATCTCAAGGGTACAAAATTAACTTCAATTTTTCAACTTCTAGAAAGGGGTGTTACTGAAATTAAATTTGATATTTAGGTACTTTCCCATGGTTGGATTTTGTCGACTATTAAGTTTAAAAGCAACAATTTTATCCAGGCCAACTCGTAACTTTACTAGACTAGATAGATATATAAATTGTAGAGGCTGCCCTGGACGGGCTACACTTCGACCCTAAGGTCCATTGTGATGCCTAAGGACGTGAGTGGAGTGGTAGGAGTTTTTTTGTATGGACTAGGAATTGGTAGGATATGCTTCTGCAACCTTTGATAGAAACTATGCAGATATTCATCAGCAGTTCGTGAAGGAAACTGTAGAAAACCTTCTCAAGCATAGCCGGTTTCTTCGTTCTAGCCCGTACGCCGACAGTTTAGTCAATTAACCGCCCCTGTTTTTTTCTTAACAATTGACAAATTGCCAATGTCGGGATTCGAAACCATAATCTCCAAGTTTCCAAGTAGGCGTACTACGCAGACTTAACGCCTTAGACCGCTCGGCCACTTGGACTGGTCTGAGTCTACTAGACTAAATATCATAAATGTAAATAAAAAGTCAAACTATTGTTGTTGTATCTACAGTTATAATAGGGTGATATTTTAAAATAATATTCGAGAAAATGAGACAGCTAAAACGAATAGCCATAATTACGTGTCATTAACTGCCATTTGCTTTTAAAAAAGTTGCATCATTATCAATGGTTTTTAAACATTATTCTTTTTTTATTCAGATAAGCAATGTTTATGTTTTCTGAGTAATCGGTGAATTTGACTATTGCCCATATTTTTTATCCAATACGCGTTTTAAACACTTGTAAATTTTTTTATGCATTATTGCACAATTTTTAATGATCTAGCTGGACAATATTATTAAATGCAGAGTGCCAGATTTACCAGAGGCCGAGTAGGCCAACGGTTAGGGTTGGTAAATTTTAAGGGGCGACAGTTTTATGAAACAATTTACCACATAATAAAAAATATATAAAATTATGTTTCTATAATCATAAAAGGATCTCATTCAGGTTTACCTAATTTTATTACAAATTTTTCGACTATCTAATTTTATTACAAATTTTTCGAATAGACGATCTAATTAGGGGCGACATATCGAAATGGGCCTAGGGAGGCATCTAATTCAGCACTGAATTCAGATGGAAATAGAATCATTAGGTCAGTTAACTATAAACAATAAAATAAAAGTACAATGTACAATGTACTTTAAAATGGAAAAATATAAAATTATGAAAGAATTTTTTTTAACCATAATTTTGATTTCACAAATCCGAAAGTAATGGATAATGAAGTAAACTATAAAAATTGCATGATCAGTGAGAATTCCTGGCTCCGCGGTCTTGGGATCCCATCTATGAAATTTAAAAAAACCAATTATACCATCTAAAAAGTCATATAAAAGCTCAACTTGTCCCATTAATTGGTCAGCGATAGAAAATTATTTATTGATGTTGAAGTTTTTCAAGGTCATACATAAATGTTAGCACCCCATACATGGAATTTAAAAAAACCAATAATAGCATCTGAAAGGTCACGAAATGGTTTAAAAAAAGGTCGATATAAATTTTCTACAGCTGACCAATTAATAGGACTGGTTGTCCTTTTTGATCATTTTGGGACCTTTCAGATGGTATAATTGTTTTTATTTTAAATTCCATGGATGGGAAATATATCGCAGAGCCAGAACTTGTTCATCAACACCCGCAAAAACTGTAACAAGCAAACAGACAGTCTCACTTTACCACAAGCTCTCAATAAAAATAAACTGTTCAAAACCGTACTACCAAACTAGTCTGATTTTGTTCTTTTTGCTAATCTCTACACCCCTAATAGACTGTCCCACCAAAAAATTCTAATTTGGGAACCTATAGCCTACCTGCTGACCTGCGTATTAACCTTTTCCTCCTTCTAGAAAAAAAATTATGTTTATAGATCTGACAGAACAGTTTTAAAACTTACAAACTCTGAATAATGGCAAATATGAGATCCATTAATACAGGCAATAGAGAATTTTTTCTTGCACTAAATTACAAGAGTTATTTTTTTTATAAATAGATTCAGTATCACATATTGAACGTACATACACAAAATTCCTACAAATTTGAATGGCGGAAGAGCCGCCATTTTGAGAAAAACCGTTTCGGCCTATAACTCTGGAACCACGTACTTGATGCCAAAAATGGTAATAACCTTTATTGTAGATAGTTAAATGTCCTATCTTTTTTGCATCACTCATTTTTTTGTATTACTTACCGTTTACGTATTATACGACTATTACCATTTGTTTATTGACTTTTGGACTCATATAAAATAGTTCATCTTAATTCACTCTTATAATTTTCTCACAAGAATTTATAAGAAAAAAGTATAAATCAGACACACGGAAATAACGATGCTAACTTTACCGTAGCACAGACCATACTGAGCAAAAAAATGTTCGCTCCAATCGTCTTTCTAGGAATATATATCAATCTCCTTATATGGCCAGTTGGATGACTGCGTTTTCAAGCCCAGACTGGCGTCAACCGCCTAGGCACAGGGTTTTTGAAATTAACGCGTTATAACTTCAAAAATATTAATTTTAGAAAAAAAAGTTTAAACTAAAAGTTGTAGAAAATTTGTAGATTTAAAACTTAGGTCATTAGCATTTTATTGTTTAAACAATTATTAGAAGAGATATGGGTCCAAAAGTCAATAAACAAATGGTAATAGTCGTATAAATCGTAAAAGGTAAGTGATACAAAAAAGATAGGAAATTTAATTATCTACAATAAAGGTTATTACCATTTTTGGCCTCAAGAGCACGGTTACGGAGATATAGGCCGAAACAGTTTTTCTAAAAATGGCGGCACTTCCGCCCGCCAAATTTGTAAGGATTTTGTGCATTTATGTTCAGTACGTGATACTACCTGTACTACTCTATTACCTGTACTACATGTTGAATACCGAAATTTGGTTTCAATTAAATTAATTTTAACTTTTAACATTATGAGGACAATTTCTAAGATTAACATTGCATTTTAAATTTTATTAACGATATATTAGAGTTAACATTAACTAGTTTTATTAATAGTTATATTAAATTTCTTTTGTTTTTGTGTTTTATAAAAAATTGTAAAATGCATGTTTTACCAAAAACTTTTTTTGACCTGAGGATGACACAACTAGTGTCAAAATATTAGTAAACGATGTAGGTAATGAAATTTTTCAAAGTATTGTGTTAACTTGACTTTATTTCGGGTTGATTGGTGAAAATCTCATCATTTCAGCATCTATAGAACTGAAAAACGTAATTTTGAGAGGTGTTTTTTCAATTTTCCGGGGGGTTGCAAAAAAAATTTTAAATTTTTCGAATAAACTTCCTAATTTGTAGCTATTTAGCGTCAAATGCAAAAACCCGCATCTTTCTAGAATGTATAGAAGGAAACGGGTTGTTTTACGGGTGTTTGTTCCAATTACAAAGGGTTGTGATGGACAAATTTACTTTTTTCAAATAATTCTGTTATCTTGAACCTGTTCCACGTCGAATGGAAAAAACCCGATCTTTCTATCATGAATAGAATTGAAAAAGTCAGTTTTAGGAATGTTTTTCCCATTTTCGGGGAGGGGGGGGTGGAGGTTACGGTGTAGGTAATGAAATTTTTCAACATATTCTGTTAATTTGACGTTATTTCGGGTCGATTAGTGAAAATCTGATCTTTCTAGCATGTATAGAACAAAAAACGTAATTTTGGGGGATGTTTTTCCGATTTTCCGAGGGGTTGCACTGAATGAATTGAATTTTTCCGATTTTTCTCATCGGTTGGAAGCAATTCCGCATCGAATGCAAAAACTCGCATCTTTCTAGCATGAATAGAAATGAAAAGGGCAGTTTTATGGGTGTTTTTCCATTTTCGGGGGGTTGCGATGGATATAATGAAATTTTTCAATGTTTTCTGTTAATTTGACTTCATTTCGGGTCGATTGGTGAAAATTCCATCTTTCTTGCATGTTTGGCGGGTGTTTTTCCGATTTTCTGGGGGGTTTCTAGCATGTCTAGAAGTTGGTTAGTTTTAATATAGATGAGTCAGTCAGCGTCACTTTCAGTTTTATAGTATATTAGATTACACTAAATGCTCGAATCGATCACTTCTAAAGTCAACAACAGATTTAACTGCGCTAGAAATCCGGGCCGAATTTTTGTTTGACTTCGTCTAATGTATTTTGGATTCGAAGAATTAGAAACCTTAGAAAAAAAATGTTTTTTTTTATTAACTTTAACAACCTGTGTCTCGAAAACGAAGTTTGATATGATTTTGAGAGATCTATCGCTTATTCAATTTTTTTGGATTAAAATGTGGGCATTAAAATGTGAGTTTTATGTTACATTAAAAAAAATATTCTAAATTAAAAATCTATTATTTAATTATATAAAATCATTTTATTTAAATTAAAATAAATATCATATAATTTAAAAACACAATAATGTTACAATAAGTTTGCAAAAAATACATAGAGCTTGAGTAAACGTCTACTTTAAATAAAAACACGGTTTCTCCGTGACACGGTGTATAATGTATATATCAAACATTAATTTGAAAGATGGTTGAAGCTTTTGTTAATTTTTTCAAACTGTCACCAATTTTATAATTTTTAAACAATAAGGGTGTGAAATGGTTCAAATTTTATTATTATTATTATTATTAATAAATTGAAATCTTACGGGTCGGCATAAACCTTAACGTATGAGACGACACATTTTGTCCCTTTTAAAACTCATTTTAACATAAAATTTCAAATTGGCCGAGAAAATATTCGAGAAAAACTGATTTTCGGGACCTTTGAGCTTCAATAACTTTTGTAACGCGCACGATTTTTTTATGGACTTTTGCTATGTTTTCATGGTACCAAAAGGAAGGTAATTTCATTGGAAAATCTTCACGTGTATTTTTTAAAAAGTAAGTTCATTTTTATGTACTATTTAATTGGATAAATACATTTTGGGAAGAAAGTAATTTTATTATATAAAAATCAAACTTGAGATCAGAAATGCGTTTTTTTAATTTTAAAGAGTTTTGCCCTTTTCTAGCGCGCGGCCCTGGTTGCTGTATCACTTACATACATAAGGACATAAAAATTCCAATAATTAACACTTGGAGGCCATGAGGATGCAGGTGACTCAATAGTGGCGACCAATTATCTTAAGTAAGGAGTTCAAAGTTTAATTTTTTTTAAATCAAGCATATTTTTTTTTAGCCCATCGAAACCTTTATTTTGGTATAAATATTGCTGATGTATTTTATGACTTATGTTAACATAATACTTCATAACCGGAAGTGGAAGTCATATTTAAGCATGCGAGAAAAGTTTGTCATTTTTAAAGGTCGCGCTTTGTAGGTCAGTGGTAGTACTACTTGCTCTCACAAAACTGTCTATGTATCTTACCCATAGGATGTTTAATCTCCCGGCTCTCCGGCTACATCTTTACAACGCGTTGTGAGTAAAATATACAGACAATGGATGATTTCATCAATGGAGAATATGGTATTTATACATCTTATAAATTTATATTTAAAATTTGCTTAAATATATTTTCCTATTTTCTTTTATCGTCTTGTTGGTTCTAAACGTGGATAAAAATTTATTTCAACAGAAACTGCGCTTAAACTAAAATTCAATGATAAAGTGGTACTTTTAATGAAATCACAGTACATTGTGTCGTATATTTTACATGCAAGACAACCCTTAAAGTAGCCTACAAACGAGGAACATTGAGCAGCAACATTGAACTCCGCCTACAAAAATATTTTCTCTACAGACGTGCAACCAAAATTATGGAACATAAAATTTAACTTAATTATTTTATGACGCTAGTAATAAAAATTCAATAATTTCTCATCTTGTCTCTATCTATCTCATTTAATTTGTATAGTTTATTTATATGTATGGATCTCTAGTTTAAGACCTTTAACTAGTTGTTGGATAATATCTTCTATAGTAATAATAAAGTATATATTTATATAATGTAAATTGTAACCAATTTAGGTAATAAAACATAATAAAATATTAGAAAAGCATAACATTTCAGATAATATGACCAATTTGTATATGAACATTTAACTCCTCCTACAAAATATCAAATATTTTTGATTTTTACAGCAACCGTTCAAGGGCATGTTTTTTGTTGCTGCAACCACTATACACATTTGCAACATAATAGGTTGCTGCATAATGTTGCTGTTCAATGTTCCTCGTTTGTAGGCTACTTAATAGGCCTTGACCTCGTATGTATTCCAAGTCATACTTTTGCAAAATCTTTAAAAAAGTTTGTATAAACTGGGATCTAGCTACATCGAAAGCAAAAAGGGCGTACTTCTTGAAAAAATTTTACAGTTTATTTGTTCACAATTCATTGGGTTTTCGAGAAAATGTTTTGAATAAAAGTTATTCATTATAAACATACTAAACATTTTTTCAAAAATCGAATAGATTCAGCACAGATCAACTGTAAAGTCTTTTGCTATCGATTATACATAATTCATAGTGCATATGAACTTTTTTATTATACCCGGTATGTAATCATGGAACCGTGGAACTTCCACATTAATTTTAGAATCCGCATCCACATCCGCAATAGTCAATGCTTTTTACGGAGATTTTGCGGATGTGGAGGTTGCTTGTTTTGTTAAGCATTTCTGATTGTAAATAAATCACAATGTGTTTAGACGTGTTATTATATGGATGCCTTTTTTATTTATTTCAACAATTTACATTATTGTTTGATTATTTGGCCTTGAATAATCTATTAAACAAGTGAACCAACAATGCCACCACCGATGCAAAGATTTAGTCTTATTTTCTACCAGATGAGCATGTCCGGGATAAATTTCAGTGTCAAATATGCCATAAAACATACTCTCGCAAGGGCTGTATAGACACGTCTTTGAGGAATCATCTAAAATCGATGCACCCGAAACAGTTTAGCCTGTTTAGCGCGGGATTGATCTATGAACCTCTGCGAAACAGGATGGAACCTGAAGAGACAGATTGTTCTTTATTAAATACAAGCACCACATTTTAAATTTTCCAACTAAAAATTTGATTATAATATAAAGATTAATAAAAGTTATTACCATCGTTTTCCTTTATTCATGTACCTAAATTAAGTATCGCTTTAAAAAACAACTTGTCATATAAATCCGTCTCACGACAAATAATTGTGAGCCTCAAAATATGCGCATCCGCTTCCGCGGATGTCAAAAATTTCGCATTCTCCAAATCTTTGGTATGTAGATAATATCCCACCAGAAACAAAATTGTGGTAGGAGAAAAGTATGCAGAAACAAAAATGTGGAAAGAAAAATGTAAGTTTTAGTTTGTTCTTTTAATCTGTTCGCTTACAAATGAAATCTATGTGAGGACCAAGTTATTCAATAAAAGTTTGAAAATATTTGGTATAAATTCATTGCGAAAGATACTTGGCTAGATTTTCTTTGTTTGAAAAGTATTTCAGGACGTTTTACGTTTGACAATACCATGCAATGAGAAACATAGAGACCATTTTATATTGCATTGTCCGATACCAGTGTCTTAAGAAATAATTATTTGTGCACTTACTTATGCCTCTCATCTGAGAACCTCTTAGCTGAACTACTGTCAAACATCGATCGCCCGTAATTAAACAAGATCTATTATTGTTTGGATTGGATTATTGTTTGGATGTACTGAGATTGCATAGCTTTGTGATGGTCGAATAACTTGTTCTAACTCAGACGAACAGGCGGACCCTTACAGACGAGCAGACTGGCAACTTTGCGGAAATGAAATAATTAGGTCATTTTATAAATACTTATATAAACATTTTTTTTCTGCGACCTTAATTTTCAACCGTTACAAAGTCGGGACTAAAGTTAATATACCCTGGTATATATTATATACCGGGTATAAAAATTGAGATATTTGCATATCAAGAAACTGAATTTAAAACTCAATTTCGAGAATCTAGAATTAAGTATATACCTAGGTTATTAAATTAATTATATTTTAAGTATATATCCGACCAAAAACATAAATGTAAGAAAGGGCCGAGTTTTCGGGAAAATCCTTAATGTAATAGTTCCTTCTTAAAAAGTGATGATATGAGAGTAATGACCGAGCTATTTACAAAGTAAATAGCTCTAGACTTCATATAATAGTTGCTTCTTAAAAAGTGATGATATGGAAGAAAGGACCGAGCTATTTACAAAGTAAATAGCTCTAGACTTCATATAATAGTTGCTTCTTAAAAAGTGATGATATGGAAGAAAGGACCGAGCTATTTACAAAGTAAATAGCTCTAGACTTCATATAATAGTTGCTTGTTAAAAAGTGATGATATGGAAGAAAGGACCGAGCTATTTACGAAGTAAATAGCTCTAGACTTCAGATAATAGTTGCTCTTTGAAAAGTGATGATATCCCATTAAAGAGCCGAGCTATTTACAAAGTAAATAGCTCGGTAAACTATTAACTAAAAAAAAGTAATGAGGGGTAAATTGATTAAATGTAAGAAACAATTTGGTTGAAATTTATTTCATAAGTTTTCCCTTAGTATGTTTTTAAAATTTTATAACGCGGCAAGTTTAAAAATATTTGAAATCATCAGAAAAAATAACTTGCCGCGTTCTATAAAATTTTAAAAACATACTAAGGGAAAACTTATGAAATAAATTTCAACCAAATTGTTTCTTACATTTAATCAATTTACCCCTCATTACTTTTTTTTAGTTAATAGTTTACCGAGCTATTTACTTTGTAAATAGCTCGGCTCTTTAATGGGATATCATCACTTTTCAAAGAGCAACTATTATCTGAAGTCTAGAGCTATTTACTTCGTAAATAGCTCGGTCCTTTCTTCCATATCATCACTTTTTAACAAGCAACTATTATATGAAGTCTAGAGCTATTTACTTTGTAAATAGCTCGGTCCTTTCTTCCATATCATCACTTTTTAAGAAGCAACTATTATATGAAGTCTAGAGCTATTTACTTTGTAAATAGCTCGGTCCTTTCTTCCATATCATCACTTTTTAAGAAGCAACTATTATATGAAGTCTAGAGCTATTTACTTTGTAAATAGCTCGGTCATTACTCTCATATCATCACTTTTTAAGAAGGAACTATTACATTAAGGATTTTCCCGAAAACTCGGCCCTTTCTTACATTTATGTTTTTGGTCGGATATCAATCCTTTTTGAAAGGCTTAAATATACAAAGCCGAAGGCTTCGCACAAAACGCTACGCGTTTTGTTACGCTTCGCGTATACTTTGCGTTGCTTTACGCTTCGCGATACTTTACTCTTTGTAGATTCACATTTACAAAGGATACCGCTTCGCGTTATATAACGTCAACTCGCTCTGCTCGCTTTTTGAAAGGCTGAAACATCAATATAGTATGGCTGTCATATTATAATCGTAGGCATGACTTACCGATCGATTTTACTCACTGGATTTACTTGATGGATTATTATTGTTGATATTTTAATACATCTCTTTTTTTTTTGTTGTTATTGACCAATACGTATATATTTATGTATATGTATATATTACTCATATATAAATAATTAAATATATTACTCTTATTAAAAATTATTTTGTGGCCTCCAATAGGGAGGCCATTTTGATAGATGAATATATTTTATATTTGATGTTGAAATAGTTGTTTTCCGATTTTGAACTGCATAGACGATATATTTATTTTTTGTAGCTTGTTTGTTTGTTTTAACATTTTCCTATAACACCAAACCAATTGCTGTTTTTATGAATTTAGAAACTTCTCGCAGGTAATTCTAAGTACGAAATTTATAAATAAAATCTTTATTTCATTTTTTCGTCTTTATAACATTTGAATTCAATTATAAGTGATGATTTGGATTCAATTGTTCAATAATTGTTATGTTATTATAATTCTGTATTTATTTATGTTAAAATGCATATATAATTAAAAATGGTATGTGATTAAAATGAAAAATATAAATTTAATAATACTTAGTTAAAATAAAAAAAATCTTAAATGTGATAATAAAATAATTTATACATTGATATTTACAATTGATTTGATCTATAACCTCTTCGCTATTGATGTACATACAACAATATAGGATACATTACGTATAAATTCGGAGTACGTTTATTATTTTTCAATTGACATACAAAAACTCTGTGATAACTCTGAACTAGCTATTAATAAGACAACATTTGACAGTTTTTTCAAAACGACAATATTTATATATTTCTTAATGTCGTTAATTTTATTCCTGTTCAAGATGAGTACTTTATTCAGCTGTTCATTATACTTCACATTAAGTTTTGAATTAAAATTAAAATAATAATTTATATCGTCATAAAGTTGTTAATGTACAAAATATTGTACAAATTGAATCAATAATCGGAAAAATTTCAGATTAATTGTTCAGTATAATAAAAAAGGATAATCAATTTCAATTTTTCATTTTATTAGTATTAATAAATTTTTTTTTTACACTCATAATGAATTTTAATGTAATCATAATTTGTAAAAATAATTTTATCTAAAAATTAAATTTTATATATTAAAAAATCAATCTTTTTAACAGAATCGCATTGATTTTTATAATAAAATCATTTATTAAATAATCCAAAATCCTCGATAAATTACAAATTTCCAACAAGTGAATCCATCACATTATTTTAATTTATTCAAAGTCACAATTATTCATTTATTCAATTACTACAATCAAACTTCTTTTTTTTTTTTGAAGTTTTCTTGGATGTAGGCTGTTTTCGTTTAGATGGATTTTTTTTATCCATTATTGATTCAACTATTTTTTGAGCTGCTGTGGTGTGTGGATGTTTTGACCACACTCTATCTGTAACGTCTTGCAGATGACTTTTCTTGAATGGTAGTTTCGATAAATCAGGACGATAAAGCGTTCTGAGCCTGTTGTATTCTATTATTGCACTCTTTTGTGATTGTAATTGGCTTGGATCAAAATTAATAAGATGAACTCCGGTAAGATTTTTAACTCTAGATAGCGCAACATATGCTTGTCCACAGGAAAATATACAGGAACCTATATCCAGAAGTGCACTATCCAAACTTAAACCTTGACTTTTGTGAATAGTGATAGCGTAAGCAAGACATATTGGAAATTGCTCACGATACACAAACGCGTGATAGAAAACTTCAAATTTATTTTTAACTGGTTCCAAATCGTGTACCAAGCCATGTGTAAATTTTATGCGAATTTTCTTAATTTTGTTTATGTCGTCAATATCCCGAAAGATTTGCTCCACATTACCAATTGAACCATTAACAAGTCCTAAACTGAGATCGACATTTCTTCGAAGCATTACACGAGCTCCAATTTTTATATTTATTCTTCTCTCTAAACCTGCAGTCATAGATGAATCATCTTCATACTTATCTAATATTTCACGAACTTTTTTAGAAAATGATTTTCGACATTCAACCTCATCAATAGCAATTACTTCTATGACCGGTTGTTCAATTCTTTTTAACATTGCTTCATTAAGTTGAGCACACATATTTCTTGTTGGCAGTAAACAAACTGTGCTCTCAGGTAATGATGAGAGGTGAACTGTCAATTCTTGAAGTCTGTCATTAACAGAAGTGGAATTAAATTTCAGCAATCTGGAAGATAATAATTTAGAATCTTCTATTGTTATAACTCCTAATCGTAATCGACTCAACAGATTCATGAAATCATTATCATTTTTTTGTCGCATGTTAATACAAAGTTCTTCATAACTAAATAATTTTTTCCACAAATTTGTAATAACACTTAATGAACCTATCAGTTTATTTATATCTTTAGCTGATATATCTTCAAAAGGTGATTGTTCTCTGACAGGCGGTAGTTGTAACAAATCTCCAAATACCAAAATATGTTTCCCTCCAAACCAGCCATTTTCATTATCGGAGGTATCAAATATTTCCATTAGACGTAAATGAATATACATAAGAGTTATGTTGGAAATCATTGACACTTCATCTATGATTATAAGCATCATGTTCGATAAATCAGCTCGTAATACTTTTAAAACTTGATCTGAAAGCGGTTTATATTTAGGTGTTAATCCATGTTCAACTGGTAGTTGTAATAACCTATGGACAGTTAGCCCATTAACATTAAACGCCGCAATCCCAGTGGGCGCAGTAACAGCTACAGTCTTATTGAATTTTTTCGACACCCATTGTTTTATTGTATTTATTAGGTAACTTTTACCCGTACCCCCTGTACCACTCACGAAAAGTCTAAGAGTGCTCGAATTTTTGTCCAATGTTTCGTGAATTTTATCAAATATACGTTTTTGGTCTGAATTTAAATTATCAATCATTTCTTTCATTTCTTGATCTGATATATTTATAATTAATCGAAAATCATCCATTGCATTAATTGCTTGTACTGGTTCAAACTCTATTGGATTTTCGATTGCATCATCATCATGTTCATTTGCATCGTTTTGCCTGTTCTCTTGTATTTCAGCTATTTTCTCCTCGATCATTTCAAATGCTTTCTCCAAATTTTCTTTGTAGTCATTTTGCAGCTGTCCGTAATTTACACCATCGTTTATAGTTTCTTTAACTATATTAAAAGCTTCCGTATATGAATCTTGCCCTTTTTTTAATTCAACAAGATTACGCCAATGCATAAACAAAAGTAAAATTGCAAAGTAATATTGTTCTGGATACTTTTTAATATCAAGTGGATAATGATTGATTAAATATGGTCGTTTTCTTCTTTTTAAAAATTTTTCATCACCAATTTGATAACATTCATCATTACTATAAACAGGACGACTATTGACAATGTCATACCATCTGGCAAAATCATAAAGGTTCATTTCTTCTAACTCTGCAGGTCTATTTGGATAATAATCATCAATCAATGATTTGTAAAATAAATCTGATGAATTTGGATGCAAATTATTTATATCTTTCTTAGATTTAACTCTGCGATTACGATGTATTTTCACGTCAAGCCATCTGAAAATAGTTTCAGGGTCAGTTCCATAAAGAGATAAACCGAGCAAAGTATCACTTGCTTCAAGTAATCCGCACTCTCTGTTATTGAGTGCACGAAGACCAACATTAAAAAGTCGACTCGTTAATGTTTTTGTAGAATTTATAATTTCAAACATTTCTGTTACATGACTTTTTTCGCCCTTTGTTGTATACTTAGTGATATAGTAATTCAATACTGTAGTTACTTCACCAATGAACTGAATATCGATATTTCCATTCCACACTAAAAGTACTACTGGATTATAGTCATTGATATAAACAGATTCTTTTGTCCTAGGTATATTGTACAATCTCTTATTTGATAGAGTTTTCTTTGCTGCTACTGATTCTGTAACTCCTATTATTTTCATTTGATCTGTTACAGGACGTGGAAAACCAAATCTGCAAACGCGAATATAGCCAGTTGATTTTTTTTTATTCCTTAAACAATAATTATTATGTTTATGAAGTTGATAATTCATAACTCGATCATGTAATTGTGGTGAATTTTGTTTGTTTGGAATAACGCACGTTACATATTTTGATATGAAATTAGCCACATCTTGTACGGTAGACTGTTCAAGTATAGGTGCATCTTTTATCCACAACATACAATGAAAATGTTGTAATCCTCTGGATTGATACTCACGACGCCAGAAATAATGTTCAACTTTTCCTAAAGGTTCGTCTTTTGAACATAGAAAACCTAATAATGCTTTAAATTTAAGATCAATAAATCTTGAAACTGCTACGGGATCTTGAGCAATTATTTCACTAATCGACTTTTTGGCCATATCAGGGCCATTGATATCTTTAATATATTGCCCTAGATCAGTCCAATTCCATTCTGATGGACTGACAGTCAGGAACCAAGTTGCTGGTCCATAATATCTCGTCATACACAACACTTCATTTCTAGGCTTTCTCCAATATTGTTCTGTGTTCCGTAAATGGCTAAATATTGCAGTCAAATCTCCTTCTAGTTCTTCTCTTTCCATCATTTCTAAATAAGTTTTTTTCGTTAACTTTTCATTTTGCTTAGTTATATTCATCATATAAAATATACCAGCACTCAATTGACGCATATTTGCATCATTCAATAAATAAAAAAGATATTGATGGTTACGTCTATATTGGGCGTGACACGACATCAACTTGGATTTAATAAATTCAGCTGATGTGATTTTTTTTTCTCTGGGATAAAATTGACCATATTTACCATCAACATACAAATCTGGAAAACATTTTACATCAATATCTTTGTCCCGAATATCTAAAGGTGGAGCGTTCACTTTCAACATTTGATAAACAGATGCCGCAGATTTATTTTGTCGCCGCTCATGAAGAGGATATATAGTATACTGCTCGTACTCATGTTGATTTTTTTCAGTTACTTGTGTTAATAATGCACCATCAATATTTTGGTTCGTTTGATCTACCGTTTCAATTTCAAATTGTATATCTGAATCTATATGATGTTGTAATTGTCGAAAGTTTTCCGGTAAAACTATACCAGAATAATGTTTGTTATTATATTTGAAAAACTTTAAGGCATTATAAATATTCTCTAAATTTACAAGATCCTGCCATATTATTTTACTTTTTGTTGGATGTCCTCTAACAAGAATATATAATTCATGGTCTGTATTTAAAGGCTCTTCTGGTCTTGGTATTTTTTTTAATGTCGCTTCCAATGGTAGTGGTAGATGAAATGTTCTGCCTTTCACTTTTTTAATAGCGTGTCTATTAGGTATGCGTTTCTTGGAAACAGGAACCATGGATGTAATTACTTGAAAGGCTTTTGCTCGTTGGATTAAAATTTTTTCATACTCATTTAATTTTCTTATTTCATCTGGAACTTCTGCATTATAAAGTCCATTAAGAATACATTTTGTGGGAAGTTTATTCGATCGGAAGTTCAATAAGCATGTAGTACAAATAAAATTACTCAACTTGACTTTTTTATCTTCAATAAACTGTTGTAATCTTTTCCAGTAATTACTTTCTAATGGTTTTCGTATTGCTGAAAGAGATGTTAAATTTCTTAAACAGAAAAGTCCTTGACAAGATAAACATTCATTTTTTGGCGTATCTAGACATTTTTCTTTCATGTCAGTCAATGAAGTATGATATTTTTCTATTATTTGGTCTTCATTTAAATTCGAATCGGACAAATCGCAATCCACATTATATACATCATGTCCTTTGTTCATTATAATGTTAGCCGGATTCCATAATTTGTTAAGTTTATCTATATTAACGTCCTCTAAAGCATTATCTAATTCATATATTTTATAAACATACGATTTCATTTCATACAGTTGTCTAATCATAGTTCTGATACTTGGAAAATGACTCTTTAAACTATTAAAAAATTCAAGATTATTTTTAAATGAATTTTCTTCACTTAACATAAACTTATAAATAGTTTTTGGTGGGCACTCTGATAGCTCAATAAATTTTCTTTCCAAATTTGTTACCATTTTTTCAGTTAATAAACAAATTTTTATATCACATGTCCAACTTTCACCTCTTCTTTTATTTCTAATGATTTCTTGGGAGTCGTGTAAAACACTTCTCCCATTATTATTCATAACGGCTACACTACCGTGTTCCAATAATTTATACGAAGTTTCAGTGAAATACGGTTCTTGTGTAGGACAATGTAAAGATTTGCCTAAAAGTGCCTGAAATTTGGAAAGTATATCATGACAGTCGTTAGGTAATATTCGACATTTTTCAAGTCCTGTTACCATGATTTTTTTTAAATTTTCAAATGATTTTAAATAATTGCCGATTAAGCTTTTGCGATTCTGTAAAACCCATTTTATATTCTTTTCAGCTTCTAAACGATCTCCAATTACAAGCGTTAATCGCGCAGTAATATTTTCAATATTTCCCGAAAATTCTAAATTTTTTCGTAATTTACATTTCTTAACCCATTTGGTTTTTATGTCAGGATTTTTTTTACCAAATACTGACACTGCTTTCATATTTACATTTTGATTTTTTTTTATGTATCGCTCGTGCGCATCACGAACTTGTTCCTCGCGAGTTTTATCTGAAGTTTTCGGTCGCCCGAGTTTCTTTTTCTTTGGCCGCCCGGGTTTCTTTTTCCTTGGTTGTTCCGAACCTATTTTAGTTGTTTCTTTGACATTTTCAATAATACCATCACCTGGTTGTTGAATCTGAATATTTTCAGATTCTTCTACATTTAAACTCTCGGGCGTATTTATTGGAATACATACATCGTAGTGTCCAGAAACACCAATCCCGAAACAACATAGTCGTGCAATCTGACTCTTTTCTTTATTAATATCAACTATACACTTCATGTCAATTGATTGGTACACTTCCATTCTCAAATTATACAAGATACCAGCGGCTTGTATTTCCCATAACGAGCCATATGTATGAGGTTTTACCATAGCTTCACGATATTGTTCAATAGAATCATAAGTGCTGTCATTTTCGTTACAAGTCATATTTTGAAAATCTTGCCAATTGTCAATAACGTAATTAACTGTTGCTTCTCTAACCTTTTCTGTATACTGTAAAAAATTTTCTCCATACAGCGTATATGATATTGAATTAAATACAGAATTTTCGTCTGGTGGCATGCATATTACTGTATGCGGGATGTTTTTGCCTTCTATTATAAGATCTTTTCTGTACCTATCCATACTATTTTCAAAAATATCATCACCTATTTGTTGAATATTTTGAGAATCTTCTTCATTAGATCTCTCGGAAGCAACTATTGGAATACAGATATCGAAGTGTCCAGATCGAAAATTTCCAGAAAAACGTAATACTGCAATCTGACTTTTTTCTGAATTAAAATCAACTATACACTTCATGTCGTCTGATTGGTAAACTTGCATTCTCAAATTATACAAGATACTAGCAGCTTTTATTTCACTGAGCGAGCCATATGTATGAGGTTTTAGCATGGCTTCACGATATTGTTCAATAGAATCATAATTGCTGCCATTTTCGTTACACGTCATACACTGCAAATCTTGCCAATTGGTAACAACGTGATTAACTATTTCTTTTCTAACTTTTTGTGTATACTTAAAAAAATTTTCCCCATACAGTCTATATGAAATTGAGTGAAAAAGGCAGCTTCCGTCTGGAGGCATTAATATAACTTTATGTGAAATAGTTTTTCCATCTATTACGATATCTTTTATGTACCTATCCATATTGCGATCTAAAGTAAGAACTGTTATGGATTTAGTAAACACCAAACAAATCAAAAAATATAAGGACACAAATCACTTTGATACCTAAGATGCCTGTAAAAAAACTACTTTTAATAAAATTTAAATAAAGAAATATAATTGTTATGCTAACAAAATATAGAAAAAAAAATTTTTTTAATTAGTTCAATATTTTTTTTAAATGAAAAAATTATTTTGATATTGATATTGTCCAATTGAGTTTTTTAAATATATCAGTATTTGGATAATCAACTAATTAATTTTGTTAATAAAACAAATATATAAAACCGGTTGAAAATTATAAATATATGTCTACTTACTACCAACGTTGGTTTCGTATTAATTAGTGAAAAACTAGATTGAACAAATAAAAAAATTTAAGTCAAATTTTTTTGATTAAACATAAGCACATTGAAAATAACGATACAATACAGGGTGTGGAAAAAATTATATTGCAAAATTTACTTAGATTAAACAATAAAATGCAAAGCCATAGTAATATGTGTGATCCATCGCCCTCATGGTATAAATTATCTTTTAAATAAACGATACAAACTAAAAGAAACATCTTTAATAACAACAACAAAATATTCTTATCTCATAAAAACAAACTACTTTTGTTTGGATCTTTTTTTATACGCTTTTTATTAGTTTCACCTGTATGTATGTTTGTATGTATGTAACCGACCCTTTTGGGCTCGATTTTCTCCTACTTTGAACGATCAGATTTAAATCAAATTTTGCACACCTGTCAAAGACCGATGACCATGCAATAATTCAATTAAAATATCGGATTATCCTGATTAGATTCACCAGGATTCATCAATTTCTTTCCGCATCCTTTGCATGAGAGTAAGTGAGATAGAACTAGTGCGGGAACTACGCATGCGAGCAGTTCCACAGACTTACTCTTTGATCGGGCACTCAGCTTAGCACAACCGCGTAGAGACACTTATGGTAGTTACGTCTTGTTCGTATACATACATAAATGTACCGACAAATCTAACACGCATACTATTATTATTTCATAATATCCATAATATAATGATAACCGTGATTTACATATAAATTATTGTTTAAAAAACTAAAAAACACGCTTTTATAGAAAATTCAACAAAAAAATGAAAAATAAATAATAGTTTAAAAAAACTAAAAAAACACACTTTTATAGAAAATCCAACTAAAAAATAGAAAATAAAATTTAATAAATTTGGATTAAGAAAAGTGTAAATAAGAAACTAATGTATATTAATCGAATAACTATTGACACTAGCACCCACGCTTTTTTCCATTAATATACATTAGTTTCTTATTTACACTTTTCTTAATCCAAATGTATTATATTTTATTTTCTATTTTTTAGTTAGATTTTCTATAAAAGCGCGTTTTTTAGTTTTTTTAAACTATTATTTATTCATACATAGTTTTGATATAAATGTGAAGCGTTAGATGCATAACAAACAGATTTTTTAAATATAAAATATTTATATATATATATATATATATATATATATCCATGGACATATATATATATATATATATATATTATATTTATATATATATATATATATATATATATATATATATGTATATATATATATATGTCCATAGATATGTATATATATATATATATATATAAATTTTACAAATGGTGATTTTCGACATCTACTAGGTAGGATCAATTTGCAAAAATTTTTAAGTCGGTACCAGACCAATAGCTCTATTTTCTTTCAGAAAATTTGCTAAAAAATTCGTTACGCAGAAGCTGCTTCAACTTAGCGATTTCCTCAGAATACATAAATAATTCTCTAGCGGTCACAATTTGACATTTTCAGTTTGATCAAAATGAAATGTTGTATATGATTTTACTATTTACAAGTCCAATTTTATCGTTAAATGACATACGTCGAGATGAATGGAGGGGGGGGGGGGTATAAATAAAGAAGAAAACACAATATATAAAATATCTCTATTAATATTAGAACAATCGAAAAATGCAAAAGGAATAAAGTTGTAAAAAATCGAATTTGCAACAATTCATTGCCTTATCATTTTTGCTCAAACTCTAATGCGTACAGAGATATTAGGGAAATTAATTTTCAATCTTAAACCGTCAATTTTTCAGTAAATATAAGTGTAACAATAGAAAAATTATAAGAAACAAAATTACAGTAAAACTAAATACCTACAACTTTACTTATTATAAAATTTGTCGATTTTTCATTCAAATATTATGGGAGATATGTTTAAATTTTTGTTTTCCCCTCTTGTAAATCCCCCTTTCCCCTTGTCCGATTTTACCCATTAACGAACTTGACCTTTTGAATATCAAAAGAGCCTCAAATTCCAAATTTCTAAGAAAATTCACAAAGTTGAAGCAGCTCCTGCCTACGCATTTTTAGCGAATTTCCTGAAAGGAAATAGAGCTATTGGTCTCGTACCGATTTCAAAATTTTGCAAAAATTTTTACAAATATCCATCGATCCTACCTAGTAGATGTCGAAAATCACCATCTGTGAAATTTGTATATATATATCTATGGACATATATATATATATATATATATATATATATATATATATATACATATATATATATATATATATATACATATATATATATATGTGTCTGTAATCACTCTATCGGTCACATTTTTGATCTGATTGGAATGTTATTTGGTATTTGAGGCCCTTTTGGTATTCAAAAGATCAAGTTCGTTAATGGGTAAAATCGAACAAGGGGAAAGGGGGGTTTAGAGGGAGGGGGAAACACAAAATTTAACATATCTTCCTTAATATTCGAAAAATCGAAAAATTTATAAGAATTAAAGTTGTAGGTACTAAATTTTACTGTAATTTTGTTTCCTATCATTTTTTCTGTTACCCTAATATTTACAGAAATATTGACGGTTTAAGATTGAAAATTAAATTCCTTAATATCTCTATACACATTAAAGTTTGAGCAAAAATGATCAGGTGATGAATTGTAGCAAACATGATTTTCTACAAGTTTATTCCTTACGCATTTTTCGATTGTTCTAATATTAAGAGAGATATTTTATATTTTGTGTTTTCTTCTGTCTTTATTCCCCCATTTCCCCTTGACGTATGTCATTCATTAATAAAATTAGCCATGCAAATACTAAAATCATTTCAGAACGACATTTCATTTTGATTAAACTAAAATTGTGACTGCTAGAGAGTGATTTATGTATTCTAAGGAAATTCGCTAAGTTGAAGCAGCTCCTGCGTAACGAATTTTTTAAATTTTTCTTTTAAAAATATATATATTTTTAATATTAATAACTGCTCATTCACGAGTTACATTGTAAATAATACGTTTGGTAAAATTAAAACTAACTTACATTGAATTTGTATCATTAACAAAAGAGATTAATAAACGAAACCTAAATTTTTTTATTTACACATATTTTTTTAAAAATAAACAGAAATATTGAAATTAAAAAGTAAATTGAAATAAAAATAATAATTGAAATAAAAGAATAATATAAATAAAATACTTATAGAATTATAACGATTGTTTGTTGTAATATAAATAATATAAATTTTTATTATTATAAAAAACAAAAATCACACATTCATGTATTTTAATTAAAATTCTTAAAAATTGACCATACTGTAAATGACTATAAGTAAGTAAACTGCCATGTAGAAAACATAAAAAGTTAAATATTAGATTTTTCCATTTTTTAAGAAAAAATGTAAAATATTTATAGATTTCGATGTATTTATTTAATTAATAAGATGATGTATTATAGGTAAAGCTTAGGGTAGGTACTATAGATTCTAAGACGTATGGTATTGCAACTTCGTAAACTCACGATATTAATATATAATTTTCAATTTCATGAAAATATAACGAAACATCAATATTTTTTCATTTTTTTAATAATATATAATGAATTTATTAATTTATTAATATAATAAAATTATTTATTATATTAATAGCAAGAGCTGATTCAACTTAGCGAATTTCCTTAGAATACATAAATCACTTTCTAGCGGTCACAATTTTAGTCTGATCAAAATGAAATGTCGTAAAAGCAGACAAGGGGAAAGGGTAGTTTTAAGGGAGGTGGAAACACAAAATTCGACATGTCTCCCTTATTATTTGAAAAATCGAAAAATTTATTAGAAGTAAAGTTGTAGGTATTAAGTGTTACTGTAATTTTGTATCTAATCGTTTTTTCTGTTACATACACTAATATTTACAGAAATATTTACAATTAAAAATTAAATTCCTTGATATACCTGTACACATTAGAGTTTGAGTAAAAATGAAAAGGTTATGAATTGTAGCAAATTTGATTTTTTACAACTTTATTCTTTTCACATTTTTCCATTGTTCTGATATTAAGAGGGATATTTTATATTTTGTGTTTTCTTCTTTTTACTGTCATGCAAAATTTCGTTTTGTTTTTTTACATGACAGTAGTGAAAACTTAACATGAAAACATTAGTTTGTTAAGGAGCAGGAATCTACGGTGAGAGACCTAATGCAAACATAAACCTCAACTTGGGGAAATAGAACCTACGTAGAGGCTACATAAACCAGAACGTATGTATTCTGTCGAATAGTCAAGCTGGTTTAAAAGCCTTTTCTGGAACTTAGGTCACCTCGAGGGTAGTCAAGGAATGTCTAGAGGAACTTCTGAAACTAGCAAAACGGAACAATGTTAAATTGATCTGGATGCCGGGGAGGAGAAAGAAACATCCAGCCACATAATCTTTAACTGATACAGATACAGAATATTCGGTGCATCTCACCCCAAATATATGAACCTTTGGGAGGGCCTGATAGGCAAGCTCCAGGCTATTGCCAACATATGGGAGAAGCGAGTCTCGTCAGACTGAGGTAGGAGGGGGTGCACAATGGACCATAGGGTCAAAGTGCAATAGTTTTTACCCCGATATTAATCAATCAATCAATTAGTTTGTAATTAAACAGACAAAAAATAATTGAATTTTAGATGATATTTTCTAACTTTTTATGTTTTCTACATGGCAATTTACTTAGATATTAATATAAATGGTAATTTAAAAATAATTTATTCTATTATATTTATTTACTACTATATAATAATAATTATTCTACTAAATACTAAATTTGTATTAAATCTACCAAAAAAAGTAATTAGGGAAAATTGTTTAAATGTAAAAAAAAATTTGGTATATAATACCTCTTTGTAAATAGGATCATTATTGGGATATCATCACTTTTTAAGGAGCAACTATTATATGAAGTCTAGAGCTATTTACTTTATTAATAGCTCGGTACTTACTCTCATATCATCCCTTTTTAAAAAGGAACTATTACTTTAAGGATTTAAATAAATAAACAAAAAAAAAAAATACAAAAAAAAAAAAAATAAAATTATTCGAATAAGAGTAATTATTATTTATTTATATAATAAATATATATTTATAAAATTTTCCGATTTTTCAAAATTTGCAACATTGACATGAAATGCATCCAAAAAAATTCAAATATTTAAAAAAAAGTATGATCAAATAATATTTACAACGAAATATTTATTAAATTATAAAAATATTATTATATTTGATATTAATAATAGGTTACTCTTATTTGAAAATATTTGATGGCTTTCTTAAAAAGAAAGCCGATTTCATAGGATGATGTTTGTATATTTATTAAATATCACTTCGAATTATATTATTTTGAACTTGTATATTTTGTAACAGCTTTAGTACCTTCACTGACAGCATGTTTTGCTAATTCACCAGGTAATAATAGTCGAACTGCAGTTTGAATTTCCCGACTTGTAATTGTTGAACGTTTATTATAGTGAGCTAAACGTGATGCTTCAGCAGCAATACGTTCAAAAATATCATTAACAAAACTGTTCATGATACTCATAGCTTTACTAGATATACCAGTATCAGGATGTACTTGTTTCAATACTTTGTATATGTAAATTGCGTATGATTCCTTACGCTTCCTCTTCTTTTTTTTATCACTCTTTGATATATTCTTTTGTGCTTTACCAGCTTTTTTGGCTGCCTTTCCACTTGTTTTAGGTGGCATTTTTGTTAACAATTGATACTTCTCACAAAGCAATCTGTTTATCAATAAAAATAGTTACCCAGTTTTATGATATATATATATGAAAACCGATCTTACATGATATATGAATGCTGTGCGCTCATTGGTCTATGACATTTCTATAATACTATTGGTTAATACCTAACATATGATAAATAATAAATATTATAAATTAATTGAATAACCTTAATATATATATATATATATATATATATATATATATATATATATATATATATATATATATATATATATATATATATATATATATATGTATATATACATATATATAATTATAATTTTTTATAACATAAATCTACGTAAAACATTAATTAGGGGTAAATTGTTTAAATGTCAGTAAAAATTTGGTTGAAATTTATTACGTAATAAGTTTTCTTAAAGTACAATTTTTGTAGTATGTTTCTAAAATTTTATATAACGCGGCAAGTTGTTTAGCGAATTTCTTGTAAGGAAATAAAATAGTGACCGCTAGAAAGTGATTAATGTATTTGAAGGAAATTTGCTCGAAGATAAAGCAGCTCCTGCGTAATTTTTGATTTCAAATATTTTAAAACTTACCACGTTATAAATAAAATTTTTAATTATAAAATTTTAATAAAAACATACTAAAGAAAACTTACGACATATTATTTCATTTCAACCAAATTTTTTCTTACATTTAATCAATTTACCCCTAATGATAACAAGAAAACTCGTATTATACCTCGTCATTTACAATTAGCAATTCGTAATAATGAAGAAATAATTAATTTATTATCTGGTGTAAAAATCGCTTAGCACTTTCAGCGTTATAGTATAGCAAAAATGTCCATCGATCATAGCTTATAGATGTCGAAAAACACCATCTATAAAATTTATATATATATATATACATATATATACATATAATTTATATATATATATATACATATATATATATATACATATATATATATATATATATATATATATATATGGGACTATCTAATAGTTAATTTGTTAATATAAAACATAGAAAAAAGGAATTATTAATATTTAATATTGTCGGTTTTCTACAAGGTAGTTTACTTATATATATAATATTTTTATGGAATTTTGTATAATTATAATTTTTGATAACATAAATCTATGTAAAACAATATTTCGGGGTAAATTGTTTAAATGTCAGTAAAAATTTGGTTGAAATTTAATATACGTAATAAGTTTTCTTAAAGTAAAATTTTTATATTATTCCGAGAAATTTTTGTAGCAATGTTATGTTATTGCCAATGAAAACTGAAAAGAAACCGTAAATTATTTACATTGGATTATTGACAATAATATTCATCGATCATAGGCCTTTTATTAAAGCGCCACAAATTAATGTGAAATAAGGGTGATATATTTTTTATTAAAATAACTATATAAAATTTAGTATATATATAAAGAGCCGAGCTATTTACATAGTAAATAGCTTGGTAAACTATTAACTAAAAAAATTAATGAGGGGTAAATTGATTAAATGTAAGAAAAAATTTTGTTCATCAAATTTATTTCATAAGTTTAGTATATATATATATGAAAAAACTAAAAAACACCCTTTTATAGCTAGCCAATTTTCATCATTTATGTTTTTGATCAAATAATATTTTACAACCAAATATTTATTAAATTATAAAAATATTATTATTATATTTGATATTAATAATAGTTTACTCTTATTTGAAAATATTTGATGGCTTTCTTAAAAAGAAAGCCGATTTCATAGGATGATGTTTGTATATTTATTAAATATCACTTCGAATTATATTATTTTGAACTTGTATATTTTGTAACAGCTTTAGTACCTTCACTGACAGCATGTTTTGCTAATTCACCAGGTAATAATAGTCGAACTGCAGTTTGAATTTCCCGACTTGTAATTGTTGAACGTTTATTATAGTGAGCTAAACGTGATGCTTCAGCAGCAATACGTTCAAAAATATCATTAACAAAACTGTTCATGATACTCATAGCTTTACTAGATATACCAGTATCAGGATGTACTTGTTTCAATACTTTGTATATGTAAATTGCGTATGATTCCTTACGCTTCCTCTTTTTTTTTTTATCACTCTTTGATATATTCTTTTGTGCTTTACCAGCTTTTTTGGCTGCCTTTCCACTTGTTTTAGGTGGCATTTTTGTTAACAATTGATACTTCTCACAATGCAATCTGTTTATCAATAAAAATAGTTACCCAGTTTTATGATATATATATATGAAAACCGATCTTACATGATATATGAATGCTGTGCGCTCATTGGTCTATGACATTTCTATAATACTATTGGTTAATACCTAACATATGATAAATAATAAATATTATAAATTAATTGAATAACCTTAAAATTTTAACATTGTTGTACGAGATTCTGTACAATAAACATACAAGTGTTACCCATTTATTTTTTTTATTAATAAAAAAAAATACAAAAATGTCTAGACGCGGTAAAGGTGGTAAAGTTAAGGGTAAAGCAAAGTCAAGATCAAGTCGTGCAGGATTACAATTCCCTGTTGGAAGAATTCACAGATTATTGCGGAAAGGAAATTATGCTGAACGAGTGGGTGCTGGTGCTCCAGTTTATTTGGCAGCAGTTATGGAATATTTAGCTGCTGAAGTTCTTGAATTAGCTGGTAATGCAGCTCGTGATAACAAGAAAACTCGTATTATACCTCGTCATTTACAATTAGCAATTCGTAATGCTGAAGAATTAAATAAATTATTATCTGGTGTAACAATCGCCCAAGGCGGTATATTACCAAATATTCAAGCAGTGTTATTGCCAAAGAAAACTGAAAAGATAGCAAAAATTTTATACATTGGATTATTGATAATAATATTCATCGATCATATATCATAGGCCTTTTATTAAAACGCCACAAATTAATGTGAAATAAGAGTGATATATTTTTTATTAAAATAACTATATAAAATTTAGTATATATAAGATGTTATTTGATTTGTTTCGATTATGACTTCTAAACTAATCGTTTATTACAGATAATTGATTATCAACGTTATAGTCTTTGAAGAAATGACTTGACCCGTTGGCTCCACTTCACAAAAAAAAATTCGTTACGCAAGAGCTGCGTCAACTTAGCGAATTTCCTTAGAATGCATAAATCACTCTCTAGCGGTCATATTTTTAGTCTGATCAAAATGCCTTAAGGCAGTTTAAGGGGTGTTTTTCCCATTTTCGGAGGTTTGCGTTATAGGTAAAAAAATTTTTCAAAGTGTTCTGTTAACTTGACTTTATTTCGGGTCGATTGGTGAAAATTCCATCATTTCATCATATATAGAAATGAAAAACGTAACTTTGGGGGGTGTTTTTTCGATTTTTCTGGAGTTTGCAATAAAAAATATTAAGTTTTTCGAAATAACTTCCTAATTTGTAGCTATTAAGCGTCGATTGCAAAAAACTGCATCTTGTTGTATGTATAGAACAAAAAGGTTGGTTTTGGGGGTGTTTTTACCAAGTTCGAAGGGTTGTGATGGAAAAAAACTGATCTTTCTATCATGAATAGAAGTAAAGAGGTAAGTTTTAGGGATGTTTTTCCCATTTTCGGTGTGGTTGCGATGTAGGTAATGAAATTTTTCAAAATATTCTGTTAATTTTGACGTTATTTCGGGTCGATTAGTGAAAATTCAAACTTTATAGCATTAATAGAACAGAAAAACATAATTTTGGAGGATGTTTTTCCAATTTTCCGAGGCTTCCGTTGCATAACTTTTAAAATCAACGCATACTGCTGTATTCAAATAGCAATGTCTATTTCTATATGGTATAAAAATTAATAGGTATATATGATATATCGTTCTCTACATGGTAGTTTGAGTTAAACTAGTCTTAAAAATAAAAAATGTTAAATTTTCCACTTTTCCGATACAAATTTCGAGTTTTCGCAATTTTCCCGTCGGTTTGGGTACTACAGCTATCTACATGCCCAATATCAACTTTACAGCATATCTGGAAGTAGCTAAACATTTTGATCTATTAGTTACCAAGAATTGTGGGCGTTCCCACGAATTTTGCGTTTTTGAAGTGAAATAACTTTTTAACGGTTAATTCGTTAACATTGATTGAAAACATTGGTTCTTATAATTCCGTAAAGTATCTATATTCGAAATATCAACCCTGTAGCTCTTTCCGTTCAAAAGATACAGCACCCAAAAAATGAGCCTAAATTAACGATAAGATATAGCACTGTAGTGAAAAGTCCGAAAGTCTCCCTTAAATCTCGGCCTTGCGCACTACCGTGCTCTAGATATCAAGATGTACCTTCGTAACTTGTTTGTATGGGGCCAACGGCCTTAAAAAAATAATATAATACCACTATTCCTACTACTTGGCAAGTTTTTTTCTTTGTGTATTAGGTGTAATAAAGTCCGACAACTAAAATTTGAAATACCCTGCACCTGCAAACCTTACAAAGTATACTTATATCAATCCTTTGTGTTCTTTTTATTAATAACTGTATCCTCCTTTGATACATACCAAAGAGAATCTTTTGCAATAAATTTATAACATTTTCTAACTTTTGTTAATAAAGATTATTATAATAATCAAAGAGAACTACTCTAGGTTTTTTGGAAAATATATTTCAAATTTTGCCCCTATTCCTAGAACATTTGTTTGTATTTTATAAATACGTATTTCGACTACAATGTAGTCATCATCAGTATGAATTAGCTAATCGTAACTATCTCTGGGATATGGATTCAGAGATATGTTGCTTGTGGCTAATTTGGTGCCTGTGTCACCGTAACACAGGCATAGTTACGATTAGCTAATTCATACTGATGATGACTACATTGTAGTCGAAATACGTATTTATAAAATACAAACAAATGATTACTATTTTAGAAGAGCAAATTACAAAAACAAAATTAAAACTTTGTTTTTTCTACATTTTTTTTTTTTGCTCGGAAATAAAAGTCTTTTTGTATGCGAAAATGGGTTCTCACATTTTTGTTTTTGGTGGAATATTTTATACATACCGGGTATAATAAAAATGTTCATATGCACTATGAATTATGTATAATTGACAGCAAAAGTGACGTTCTTTTTTAAAAATTTTACAGTTCATTTGACTGAATCTATTTGATGTTAAACAACTTTGCCCATAAATAGATTTCGATTAGAAGTGGCATGAATAATTTGGTACGTAACGTCAGATGGAGGATCTCACGCTACATTTTAAATTTGAGCTTCATAGCTTTTTTGGTTCCTGAAATACAGAGGCCTAAAATCCGTCTCTAATCCTTCGTGTAAAACATAGTATACAAAAGCCATCTATGCTTAAACTTGCCCCTACGCACTACTGTGCTAAGTAATAAGCAAACTTAGTTTAAGTAAACTGTTATATCTATCTATCTGTGTGTAATAGGCACTACAAACGGGGAACATTGAACAGCAACATTATGCATTAACCTAGGATGTTGCTGTGTGTATATAGCTGTTGCAGCAACAAAAAACATGTCCTTGAACGATTGCAGTAAAATCAAAATTATTTGATATTTTGTAGGAGGAGTTTAATGTTCCTGTACAAATTCGTCGCCTGTAGCGAAATTGCAGCATATTATCTCAAAAATGTCATGTTTGCCTAATATTTTTTTAAGTTTTATTACATAGATTTAACTTTATATATATAGTATATATATATATATATATATATATATATATATATATATATATATATATATATATATATATATATATATATATATATATATATATAAGCATATACTAATAACTAAATACTTTATTAATTTTATAGTTTTATAGGTATGTCACTGTAGATACATAAACTAAGATAAATAAATTAGATACAAATTAAATGAGACAGATAGAGACAAGATGACAAGTGATTGAATTTCTAGTATATAATAAATAAACTATACAAATTAAATGAGATAGATAGAGACATGATGAGAAATGATTGAATTTTTATGACTAGCGTCATAAAATAATAAAATTAAATTTTATGTTCCCAAACTTTGGTTGCAACGTTTGTACTGAAAATATTTTATAGGCGGAGTTCAATGTTGCTGCAACAATGTTCTTCGTCTATTCCGTACTTAACAGGAGCGATAGCAAGATGCCCCGCAGAAGTAATAGAGATCATATTAAACCTAAGAGAACTGCAAATGCACTTGGCCTCGCTCCACTTCTGGACTTTCTTAGAGGCGGAATGCTTTAAAGTACATTTTTGATAAGAAATTTGCCGTAGAGCTGAGAAGAAAAAAGGAATAGAGAGATAAAAAAGCATGTACTCTCTTAAGAGACAATAAGTGGTTTATTATCGAGTTAAACAATCCGGAGGAATCTAGGGTAAACGAGGTTGGACTGAGGTTTAAATTCTCGGAGGCTATGTGTATATTCCATAGCATCTAAGCGGAAATATACACAATTGGCAGATGCATCCCGTTCTATCTCGAAAAAAATTATCACAATCGAAACATATCGCAAAACGCTGAACTTTTACACTATCATCCATAAAATAGTCTAGGAATACCTTACTAAGACAAATCATGCAGAAGTGGAGTAAATAAGGCATCGTTCGATCTGTTAAAAAAGAAAGATCCTTCCTACAGGATGGGAGTCAGTTATCTTCCAAGTCACATGTACTGTGAAAAGCTCTCAAAGGAATAAGCACTTATTCCCAGAAATTTTAACCAGAGAAGATCTAAAATCGACAGCCTGAATAAAGTAGACTACGGCTACTGGTAGATTTCTTCACGGGGCATTGTAAACCCAAAGAACATATCCGGAAGCTTGATTTAGAAATCGATGGAAACTGTAAGATCTGGGGGAAGCATCCGGAATTTCCCTGATGCTTCCCTGACGAACTGTAGCGCCCTGATACAGAAGGATACAGAAGATTTTTAAATTCTCAAAAATCAATCTTTTATCTTCAATAAGAAGTATTTTCTTCCTTTAAACTAATAGAAGCTCTAGACTATAGTGATTTTAAAAAATTCCCCAAAATGAGTTATACTTTAAATATTTGGCATTAATTTATAGAAAAAAACAAAATATTATAATATGACAACCAGTTATACTAGCCTCTGTACCCTTAAAAAAATAAAAGGTTGAAAAAAGGTGAGTAAGGAATTGTTTTACTTTTTTAGTTATGAGGGGACTCACTAAGAGTCGAAATCCAAATGCGCTTCGAAAAAAACTTGGATAATTTTATTTTATCTGATATTTGCTTCCTATTCAAGTAATATAATGAATAATTATTATTCTTTTTGTAGAATCGAATTTTATATAATTTCTTGTCATTTTTTATAATAGATAAATATTTGACGATTTATATTGCGTTTTAAATTGTATACACGCTATAAATAAAAAAATTTTGATCATATAAAATAAGCTATGGGATCGGTAAACCTTTTGAATCACATTATTAAGTGCAGCCCATGAAGTTCACACGACCAACTTCCCAGTATGATATTGGCATTGAAAATAAGAATGGATGATTATTTATAATGGTCTTTCTTTTCCTTTGCAATAAGAAAGTAGTAATTGGTCTAAAAATTGAAATTTACCTTAATTATGTTACAAAGTCTCTGGTAGCAAAGTAATTTTAAAAAAACGAAAAGAAAATAAAATCAATATAATTCGTTTCATTTGCTTCTTCGGTAGTAATACTGATTACTTTACGATTAGTTTTATAATTAATTTCTTACTATTATATAAAAATTTAAAGCTATATTTTATAAAAATTCCATAAAATATCCGAAATTTATCGATCTGGCAACTAGAAGAAGTTAAACCGAATAAATCTGTTTCAAGAAAATCTGTCGTATGGGAGCTATGTAGACTAGTAAATGTTAGAATCTTAAGCCGGGTTTACATCGAAGTTAATAACAAATGTTATCAACTTTTGTTGGAAACATAGGTTAATAACTAAAGTTATTAACAAAATAACTTTCTTGCTGCAGCTGCCTGTGTCATTTTGGCGAACCAGAGGATACCTAGAAGATTCTGGGTTAAGCCTTCTCTGAAGGCAAGAGCTAGATATAGTGGAAGTGACATGCTAAAAGACTTTCAAGATGATGACATCGATAACCTCATTAGGATTCTGAAGTCCAGCCTCTCTAGTGTGACGTGGCGCTATCTTGTCCCTTAAGAACAGGAGTGAATCAAAAGCCAGCCATTTACTGTTAACTGAATCTGCACCAGCTCCACTTTTTAATTTCTTACACTCCCTTTGGAATTGCCCAATGATTTTTTTCATTGTTTCCTGCACTTCAAACTTGCTCACCGTCATTTCGTTCGAAATGGCAGTCCACGCATTGTTTTTTGCGTTGCGGTCTTTAAATTCACCACAAGTTTTATCCCACAGAACATAGTTTTCCCGATATAAATCAATAAGTTTCAACAACAGTTCCCTACTCCACTCTGTTTGAGTTTGTAAATTTTCCATTATTGTGGGCACAGTACAGTAAACACAAACAACTAGATCAAATACTGTTTGTATTCAAAATATATTAAAAAAATTTTGACAAAATGGAAACCCGACTTCAAAAATAAAATATTCTAAAACAAAAAACGCACTAAAAAGTAAAAAAAAATTGCATATTCTTGGGCCAATTTTAGTTCACCTAAGCAAAAATTTTTAAATATATATGTACAATTATTGTTATTTTTGGAGTCGGTGTCAGCATAGAGAAATTCACATAAAATTTGGACACCGCCTCCATAAATAACAATAAATGTACATATATATTTAAAAATTTTTGCTTAGCTGAACTAAAGTTGGCACAAGAATATGCAATTATTTTTTTACTTTTTAGTGCATTTTTTGTTTTAGAATATTTGATTTTTGAAGTCGGGTTTCCATTTTGTCAAAATTTTTTTTATTTCTCGCTTTTTAGTGACTTTGAAGTTCTATAACTGATTTTATTTGTCTGAATATGGGTAGACCTACTAAACGACCAACTAATTTTTAGTGAATTTTTTTTTATCCCTTTTTTATTTTTTTTTATTTTTAGTGCATTTTTTCATAACAGATTTTCAGTTTTTTTACAAGCATTTTGTTTGTTTTTTTTTTTGTAAAAATTTTGTTTTTTTGGGGTCGGTTTTTTTTGCAAAAAATTTTTTTTAAGTCCCATTATGAATGAGTATATCAAAAAAAAAAAATTCAAAATCGGTTAATAAATGGCGGAGTTCTGAGGTAACAAACATTAAAAAAAAATACAGACGAATTGAGAACCATCCTCCTTTTTGAAGTCGGGTTAAAAAAGAAACTAGTCTACTCAACTGAAATGGCAGGACCTGTTGCGGAGCGCGACGTGGAGGGAGGAATGTTACCAACATCCAAAATGTGCAGTAAGGTTTGTTAATAACAATTGTTGTCAACATTCTGGGAAGATCAAAGAATGTTACCGTCTCTTGGTGGGTAAAAAATTCGTGTAACAAGGGATTTTTGTTGCTAAGATCAAATGTTACCAAAAAATTTAGGACTTTTTAAATGTTATCGACAAATGTTAGAAACACGTGTTATGAACTCCGGTGTAAACGCGGCTTTAGAAAAAGGAATCGTAAAAAATATTATAACATTATAATCGATAACACTCCTTTAAATATTGTTATTTTATTATTTAGAGTTCCGAAAAAATTGTTAGTATATAAATCATAGTAAAATTTATTTACTACAACTTGACTCAATTTTTTACTGAGGTAATTTGACAGATACTATTGCTATTATAATTATTAATTTATGTCTGATAAAGAATTACAATAAAGACACAAATTAGAAAGACTAAAATTCCAGGAAAATACATTATTACAATATTATCAATCCTTTCAGTGATTCAAAATGAAAATATTTTTACAACATGTAAAATAAAATTCTTACTATATTCACTGTGTGTTAGTTTAAGGCACAACTTATGCATTATACATATACTTGTATGCTTGTTATGTAAGTTTATTTAAGTAGTGGGGCAATGTGACGTCACATTGGAATTAGATGTTCTCTGTCTTTCATATGCACTATACTATCAGTGGTAATAACAGTTCTAATCAGACATAGGACATTGCCATTGCGCGGGGTGTGACTCTATGCTCGCAGAGGGTTCTGTTCCCCTGTACATTTGACGTCACTGTAGTGCCAGTATGAAGCGAGAGAGCATCATTAGGCAACCAAGTACATGAATGAAATGTTTTTTCTATGGTCAAAATAACATTTTATACTGTTATTGTTAAGATTGTTTTAACCATAACATTTAACATGTAATTATCTAAAATCAAAGAATTTGAAAATTGTTTACATCAAATAAACATGTGATATTTGTGGCTTGTCATTATTAGTCTAGTTCACAAGTTAATTAGAGTTATAAACAAATATAGATTCTAAAAAAGGGTATAGATCTTTGCGTATATCTCAAAAACTAATTACGTTTTGAAAAACTAAAAAAATTTATTTTTGTTAACTTATATAATTATTAATAACTAATAAAAATTTTAAAATTAAAATATCATCCCTATGGTTGTCATAACATCTTTACGAAACGAAATAATTGTAGTAGCATTTGTGTAAAAATGCTCTGGTAGAGCATTGGTAGAGCATGCCAGAGGTCGTGGGTTCGATCCCCATCCCTATATGTGTATGGTTTTTCATATCAAGCATTTGATGTAAAAAAATGGTATCAATGTTCAGACATATTACTTAAATGACAAATAAAGTAAACGCTTGTCGCTTTCGTTGGTATAGTATAACCGAACGGCAACCATAATAATAATAATAATAAAGAAGGGTACCACATACGGGTCCCTAGCACCTAGACCAAGGAGTCCTCTGAGCCATCCCTGAGAACAACCTGTCATCCGAAGGCGAGACGCCTCCGGGCAAGAGGTGCCATTTTAAGCAGATGAAGGTATAGGATTGAACGGCAACCATACTAACAATGGAAATAAATAGACGCTAGTTTACAAAAAACAATTCAAAAATATGTTAATAGTAAATAAACAAAATTAAAAATACAATGGCATCAAGAATGATAGTGGTAAGGTATAACATCTAGAATACCAAAAAATGAAATGCATACAGTTAGGTCTAGTACCCAAGGCACAGGAAAATTATGAAAACCCGACATTTCTATCCCGAAATCGAAAATTTGTGCATGTTTAGTTTTGATAAATTTAACATTATAAATGCATATAGTTATATACTGCTATGTAATTGGTTCATGCTAAATGCCTATGGGTGGAGCTGAATATGGGTCTTACTTAAAATGTCATTTGAATGCAGTAGTTTGTCTAGACTTTAGGACAGCTTTAAGTCATAGCTTGACGAAGGCTGACTGCGTTCAGCTCTGAGTGAGAGGTACGAAGAGAGATGGAGTAAATACATGGTATCCTACCAATTATGATTATTTTCTTTTTTTAATTAAAACATTTTATGAAAAAAATATAGTAATTACAGCCCTTTTTTATGTTCATACATAAAAAAGGGTTGATTGATTGATTGATTAATATCGGGGTAAAAAATATTGCACTTCGACCTTATGGTCTATTATGCTCCCCCTTCTAATTCAGTCTGATGAGACTCGCTTCTCCCATATGTGGGAAATAGCCTGGAGCTTGCTTATCAGGTCCTACCGCAGGTTCCAATATTCGGGGTGAGATGCACCGAATATCCTGTATCTGCTGTAACCCAGAGGTTTGCAGTCAAAGATGATGTGTCTGGATGTTTCGTCCTCTTCGCCCCGCAATCTGCACATAATGGACCCGTTATGAAGTCCCATTGTGTGCAGATGCTTCCGCATGGGTTAATGCCCGGTAATGTATCCTGTAACCCTCCGCATTTGCATACTGTTCAGCCTCAGTGCATCGAGAGACCCTTTTCGAGAGACCCTTGACCACTCGTTGATCATCTGTTTACATGCAGTCCTTGACGTTCCTAAAATAGGCTCCTTCGAAACCACTGGGACTCGGCACCCAGATCAATTTAACATTGTTCCGTTTTGCCAGTTTCAAAAGTTCCTCCAGACAATCCTTGACTACCCTTGAGGTGACCTCAGCTCCAGATAAGGATTTAAAAGCAGCTTGACTGTCCTAAAGAATACATACGTTCTGACGGACACAAGCCTGTATGGCGTAAACTTCTGCTTCGAAGACCATGGCATATTTCCCCAAGTTGAGGCTTATGTTTGCATTTGCCCCGGTCCCTTCTTCAGTTTTGGATCCGTCTGCATACCAGTCGATTCCTTGAGGTAGGGTGGTTCTCCTTTCGACCACCAGGTTTTGAGAAGGAGTATGTCTTGGGAAGTAAATCTGTGCCCATTCCAAAGACGGGGTATGCGATAATTGATGTTCCCACGATACTTGCATGCCCAACCTGATTTTATTAATCCAGTTATTATTGCAAGACATTCTATACGCGCTGGCAGTTGTAGGCAGTAGCAGCACTCCATGGCAGTTGTAGGTGTACTGCTCATGGGTCCAGTGATGCACAAGCAGGCCAGTCTCTGGATCCTGGCCAGCATTTTGCTCGCAGTAATCAGCTCAACTTTTGGCCACCACACTAGAGCAGCATAGGTTATAATGGGCCTGACTACAGTTGTGCAAAGCCAGTGGATCAATTTTGGTTTCAGATCCCAGACTTTGCAAATCATGAGAGAAGATTTGCTCTTATTTGTTATATATTCCAGATGAGGATTCCATATTAGATTAGAGTCCAACATTACTCCTAAGAACTTGGATTCCTTTGTGATCTGTAATCTTTCACCGAAGAGGATGGGTGGTTTTATGTTATCCACCTTCTTTTTCCGTGTGAATGGAATTAGTGCGGTCTTACCAGGGTTTATTTTCAATCCCGGGACCCTGTGCCTTCACAGGGTCCCTGAATTGCAATTACAATGTCGTACACGTATCCCTGTGTGTAGTATCTATTTTGGTTTAGGTTCGTCAATAAGCTGTTCACTGTCAGGCTCCACAAGAGTAGGGATAAGACACCATTCTGCGAACATCCCTTTGTGGCTGTCACAGTGACAGACTCTCCAAGAAGGGAAGTTTGTATTCTTCTTCCTATCAGCACAGATTTTATCCACCTGCAACAGGTGTCTTCTACTCCGCGCCGACCTGCAGAATCAACCATGGAATTGTAAGAGGCATTTTCAAATGCCCCCTCTATGTCAAGAAAAACGCACAAGGTGGTTTGTTTCCTTGCGAATTTCTCCTCAATCCTGTATATTAGGTTGTGGAGGCTGATTCACAGGATTTTCCCACCTTATACGCGTGCTGGTTGGCATGAAGCGGATTTCTCGACAATCCCCCCTGAGTCAAATGAAATCCTATTAGTCGTTCCATTGTTTTCAGTAGAAACTATGACAGACTAATTGGCCTAATGTCCTTTCCCGTGGAGTGGTTAAGCCTCCCCGGTTTTGGCAAGAAGGCCACTCTTACTGGCTTTCATACTGTTGGGATATAACCCGTAGCCAGGCTTGCTCTGAATATATGACCAAGCAGAGTTCAAAGATGCTCTGCTCCTTTTTGTAAAAGCACTGGATATGTCCTAGCTCTTCTCTAGTCCTCGCCAGTCGGTGGGAGACTCTGGTTAAGCTGCTCTTGAGAAGGATTTTCACCGTCCACTGCCACCGAATCCGGGAAATGAATACGGATCAGTGTCTCGAGTGTATCCTTCGCGGAGCTAGTACACTCACCATACGATTTACGAAGTGACCCGATGGTGTCAGCGGGTTTCTTCGCCAGGATACGATGGAGTCTTGCTTCCTTCAGATGTATTTTCAACATCATGACAGAGCTTTCTCCATGAGTCCATTTTGGCTTTCTTCAGAGACCTATTGTATTCGGTAAGGGCTTCATGGTAATTATCCCAGTTCCCCAACCTCCTTGCTCTTTTAAATAGCTGGTGAACCTTCCGCCTCTGATTCCTTAGGCCCTCATTCCACCAACAAGTTGACTTGCTGATGTCTTTGAGACCTCCGGGCAGATTTCTTTGGAGGAGTTAATTATTGCATGCTGAAGCTTAGTTGCAGTAAGCTCAATGTCCAATACTGTTTTAACTTTTTTCAGGATTTGTTTATATTCGTCCCAATTTGTTCTTCTTGGATGCCGATAGTGTATATTACTTTGGTCCGTTCTCACCTCCACATTGTAATAGATTTGTCTATGATCCGATGCAGATGATTCATCGGATACTATCCATTTCTTGATTTTTCCACTAATTTCATAAGTGCTCAGTGTTACATCAATGACTTCCTTCCGAACTTTGTTAATAAAAGTCGGCTTGTTGCCTTGATTAACTATATCTAAGTTATTAGCCATGGTATAATCAAAGAGGTACTCACCCCTTGTATTTATGTTTGTACTGCCCCATGCTGTGTGATGAGCGTTTGCATCACATACCAAGATCAGTTGGTGGTTCACAGCCCAAGGTTCCTGGATCAGAGCTATGGAAATTCCCCTTTCCAGCACATTTTGACAGAAGACAGTGGAGGCCGCCTTACTTTGCTGGAGGTCTATCTGAAGCATCCGAAGATCAGACATTCTTTTTTCGCTTTGATGTTTTCAGTGGTCTAAGGTTGATTTGACCAAACCCGAGGTATAATTTAAACCCTCGGTTCTGAATCAACCCCAGATCCGCTGCACTCACTTACAGCACGATGGTGTGTCCCACATTGGTAATCGTGCTGTTGATAATTCGCTACTCCTGAGTGTGCAGGTTTGCATTCTGCGCTACAAGAGTTTTGATTATTTTGTCCGTTTCAATGGAATTGCTGATCTGGGGAACATACAGCAGAACTTTTGATGTGTTCATAACGGCTCTTGCATACCCGACGACAAGTTCCGCTCCGTCCCATGGTCTGATATATGGGACGTTCTCCATGAGCCAGTTTATGGCTGTTGTTCCTATGCGCCGCACAACTAGGTCCCCCCTGCCCAGGTGGCAACCCCGATATTGTGGGCCCTCAACGAGCTCTTGGCTAATGAGGGTTAATAGCATCGAGAGTTGCTCCTCTTCGGATTGTTCCTGAGTCATTTTGACCTCAGAGTACCCCCGCAATGCAATGCATATCTTTGTTATTGCAGCGGTTTCAGTAAAGGTATTAATAGCACTTGCCCGTTCCCCCTTTCTACGTTTTTTTGAGATCTGTTTCGGGCTTGGAGTCCCATCTTTAGATCTCAATCTCTTTTCCTGTGGGTTTTCCAAGGGTTGATTCCCTGAGTCAGGCCCCACAGGTATCACTGTTCTTGAGAAAAACAGGGCTGTAGGGTTTTTTGTCCGGATTTTCCACTTTATCAGAGGAATCGGTTTCTCCTCAGCTCTTGCTTTTTCTTCAAATGCTTTTCTCTGGGCTGCACCCGAGAGATTTTTCATTTCCCTTTCAGGAAAAGATTCTGGAGTTTATCGTTCATATTTTCTGCTGGGATCGATGCACATGCAGTTTTGTGTCTCGGCGAGGTTTGCTTGTGCAGTCTCGGCTGATTCACTTTTTGAGGATATATGAGCCCCAGAGTTATTATAATTTTTACAGTATTTTTCTATTTTGATTCCACGAAAAAAACGAGCCGTATACTACCCCATCGGCCGCTTGAGAGAGAGTGTAGCGGTATCTCTTCTTCATTATTAAATTATTATTTTAATATTGTTTATCATTTTTATCTGTTGCTTAACAACTATAACTTCTCTCTATTATCACGGTTGCTTTGAATGTTAACAACTTTGATAATTTACATATCTTTAACATATATTTATTATTTATTTAAATAATAATTATTTATTATATCAATCATCTACTTCTACAATTTGACGCCCGAGAAAAAATAAGCAAAGAGGGTGGTAAATTAACATATTATTAAAGAAAAAATTTCCAAAATCTTCCAACAGATGACTATTGGATAATTGGATTGGACGAATTTAATATTGTAATTCTTACAAAATATAGCATACCACCCACCAAATTTAACAGATAAGTCTTTCATTTCTGTTATAATACTTATTTTTGCTTTACGCTTATAACTATTTCGATTTCTAAAAAAATATTTTTATTATTTTTTTTGACATTTCATTTTTAATATGTCATAATTCAATTTAATAAAGATCAATTATATCTTTAACATATATTTATTATTTATTTAAATAATAATTATTTATTATATCAATCAAATACTTCTACAAGAGCATTGATACAGTGGAGTTCGCCAGTTGCTCCAAGGGGATTGTTTATGACAGCATTTGACCTTGCTGCCCTAGCCTTCGGCTAGTTCTTTAGGCTCAATGCCTCTCACCGTAGCTTGGGTTTTTACATGGTTTCATCGTCGTGCTTCTCAAGGCTATCCGGCGTGGGTAATTCTGCCAGTAACATAGTTACCGACGGCGTAGCATAGCTATTTAACGATGCACTTAAGCGTCTTCACCAACTACAAGGTCCTACCATGCTTAGGAGAGGTAAAAAACATACAATAAATTGAATACATAATCTGGAATTCTGGGCTGGTAATTTGGGGCATAAAATGTACCTTTTTAATATATTTGTATATGAATAAAATATAAATGTTATATAAATATTTTGAACCTTTTCCGATTGACCGTTATAATAAAAGAGGTAAATTTTTGTTAATTTAAATAGAATTGAAGAATAGTTTGTACTTTTAGAGACATTTTTTTGATGGTTTAGATTTTTGGAAATTCCGAATAATTTTCCTAAACTATTACACATGGGAGAACTAATTATTTACCTGATTTAATTAATTTTTCTTCATAGAGGGTATAGTGTAATCGGAATTTGATGACACTGGATACAATAAACATGCTAATGATGAGGCTGGGGGGAGGGATAATTTATACTGATTTCTCAATGGTTAAATTTTACATAAAGTGGGAATTTTATGTTATCTTACACAACCTGACTGAGATTCTTCGAGTTCTTCGAGTATACTTTGAATTAAAAAAGTGAAAAGTACTTTAAAAATTACTAAAGTACTAAAGTACTAGATAATTTTACAATTTATTAATCGATTTAAAGATTTTGAAAATATAAATGGAATGAGTGATTTTTTAGTGGCCCCTTTTAATAGAAAATTTAAAATTCCTGCTTTAATAGAAATTTTTCTCTAATTTTTTCCGGATTCCAATGATTGCGCATTATTAAACCAAATTTTTACTCTTCCAACAAATTATAATTTACTAGGATCCATGAACACGAGGACAAAAAGTATTTGGAAAATTGTCGCAGAAAACCCATTAATTATTATTAATTAATGTTATGAATTACTAAAAATAAATAAATAAAAAACTTAGTAGTTGTTTCGTATCTTCTTATCTATGTGAATCGGGATTTTCACATATGAAACATATAAAATCAAGTAAATTATTAGCAATATTTGGTAGGCACTTCTGGACACCTCTCACATTCTGGGCTTTCTGGGTTGCACATTCTGGGCACCTCTCAGCATGGCGAAGATTGAAAAATCGTCACATATTGACCAAGAGGAATCAATTCCTCTTGGTCAATTCTAGGATCATCTTTTTCTAGGATCATAAACCCCCGCATCAGATAGATCTCTGGCCCTTGACCCATCCGTATAAAGATATGGTCCAAGAGGGGGTGAAAAGTTAGGTACATCTTAAAAGTTAGATCCCATTCCTCACGGAAAGGAACGATTACCGAAACTTTGCGGCCAAAACGGTTAATCGGAACTGTGGAATCTTGTGCCATTACCATATAAGGAGTCACAGTCTCCAAGTCGGTAGGCAGCTGTCATGGCCTTGGCTTCAATCATTAAATGAATCGACGGTATACCTAGAAGCGTAACCGGCGCAGCGGTAGGAGTTGTTGGCATGGCTCCAGCGACACTAAGGCATAAAACTCTGAGCAGGTGGTCCAATTTTTTCCTGTCTACGGCCAGAGAGGTTCTTGCCCACCATACATACCACAGCCAAATGTGAGCATTGGCTTTACCATATCTGTATATAACTAGTGCACCATGTGTGGTTGGAGTCCACAAGACTGTCCAAATGTTTTCCTGCACATCCAGAAGACACTATTTGCCTTGGTTAGTCTCCAATCTAAATGATCACCCCAGTTTAATTTTGCATCCAGGATGACTCCTAGATTCCTAACCCTTCTGGTTTGTGTAATTTGAATTCCAGATATGCTGATCATCCGTTGAGCAACTCTTCGTCTTCCTGTAAACAGTACACAGCCCGTTTTTTCCGGTTTGACAGAGAGTTTTTTGTCAACGCTCCACGTAAGAGAGCGGTTGTTGCATCAAATCATAGATAGTGCTCTCGTTCCCGCCTTTGACAAGTATGGGCTTGTCAACAGCGTAGCCTTTAGCAAGTATCCCTAACTCATTGTGATCGGTTAGTAAGCTATCCAGGACTAGGCACCACAGTAATGGCGAAAGAACTCCACCCTGCGGACACCCTCTACCCACAACTGCTTCTAACTGATTGTCCCCCTAAAGTTGTGGTAATGCACCTCACTTCAAGTATGTTGCAGATCCACCTCACCAAGATGTCCTCTAACCCACGCTCAGTTAATGCAGTGTGTATCGCTCCAACCGCTGTGTTATTAATAGCTCCGTCGATATCGAGGAAGAACCCTAAGTCTATTGCCTTTTCTGAGATCGTCATCCACTGAAAGGCCGGCTTGGTAAGCAAACTGACACTCTGATAGTGGTCTCTCTACAAGACAGGTATCTCGAATATGCCTGTCTATTAGTCGCTCAAGAGGTTTGAGCAAGAATGACATCAGGCATATTGGCCTGAAGTCTTTTGCGTCGCCGTAGCTGGGACGTCCTGGTTTAGGTATGAATATCGCGCGGGATTTTTCCTGGGTATGTAGCGCACCTTCTCAAGGAACTTCATGGCAATGGCACCTTTGGATTTGCCAAAAGTCTTTGGTTTTGTCGGGTACCGTTCTTCTGATTTGGGTGCCTTCCCTCTCTCGCTGGGCGCCTTCCTTGTTTGAGACAGGGAGGCACAAACCCGACCAAAGTGGAGAAACACTCTACCGGCTAGTTCCGCATACGATCGGGCTGGCACCCCGCGTACCAGTCTGGAGCCCTTTGGGTGTTCAATTCGATTGTACACTTTCCAATCCCTCGTGTCGATACCTGGATTTTGGCGGTTTATCATTTTCAGGATAATTCCGCCCTCCGCCCTTGATGCCGACACCCCTAGGATCCAGAAGAACATTTTCTTGAGGAAGAGGAATGGATGCACTCAACCTCGCACCCTCTCAAGCGGCTACTTTCGGTACTGTCTTCCTGAGCAAGCCCCTGGAAACAGCGTCCGCAGCTATCACTTTGAGTCCATTTGGTCCCGAGGTGAAGCTTTCAAAACGAGGAACGATGATAATGTCTCTATCTTGGGACTCGTCGATCGCCCGTTCAAGAGCATCACGGAGCATTCCGGCCTGTTTCGCCAACCACTCGGTCGTGAGGCACTCGTCGGCACGAGGTAAATTCCCCACGACTGAAGCGAAGGCATGATCAACCACCCTGCTCCGTTTTCGTGTCTGTGTGACAAATGGTGGTGTTTCCCCTTCTGTCCTACCACGTTTCTGTGAGCGGACAGGAGTTAACTCCACCATAGTCTTGCCAAAAGCAGTTTGAGAATAACTTAAACGCTTCCTGCAGCTGCTTGTTGAGCCATTGCCTTCTGCAGGGTCATTCGCTTTCGCTGTGCACCTCCGGGACGTTTAGCTTTAAGCTGTATCGCCTACAGATTCACCGAGATTTCGGTGTTCGTTAAGGAACCAGGTTCCACTAATGTGGACCCTAGGTGGTCCTTCATTGGAGAAACATCACCTTCCCCTGGATGGCCGTGTGACGGCCCTGTGGATCCAGGTAAAGCTTCTGTAGATGGAGGTGTACTATTTCCAGTTTCTTCCAACTTGGGATTATTTATTCTGGTATCCATATATGATCTCACGATTAAATAATGTATTTAAAAATTTTGACCTTTTACACACTCTGAGGTGGCCAAGTGTCAGGGAGGGGATCGCTTAATACCAGCTTCCCTTAGTCATGCATCCCATCGGCACAATACCAGACCTAAGGATTAGGGGAGGTTTTTTATAAAGGTCCCCATTCTCGCGTGCCGGGTGATTAAGCCAAGCACCCCGATTCTCTTGAACACCCGCAAAACATGACCGCTGCAATGCCAAGAGGTTACGGTGTGATAAAGTTTTTCCGCCAGTTCGGACACCATAGCCTCGATTAGTTTTGAACAGGGGCACTGACGTGAAGGTTCGAGGTTGACTGTTTGCCATGCAGAGGTTATATATTGTACAAACATGTCCATGCCAGTCCTGGATTATAATAAAATTCAAACTCCGGAATTAGAAATTCCATTCTCCTACCCATGGTTACACATAATCATATATACGCATAAATATATATATATATATATATATATATATATATATATATATATATATATATATATATATATATATATATATATATATATATACAGATACATGCAAATATACACGCGCACGCACACGAATGTGTCGGAATTCTGAAATTAAAAATGTCACCCCTCCCAACATAGTAAAAATAGATTAAAATATCTTACCGCGAAAGTTTATCTTTGATGGTATAAAAAATTACAATATGACAAAATTAAAACATAAAATTTTACACGTAAAATCATATAAGAAATATTAAAAATAGATCACAATGTTAGTATGCGCGGAGAGTTAAAGTTTAGACTAAGCTTACATGCGGGGAGTACATTACGAGGTGCACCGGCGTGCTCAGTGTACTGCTCTTGGTTTGCCAGTAGTGCGTAGCAGCCAAGATGGCAGACGGTTTGTGTACGGAAGATGGGACTTATATGAAAATACAAGAAAATAATAAAAGAATAATTATGTTAAGTAATAATATTGTAAGAAATGTTGGTGAAACAAAAAACAATTGTGTGACAAATGTTATAATAAGTGATCATAAGAAGAAGATGTGTAGTAATGATAAGAGTAGTAATAATATTAGTGAGTCTATTATTTGTAGTGATAAGTCATTTTATATTGATAGTGACAGTGGCCAATTGTGTTCGAAATTTACGAGTAACAATGGTGGTTGTGTTCAACAAAATGATAAAACCACCACTACATTATTAAATGCATCATCGCCTGTCGTAATCAGTGCTAGTGCAGGACCTACAACTACAATAATAACAGACGGGGGCGTTGTTATGCCGTCTCCTCCATTAATGTGCGCCGATTCCCCATGCTCATCTTCTACTGATCCGCATGATGATTGCCGAAAAAAACGATGTGCTGATCGTTACGATAGTTCCGAATCATCCGACAGGTAATTTTTTCCCAAAATAATTCAGATTTTGATTTCTTTCATTAGATAAAAATTTATATCAAAAATAATATGAACAAATAAACTAACAATACACGATGCAGGCAAGAGTAAGGTGAATGAATGGAAATCAAAACAGCATACCTACCTACCTACCCAAAATGGGTATAAAATAGGCTTTAATTCTCTATGTGAATACTAAAAACCATTTATTTTAACTTTCAGAGTTTATGTTTGTGTGTTTCACTCTGTTCCATGTACATAATGTTTCTACTGTTTTTGTTCATTTGAAAAAGCTGAAATGTTTTTAACGATTTTAGTAATATAAAATGGAATATTATATTATTATTTGAAATGTTCTACTCAAATTCGATTTTGACTGTATCTTTTGTTGTGCTGGCGCTGTACGTCGATATACAACACGTTTGGTGTCTGCTTTTATTGATTTTTGTTCAAATTTTGTTTAATAAAATGGACATTATTTGATTTGATAAAAAATTTGTTTCTCGTATATAAAAATAATTCCAAATACCTATCCACCTTTCCTCAAAACTGCAGAACTTCTATATATGAACAGCGGTGATCCAAACTGCTAGATAAGCATTATATCCAACGGATGTAACTTTTATCTATATTGCAAACCTGGGCTTACAGAAAAAAAATAGAAAATTTTCTGGAAAAATTTTGGAATTTATTTTCAATGTTAGCTCTCCATTATGTTGCTGTCACCATGGACCAATATCATCAAAGAAAATTGTCAACAAAACTAGTGTTACACCCATTCTCCTGTTACTGATGTGCAAAAGCAAGAACATTAGTTTTGGTATTAATATTCTATGTTTAGCCTTGGAGGGTGGCATGCGCCACGAGAAACCTTGAAAATTTAATGTCAGGGAGTTTTAATCTTGACCAGGGAAAATTATATAATGATTTTTATACATTCAGAGCTTATAAATAAATGATTTTATAATAATAAATGTTTTTAATTAGGCGTAATCTTTTTATTTCTTAAAAATAATTGAATGTATTAGATCATCTCTTTTTCTTTCAGAATAAAATATTTAAAATTATATTTATTAAAGACTAGTTACTTAAGCGTAATTTCTTTTGTGATAATTACGAAACTGCAAAAATGGACAGGGAAAAAAGGACAGGTGTGGTTTCACACATACGGGAAAGCCGAAGGTGATGGATTGGCCAATTTGTGTTTATATACACACTGACAAAATCGAATCCAATAACGGATGGTGTCCACCAATTGACTAAGCTTCGTTTTCACATCAACATGTAGTTCAACGTATTTTATGGTTTCAATTTGGTTATACAAACTTCAGCTTATAGAGAAAAAGACAAATTTCGGAAATATATTCATCAAAGAAAATATGGACCTATACTCAAGACCGATCTATAACGAAATATTGAACATATGAAACAGAATATTATGGATGAAATACAGATCTCCACCCGACGGCGTTTTCAAACGTTTAGAATCGATTACACTTTGTATGAATATTAAACTGATATAATTTTTTAATATTAAACTGATATATTTAGCCTTTTCGATCAAATAAACATGCAAATATTTCGCAACGAGTTTAGTTCTAATGCACAGTGTAGAAAAACTATAAGCAGATAGATAATCTTGATAAAATGTCTTAACGAACCATAACCAACATAAGAACCAAAACAAGAAATAAATATACATGACATATATGAAAAGTTAGTTCTGTAAGCGTTTTTGTACCAAATTTTATAGTTAATGTCTCGATCTTATTCAGTGGAAAAAATAAAATTATAAATTTAAAATGTTTATAAAGTAAAAATAAATAAATTTTTACTAAATTATTAATATTCACTAACCTAAAATGTCAAATTTGTATACAGCTGCAATTTAATACGGCCACAAAACTAAATATCAAAATTATTGAATGTATCAAATTCAATAAAAAAATCAACAAAAAATTCCAGCACATGTTTTATTTATTTTATTTATTATAAACATTGGCAATATATTTAGTTTGTTTATTGATTACGCGGTGCTGCCTTCTTAAAAGTTTTCGAGTATAGAAACACTAATGTTTTTAATTAATTATATAAAAGATGTAAAAAACTGATTTCCATACAGTTCAGAATAGACTGAAACAAATGTTGAAAGATAAAATGTTTATCTTTACCTTAAAACAGGTATGGGCAGGAAAAAATAATAGTGTTTTCTCGATTTCCAAAGTATGTACCGGAAAGAGTAAGTTAAATCCAATGAATACGAATAAAAATGAGAACTTCGTACCCATTTTACCATATCAATTTTAATATTATATTAATATATAATTCATTAAAATAATTGTAATATATTTTAAAATAAAAAGCAACCAACATATATGAATTATTACAAAAGGAAATACACTTAATGAATTTTTCACAAACATATTATACATTAAATGATTCATTATATCATTTCAGAGTTATAACATTGTATAGTTTATTTTTTATATTCTCATCATTTCATTTTGATTCGAAAATAAGCTCTCACATCTATCAGCCAGAATTGACTAAGACTAGCTAGATACTTCTAACTGAAACGGCAATACCTAACTTTCGTAAGAAAAGTAAACATTTTGCATAACGTTATATTGGAAAATTTAATTTTATCGAATTCCTAAAGCGACGAGCAAACAAAAACGGTTGGGGATCCCTGCCTTGTAAAATGTTATCAAATTACTAGATATGAATTGCCAGTTGAATTGGTCCAATGGTATACACGTAGGGCGGAAAGGCAGACATGTACATAAACATTTTTTATGCCGTTTTAAGTGAGGTGTTTAATTAAAAAAGTTCTGTGCGAAGATAATTTTATTTACAAGAAATCAATTTTTTTCTGTGATAAAAAGGAACATCGTTTGTGTTAATAAAATAATCAAGACCACGCGCAGTGTAAGGTTGTGCTAAGTGTCCACCTGAGAGAAATACGTTCGAGAGAAACTATCGAGAGTAATTCTCGCAAGTGGGCACGCGTCAGTGAGTAACTATCGCAGATTAGTTATCAACTGTCAGACAGTGAACAAGTTTAGAGTTGCTCGAGTGTGGCCACACAATAAATTATATACCAAGCAGTTACTCTCCAAATACATATTCGTTTTGTTATTTAAAAAAAAAGTGATCAAAAGAAGAGACCATGGAATTGATTGGCGTACATGAAGAAAACATCGTTTTATGGATCTTAAATGTAAAAAGTGCCGAAATCGCGATAATAAATTGCAGAACGACCTCAATTACAAATTCTTTTGCCAGTGTTAAACATTTTGACATTTCTGATCTACGTATAATCTATGGTTTTACCAAGATTGCAGCCCCAACAATTGTAGCCCCAATTTTTTTCATATCCACCATCAATACATAAGAAACACAATTCAAACAATTGTTTGCAGTTCAAGGTTTTAAAATGACTCTCGAGACGATTGAAAAGTGAGTGAAAAGATGGCACACAATTGAGAGTAATTATCGTGAATAACTCTTACGAATTTCTATCTTGTGGATATTTAGTATTAAGGTTGATTCGTGATGATTGGAGCTTAAAATATTCTGCAATAGCCACTACAAATAGTTTTGAATACTCAATGGTCAAGTTTTTATTGTCATTCGAGATTGTACTCTATACATGTGTATTTTTACAGACACACAAATTCAATCACACTTTTAAAGAAAAACAAGGTTTGAACGCGTATGCCGATGATAGCCGTCTGTTATATAGCCGATCGTTACATAAAAAACGTGACAGTCTAATTTGTATTTTCATTTCACTCCCCATATATATTTTCACATCAAAAATATATTTATACATACACGTATTACAGTGAACGCGTGGTGTTGATAAAATGTGCTGTTGTCAGCTTGTTTTTGGTATATCCCTTCTACTATCTGAAAATTTAATATTTCGTAAACAACTCCCGAATTTAAAAAAGTGTTCATGATATACCCAAAAAAAAATAAAAATTTGAAAGACCTATTTAACGATATCCTACCTACGGTGGAGTATACGAATAAAAAATAATCACACCCACGGTATTCTGTAAACGTTATACATATAAACGCATACTAATAGTATGCGTAAAACGGCTATGCAAAGTGTGGACATGGCAAAAAGGGCTCCTGTTTTGACTACGGAACAGAAAAACGAGATGATTTGATTTATAATAATCTAATTTAATAAGTATAATTTGTAAAAATAAAATCAGTATCTGTTTGTAGTCATCTATTAATTTATTATTTATGATTTAAATAAATTTATTTTTTCATAATAATTATTAAAAAACTATTTCAACGTAAAAATAATTATTCATCAGATAATATATTCGTATAATTTTTTTTCTAGCGTACTGCAACTCGTATTTGAATGATTCATTTATTCTAATATTTACAATAATTTCAATCGCTCGCTTCATTCAAATCATTTAATTGCTTGGAAATTATTCTGTCATTCTCAATTTTGTATGATTTAATCATAATTTATATGGAATATGTATGGATGAATGAGTCTTCCTTTATCATTTCCCCATCTCAATGAGTTCTTTGATCATTTCCTTCTCTTCCCTTTTCAATGAGTTCCGTTGAAATTTCCATTTCCTCCCTTGGCCACTAACACTAAGTATACTTTGCTACTTTGTTTTATGTAACACTATTTAAAATGATTTAATACACCCAAAATATATGTTACGGTCAACAGAAAAATTGGCATTCGTTTTACAAAATTTTTTAGTTGAGTTGTGTTTAATTCATTTGGTTTTTCGAAAAAATGGTTCGACTAAAAATTGTTCATTTTAAAAATACTAGACTGGGCAAAAGTCATTCACTATATTTTTTTGAAAAAAGAACATTACTTGTTGACAAAACATAAAAACGGTTATAAAATAAAACACAGTTTTTATAAAAATGGTTGCAAATTAAAACACTTTTTGCAGGTGATAAAACACGAATTTCACAATAAAATATAATTTTGAAAAAGACAGTATCAATTTTTTAGATAATTTACCATCCAATATTTCGATAACGAAAAACTTGTTTCATAAAATTAGTTAAGAAACATCCTACACACAATTCCATGGAGATCTTTTGGAATAGACACCAATTGCTGAACCAAATTAAAGGGTAATTAATACTTTGTCGAGTCCTCTTGTATACTTCTCTTGCGGCGCGACGGTAGGCGGGATTCTATGTCTAATTCTAAAAACTGTATTCAAATAGAGAAGTGGAGGAGAATCTTTAGACTTTCGAAGTTGAAATCCTCCAAATAATGTATAAAATGAGTTTTCGATAACGATTTAAAAAAATCAAGTATTCTAAGAAGACGGGTGCACTAAGTAACAGTGAATAACGTTCATGTTTCAAACATTTAAAAGATTCAGATTATTATAAAGCAAACATTTTTCGAGTAGTGAAACTATTTTTGTAAACGAAATTGTGCAAACTTTGTATGTAAAATCCATTTCATGTATTTTAATTTATTATTTAATAATATATTAATGAATCATCAATTTGTTTTCGGTACACCTAATCGTAAAATTTTTGGAAAATCCCGAAATTTACATTTTACCTCACGTAGTGTGTGAACAGAGATTATGTGTTTGACCTCGAAAATTGATGCTGGATTTTTACCTGATTTTACGGAACCCTATGAAGTTTGAAATACGATTTTTTGTCGGAGACCTGTAAGTGTGAATATCTGAAGGGCGAGAAGAGATAAGACATTCTTTAGATACAGACTACAATGTAATATATTTAGAGGTTATGTGTAAAACCCGAATTTGAAAGTCGATGAAAAGCTCTCGCCGGATTCTCACGTTTTAGAGTTTTCTGAGGACTGTGGTTGTCTACGAGCATGACGTCTCGAAAAGGATAAAAATTAGGATACTTAAATTTCATAAGTAAACTTTGTATTAATATACCTTGAATAATAAGCTTTTGGTCGAATTCCGGATTGTCTCGAAAACGGCTTTAACGATTGTAATGATAAATATTTAAAATGTTATATTGAATAATTTCCAGGGTTCTTGTAGATTTACACACTAAAGGGAGATACACACCGAAGAGGTTTAAGATGAAAATCAATATTTAAATCTAAAACCCCTAAATATATTTTGCAGTCTAAAATTTTAGCATGCGTAATTGCAAAATATTATCAGAATTATACCAAAACCTACGCTGTTGAAACCGTTCCCAAATCGGAATCAGATTTAATGAATATATGGCTCAGTGGACCGAAAGTGAATTTCCATAATTTATGGAGTAATACTCATAATTTAGTTCCATATTTTGCAAGGATTAAATAGTTTATTATAATTGATAGTACATGTATATTATATATGTCTGTTTACGGGATCTAGAGATTACAATATTAGTTAGATCGGAATAGAATTTGACAGGGGGAAACGCATTATTTGGGATATCTCTCTTAGTACTGGTAAAATAAAAAAAATTTACATGAGTAAAGTTATAGGAAATTAATTTTATCTCAATTTATTATTATCTACAGGCCATTTCTGTGTTTTTGATATTTAAAAAAATATTTACGATATTAGTGGTTTAATTATGAATATTAAGTGTCACCGAAGAAACCTAATTTAATATTCATTATAGTTCCTTCCTCTGAGAAAATGCAATTAGTCTACGAGGTCCTTCATATCGAAGTTCCTGGATTGTATAAAAAAATTCATAATTATAATAAATAAATGCGTAGAGCGCGATTAGAGAGCGGTGAGGCACGGGCGGAGGGTGCCGGATTAGTGAGACTACAGTCTACTGTATATATATATATATATATTTATATATATATATATATTTATATATATATATTTATATATATATATATATATATATATATATATATATATATATATATATATGTATATATATATATACATATATATATATATAAATGTATAAATAATGATATATTATATAATATATATTAGGTATATACTGAGAGAGGACACCGCCATCAATTTAAGAAAAATAACTTAATTCTTATTTTATAATCCGCATTTATTATTCTGCTGCTCAAATAAATGACTTGAAGAAAGTGCGGAATAAACCTACGTCCGTATGTATGCATATGTGAAACATTTTTTTTTGTTCTTGAAAAACGACAAACTACCTATATTAAATACATGAACACAGGAAGTGGTTTTATTTGTTCATTTGTTATGAATAATGAAAAAATATCATCTATTCAAGTAAGAGTATATTAATATATTTTTTTATATATTCTAACACATGCATTATCATTTGTAAAATTAAAAACTAAAGGATTATTATTCCACTTTTTATAAATTTTTTAATTAAAATATAAAAAAAAGACATTTGATAAATCATCTTTACTATAAGGTTTATCTGTAGATCTTATTTGGAAGGATCAGATTTTTACCCTGACTCAGATGATGGAAAAACTTAACGACTGCGATAGTTATTAGACATGCATCGCCGTTGCTCACCTTATATAAATTTGATGTTGAACAAAGCTATATTCGCTGTATTTGATATGGATGTGTCCTATGTAGGACGACTACGCAGGCCATAAAAGACTGATGGTAGCAACATGTCCGAAAATATTGTATACTAATGAAAATTCTCAAGTCAGGGATCTCCATATTGGCCTAATTCAAATAACAAAAACAAAACATTATAAGAATGGTTTATATCTAACATTTAGTATAGAAATAATACTGAAAATATATAGAATTTTCATAAAAAATGTTTATCACTCTGGAAAATCACTACTTCATAGTTACTTTGTCATGGTTGGTCATACCTTTGTTTACCCTTATAATATACTTACATCCCCCCCTCCCCGCTTAGAACAATGTAATTTAAATACTGTAAAATTAAAAATGAATTTATGGTTGTTGAAAAAGGAAGTTAATTTTCAATATTACTATCTTGTAGCGTAAATATATTTTGAAGGCCTCTTGGCTAATTTATAGCTCAGAATAAAACAAATAACGGAATTTTTTAATAAGACCTGAGAAAAATGGGAATTATTTGAATTTTAGTATTTTTAAATTCCAGAAATATTTTGAGGTAGTACATTTGGTACGGAACGTTAAGCACATTTATTCTTGTGTGAGATAATTACGTAACAACAATGTAAAATTAAACGAATCCATGTTGTAAAGAATCAAGTTTCTGATAACAATGACACTTGTTTTGATTATATTTTTGTAAGCGTTAGCATTATTATTGTTTTCCTTTATGTGAACATAAACTAGACGTCTTGATTAAAACAGTGTTCTTATCTAATAACAAACTATATTACTAAAAAATATATTGTGAATAGCCACACAACCTCTATATACAAACTAAATCCGGTTAAAAATTGTATGTATTTATAAGAAAAATAAAAAAATAAATGAATTTTTTAGTGTTCTCAAGATATTCAGAAATATCTCAAGACACCTCTTTTCATGAAATAAAAATGTACAGGCACTTCATCAGTAAAAATTGTTTTACCATTTTCGGTAGTGCGGATTTCATCCAAAAGCTTTTTACTAGCTCTAGTTATAGAAATAGATTCAGAAATTTAAATAATCTAGCGCTTTTTGTTTTCAAAACGTAAAGATTTTATAAAAAATAATGTCAAAATTTTTTCCGCATATTTATTTCTAAAACAAACCGAAAAATCAGATTATATATCTATAAATATTTCCACCACACCCATCTATAAATATAAATTGTATTTTCAAAATGCTAAGAAATAAAACTGAATATATTTAATTGTTTTTGTAAACTTTTTGTGTATATCCATGCATAGTTGAATTACAACATTGTGTTTATAAAAATACTAACAACTTGTGTTACAAAATTTTTTGGAAACCCGAATATGATACCTTCTTTCAAACCCAGAATTGTTGTTGATACTAAGATGAAAAATATCTGTTCTAAAATTTTCATAACGTTTAGGAAGTTGTTTGGGAAGAATTTCTTTTCCTGCGTAATCAAATTATTCGTGATATTACGGAGAATATCAAATATTTGGTTATGTTTCTGTTAAAAACGATACCGTTTCAGTAAAATTTTACATAGGGGATTAGCAAAATTGCTAAAATTTTTTTAAAAATTCGATAATGTTAAAAAAAAAGTAATGTATTTCTGATTTGTAAGTGAAAGAATGAATTAGTATTGGTAAGGGAGATTAGCGAAATCCTCGTTGATTGAGAAATTGTAAACCTAAACTTTCTTTTATATTGACCTATACAAACGAGAATGTGACTTTCCTTACACCTCTAAAAGCTAGGGTCTATACTTGTAAGAAACTAAATCGAGTTTCTATAATTTTGTATAAATCAAGTTTTAATAATTTCATTGCTTATAATAAGACCAATGCTTATTATACACAAAAAAAAATCAGGATCTATGTTTAGTTAAAACATATAATGCAAATTGTAAATTTCGTGGGACGACCAATTATGTTCATGAACCCACATTTATTACAGGTGGTAAATGTTAATCTTTAAGTAAGGCGTTAAAAATTGAAGTGTTATTGTCAAGTAATAAAGTTAAAATTGTGAATGCATTTGAGAGCGGAAACTCGCGAAATGAGTTACGGTTTGAGTTTGACTTAGCAGAGCCCAATCTTTAAAAACTTGTAAAATACAAGGAATCTAAAAACATCGTAGTGCTTTGATGGACACGGAAATATCAAGAGGAGGTGAGATGTTAAATTTCTTGACGTTGAAAAGTGTCAGTGCGGAGAGGATTTAACAAACTCAATAAAAACATTCCCATAGATGGATTCGTTTACCTCTATGAGTGAGAGAAGCTGCTTCTGTACCTTTATAAGTGAGAAACTGGCTAAATGAAATCCCTTATTAAACTAGAAAAGAATTTTCAGTCTTTTGAACTCTTATCGTAGATCGACTGTATATTGAATACAACATTGCCAAAAGTCATTAACATTATATTCATAAATTAAACAAAATCTTTAAAATAAAATAAAATTTGTGTATACACCCAGCAAAATTGCAGCTTTCGCTTCAGATATGATAATAAAAGTGACAATGATAATAAAATTAAGGTATGACAATAAAATGATTATACATATTTATGTGATAAATATAAATAAAGCAATACCTATATTGATTGGTTAATAAATAATAATTTTATTTTTAAATAATGATTGTCTAAACTAAAATATTCATATATATTTTTTTTTATATCATGTTACGTATAAAAGATAATAACTTCGTTATAACATTTTTATCTGGCGTCAGGGGTTCTAATCAATATTGTATTTGATAAAATAATCGTAGTATTAAATGTATTTATAGAGAGTATGGTATACAGTATGTAAATATTTGTACGTTATATAGCACTTATTGTACAATATTATATCAAAATATTATAATATATAATGATTTATTTTTTGTGTATTTGCTTCTCTTTGGTTAAAGTTTATATAAATGCGATTTTTTTATGTAGCCTGCGATTGTTTCTTGAGTGTGCAATTTTTTTTATAATTTGCAGATATTTCATGTTGTGCGCGTGATATTCTTTAGCGTATACGTGGAAAAAACTAATCGCATAGTGAAAAATCAATACAAAAAAGCACGATACGTAAAAAAACTTGCTCGTTGATTAAAATACTTTCGCGCTATAGAAAAAATTCTCTTACACAAATAAACACATTCCCAAAGACCAAAAAATGTTTTAAAAAAAGTCAAGTTATTGTTAAACCGACAGACTATCTATGATATTATATTATAGACAATAAGTGCTATATTACGCACAAATATTTACATACTGTATATAAAACTTCTGCTACATAAATTTATTTATATTCATTATTTGAAATATATTCGAAGTGTATGCAGATAAAATTAAATTATTGTTTATTAAATATTATATTTTATACGTTTTAAATGTTATATTTTAAGTTTCGATTAGAACACAATAAATCAATTATGCGAAAGCCAAGTTTGAAACGGTTGGAAATATTGATCGAAGACAAAAATTTGCATACAAGTGTTTTTCGAATACTCGCCTGAAGAACCTAACTAGTATCGTCATCAGTCTTTGTTAGTAACTATGTCTCCGACACTTTTTTGTACAAAACGAAATGAAGTCTTGGTTCTGGTTAACACACTTATGTATGTCTTCTATTTATGCTTGCCTGAATGTTTATCCTGTGAACTCTCTTTATGAAGTGCTTGTAGCGGTATCACATTTTCATTAAATTATTATTATAATTTTATTTATCATTTTTATCTGTTGCTTAACAACTATAACTTCTCTCTATTATCACGGTTGCTTTTAATTTAGCTAAACAAAAATTAATTGATGTTGTTAAATTAGCACATCCTGTTTCGAAATCTGAAACTTGCATTCTCACTGATTCCTCCGGTACTGGCATTGGTGCAGTTTTTCAACAAAAAATTCATAACGTCTGGAAGCCACTCGCTTTCACATCAAGAAAACTGACAGACACTGAAAGACGATATAGTACATTTTCAAGAGAATTATTAGCTATTGTTTTTGGCATAAAAAAGTTTCGTCATTTCAAATCGATATTTTTTCATTCAGACTGACCACAAACCTTTAATAAATGCTATTAATTCTCGTAATGAAAATTTATTAAATCGTGATATACGTCATTTAAACTTTGTCAGTCAATATACAACTGATCTTAGATACATTAAAGGTAGTGAAAACATTCCGGCTGATTGTTTATCTCGAATTAATACTATTTCACTACCTTCAGGTATTGATTTGATTGATATTAAGAAGATTTCTGATCACCAGAACTGTGATCCTCTTCTTATTAATTTGTTAAAAAATCAAAAATATTCTTTAGAAATACGTACTCCTCCGAATTCTCTTTTTAAGGTTTATGTAGAGACTTCTTTGAAAATTCCCAGAATCTTCGTACCTGACATTGATATAGAAAATGTATGGAAAGCTGTCCATAATCTTGGTCATCCATCAATTAGACAAACCTTGAAAAAAGTACGCACATTCTTTTTTAACCCCAATCTTATTTCGCGAATCAAAAATTTGACACGATCATGTCCGATCTGCCAATTAAATAAAATCACTCGTCACACTAAAAGTGATTTTATGCCAATTGAAGAACCAAGTATCAAATTTTCTTTCTTACATTTAGATATTGTTGGACCTCTTCCTCCTAGTGAAGGATATCGGTATATCTTCACTATCATTGATCGTTTTTCACGTTGGATCGAGGCTATTCCAATCAAAACTATCACGTCGGAAGAAATTATTAATAATTTAATTGCTTCTTGGTTCTCGCGTTTTGGTTTACCTACGAGGATCACTACTGATCAAGGTAAACAATTTCAATCACATATATGGAAAGATTTTTTGTCTTCTCTAGGGATTAAGCATATTTCCACTACTGCTTATCACCCTAACAGCAACGGTATTATTGAACGGTTTAACCGGTCACTCAAAATTTCTTTAAATTGCTGTCAAAAAAATAATAACTGGTACAAAATTTTACCTTGGGTACTTCTAAATTTGCGCTCCTCGGTCAAGGAGGATATTAACCTTTCTTCTGCAGAAATTTTATATGGGATTCCTCTTCGATTACCATATGATTTCTTTTCAGAAAACGTTGATACATATCATTCTGTTCAACAATCTACTCGAGAGTTGAAAAATAGAATGATAAATGCAAAATTTTTCTTTACCAGACAGTTCACCAACAAAAATGTATTTTTACCCAAAGATTTAGATTCATAAAAAAAAGTTTTTATACACGAGGATCATGTCAAACCTCCACTATCTTGTAATTATAGAGGTCCTTTCTCTGTTATCAAGAGATTTCCTAAATTTTTTGTTATTGATATCAATAACAAACCTACCTCTATTTCGATTGACAGGCTAAAACCTGCATACTTTTTTCAATGTTAATCTTATCTTAATTTACTTTGTATTTAATTATAAGATGTACATCAACTTTTAAAGTTTTTTCCGAGTGAACAAGGTTGTTTTATGTTACAACCTTTTTCTAGTCGTTTTTCTTTATTAGTTGATGGGGTATGTAGCGGTATCACATTTTCATTAAATTATTATTATAATTTTATTTATCATTTTTATCTGTTGCTTAACAACTATAACTTCTCTCTATTATCACGGTTGCTTTGAATGTTAACAACTTTGATAATTTACATATAAATATATATAATATGTCATAAATTAATTCAATAAAGATCAATTATATCTGTCATTCATATTTATTATTTATTTAAATAATAATTATTCATTTTATTAGAATTTTCTTGTAGTGTAGCTACCAGAGGTAATCTGCAAGTTACTGGAAGATCATTTGACATACAGAAAGATTTATGCCCACGTAAATCACAAGTCGTTCATTCAAAAGAATCGTGCCATTCTTTGGAGTCAAAACCAGAAGTTGGTAATTATGCTTTGAGGTACACATTAATGATAAATATATAAATCATTCTCTCTCACATTATTTATTTATATTTAGGCGTCGTAATACAATACTTATGTCCAATTCCATTAAGGTTACTTAAGGCATAATATGAAAGAACTATTGTATACTATATAGACAAACATGTCATTGAGTTTTTAATTATTCTCTCACTGCTGGATGAAATTAGGACCGAAATATAAACACTGACATATACAATAACTCGGACATCGAGTGGGCAAACGGAGCTGCTTCAGGAGTGTCGAAGTGCACGACTCAGGATGCCACATATCCAAGAAAAATTGTCATAAATTTCTAAAACTCATGATAATCATTGCAGGCTGAGCTTGGATAAATTACCTGACAAATTTGAAAATTGTTGAGTTATTCATATTATTGTCCGATCTGTCCAATATTTTATATTAATTATAAACGGAATGTCACGAGTTATTAGGTTTAACTTCGAAAGGCAATCTGTTCCAACCAGTCAGATTGTATGAACAAGTTTTTACATGTTAATTTACACATTAGTCTATGACTCTCTATGCTTAAAAAATTAGAAATATGTTTTACGTATAAATTTACAAAAAATAAATCCAAAATTGGAAAAAAGCATCCATAAGTAAAACATAATACAAAAGAAAAAAAATATTTGCACAAATCAACCTTTAATACCGGTTCCCCTATCAAACTAGTTTCACTGAATGTATTTTATGTAAAAGTGTATATATCGTCTCTCTGTGAGTAATAATTTATTTGGGCAGATGCGGGTTAATATACTAATCGAAGAAATATTCAATACGTACAAAAGGATCATTTTGTTTTGTAAAAACCTACACATAAAAACACCTCAGAGATAACACACTAAGTTAGTTGCATCTAAACAAATTTTTTAGCTTAGTAAAAAATGCAATATATTTGAACCAGAAAGTCACATTCTATGTGTAAATATTACGTAATATATATGTAGTATTAATTATATCCAGTAACATTTAAAATGTTTCAACTGGTTCAAATTTTTAGCAGGGGAGTGTACTTCAAATTAGTTTTCATCTTTTAATACTCCTACTTGGCTAATAGACTACGTAGACAAAGCGAATTCGAGGAAGGAATCATTATGAATATGAAATTAAGTTACCATGGAGACCCTTTGAATATTCATTATTATAAGTATTCTAACTTTAAAATCGTAGACATTTCTGTAAATACTAGAGTTATATACAACAAATGATTAGTATATTTCTACACCTTTACTAATGTTAAATTTTAACATTTTTGAAAGGTATCTTCCCAGTAACCAAATCAGTTATGAAAAAGTCACGCTACTTCCTCTAAAACCGATTTTTGTGATTTTGTTTTGAACGTCCTTAATTGTATACTTAATGTCATAAAAATATAAAATTATAATTTTTTTTTTAATTTTAGTTATTATTCCCTAGCAGTCATCAAATTAGGATTCTAAATCGTCTGTGTAATTCTGGTAGTCGTTAGAGTAATTCTGATAAAAATAAAATAAAACTGGTTTTTATTTACAAAAAAACAGACCTTTTTAAGAACTCTAAAGTTTAAATTGATGAAACGGTATAGGTAAATTCAAACATATGACCTAACGTGCTTGCATTGAATAAAGACAAATTTATTGTATACAATTATATTAGAACAAGATGGGAATATTTTTTTCCATGTAAAAAATTTACCTCACCTTGTATTGTATAAATATATTTTTTTTGCCTGCAGTGTGTCTATCCTTAGTATAGTTATTCATTTCTAAAGTTTAGAAATGAATAACAATACAATTAGAATCTAAACAAGAATCTGAGGTCGTAAAGATATTAGATTATTGTCATTTTTGAGTTATAGTAAAATATTTTAAAATATCGAATGCAGAAAATTGTTATTTTTATCTCGAACTAGAATCTCCCTAAAAGTTAAAGGCACAAACAAAATACAAATTTAAAAGTAACTTCTAATTTATCAAAAGTAGTGTAGGTCTAGGCTTCAAATGGAACACTTCAGCGACATAACATGATCCAACGAGTAAGGGGTGAATTCCTGAGGAATGCTTTTAGTCGCGGCAAGTAAACTGCACAAAAAAATAACTTATATGAGATGCTTTGCTTACATTCTCCAGCATATCATGGATAAAACTTTTCCGAGTACCTTGTCACATATATTTGATGTTTACATGCAATACGAGACAATTTTGTTTTTTGCTAACTGATCATGTTTTCTACTTTTTACTTATACCACCAATGTCAATAATTCTATAAAGACGACTTCTGGTATAAGCTAAGCTTCCATATCAGAGGTTAATATGTTTTATCACATAGTGTTAAAGTCTAGATTAATTTGTTTTAAACAAAAACCCACCCACTTGTTTTGCCTTTTCAATTACAGCGAATATATTAAAAATAGAAAACCATGAAATTTTCTGTACAGTATCCTTAGTTATATTAACGGTTGATGTTTAAAGAAACGCCAAGAACTTATATTTTCCTGTGCGCTATTTTGAATTTATAAACTTGGCTATGAATTGTGTGTATCAAAACTTTAAAGCAAATATGTATTGTGATTCCCTATAAATGGTTGACGAAGGACATCCGGTTCGTAATATTTGACATAAAAATTTAGGTAATGAATGTTCTATTATTTGATTTTGTGGTCCTCATTTATTGTTTGACAAATATACAAAGATTAGTTAAATAGATAAGAAATTATTCGTATTGAATACATTATTTTATATTGTATTGGTAAGAGATTGTTTTTAGTTTCCGTTTAAAAATTTACATCACTAATATTCAATTGTTAGGTATTTGAAATTTGATAAAATTATTATCATAACTTGATGTTGGATTTTCATTAGATACTACCATCCCTCCTCTGAGAGTTAGGACATCCAGGAGTAGAGGGAGATGAGGTAACAGACGATTAGACAAGAGGATTATCGCTACCTCATAAGCTGGAGCATTTCTGTGGATTGGGAAATCATATCTACGGAAAAGAGCTCAGAAAGGAAGAAGAGACCAAAAGAGCCTGGTTCAGGAGATATTATCGAGACTGAGGCTAACCAAAAATTTTGTGAAAATTATAACCAAAGAAAGTCTAAAATTTGTGTAAGACTGCCTAAAAGTAGATTACAAATGCTGACTGATGAGCTTCCGAGAAGACATTGCAAATTCAAATAGAAACTGATAACAGTTGTAGGTTTCTTCGGGAGGAGGGTATTACCGGATCGTCTACAGATAGACTATAGCGCCCTTCTTCACAGAAAAATCATTCCTAGATGAATACCAGATCCTAGTTACATGCAAAACCAAGAGCCGTAACCAATCACTTGACAGAACTTTACAAGCTTGTATTCCCTATTTCACTTCTCTCAAGGATGATTTTAAATAAATGTTGTGTTTTATTTATTTATAATAAAGTGTCAAAACACGATTTTTCAATTTAACATTGGGTAGAAAAGTAACAGGAACTTTAGACAATTTTCAAATTCTTTAAACATTTTTTTGTAAAACTCATCATGAAAAAAAGATGAGATACTCGTCCTTCTTTAAGCCTTATGTATACCTTGGCTTGTATTTAAGAGTTCTATGAGTATACTATAATATTTTATCAACTAGCTGTCTATGGCGCATCATAAACATTAGAAGATGTCCCGAGACTATTTTAAACTCTCGAAATAAAAATTCTATTGATGCAGAAGTGAAGTGCGTAAATGGAATTGGGTAGGGATTAAGGAGAAGAGACAGATATGCTCTAACCAGCAACGTTCAATCAATGACAAGGTGAACTGACTGCGTTGATTGTCTTGGAAAGAGTTGAAGGCTGTAGCCTCAAATAGAGTTAGATGGCATCGTGTTGTTGCAACCCTATGCCCACAGAGATTACAGGAATGGGTATAATACAATCTAGAATTATAAAAAATGAAAAAATTTGGGTCAAAATAACAATATTCGTTTATATCAAACCAACTCAATGGGGTAAAATAAGCTAATCTCAAAAATAATGTATACAAATTTAAATTAAGAAAATAGTAATTTTTAAACAGAATGTTTCGTTTGTACCTAGATATTTACATACCTATATATAAATACAAAATAAACTTATAAATCTTTTATGTACATCAACATACCTGTTTTGTATATAAAAGAAACAAAAAATAAGAAAAAAAACGTAACTGAAATGAAAAAATCTGATATTGATACACCATACCACTAAAAGTTGTTTGTCTTGTGTGAATAGAGTGACTTTGACCATGACTGAAATAATTATTGTGCATTTGGTATAAAGTAAAAAAAAACAGAATGATGCGTATTCGTGTACTTGACTTTTGGTGGATATTACCTTCAATACATACTTTTTAAATCGAGTTGTGTACGAGTATGTGTTCAAATAGACGGTAAGTAAGCAAGTAGAGTGGTACCTGTGTTAGTAGTACTGTGATTTTTTGGGTGATTGTCTTCTCTTTATTGTAATAGAATAAAAATAAATACAGTATATACCAATAAAAATGATACCATCTTTCAATAGGTAAACTGCAGTATATACGTCGTATCAAAACAGGACTTGTCTTTACAACGACTTTCGGATGAAATAATACATATTCGTCACGTTGGAGTTCCATGGACTAAGCATACTTTCTCAGAGCAAGGGATAATACTAAATAGGAAATGTTTTCCATTTTACTAATATTAAGAGAGATATTTCAAATGTGTTTCTCTGTCTGTAAAGAGCCCTTTGTACAATTTTGTTCTATAATGAACTTGAATTTGAGATACCAAAAGTACGCCGCACATAAAATTTCATATTGATCGGACGAATAGCGTGACCTCTACAGCGTGTGCAGACACCCATATTTGTATTTATATGTAGATGTGCACGCCCTTTCTCCTTCTGGCACAATGCTCTGATAAATTCAGGATGAGGTCTCTAGCTTTTGGTTCGATCGAAATAGAGGAACCTAGAGATAACAATTAAAGTGGCGCTCTGCCCTGTCATTCGTAAAGAAGGCGGGTAGAGTTAAGCAGAACCACAGAACTGAAAGAAACATTCAAAGTGAGGATGAGGAAAGATGTTGCGGTGTTGGGTTTACAGGGGTTTGTAAAAAATGCCTTACTTAAAACATGAAAGGCTTATGTGGCTATAAAAATGTCTTTATCGTCGTGAAACACACTCGCATGTGTATCTCTGAGGCACCAAGACTACCCGTCTCTATTCAATTCATGTATAGAAAACGACGTTACCTTTACCATAAATATTTTTTGGTAAAGGTAAAAAATACTGTCTCTTCGTAGTGTTTGGCGCTATTCCCAAATTGCAACTATTTTTGTAGTGTTTATATCATTAAAAATAAAAGTCCTTGAAATACTGATGACTGAGTTTATCAAAATGCCTGATGAAAGCTATTATAGCAACATCGAGGGGCCATCGATACTAGTATCGAGATTTTATTTTAGTCGACAGTTTACAAAACGTGTCCGACCAGACTTTGATACTGATATGTCAAGATAGCATAGAAATAACAATGGACGGAGGAAGAAGACATCCAATTAATCGAAATTTTATAGACGTTATGGTATTCGCTCTTACTTCCCCCTAAAAAGTTCACACTGAAAGGACATCAACCTTAGTGCACATTATTGTATAAAACTTATGAAGTAGGTTTATTTTAGAATATACCTTTGTAACACCGAGATAATAGCATTGTCTCTATTTTTTATCCACGACGGAATGAACACAGTACATGTGTTTAGGTTAAGAGGCTGTTTGTGTGTTTGTATATCTAATGTTATTTTTCTCAAAGTCAAAACTACTGGTTCGATTTCGTTGCGGTTTGTTGCATTATATATTATATAGGTATCTCCTCAAAGGAGGGTCTTAGTAATGTTTTACGGTTATATTCCATTAGGGGTGCTGCAGTAAATGTGTTACTCAAAAAGTACTGGTTCGGCCTTCCTGCGGTTTATTGCATTTCGTATCACTTTAATGCAGGTTTTTCTATTATGTTTTACGATTATATACCACCAGGGGCGCTGCAGTAGATATGGTTTAGATATGTTTCTTATAACTTTGTCGTGGTTAATTAAAAATATATTTTTCACTTGGTGTCAGGGTTTGTTTGCAATAATATAGTTTTTTCATGCTCAGACTATAAAACTGATCTAAAACATTATATCGTACACAGTTTTATACCAAATATTAATGAGGTATTCATGTGCCCATCTAACGGCCTACGTCTAGGTAAAGTAAATTCGGTTGTTGTTTCATCCTTTACACGAAATTAAGTAATAAACTTAAGTAATTTTTGGTCATTGCAACGGTTATATTCGATACATTTAAAAAAAAATATGTCGTATTATAGGATATGTTGTAATAAGCGGATTCGACACAAACAAATTTCGTACATATGTATTATTTTCATGAGATTAACTCGGGACATTTTATCATTTTCTTCGATAGAGTACATCGTGATAAAATAAGCTCACGTTTTTCATTAATTAAAAAAACTCAAACAAAGAAAGATTTTTTCTAATATTGAAAATGAAAAGCAGATTTTTGAATGATCATGACTGTACTCTGTTTGCAAGCAAATATTTATTATATATTTAAACGCACCTCACAACACATATAAACGAAGTACGGACTACGAACAACAACCGACCTCGGTCCAAGTCACTCAACTCTTACTTTTGTTATTGCCCGTTGTAATTACGTCACATTACCGACGGACTGTTATTACAATTTATTCGTACATTTACTGACTGACTGAGTGTGTGCATTTGTAAAAATGTTATCCACACAAACATACAAACTTTTTTATTAATAAATGATATTTTGTTTCATTCATTTGTTGTGTTTTATTTATTTTTTTATAAATAGTTTTTACAGTTTAGTGTGAATTCGAACTTACATTAAACGATTTTCGAAGCAATTTGTTTTGACTCTTTTATTATGTATAATGTGGTCTTGTGGACTCATTCTGTGATAATAAGTAAAAAGCGCTACATGTATCAACCTCAAAATCCCAATAAGATCGTTTCCCGACCCACCTTTTCAAACCCTCATACACCCCATCAGGCCTCCAAAAAATGTTTACTGTCTAAGCCCTAACCTTGAGCTTCCTACAAATTTTTCACTTTCCTTCTCAGAAGCTATGAATTCAATTGAATGAATTTACACTGCTTCCTAACGACCTAATGATCTTCCCGAAGAAAAATTTTCCCGACCAGATCCAATTTAGAGGCGTGTCAAATTTAGATTCCTGTCTGATAGTAGGTCAATTGATGTAAATAACAGGACGAATGCAAGAAAATAAAGCCTCGAAACTATGATAATCCTTGCTAAACGAGGATAGATAACATCCTAATCGTGACCCATTACACTTCGATTAAACAAAATGAATGACAGGGCTAACTTCACAGAAGCTTGTAATTTATGTTTATAATTGCGTTTAGATCATTTAAATATTCCTTAGTTTTCATGAAAATAAATACGACTTGATTACTTACTACGATCATAAAAAAATTAATTAACTCATCAAAAATATAATAGTAAGGTTTATAAATTTTAAACTCTATTGAAAGTCAACGCCAAAAGTCGAGCTAAAATTTTAATTGTTTTGTGCGTTTTTTATTCGGTTTTCGAAAATGCTTCGAATAAAACTTGTTCATTATAACTATACTAACAACTTTTATTCGAAATTTTTTTCCGAAATCCGAATAAATAAGGTGCAAATCAATTATAAAATTTTTAAACTTTAGCTCGACTTTTGGCGTGGTATTATTTTAAACGTAATTTAGGTTATATTTTCGAAGATAAGTTGAGTCTTCACCAAATTATGAGTGTGTGTGTGTGTGTACAATATCTCGAAAACATTATGGTAATCGTTTCCTCAGAACCGGATGTAAGATTTTACTAAAGTAACATTACGGTTTTTCCAATTTTCTCGAAACCAGTGCATTTTTTTTATAGACATAGGAATCCAGCGACGGAGTACAAGTGTGCGGATTGGTTGCTGTTGAGAAAAAAGTAGGGAGAAAGATAATGCCTATATTCTATTAGTCGTTTCAGCAGTTAACGTTACGGACGAAGTACAGATGAGCAGAGTGGTTGTTGTTGAGGGAAGAGCGATAAGGAAGCCCTTGTTCTATTGATTTCTTCAACATCCTCCATCTGAAGCACTTTCTTCTCTCGCCTATAGTGGCCCTTTATACTCCGTCCTTAGAATCCGATGCTTACAGTAAACTCTCTTTATTGAACCTGTCATACGGTTTTTATACAAATACGTTACCTGTACATAGAGGTTGTGTGTTTGTTCACACCAATTTTTTTTTTTAATTTAAGCTTTTCCGTTATAAATTTGATATTGCAAATTTTTTAATTAATGATTTTTCATTGTTACAGGTATGTTATGAATTTCAATAATTTACTGTTGACGGTTGCAATTTGTAAGTCAAATATTTTATCCATTTATAATTAATTTTGTATTAAAAATGATTCACAAGTTGAAAATAGGCCTATATTTAATAGTCGAATTTCGTTGATGAAAAGTGCGTTGATGTGTTTAAGACGTGTGTTTTACATATGAAACACAGGAAAACTTGTCAGATATTCACTTTCATTTCAATTTAAAACAGACAAATTTAATTAATTTTATAGATACGGTAACTATAAAATAATTTACAAGATATATACAAAATTATTGTTTATATCTTGTTTGTGTATTCTTGTGTATTGTTCTTGTATTCATTTATAAAAACAGTCATCACCAAATCATCATCACCATCAAATTTAGTTTTTAATAGATGTTGAAAAATGATACCTTAGGTATTCTTTCTTCCTTTACCAAGTTGAAGACGTTTATAAAGAAAAAAATATATAATATTGTTATTCAATTATTAATAACAATATTTTATTTTTATAACCCGGAAATTAGCTACTATTGCCTTTAAAAACTATGGAGAGGAGGCGGAGTGTTGCTTTGAAAGAACTACCGGTGAGAGTCGATCCCTGGGCGTCGATACATCATTTTGGGAGCCATTAATATAGTAAATAATTTCAAAATGATTAATCAAGACGGCTTTGCGAAAATCACTAAATCTACCATTGTCAAATTGTAAATGTCTGTTTATTTGTTTGTTTGTTAGAACATCACGCAAAAACTACTGGACCGATTGTGAAATGAAATATTTTTGTTTAAAAGCTTATGATTAGTCTTAAAAACTGGTATGTATTTTATCTTGCTACGATGGCGGGAACCGGGGATGTACATGATGAAAGCCGCCGGTGCAAGCTAGTAAGCTGGTATATTATTAAATTCAATATTTTCAAAGTGATCCCTTTAAAATATAAAACATTTGCGTGGGCCGCTATAGTTTTCTGATAATACATTTCAATTTCCCTTTTAAATGCTATTTATAACACTTGAATATGTTTATAAGAAAACGTCTTTAATCAAGGTTTACATCAAGCTAAGAAAAATCAAACATCTACACTTTTGAACATCTAGACGAAATTATTCATCAAAATCGCAAATGGTCCTGACAATTTCATATGAAATGGCATTTATATCGAAATCGGTCTCACATGTTCACTTCTTAAGCCAAACTTGATATCGTGTTCAAAGTTTTTAGGTGGTTTGTTGTGCTAAAATATTTAGAAAAATTCTAGTTATGAATTGAATGAACTTTATTTTCTCACTTGATACTCGTCCCTTCGAAATTTTATTTCGAAACTGATTGAACGAACCTTAACAAATATCAAAGAATTGCATATATTAACCAGAATGATGTTGCTTAATATTCCGTAATTTTTTTGAAATAACCGGAAAAATGTTGGATTTTCAATGATGAATGGAAGTTAGGCAATGTTGAATACTCAATAGATAGATTAAGCTGGGTGAATCTAATATAAATAATAAAAATTATTATTTTTTAATTTTTATAATTTCATTGTATTTATTATAATATTATTAGAATCTTTCTGTTGCACTTACTGCGGCGCGCGGTATATTTATTGTTGTGTGTACAACCAATAATAATAGTTGATGCACAAAAAATGAATTCCGTCACGTATGTAGGCAAATTCTCCACCACGGTTTTTAAATATGGGAGCAATGTTTCTATTAATAATTCTGAATCATTCCAAGAATTACAAGTTTAATCTTATGTTTGTTACGGTTGAAAATTTTGATCGTAGAAAAAAAAATTGTTCGGTGTTCATAACGATATTAGAATTATTCCATTTCGGAGTGTCCGTCTAGATAACTAGCTGAAATGTTCCAAGTTAGGCAATGTTGAATACGCGCTAGTGAATAAGCTGGGTGAATCTAATATTCTAATATAAATAATAAAAATTAATATTTTTTCTTAATTTTTATAATTTCATTGTATTTATTATAATATTATTGGAATCTTTCTGTTGCACAAACCGCGGCGCGCGGTATATTTATTGTTGTATGTGTACAACCAACAAACCAATAATAATAATAGTTGATGCACAAAAAATGAATTCCGTCACGTATGTTGGCAAATTCTCCACCACGGTTTTTAAATATGAGAGCAATGTTTCTATTAATAATTCTGAATCATTCCAAGAATTATAAGTTTTATCTTAAGTTTGTTACGCGGTTGAAAATATTGATCGTAGAAGAAAAAGTTGTTCGTTGTTCATAACGATATTAGAATTATTCCATTTCGGAGTGTCCGTCTATTCAACAACACGATAACAATAAAACGTTAAAAGATAACTAGCTGAAATGTTCCAGAGCTAAAAAATGAGCAAAATTGGGCCATACATACTACCACTAAATAACAATTTTTGTTTAGAATTTTTCATAAACTGAATAGTTATGCCACAATTTCAAACGTCTGTAATTACTACAGATTATAGAAGCATGCGTTTGAGCTAAATTAAGTGGTGGATTATCCATAAGGCAAACTAGGCACATGTTTAGGTGCACGAGGTTACAAAAGGGCGCGTGTGGAAGTTTTTAAACGAAGAGAAAAATAATACCTAAAAAATAATACCATCGGGATCATGTGACATGTTACTTTCCCGGGATAAAAGTATCCTATGTGTTAATTCAAGATATAAGCTACCTTCATACCAATTTCTTCAAAATCCGTTAAGTAATTTTTGCGTGAAAGAGTAACAAACATTCATCCTCACAAACTTTCGCGTTTATAATATTAGTAAGATGGAAACTAGAAGGGCGCTGATGAGGTGCTAGCCTAGGGCACTGTGGACATTTAATCCGCCTCTGGCTAAATTCATATGTATATAGTATATTGGTGTATGGACTACATAGTGCACAAGTCATATTTTTATACATCCGAGCTTCTGTAGGAGAATTAAATACACAGTTCGTGCATTGATAATGTAGAGACTTCAATATTTCGTCGCCTATACTCTAATGACGGATAGAATCCGGTATATTCGAAAAAAACAATTTCCGTAACTTTTAACTTTCAATGTCTTCATTAGCGGCCATGCGATTATATGAGACTTTTTTGCCCGGCTCTAGAATGTGAAAACGAAGGTTTATGCAAAAATTTAGCTTATTTAATTTACCCCGAAGATAACTTTTTATTTCATTCTCCTAATTTGATTGGATAATTATTCATTCAAAGCATAATGATTCAGAATTCTTGACAGGAATATAACTATTGACTAGATAGCGAGTTGATTCCCATTACGAATCATATAAACAAGAGCTTTTTATATCTATTTACATGTTTTATAACTTTTGTGTATCTGATAATTATTATAATAAAAATTATAAAAAAATGTTTTTAATGTTAATTAAATGAGTTTAATAACCTAAATAAAATAAGTATTTTTTAATAGCATTATAATAATAAGTTTATACTTATTTTAAATAATAATTTATAATTCAAATGATGTATTAATTAATTTATTTTTATACATAAATGTTTTTAATATATTACACTGTTCATACACCAGAACTAAAAATATTCAAATTGTGTTTGCTATTTGTGAGATGTGTTTCAATCATTGGTTACGGAGCGGCTGCTCGAAATTCTTCAATGATTTGTTCGTGCGACTGAATCTAAAGTGTTGAACAACGTAGACTAGGCAAATTTTCTCAGAGAGAGAGAGACATCAGAGTGAATATGAAATTGAGTTACGTAGACGGCAGTTGTAAAATTTATTATTTACAAATGTTACAGAAAATAAGTTCATATAATGGATTGTGTGCCCGCGTCGGCTTGACCATGGGTCTATAATTGTGCAGCTAATGGCTAGATGATTTTAGTAAATTGTATTTTTTAAAACCCAACATTTTACTAATATTAAGAGAGATTTCGAAATTATGTCTCGAAAACAAAGTATTAGGGTAATTAAACTCCAACTAGACAATCGTATAAACGACACCGGGTACACGATACAATGGTTTTAAAAGGAATGAGATAATTTACATTAGGCTGGATATTGTGTTGCAGTTGTTTAACCGTACAGTTCCTAGTGCTGTGGCCGACTGTTTTGTCGTTTGAGTCTAGCTGAGTCAGTGTAGTGGAGGTTTAAACAAATAGAGCATTTCACATTTACCTGACAACCTGGTACGTTCGTGCATTGGCCTACACTTTCCCTTCTTCTAGTGCAATATATGTTCAGGCAATGATGTCTTCTGGTGTTGAACAGTGTTTTCGATCTGTGCGAGTGTCGTCAAAACTTGCAACACTCATAGAAAATAGTTAAAAACTTATCTTCTTATTTTCTCAACTCTTCGGAAAGAACATTGAATGCCCCTAACTCTATCTTTTTCATATGAATTGGACGAACCTATTGTATCCTATTTTTTAAACCCGACTTCAAAAAGGAGGATGGTTCTCAATTCATCTGTATTTTTTTTTTAATGTTTGCCACCTCAGAACTCCGTCATTTATGAACCGATTTTGAATTTTTGTTTTAAAGGGTTTGATTTCAGATTGGTCCCATTGTCACCAAATCGCATTCTGGTGAGGGGATTCCCTGGAAATCGAGGAAAATCCTCATTTTATATGTGATAACCGATTTTTGCGAATTTTTTTTGAAAGGGTATACTCATTCATAATTTTACAAAAAAGAACTGACCCCAAAAAAAAACTTTTTGTTAAAAAATACATGTAAATAAAACTGAAAATCTGTTATAAAAAATGCATTAAAATTTAAAAAAAAAAACGGATAAAAAAAAAAGTGTTGCACTAAAAATTAGTTGGTCGTTTAGTAGATCTACCCATATTTAGACAAATAAAATCAGTTATAGAACTTCAAAGTCACTAAAAAGCGAGAAGTAAAACCTATTTTGACAAAATGGAAACCCGAGTTCAAAAATCAAATATTCTATAACAAAAAATGCACTAAAAAGTAAAAAAATAATTGCATATTCTTGTGCCAATTTTAGTTCACCTAAGCAAAAAATTTTAAATATATATGTACAATTATTGTTATTTTTGGAGGCGGTGTCCAAAATTTATGTGAATTTCTTTATGCTGACACCGACTCCAAAAATAACAATTATTGTACATATATATTTAAAAATTTTTGCTTAGGTGAATTAAAATTGGCACAAAAATATGCAATTATTTTTTTACTTTTTAGTGCATTTTTTGTTATAGAATATTTGATTTTTGAAGTCGGGTTTCCATTTTGTCAAAATAGGTTTTATCTTATTTTTTAAATTTCTATAATACAAGATACAAGTTAGTAACTGATCCCGCTCTATGTTCGTACTCTAGGTCCGATATGCTGGGCTGCTAGTCGGGTATATGTGAATCGAACTAAGTTTAGTGTCGTGGTCGGTTAAATGTTGTTTATATGACTTTCGGGTTGGTGTGAAATATATGCCTTTTAATTGAACCATGTTTTATACGAAATTTTTTTCATGTTTTATGTATGGGAATCCGTACTTAGCAATATTTGACACGAATTAAAATACGTCGTGTATTTCATATAATTGTGCTATAAGTTTATAAAAAAAATTTATTTTATTAACATGTGAATTGATATATCGTGTATACTCATTTAATCCTTAAATATTTTCATGTAAATATTGTTTTTCTTAATCTTTTAAATTCATCTGCTAATAAAATAATTTCATACAATTATTACATTTATAAGACTTCCCTGTCTGGTACACGTCTATTAATTAATTGAATAAAAATAAAAACTAATTTTTTTATACCAATAAAATATAAAATATTGTTTAATTGATTCATGTTGTAAAATTAAAAGTTGTAATAAATATAAGATAAATATCATACACTATTTTGCTCATGATATAATAACAATCATTTACTTTTTTAATACTGAGAAGGAGCTTGTTACTACTTACTATTTAATTATTAATTTATTCCTGTCTACGTTTTAATTAGTTGAGTATGTATTAATAATTAAAAGGAAAATATATATTATATATTTTATATATATAGCGAGTCAAATAGCTCACTACCTATATATACGCCTGTCAGTCGATGATGCAAAAGGTAATGAAGTATTTTTATTTTTTTAACTTGCATATATGGATATAAATATGTAAAAGACAAAAATGCTAAGACGGGAAACTCCTCGGGACAACTTTTGGATACATTTAAATGCCTATAACTGGGTAAAATTTGATGAAAAAGATGTATTGTAATGTAAATCCTTCATCCTATACCATCTTTCTTATATTATACTTAAGGACGTACCAGCACTGTGTTATGCAATCAGTACAACAAACCGGTTTGATTTTATTATAGCACCAATACATAAACACACAAACACATAGACAAAAACACTGTTCACATATACAAAATAATATTATGTTGAAGAAAAGGAATAATTTTAAACTTTAATATTTCGAAAACAAAACAGTAACACACGATTTTTTTATTTTAAATTCATATAATAAATATTTATCTTTACTACTCTCCTAGTTTTTTTTTAAATTCTGTTGTGAATTTTTTTCTAATACAACAGATAATAGTTGGGCGGGCATGAAGTTTCACATGCTTCTAATGAGAGAGAGTGAGAGAGAATGATAACTTTGATTTTAATTATGTCGCGTTCTAAACGGTCAAAAATTCTGAAACCCGACTTCAAAAATCAAATATTCTAAAACAAAAAATGCACTAAAAAGTAAAAAAATAATTGCGTATTCTTGTGTCAATTTAAGTTCACCTAAGCAAAAAATTTTAAATATATATGTACAATTATTGCTATTATTGGACGCGGTGTCAGCATAGAGAAATTGAAATTGAATCATATTGTCGTTCTTATTTCGAAAAAATATTGTATTTATTTAAATTTTAATGTTTCACATAAAATTTATCCTTCACATAAAATTTGGACACCGCCTCCAAAAATAACAATAATTGTACATATATATTTAAAAAGTTTTGCTTGTAAACTAAAATTGACACAAGAATACGCAATTATTCGGTTTTTGATTTTTTCAACGACGTCGGGTTTCGATTTTGTCAAAATATTTTTCATTTTTTTTAATTTTTAGTGAGTTTTTATTACATGCATTTTGTTTTTTTTTTTATTTGAAGTCGGTTTTTAAAAAAAGTTTCTTATTTTTCCATTATGAATGAGTATACCCTTTCAAACAAGGGGATCTCCTTATCAGAATGCGATTTGGAGACAATGGGACCAATCGGAAATCAATCCCTTTAAAACAAAAAACAAAAATTCAAAATCGGTTCATAAATGACGGAGTTCTGAGGTAACAAACATAAAAATAAATAAAAAAGCAACATACACACTAATTGAGAACCATCCTCCTTTTTGAAGTCGGGTTAACTAGTATTACAACTGATACCAAAGTAACTTGATAAGATATACATTATGATTTCTTCTTCTCAGAAAATTCGTTTAGTCTACGTAGATTCTACGTAACAAATATTTGAGTGGTAAATGTATGATTAACACACGTTATACACAAACAATAAATATATATCAAAGATAATTTTCTGAAGAAGTGAACTAAAAGTGTTTACGTGTGTGTGAGTATGTGTATTTGTTGCATTATTGTTTATTGCATTCCCGACGACTATTTCATTTAGAACAGGAAGAGTACAGGGTAAATGACCGTAAACAAGTGTTGCGAACATCATCAGTGCAACAAACATATACACATCGTCGAACATTATATTCACTATAGGAGACGACAACTAACTTCTTCGATACCTACAACAGCCAGCTAATGATTGCAATCTTTGTATTTTATTTATAATTAGACGCGAAAAGATCTAGTAGCTAGAGGTAGGTATTTGTATTCGTCTTTTATGTGTGTGTTTCTACATTTAAGATAGTTATTGTGTAAAACTATTGTTTTAAGATCTAAACATGAAAATGCAATGTCTGTATGCAATTGATAGTACCAATCGTGTGATATGTTCACGAAAACATTGCATAGACCGGCAGAGCTGACACGTAAAAATTACGTGAATGTTTTGTGGCTTTATGGTTTTATTATACTAATACCAAGCACGGATCTAGGGGGGGGAGTCATGGGGGTCATTATACCCTCAAAACTAAATATAATTTGTTTTTTAATTATAATTTTATTGCTTACTCAAATCTTACATTGAGATAATTCAATGGTGGGAATGAAATCTAGAGTGTTACGTAATTTAATACTACTGAAAAAATGTTGTTGTTTAATCAATATTTATCAACTGATGAGTAACAAATATTTTGCATTTTGCAATTTATTTTCCAATTGGTTATTGATAATCATAGTTGATTTGATATTAGTTTAATTAATTATTCAAAATAATTTTCGATGATAGTTTTTTAAAAATTAAGAATTAAAATAACTATCGGAAGACAATTAATTCAATTATCAATTGAATAAAATTGTGTTTAGCAATTGTTCTTTAGCAATAATTAACAATTGATATCTTAAAATTCTTTATAAACTTTTGTTTTCATTACATTTATTTACTTTTTAAACTCAAATAATACTTTATTTCTTTAATTCTAATTCTTGAAAGTTTTTCTTCAAGAATAATAATAAAAATTATTTTCCCAAGATTAATACTCCTTTCTAGTGGTTTAGTAATTGAAATACTACGAAATTCATAATTGAAATTTTTTTAATGGATAATTTATTTTAATTTTTAAGAAAATAAGACTTTATACATATTCTAATGTTTTTAGTCTCTGCACCCCCTCCCCCCAACTTGAACTCTAGATTCCCGCCTGAATAATACGAAGATTATTATCATTAAAATTAAAACCCAACTAGTTATATAACGCGGAAATTTATACATTATAATGATATTAAAATAATCATGGTACAATATTAGCATAGTAGACAGTTACTGGTTGCTTAAATTTTTCATCCTGTATACGAAGTTGTTGCATTAGGTCTCATAGCTGCGTAATGTGGTCCGTCGGAGAACGAGTCATTTCAGTTTTTGATTTTAGTCAACTTTATGCGTCGTCATGAAATGTTTTATATATATACAAATTGCGTCGAAACTTTGCGTGACAATTTTTATCCTAAAATAGGTACACATATACTGCTAGTGTCTTGATAATGGAATTTATGAAATCATACATATTGTGTTTGCAAAAACAAAATAATAAATTTAAATTAAATAAACTATAGATATCCAGAATTAATTTTAATGTGAAATAATTAAAAATGGCTTATTGATATACAGACCGTTTTCAAAAGCATTTCTAATAGGGTATCAATGTTAAATAAATAAATAAAATATTTACTATAAATCCATACATACTTGCATACATCTGGCTATAGCTTGCATGGTGTTTGTTTGATGACATTTAAGAGTAGGAGAGTTGTGATGCACATTATAATTGATAATATTTATCATTACGTATGTGAATGCATGGGAAATATTTGGTTGTGTGTTTTAATGGATTACCGTATTTCAACAATGGGTTATTACACAATAATAGAAAAAGTGCAAATTATTAAATGGTACTTTGGGGGACATTCGGCACACAAATGTGCCAATTTATTTATTGTGGCATTTGAGGATAGGCAATCGCCAAGCATTCGAACAGTTACTCATATGATTAGCTGTTTTGAAAAATGGGATTGAACTAGATATGTTGCAAAGACTGCCACAAAGATAAAGAGGATGAAGCCTCACAAAAAAAGGTAGAGAGAGATATAGAAGTTTGTAGTTTATTATTTATTGACGATAAATTTTTCGGATTTCTATTTTTTTTTTCTTTTTGGGGTTTTATTTATCTTTTAATTTGTGTGGATTGTTGTTTTATGTTATACCGTTAATAGAATACTATCATTTATTTTCAAATATTCCACATACAAATAATAAGGGATATTCAAAAAAGAATTTGCAATTGTTAGAAGTAATGCTAAGCTTAAGAAGACAACAATGAACATATTTAACGCACTCTCATTACATGTTAATGCATACTGAGTACAAAACAGTCCAGCAAGCATACACAACAGACACACTAAAGAGTACGCCCTCTATTTTTATTTCTTTATTAAGCATATTGTGTATACCAGTGTATAGTTTTAATAATAAATAATATTTAACATTGATTCTCTATTAGCAATTCTTTCCAACACGTACGGTATAATAGTCAATAATATAGCCACTTAAATAAGAACAAAATATAATACCAGTAGTTTTAAAAGTTGATAGAACTTACCAAAATATGATTTTGTTGAACAAATTGCGACAAGTAGTTGAGATGTATATAATACAGTGAGTGTATGCGAATATCATGTATTCAGAGTTAATACTTAAACGGAACTCAAAGGGGAGGCCGAAATATTATGGATAGTATGTAGGAGAGATGTGCCTAATGAAAGTCGTAACTCAAAGTGATAGGGGATTTGTTCATAATTCAATACATGGGATGCTAAACTACATGAAATAAAACATATTACATCAAATAAAATTTTTTCTTTTAATTTCAACCAATAAATTTGCTTCAAATATAGGATAATAATTTTATCCGTCGCGTAGTTTTAATGACATGAACAAAATGAATAATATACTTTTTCTTGTTTAATAAATAAGAAAACTATAAAATTTTCAAACCAGTTTGATATCGTTATTTGATGGGATCATATTTCCTTTATGGCGAACATTTACTGATCTTAAACTTTGCATGCATACACGTCAATAAGAAATTATAGAAATTAAATATTGCTAAAAATTTTAGAAATACTCTGTAGCTGGGAGTCAAGTAAAACCATTTGAAAACCATGAATAACACGATAATCAAGCGATAATATTATTTTGGGTTATCATTTTTATCCCGTTTTCCCACCCGGTCTGTTCATCGCTTACATATACAAAACTACAACACTTTAAATTTCAGAAATCACTTCATTCTTGTTTTGTATGTGTATTTTGTAATGTTTGATGTGTTTTTTCATCAAATTTAATGTCATTTTTGACGTTTACTGTGTGATTTTTCATCAAATTTAATGTCATTTTTGACGTTTACTGTGTGATTTTTGTCAAGCCAGTTTTTTGAATTCACAACTCCATGTCAATTCGTTTTTTTTTTGTTTGTTTCTTTGGTTTTTGTCTTTTACTTTTGAAAATGAGAACTCAAGGTTCTCGAAACGTCGAGTTATGATTTAATTTTCGTTAATCAGGCAATATTTCTATGTTCATTATTTTAAACAAATATATATCAATTGCCATGATATCCTTTTTAATATATATATATATATATATATGTTATATATACAGATTGTGTTGGACAGCTTTTCCTATAGTAAATCAATGTTAAATATTATTTATTACTAGCTGTCCGTCTGGTACTGTATGAAGTCAGTCAGTACACATATAAATAAAGTCAGTCAGTTATCTCACAGATATACTGTATGCGTATGGTTGTTTGTTTGTCATTAAAAAGTGGGGATTTACAACAGTGGGGACAATGCACATACTAAAGTGTACTTTCATCACATGTGTACTGACTGACTTCATACAGTACCAGACGGACAGCTAGTAATAAATAATATTTAACATTGAGTTACTAAAGCTGTTCAACATAGTCTGTATATAAATACAACGTATAAAATTGAATAAATAGATAAAATTTACCAAAAAAAAAAAAAAAATTGGAATATGAGTTTCATTAGCCAATTGTAATTGTACAAATAAAATAAATGAATAATATTAATTCGTATACAATAAAATATGAACTAACTAATCTTGATTAATTATAAGTGAATATTTATTATTTATACTAACATGGATAATAAGGTGTTTTTGTTGTGAATATTATTGACTGCATTTATAGTCAGTTGAACACAATTGCTTAATACTTGCTTGTTGTAATAATAATGCACTTTCCTATAAATAAATATTAAAACTATTACAACATAGTTATAGTCGTGTTCATGTTATATCCAATTAGGTATGTTTTTACTTTTCTAAATGTCATTACTTTTCTAATTTCGAAAGCTTCTTGAAAGGATGAAGAAGTTCAACCTCTAGAGGCAGCGATTAGAAGCTTAGATTGATGATAACCTCATCAAGACGCTGATTGGTATCTCATTCCTGATTGGGTATCGTGTCCCATTGGGACTTGTGTGTTAAGCAGAAATGCCGGTATCTCGCGATAATCTCTGTTTCAGACTACTAATTCCTGAATAAACAATACTACTCGTAAATATCGCCTGTCAAGTTACTTTTAACGGTTGAAAAATAAATCATAACCTTTTTTTTATGTTATAATAGGGAATATGCATGAAAAATTTTTTTCACATTTATTTTCAGAATATGAAAATACTGTTAATACTGTAATAATATTTAAAAACGAAATTAAAATTCGACAAATATCAAGGAAGCTATAAGCTTTTAAAAATTATTATCTGTCTCTTTCTTGCAAAAATACTAAAAACGGAGTTTTACGTGTATTTTAAATGGTGTAAGTGTAATATGACGACACATAACATATCAAGAGAGCTATCACCCTCTTTGTCTAGTCGGGAATTTCAATCATTCATATCTCGCTTATTTTTAAAGTTATTTAAAAAGTAATTTTACCTTGATATCTGTCAAGTAAACATGCTTCAATTCAAGTGAAAAAAAATTTTCATGCATATTCCCTATTATATATTGAATGGATATATTTCCGGACATTTCAGCTAGTATTAATATAATTTTATCTCTGGTCTTATGTATATCTATAATATAATGTGTATTCCATAATATTAGATGCATCTGTACGACACGCAGGACCCATGGCCACGCAGATACACACATATGAATTACTTATTTAGTTTTTTTTTCTATTTGGTGAGTTATTATAAACGAAGTTTTTTTGAAAAGATAAAACAGACTAAAATGTGTATGTATGCAGTTGTGTTGCCTACATAGATTCAGACTGAGTGTTTGGTTGGTTATGTGAGATTGTATTCTGGCGGCTGCTGTATGGGGAGATTGAAGCCATATATATATATGTTATATTGTATTATATTATAGAGTTTGTGTTGTTGATTCACAGTGGGAAATGTAAAATGCAATACAACAATATAATGAAATGTTTTATTATAAAAGTGAGACAGGGTGTATCGTGTCGCCGCTGCCTGCAGCCGCCAAATGTACGCTCAAGCTATATTATAAAATGATACAAAATATTATAAAATAAAATACAATACTTGATCAAAAGGAACATTGATTTATTTCAATTTTTTTTCTCGTTTTGTAATTTTCTAAATATTTGTTGTTAAATTTATTACAATTTTTAACCCGACCCGACTTAAAGGAGGATGGTTCTCAATTAGTCTGTATTTTTTTTTTTTAAATTTGTCACCTCAGAACTCCGTCATTTATGAACCGATTTTGAATTTTTTGTTTTAAAGGGTTTGATCAAGGTAGATCTCATTGTCATTCATCCCATTATGATCAGTAGGTCCGATTCTGATGAGGGTATCCCCGGGAAATCGAGGAAAATCTTAAATTTTATATGTGATAACCGATTTCTGCAAATTATTATTTTTTTTTGAAAGGGTATACTCATTCATAATGGGAAAATAAGAAAAATTTTTTAAAAACCGACTTCAAAAAAATTTTTTACAAAAATAAACCAGCCCCAAAAAAAAAAAATTTTTACAAAAAAAAACCCAGTTCCTTGTAAAAAAAACTGAAAATCTGTTATGAAAAAATGCACTCAAAATTAAAAAAAAAAAATTCGTTACGCAGGAGCTGCTTCAACTTAGCGAATTTCCTTGGAATACATAAATTACTCTCTAGCGGTCACAAAGTCTGATCAAAATGAAATGTCGTATCTGATTTTAGTATTTGCAAAGCCAATTTTGTTAATAAATGACATACGTCAAGGGGAAAGGGGGGCATAAAGATAGAAGAAAACACAAAATATAAAATATCTCTCTTAATATTAGAACAATCGAAAAATGTGTAAGAAACAAAGTTGTAGAAAAATATTGAGGAATTTAATTTTCAATCCTAAACCGTCAATATTTTTGTAAATATTAGTGTTACAGAAAAAATGATAAGAAACAAAATTACAGTAAAACTTAATACCTACAACTTTACTTCTTATAAAATTTTCGATTTTTCGAATATTAAGAGAGATACGTCAAATTTTGTGTTTCCCTCTTCCTCTAAACCCCCCTTCCCCCTTGTCCGATTTTACCCATTAACGAACTTGACCTTTTGAATACCAAAAGCGTCTCAGATACCAAATTTCATTCCGATAAAATGAAAACTGTGATCGCTAGAGTGATTACAGACACATATATATATATATATATATGTATATATATATATATATATATATATATATATATATATATATATATATATGTCCATAGATATATATATATAAAATTTACAGATGGTGATTTTTGACATCTACTAGGTAGGATCGATGGACATTTGAAGAAATTTTTGCGAAATTTTGACTTCGGTACGGGACCAATAGCTCTATTTCCTTTCAGGAAATTCGCTAAAAACGGATAAAAAAAAATGTGTTATAAAGAAATGCACTTAAAGTTAGTAGGTCGTTTAGTTGGTCTACCCATTAACAATTATTATAACAATTATTGTTATTTTTGGATGCGGTGTCCAAAAGTTATGTGAATTTCGCTATGCTGACACCGACTCCAAAAATAACAATAATTGTACATATAGATTTAAAAACTTTTGCTTAGGTGAACTAAAATTGGCACAAGAATATGCAATTATTTTTTACTTTTTGGTGCATATTTTGTTATAGAATATTTGATTTTTGAAGTCGGGTTTCCATTTTGTCAAAATAAGGTTTATTAGTTTTTGTTGTATTATACACTCACTTCCAGAAGTTAACTAATGCAAATAGTCAGGTTCCAAAATCGATTTTGAATGGATCGTTTGTATTGAGATACTTAAATAGTTTATTTTTGTCCATGGTTTCGGAAACATGGTTTCTTTAACAGAAAAAAATGATAATGATAATTATCATTTTATCTGATGAAAAAATTGTGTTTCCGAAACTATATAGTTTAAAAAAAACATTTTTTAGGGATCGGATTACAGATCGAAATTTATTAATACTGTCAGGTCCTAAACAACTAAACCTTACAATAAAATGAATAAATTGTCACACCCATATTAATAAAAAAACTTCGAGATTTCGATACTTTGTATATTTTCTTATAATAATAATAATAATAATAGTATTTTATTCATTAATATCAATACAATGATGTTGAACAAGTCAAAATTAATTAATTAAGTAGCACTATGATAAGAAATCTTTAATATCATAATAGCACATATTCACTAAATATTTTTTCAGTTCCACTTTAAAACGGTTGATTGATAAATCCTTGATTCCATCAGGTAAGCAATTATAAATTTTAATACATGCAAAACTTGCACTTTTCATCAGAAAGGACTTGTTAGTAAATGTAGATACTAATTGTTTAGTTTGCCTGGTGTCGTGATTATGCACATTCGCCACATTTTCGAATAAAATCATATTCTTTTTAACGAAAACGGATGATTCATAAATGTAGATAGATAGTAACGTATGATTTACAGGATGTTCGTCTATTTAATTTGAAAATGGCTCTGATAGCTGCTTTTTGCATTACGAAAAGACTTGATATGTTGGAAGAACCCCAAAAGATAATTCCATATTTGATGCATGGGTAAAAAAGACCATAGTACGCCGCCATGGTGGTCTGTAAGTCCGTTGTTCTTGACAATTGCTTTATTAAATATACATATTGGCTAGCCTTTCTACGAATAGAAACAATCAGCTCTATAAGCAGCATTTAACGTAATGTGAACATTATTAAAATTATCTATAAATTTCATGAGGATAATTACTAGCCAAAAATTAAAATACTATATGGGAAGTGAATCTACCAAATTTTTTTAGTGGATTATATCGAAATTTTAAATTGAAATCGGCATTTTGATAACAATACTAGCCGTGTGCCCCAGGGGATTTCTCATTTCATAAACCATCCGAATTTTCTCAAATGCAGAAAACCTAAATACCAACTTCCACGTTTATAATTTCAAAAATAAAATAACGCACTTCCCATACAAACTTTCGTTCCTTATTTTACCCCTTTAGTGGATAAATTTCCTAAAACGCTGATATAACTAAGGTATATTTAAATACAAAAGCCTAAACACCAATTTCCATATTTCTATCTTAAAAAAAGACGAGCTTCCATAAAAACTTTCACCCTCTATGTAACCTCCTTAGGGGATGAATTTCCAAAAAATATTTTCTTTGTCTCACCTACGTTATATATGTATTTATTGTGCAAAATTTCATGATTTCAAACTCACAAGTTTAGGCTGTGCGTTGTCCGTCAGCGAATCTGTAAATTTTTATAAAGTAGATATTAAAAAATTGTCCATTTCTCCAGTATAAATTAACTGCATCCAAGAACGACACACGATTTGTCTCCATAGTGCAATTTGAATCCGATTATTCTAAATATCCTAGATTATGTACTGTCTAAAGGTTCATTTCGATCAAAAATTTCAAAAAGGGACGCTATGAATTTCCTTTTTTTAAGTACTTCTACGTCAATATAATTATTTATAGTTACCATTGAGAACTGTTGAAATTGAATTCTTGGTTAAATCCAAAAAGTACTCCAAAAATTACAAACTAAGTACCAAATGACCACCTTAAAAGCACATAATTATTGCATAACATAAATCCATTTTGGAACCTTTTCTCTGATAAAATACAATATGGGAGGTGAACCTAGCCCTATTTCAGTGCATTATTTCGAATTTTAAATTTAAATCTGCATTTTATAACAATATATTAAAATTGATTACGCAGGAGCTGCGTAAAATTAGCAAATTTCCTTAGAATATATAAATCACTTTCTAGCGGTGACAATTTTAGTCCGATCAAAATGAAATATCGTATCTGATTTTGGTATTTGCAAAGTCAATTTTATTAATAAATGGCATAGGTCATGGGTAAGGGGGCATATAGAAAGAAGAAAACATGAAATATGAAATATCGCTCTTAATATTAGAACAATCAAAAAATGTATGAGTGAAGTTGTAGAAGATCATGTTTGCAACAATTAGTTACCTGCTTATTTTTTCTCAAACTAGTATAACTAATTTTAACTTTACTTATGTATTTTTCGATTTTTCCAATATTAAGGGAGTTATACCAAATTTTGTGTCCCCCTCCCTAAATCCCCTTTTTCCATTGTCCGATTGTCCATTATGCACCTGACCCACCGTTAATTAGATATTAATTAAATAATGTAACCAATTAGAGAAACTTGTTAACAGAATAATAAATGTTGGGGAATTAACGCAGAGGCAGCAGAGATACGTGAGAGGAGCGATTTCTCCCCCACCACTAACGTAGAGCTAGTCAATTTTATGCATTTCAAATCCGGTACAGTTTTTATAGTAAAATTTTTAAATATTTTGGAAAAAAAATTTACCTTTTTTTTCCGAAAAATCTAAATCTAAAAAATTATCCAAAATTTCCAGAGATCATTTTAATTATGAAAGTATAGATTAACTACATCCGAGATAACGAGAGAACGAACGACACACGATTTGTTACAAAATAGGCTTAACCGGTCATTACGCATATTATCTAATTGATGCGTATTAGTCTTAACAGAAACGCAATCTATCAAATCGTTACCTTTGTGGAATTATAAAAACAATCTTTAAAAATAAACCGTTATACGTCCATTCGTCAAGATTATTATTTTTCATGTTGTAAGAAACATGTGCATACATTCATCATAATATATTGTTAGTAGATTACCCATAAATACTTTGTAATAATAATTAAATTTAATAATATTATTTTCTATTAGTACTTGAATAAGTTGATTTCGTAATATTTACTAATAAGTATTGTTAGAACACTGAAGTTTTTAAATAAAAGATGGCATTTTTATAGTAAAAATAATAACTTGATTGGTAAATTATGTTAAAAAAATAATCGCTGTAAATAACTTACACAAGAGTTTATATATTCATCCGTTTAAATAGTTCCTTCTCGCTTGAAAATTTGACGAGAGCATTTTAAGTCCCGACATTGTAACGGCTGAAAACATTGATCGCGGATAAAATTTTTGGATATAGGTGTTCTAAAAATGACCTAGATTAGTTCTTCCACACGTCCGCCCGTCTGCCTGTAGATACGATAAATAAAAACGAAAAGAGCTGACGAAATTTAGCGTGTGTTTTCGACAACTAAGAAGTATGGTCAAGTTTTCACTTGTTTAATGGAAAATTTTTCACATCCCGTTTTTTCACCGCTTTTTAATGTAACTTAAGGTTAGGGTCTTGTTGAATTAAATTTGTTGGTAACTCGCTTTAATCATTTTAAGGTGATAAAATAATTAAATTCAGATACGTTCATCCAAATCGATAGATTTCCAGAAAAATGATGTAAAATATAAAACTTGAAACTCTGTTTTCCAGAAAAAATGAAGAACAATTGTACAATCAGCTTATAGTATGAATCTAGAGAGATTTTTTGGTGATCCGGTCCAATTATTTTAAGGGAATGCAGTTTCAACTTCCTTTTCTGCTACCTTAAAATGATTAGATGTCGCCAGAAAATTTATATCATAACAAAAAAAAAGCTACTTACTAATCTTAAGCTGCTTACTAATTTCACGGCCAGCGGACGGGTTGTTTATACGATTTTCGAATTTTCCGCCTTTTGAAACAACAAAATTTCATATTTTGACTAGGAAATTTTGTTTCCTGACTTGAATTGCATACTTTTTTTTTTACGCAAGTTCATGTTTTACATCAACCTGCCGACCTCCATTCGGGCACCGACTGATACGATCAGGTTATTATAAGTAGTAAAATTCACACATTATACATTTAAGGGGTATTTTTCGCACCCTTTCTTCGCTCTCTAAAGAAAGTACGATCAGGAATTGCAGAAATTTTTACCCTTCAGGCTTTAATCTTAACTTTCCTAAAAATTTTCCACTCAATTTGATTCAATAGAAAAAACAAATTACGAATTTGGACGCCTTTTCCTCGGAAGCTTTGAGTCCGAATTAAAATAATAATTAATACATAATTTCCGATCAGGTCGCCCAGAAATTTGTACTATCTATAGTTAGGCAACCGTAGGTAACAAACGCATTTTCAATTCAATTCAATAGATTAGCAGGCCAGAGACGGTATATTTATTCGTTTTTTCGTATTCTACATCTATTGAAATGAAAAATCTTAAATTATGTGGGGGGATTAATAATTTTTTTCCGACTCGTTTACATAAGTTTGTTTTGTATTCATTATATATAAAATAAAGTACAATCGTAAACTACTACATGATATATCAACCAACAACATCCTCTCCCATAAGTTGGTTAGAAACATGCGTACTAATATTATTATTATTATGATTATTTTCATTATTATTATTATTGTATAACGGTACTTTTTTTTTTTAAATCTCATACTGTGAATTATTTTTGTAACGACTATTTTATACGTTTTTCTTTCTTTTAAATGTTCATTTTTTTTTTAAATTCTAGTAAAAGATACAAATATTATATTTTAATGATGAATTAAGATAGTTTATTTTAAGTTACAGAAATATTTCAATAAAATTCTGTAATTAAATAAATAATAATAATGTTTAGACATATATAAATGAAAAAGGTTGGGATGACCAATGGACTTATTTAGCGATTACGACGCTCATTGTAGCGCGTCAAGATTTTTTTGTCCAGTTAATAATATTTGGAATACTCGCATCTCTTCATAGAGAATAACAGCTCGTCGATATGCTTCAATGCGCGTCGTATTCGTTAAATAAACCCAATGGTTTCAATATTGTTTAAATAAGTGTTTATTTTTGTTTTAAATACTTATTTATGTTTTAAAATAATTGGTTAAAATTTAAAAGCGATCGGTTGAGCTGTTTTTTTCAAATTATAGTGTACACGATCATTAAAAATGTAGTTTCGAGAAAAACAAACGCGTTTAAATTTTTAATTATTCAAAAATCGTAATTATGGTAGTTTTAGTAGTCGTATATTTCAATGAATACTGCTCGAATCTATATGAATGAACCTAAATGAGATCTATTTCGGAATAGCCCCCTCCCCCATCTCCATTAAATTCCCTCTTTTTTCAGCGGAAATCATCCATTATGATGAAAATGATGATAAAAACTATTTTCAGAATGGTAAAAGAACATCCATTAAAATTAAATTTTTAATTTAATTTATTCATTTTTTACCATGCTAAACGTATTTATGAATACGCAATTCGATTTTACTTTATTATGGTCGATGATGTAACTATTCTAATCGAGTACTACAATCTTTCACTTCATCGGTCATACCCCGAGATGGTCGGGTTTGCGTGTTTTGAGGCCGCCGCGCTAAAAGGCGTTCTATATATTTCAGATTCTAAAACTTTAAAAGTAAATAAGGTTTCTATTCCAACCGAGTACTACAATCTTGCATTTCATCCGTCATACTCCGAGTTGGTCGGGTTTGTGTCTAACCTCTTGACAAAATTTAATCAATTAATTTATGATAAAAAATGACAAATTTTACTGTATAATTACACCAACAACCTTTATAACAATTCACGGAGAGATATACATCCTAGCAAGTCAATATCCTGTAAAACCTTATGGTTGGACCAATAAATTAAATTACATTGAGTGAGATATACATAAAGTAAATCAATATCCTAACCATGCGATAATGCAGGCCAAGGCCGTCCTAATAAGTTTCCGCCATCCGTCCTATCCAAAGCACTGCTCCTCCAGTTTACCGTATGTCCGTATGGATGGTTTCAACGGAATCAAGCCACCTAACTGGTCTTCCTCGCTTCCTAGCTCCACATGATTAATGAATGTGAGATTTTTTGTTGGATTTGTGTCATCAGTTCTAAAATTTATAACTTTCACAATATGATGTTGCCTGTATTTTCGATAGATTTCAAAATTAAACTTTGATCTTCATCACTATTCTCATAAACTGCACCAAATATTTTTCTTAAGGACGTTCATCCATGAAGCTTGATAGTAGATAAAAAATTTTTGTTTAGTGAATTGAATAGCTCAATTCAGTAGTTATCCTCCCTCAAAAATTTAACACCTGTTGTCGATCATTTCAAAGAGTAATTATCGATTAAAAATCAAACTTTTAACACAGCGTCTTATGGAGAACAGAATTTTTTTGAACTTAAAATTATAATAACAATATTATTAAAGTAGACAGGATAATAAATAATGTTTATAAATATTCTTTAAAATATGCAGTTTATATAATTGCATTAAAAAAATGGTGTTGCCGAACATTTGAATTAATTATTTAATAAAATTAAAACTTTTTTGTTAGGTTTGTTTTTGCCACCATATTTTGAAAACTGGCGACCACACACGCTAAAATAATATACACATACACACAAATATAAAACATAGTTTACTGTCATATCTGCCACATTAAGTCAAATTAATTTCTAATTTACAATTTCCTGGTATTTTCCAATAAATACTTTTAGGACAAATCTTTAGGACAAATAAAAAAGGTTATAAATCGTTGTAAGATTATTGACATACTTTACACCTTTTTAAAATCCTAAATAAATTTTATTAAAGATAGTACTCATTTGACTTTAGCGTAGCAAATGAACGTCCTTAATGTTTTCCGTTTGAAGACTAATGGTTTATTTTCGAGAGATTTGGTTTGATGGCATCTATTTGCCATAGAGAGTCTGTTGTTTATTTCAACAGTTAAATCATTGTTGTTAGTGACAATAGTTCCAAGATATTTCAACTGTGAAATTGTTTCAAAGGTGTAGAGTTGTTTACTGTTAATGGTAATGAGTTACTTGTTTTATGAGAGTGATTTCCATGAATTTCGTTATATATTCATTTATTGTTATTGGTTTAATTTTTCAGTCTCAGTTTCTAAAACATTGAATGATTCTCTGGTATATTTTCTTGAACTGTCGACTAAAACAATTTTCCTTGGAGCTAAAAAATCGGATATAATTTCCTTTTTTTCAAAATTAAAATAATGTGTAAAAGACATTTGCTTCGCCTTAATAATCATGAATTAAATGTAAATGTAAATTGTATTATTTTCCTTCAAATTGTTCAAGATTCAAGTTTCAAATTATGAATGTTAAAAATTATCAATAAATTTTATCAAAGCCAATGGACTTTGTTGTTGATATTATATTTATATATATATATATTTTAATTTTACGATTGTATTGAACTAACTAAAAGTAAAGGCATATGTGCAACAGATTTACGATTATTTTTATATAATAGATTAGGTATAAATGCTTTCCCCTTACGCCCAGATTTTTAAATTCAGAAGTGGTAAAAGTAATTACATCATAATAATATACAAAAAAAGATGAAAAGCGCAGTTTGGGTTCGCTTCATAGATTTTTCGTAAAAACCTCCTGCACATGATCGTTTGGCCGTAGACGTTTGGACTGCCGCTGACCGCTGAATTCCCGATGGTCCAGTTATGTGATGTCACAGGAAAAACAGCGCAACAGATACGTAAAATATGATCTATCTGTTTTAGAATCAACCATTGTAATGCATTATTGGTCTCAAAGTTATTAACTATTATTAAAGTTATCAGAATGTCCGACCGACCACCAGTGTTACGAATTAAACGACGTTTTCACGTCCAAAGACAAATTATTATTTTTACCAACTTTTGCACTTACCCCTGGCTTTGATTACTATGTCATCGGCATAGGCCAGTTAATAAAGCTAAAACCTGTCAGTTTGTTGAGAAGCTCGTGAACCACCAGACCCCACATTAGGGGGGATAACACTCCCCATTAAGGGAAGCCTCGGATTGTATCAACTCTGATCTTTGCTCCCAGATGAGTTTATCCGTCCTTGTGCCCAACATCTCGCACATCCATTTTGAGATGTATTATCTGACGACCTTGAGTGAGGTGTTGTTAAACGCTCCCTCTATGTCCAAGAAAGCACAGACGGATTTTCTTATTATCGAGTGTTCTGACTTTGAATAAGTTCTATCAGCTGAAAAAGAGTGGTTTCTGTTGATCTTCCCGCTCTATAAGCATGCTGTCGTGAGTGCAGTGGCACTCTTCCAGGACTTTTTTAGTAAAAAAGATATAAGGCTAATAGGGAATATGCATGAAAATTGTTTTTCACATTTATTTTCAGAATATGAAAATACTATTAATACTGTAATAATATTTAAAAACGAAATTAAAATCGGACAAATATCAAGGAAGCTATAAGCTTTTAAAGATTATTATCTGCCTCTTTCTTGCAAAAATACTAAAAACGGAGTTTTACGTGTATTTTAAATGATGAAAGTGTAATATGACGTCACAAAACATATCAAGAAGGCTATCACCCTCTTTGTCTAATCGGGAATTTCAATCATTCATATCTCGCTTATTTTTAAAGTTATTTAAAAAGTAATTTTACCTTGATATTTGTCAAGTAAACATGCTTCAATTCAAGTGAAAAAAAATTTTCATGCATATTCCCTATTATTTAAATTTTAATAACTAAAAGTAAGAAACTCTTTCTCCACCATCAGTTAAAATGTTCTAAGTATTGATTACGATAAAATCTATTATCATTTAAGCGTAAGTTTATCCGTGGCCGAACTATATTAAAGACACAACCATAATTATTATTTACTCTTTTGATTTAAAAGTACACAGTTAATGGGTAGATATGTATAAATGAGAATCCATCCCATCCACATATATTCTATACACTAATATTAAAACCAAACACAATAATATTCCTTCTTGTCCGAATGAGATGGCAGTGAGGCAAACAAGCAGACAAGTGACTACATACATAAGGTGGATGCGTTCAACATAAATAATCAGGTCAATCGCCTCATTTTATTTGTATAAGTGTAGTTACATTTTAAAATCATATGTTTTCATGTTATTTAGGTTTTGTTCTTCAATAATATGCGTACGTATGTGTGTGTGTATTTATTTTTATATTTTATTATAAATAATACAATTGGCTTTTGTATGTATGTATGTTTTTTTTTTCGTTTTCATCTTGAAATATTATTGTTTTATTTACTTTTTTTATTTTAAGTTTATGTATAATGTTATGACGTCTATGTTTATATAAATCGTTTTCTTTATATGCAAAACTTTATATTTTATTTGTAGTTTTACAGACGTATGTATTGTATACATATAACATGTATTTTATTATATTTGGTATAGTGATGTCTGTAAAGTTAGTATTTTATGTGTGGAAACTGGTAGATGCTATTATGATGATATGTGCATACAAATTATTTCTATTCCTCGATTCTATGTTCAACTGAATTGTTGATGGTAACATTCTGAAAAATATTGAACCACTTGTGAAAGCTGTGTTAAGTTCAGACATTAGAAAGAAGTCCTGAAATTTTAATCTGCAAGCTTATATATATATATATATATATATATATATATATATATATATATATATATATAAATATAAGATGTGAATAATTCTATATACACAGCATTGTATTTAGTATGTTATTTAAACGAACGAATTAAAAGAAAGACGGAAGATTCGCGCATGCCTGTTATCGCGCACGTGCGGCTGCACATGCATATATTAGTTTATATCAGAGGCGGGTATGTTTTCAAAAAATCTAAAAATATAAGCGGTTTTTAGTAAGTAACTTAAAAAAAGAAAATAATGAATTCAACATTTAAAAATGTTGGCAATACATTATAATGGGTGATTTTTTAATAGCTATAGGAAATTTTTTCAAAAAAAAAACACATAATATTCAGAAAAATGCATGAAATCTTTATTTGAATCGATAGTACGGTCCATATAATTTAATGTTTGAAGATTATTTCATGCAAATGTTGACCGCGGCTGCGCCTCAAATGGTCCATCCGCTTAGTCCAATTTTGGCATACTCTTTCCAACATTTCGGCCGGTATCTCACGAATAAATGCTTCAATATTGTCTTCCAATGCGTCAATCGAAGCGGGCTTGTCAGTATAGACATGAGCTTTAACATAGCCCCACAAGTAGTTTAAAGGCGTTAAATCGCACGATCTAGGCGGCCAATTAACCGGTCCCGAACGTGAAATAAACTGTTCACCGAACTTGCCTCTCAATTGGTTCATTGTTTCGCGTGCTGTGTGGCATGTGGCACCGTCTTGTTGAAACCACATGTCATGCAAGTCAAGCTCTTCCATTTTGGGCAAAAAAAAGTTGGATATCATCTCACGGTAGCGCTCACCATTCACAGTTACGTTGCGATTCGCATCATCTTTGAAGAAGTACGGTCCAATGATGCTACCAGCCCATAATCCGCACCAAACAGTAACTTTTTCTGGATGCATTGGTAGCTCTTGCAATGCTTCTGGCTGATCTTCACTCCAAAATCGACAATTAGGATGTTTAATGAAAATTTTTCACTTCAATTGAAGCATGTTTACTTTACAAATATCAAGGTAAAATTACTTTCTAAATAACTTTAAAAATAAGCGAGATATGAATGATTGAAATTCCCGATTAGACAAAGAGGGTGATAGCCCTCTTAATAGACATTGTGACGTCATAATGTACTATCACCATTTAAAATACACGTAAAACTCCGTTTTGCAAGAAAGAGACAGATAATAATCTTTAAAAGCTTATAGATTCCTTGTTATTTGTCGGCTTTCAATTTAGTTTTTAAATATTATTACAGTATTAACAATATTTTCATATTCTGAAAATAAATATGAAATATTTGGTATCATTCAACTACCCAATTCTGCTTATTTACGTATCCATTGAGCCAAAAATGAGCTTCGTCGCTGAACACAATTTTTCGATAAAAAAGTGGATCTTCCGCCTACTTTTCAAGAGCCCATTCACCAAAAATTCTGCGTTGAGGTAGGTTGTTCGGTTTCAATTCTTGCACCAGCTGTATTTTGTAAGACTTCACACCTAAATCCTTCTGCAAAATTTTCCACGTTGTTGAGTAACAGAGGCCCAATTGCTGCGAACGGCGCCGAATCGATAATTGATGGTCATCACTAATACTGGTCGATACAGCTGCGATATTTTCTTCAGTTCGCACTGTACGTAAGCGTGTTGGTGGTTTGATGTCCAACAATGTAAATTTGGTGCGAAATTTAGTCACAATAGCCCGAATAGCCGCTTCAGTGGGTCGATTAAACTGACCATAAAATGGAAGAAGCGCGCGATGAACTTTCTTAACAGAGCATGCATTTTGATAATAAAATTCAATGAATTGTAAGCGTTGTTCGTTTGTAAGACGATTCATGCTTAAATTATAGACCAAACTGAAGATGTTTGACAGTGACACAAAACACGAAACGTACGTGAGCTGTCAAAATCAGTGTTGCCAAAAAGAAAATAGTTAAAAAATCACCCGTTACTAATACATTGAAACTAGGAATTTTTACAATAAAAAAACCACTGGCAATGCAACAACATGTACTATGTAATTTTCGCTGCCTTGTTAGAAGTCCTATTTGTTAGAAACCTTTTCATACAAATAGGACTTTTTTTAATAAATTTTCGTCATTTCGCTTACAACTCAATGCACTATTACAAATAAAATTTAAACTAAAATGAATACAATTCTATTAAACCCTGATGCTATATGTTTCAAGATTATGACTGGACTATGCGCAGTGTTGCCGTGTATCGGTTTGGTAGACTCAAATTAGCTTTAAAAACGGGTTTTCAGGTAGGTTGCTCGGAACCGTAATTTTTTTTTAATTGGGTTATTATGACGTACTGAATATGACCCTAAGTTTTTACGTTCCAATTCGTGACGAAACAGGGTCAAAATTGAATTTTTTTTATAACAAAAAAGGGTTTTTTCTTAATATCTTTTTTAAAACTAAAATTTAAAAAAATGACCAAGAATATTTTAAATTCGGCACATTATTTCCGTCTAACATTCGGCACATTCTTTTTACATATAAAAAGTATACTTTGCTCTAGTTAAAAAAATGGAGTAATTTTTAGATTTTTTATTTTAATTTTTTGCATTTTTCAAACTGGGAATTTTTTTCTCGAATTCTAATAAACCGATTTTAATGTTTATAGGCTCATTTCTTTTCTTTTTTATATAGAATATAATAATATTCTTTGTCATTTTTAAAATATTTAGTTTTAAAAAAGATTTTAAGAAAAAACGCTTTTTTGTTATAAACAAATTCAATTTTGACCCTGTTCCGTCACGAGTCGGAACGTAAAAACTTAGGTTCATATTCAAGACGTCAAAATGAATTGATTTAAAAAAAAATTGCGGTTATCAATAACCTCTCTGAAAAATGCTAATTTATGTTTGACAAAGGCTATTATTTGGTTTGAACGTTTATTTGATTTTAACGTTACAGTTGCATATTTAGGAATTTTCTCAGAATCAACAAGACCTTAAATCTAAATAACAACAATACAGATTATAATATTCTCATAAATATAACACGTATAAACATTTCACGAAAATTTTAAATTCAATTTAAATTAAAAAAGGGACAAACAGAGGAGAAGTCTATATAAAAAATATTACTATTCCTTAAATACACCACTGTGCATGTAATATTTATTGTCAAGAAATGTAGCTAGATGGCAACAGTTTTGTTAACTTTAAAGACATTATTATGGGTTTAAATTTATTTATGTTTTATGGTCTTTGAAAGCAGTAGTTATATTGACATCGTAACAATTTCATTCCATTTACAAATATAAAATTGTAGAATATAAAATATGAGAAATTTAAGTAGACTATCGAGTCTTATTTATTTAGATTGATAAAACGGCTGGCATTTATAGGAATTTAAAATTTTCGGATCGCAAGAACATATCGAAATAACTCTTCATGTTATCTAAAACCAAATTCTTCAAAATTTCAAACGAATAGCTTCAAATGTGAAATTCAAATTGATATAAAAATTCGATTAATAATAAATAGTTTGGCTATAGTAATAACCAATATAAACGAAAGCGAAACTTCACTGTGGAAGAAATTCTAACGAGTATAAAATCAAGTCGGCGACACTTGTAATATTCATTACAAGTATTGGAACATTGCAATCGTAAATATTTCTGTAACTATTAAAGTTACAGAAAAAATGATGAGTAGGTAATTTATAGTAAAGTAAAATTAATTGTTCCAGATGAATATCGGCATAGTTCCTATCAAAGTCGTCTGCAGTCGCATAACCTACCAATTCCTAGTCTACATACAAATGTCTTGACCTCCACCCACATCTTTAATGTATAGGTACCACAATGGACCTTATGACCCGTTCGGGGCAGACACAACAATCTAACCTAATCTAATGTTAAGAGAGAAATTCTAAGCTTAGCGTTTCTTCTCACTAAGCCCTTGAAATATTTGCTCAAATTTTAATGTTCTAATAATTATAATAATATTACAACTGTTGTCATGGTAACTTACGTAATTATTATGACATTTTTTTTTTTTAATATTCTGTTATCATCCTATGAAACAATCGACAATTAAGGAAATTTAGAATGGAAATAATTTCCTTGTATTTAATTCAAAACTACGAACATAAATTCAAACTGTCAAACTAGCATAACCTTGTTTTTTTTGCTTCTATTGAACGTATAGTTGTCAAGTTTATAACCAAACAAAAAATAAAATCAAACAGGAATTTAGTTTATTAAGTCAATTACATCGAAGGTAAATGTAAAAAGTGCAATGTTCAGTCAATTAAATCTAGCGAGTCACTCAACTCTCACAACAATCCACGATATGTCCAATCTATATGTATCCATCGATCCATCCATCCAACAGTGCAGTCCATCTTAGAGAAATACAAAAGAACTATGAAGAATAAATAGATGGAAGTGATTTTTTTGTATAATAAAAATCCAATAGTTACTACATACTAGTGAAGTCGAAGTCTATTATATTGTAAAACCATTACCATGTTTGACCGGTTTCATAACATTCATTTAATATTATAAAAAAAACAAAAAAAACAACCATAGAGTGATGGTTAAATAGAAATGAAAAACATGAAACAATATTTTATTATTGCAAATTTTATGTAATATAAAATGCATTCTGTTTATGTATGTTCTATTATTCTTTTAAGATTCCGTACCGTTTAACAATTAACCTTACATTGGTTAGGGCCAACGCACACCAAAAGAGCAAAACTGCTTTAAACAGTGTTAGTCAGCCTAACACTGTTTTGTTAAAAATAGAACATAGGAAATTACATTGCATACGTACACTGATAAGACGTTAAGCAAAAACGTATTGTTTTCGATGTTCGTATGCGTACGCATACGATGTATGCGGATGTGTGCGTATGCAATGTAATTTCCTATGTTCTATTTTTAATATAAAACCTATTTTGACAAAATGGAAACCCGACTTCTAAAATCAAATATTCTATAACAAAAGATGCACTAAAAAGTAAAATAATAATTGCATATTCTTGTGCCAATTTTAGTTCACCAAAGCAAAAATTTTTAAATATATATGTACAATTATTGTTATTTTTGGAGGCGGTGTGCAAAAGTTATGTGAATTTCTCTATGTTGACACCGCCTCCAAAAATAACAATAATTGTACATATATATTTAAAAATTTTTGCTTAGGTGAACTAAAATTGGCACAAGAATATGCAATTATTTTTTTACTTTTTAGTGCATCTTTTGTTATAGAATATTTGATTTTAGAAGTCGGATTTCCATTTTGTCAAAATAGGTTTTATTTCTCGCTTTTTAGTGACTTTGAAGTTCTATAACTGATTTTATTTGTCTAAATATGGGTAGAGCTACTAAACGACCAACTAATTTTTAGTGAATTTTTTTATAACATTTTTTTTTTACCCGTTTTTTTTTTTTTTTTATAATTTTTAGTGCATTTTTTTATAACAGATTTTCAGTTTTTTTTTACAAGCATTTTGTTTTTTTTTTGTAAAAATTTTTTTTTTTGGGGTCGGTTTTTTTTTTGTAAAAAATTATTTTGAAGTCGGTTTTTAAAAAAATTTTCTTATTTTCCCATTATGAATGAGTATACCCTTTAAAAAAAAAAAAAAAAATTTCGCAGAAATCGGTTAACACATATAAAATGAGGATTTTCCTCAATTTCCCGGAGATCCCCTCATCAGAATGCGATTTGGTGACAATGGGACCAATCGGGAATCAAACCCTTTAAAACAAAAAAAAAATTCAAAATCGGTTCATAAATGACGGAGTTCTGAGGTAACAAACATAAAAAAAAAAAAAAAAACAGACGAATTGAGAACCATCCTCCTTTTTTGAAGTCGGGTTAAAAACTATCTGTTAGGTTGACTAACACTGTTTAAAGCAGTTTCGTTCTTTTGGTGTGTGTTGGCCATTAATACCAGGGGTTTCTAAACTTTTTTTTTGGATAGAACATTTTGAGAATCACCTTGTTTAATTGACGGGAAAAAAACTTGTATTTACAATTGTGTCTAGGTCAACTTTTAAATTAAGTATTATACGCAAAACGCATTTTCTCCAGACTTAAGGTGTCGCTATGTTGAACACTTACGGAAATTGGGATTTATAGAGACACTTGAGGTACGAACGGAAACGCCCCAAGTTAATGTATAGACAATGTTAGTAATAACAAACTTTATAAAAACAAAATTTGACATTCATTGCTAATGGTCAAAGACATTGGAAATTAAAAAAATAATAAGTAAATGTCTTTCGATTATAATTTATTTATATTTTATTCTATTTTATTTGAATTTACTAATATTTATTTTTATGGTATGAAGTCTATCAATGTTGTAATATTAACATACCGAATTTACAGTTGGCACAACTAAGTGACAAGCTGAGAAGTGTGTTTGTATTGGTTTATTAGATAGATAGATTGTAGCGGCTGTCCTGGACGGGCTACACCTCGGCCATAAAGTCCATTGTGATGCCTTACGATGTGAGGATGTGAGTGGAGGACTAGGAATTTTGTGTGTAGACTAGGAATTGGTAGGATGTGCGGTAGGATCTGCGGGCGACTATGATAAGCACTATGCCGATATTCATCTGGAATTCGTGAAGGAAACTGTAGAAAACCTTCACATGCATATCCGGTTACTTCGTTCTTGTCCATACTCCGACAGTTTCGTCAATTAACCGCCCTTTTTTTTAAATAATTGACAAACTGCCGATGTCGGGATTCGAACCCATAACCTCCCAGTCCCCAAGTAGACAAAGCGCGTTAGACCGCTCGGCTACTTGGCTGGTATTGGTTTATTAACGTTTATATATTTTTCTCGCTCATTTCAATGTTATAAATGTCATGTGCGGTGCACATTTTAAAAACAATGTTGTATATCTTTCTATAATGACTGCGTTCAACATATTATTGTGCATATTCATACATTTAAATATTCATTTAGAAAAAAAACTATACGTGATTTTGATTGCACACCACTAACGTTACGTCTATATGTAAGTAAAATTTTTAAGTTTTCTGATCGCTGTATCAATAACAAAAAATAATTATTAATTACTTTTTGGAATATCTCCATTTAAACCTATATTAAAAGTTCTAAATTTGTTAATTTTTTTCGCGATAACTGTATACAGAATTGTGCTTTAACCCTGTAGGATAGTTCACATGTACCGTTTTTTCGAATTCCACTTCGCCTTCTCAGAAAATTATGAGCAAAATGAGCAAAATCTGTCGAAAAGTGGTTTCATGCTGGAACATCCTTAAAATTAAATTTGTAATTAAATTTCACCACTGCCTGTACCAAATTGTTATGGTTATTGAAATTCGTAATCGTGTATTTCAATTAAATCCTAGATTTAAATTTATATCAGATTTTAAAAAAAAAATTAATTTATAATTTACTCGTATATATTTTATAAACTAAATTGTATTGGCCTAATTATTTTTGTCATTTTACTTTTAATAAATAAAAATTATTTATACAATAAATAATTTATAATAAATTTATTATTTATAAAATTTATTATTATTTATTGATTTGATGAAAAAATTATTAATTTTAATTAACCCTCAGTTTCCAAAATATTGTTTAACATAATTCTGTTAATCCAACAACGGGCCCACTTTTGCAAGATTTTGTATTTGTGACATTATGCTCCAAATTAAAATCAACTTTCCGTGTCATAATTGATTAAGTTAAAAACTAATTTTTTCTACAACTTCAGTTTTATATTTCATTCTTTCTATACCGAAATATTAATATTGTCTATTATTTCATACGTAAAGAAAGAGAGGCAGGGTGATAGGTTGGTAGGCAGGTGGAGGGGAGGGGAGAGCGAGAGAGGAGAAAGAGAGAAGAAGAGAGTCTGTATTTTCATGACTAAAGCGTGCTAAGGACGATATTTGCGCCCCTTTGTCCAAAATTCTTTCAAATCAAGGAAATATTGTTTAAACAAGATATGTATTAGTGATTTGTTAGGGATAGATTATAGTGAGTAGGATTTTTTCGATATGAAGAAATTGCTATACACGATATAATTAATACACTCTACGTACATAAATATCACGATCTATGTATAATATGCCATGATATAACGTTCTTTGTTATACCCGAACAGCACTCAGCTGGATACGTCTCCCCACCAAAGACTGATCTAAGACAGTGCATATGCATAATACTTTGTATTATAATGTTGAATGCTTTATAAGTATTTGGTTGACAAATGATCAAACTTGCCTCCGATTTTAACAAAGCAAACCATATTATAGTAAATTGCATATACACAGCGATAGATATACATACACTGTTTCCAGATTTGGTGTAGTTTAAAAAACACACTGTATACCTTACAATACCTGAATAAAACAGAAGCCCTGTTCAGTTGCAAATAGCATGCTTGTATTGTAATATTATAGGTTTACATTTAGTTTGTACGGATACAACATCCTTAATATTCACTTTATTTAGATTTTTATCTCTTTTCATTCTGTTCCACTGTTAATTCATTTAAATTCTAATTATTCTAAATATTATTCAGCTAATAATTGTGTTTTTCATTGTTACAGGTACGAAGTGAATTTAGTTTCCTGTTACTCCTAACTCGTAAGTAATAAGTGTAAATAACTTTTGGACAATAAAAAAATAAATTTAAAAACTCGACTGCGTAAAAACGAACTAAAAATAAGTACTTTTTAATTTCGAATAGAAAAACCTTATGTCAGCTCATGCTAACAGGTTTAAATCTATATTTAATGACTGTGAACAAATAGACTAGAGCCTTCGATAAGAAGTTTTCATTTATTGACTTTTGATTAGAAAATTAGAAGTATTTTCAAAAATTGGCACGTTTTTACGCAATCGGGTTTTTTGATATTTTAATATCAAAACGGCTTTTCAGACTTATAACAAAGACTTATTTATAAGAATGGTTCGATTTCCAAAACTGGCAGTTTGCCAATTAAATGAATTTAAAAAAATTAATGGGGTGGTTAATTAATTGACTAAACTGTCGGCGTATGGACAAGAGCGAAAGTAACCGGCTATACTTGTAAAGGTTTTCTACAGTTTCTTTTTACCAACTTCAGATGAATATCAGCGTAGTTACTAACAAAGTCGACTGCAGTCGCACAAACTACCAATTCTTTATCTGCATATAAATTCCTTACCCTCTACCCACATTCTGAATGTATAGGTATCACAATGGGACTGATGGTCAACGTGTGTTCCGTCCGGGGTAGCCTAACTAACCTAACATAATATAGACTTCTTAAAAATAGCAATATTTGCTTATTAAATGTATCCCTTAAAACTTAAATGTACTAAAAATCAGAATCAGATTAGTATTGGGTATTAAAAATATACAAAAAAATGACCACATACAGCTGTTTTCGTTTCTTGGATACTTAATATATTATATGCCAGCCTTGGATATAGCCGTCAACCGTTTGGATATAGCAAGGGAATAAAGAAACCCAGATACTTACATAGATATGAGCGAAAAACAACTCGACCTTTTTCAGTGATATAAAAATATTTTATTTGATTGGAGGTATTTGCAACGAAGGTTGAGATTTTCAACGATGTATGTAAACGGTTCGTGCTCCATTTAGTGTATAAAACAGGAAAAATCCCCCAAGTTTATTCATAAGATTCGATTATCATGCAAATGATTGAAATAGTGAGAATATTAAAGTGGCCTTAGCTGTTTAAATTATTTATTAACTAAATAAACAGCCTAATAGCGCTGGAAAATTGAACTGTCTTAGCGATACATACATAAGGATATTTTTTGACACAATTAAGTATGAATAATATTGCATACATAATTTCCTTAACAATATATCAAATAAATCTATTTATTATCTATTATTTCTTATAGTCATTCCATTTATTGAAAACTTTCATTTATTGCAAAAATGATTATGCAATGAAATATTCATATACGTATCCAATTATAAATAGACAGAACTTGTGTTATCACTGCCATTGTTTATTTAACACACCCTTAATCGCAATTCGGTACACATACTGAAAATAGTACACATCTGTCGGGAATCAAATCCCGGACCCCATATGTAGACGAAAATTGCCATTCAATTTAGCCCACAGATGTCATAGTCTCTAATATCAGTAATATGTAATCTATGACAACATATGATATTAGCAAAATTTTAAGGATTATTGAGTATATAATAATAATGTGGTTTTACTTCCGTTTCTGAGACTCCATGATCTATAACAGAGGCCACTCACATAAATATTTCTTAACTTTTATTAATTCTTTTAACAATAAATTAATTAATCTGACAAGGAATTTGTATACAGATAATTAATTGGTATGTTGTGCGGCTACCAATTTGTAGCCGACGTTGTTAGTAACCATGCCGATATTCATCTGAAGTTCGTGAAAAGAAACTGCAGAAAATTTTCATAAGAATGATAGTTCCAGGTAAATTTGTTCTTGTCCATACGCCAACAGCTTAGTCACTTAACCGTCCGTAATAGCTATATCGAAAAGTCGTTATATAAATTTGACATGAATGTAACTTACAATGTATAGACAGTTTTGCAAAATTGATAAATTATTAAATAAAACAAATAATTTAAATTTTTGTAAAATCACTTTATTTGACTAGTTTCGGAACACAGTTCCGTCCCCAGAAATAAAAAATGAAATGCATACATTTCATTTCATTTTTTATAACTGTGTGCCAAGGCAAATAAAGTGATTTTACGAAAATTTCAAATATTTGTTTTATTTAATAGTTATAATGAATTTAACGACCCGCATTCAATACAAAATTGACAAAATTATGTCTTATAGCTTAAGAAGGTGATGGAATTGTTTAAAGCGAGAAAACTATTTCTTTGTTTTCGAAATAGTGTTGAAATAATTTTTTTTTTCCCGTTAGTAAAACGTTTAAAATCAATTGTATTCATCAAAACATGAAGAAAAACCATGGGTAAACTCGTATTTCGTAAACAAGGTATTGTCAGATTTTATTTAACATTTGTAAAAGTATTGTAATAGGCGGTTTCATTTCTGAAGAACACATGTAGTACACAAATTTGCAATCATTGTCTTTATTTCTATTTAACCCTCCTATAAAATGAGAACTTTGGTCAAAATAAATGTTTTTAAGCGTGAATTAATGCATAAACTATTTGGATTATTTTTACAGAAATGTGGCTAATATCCTATAATAGTATCCTTATTCTCTCAAATTAAAATAAACGAAGAGTATTAAGAATAATACTGAGGTGAAAAAATTATACGTATGGCGGCCATCAAAACACGGATCACGTGGCCAGCGCCTTTGAATTCGATTACAAATGTTTTATAATGACTGGCAATGTTATCTATTCTCATACATATTTAGTTTATCTATTACTTTGAAATTGTAAATATTTTATGTTTTAACGTCAAAACGTCTGTTCGCTAGTTAGACTGGTGGTTGTTCGAACATTCTTGTGTGACAAAATACTGAAAGATTTCAATCGCTAATAACTTCGATAGATCATGTATTGATGCATTTATCACGTTATATTTGCTTTGCCTGTGACAACATCGTACCAGTGTATGCGCATGCGCGTGAGTGGTTACGTGATTTGTTTAAAGTTATAAATTAGTGTAGCGTGGAAACGTGTTTAACTAGAACATTGATTTTCGTGTCATTGTGAAGAGCTTGCGGAGCACTGCTTTAGCAAAGACGATTAAAGTATTCGCCGGAATATAAGTAAAAATCGGTATTAAAGGATAAATTACAAAAAAATTGAAGATTTCCTCGAAATATGCTCGAAATTATAGAAATATTCCTCGCATATCAGAGGATAGCTTGTGTCGAAAGGAATTCAATGAGCCTAAAGAGTCCAGTGCCGAACAAATGCGAGAGCTACGACAGCGTCGAAGAAGAAACGAAAAAACGGTGCAAAGCGATTACGTAGCACGCCCTTCGAACATATAGCCCGTAGCATATAGTTAGCGACAGTCCAAACGTCTACGGATCATGAAGTTAACACGAAAAATCTACGTCACGGTCCCGAACTGCACCGTTAGCCGCGTTACTCTTGTTTGTCGCGGCTACTTCCCAGCAAAGTAACTTGCAATAAGTAGCCACGTGCACATTTTATTTTTAGAGTATTACTTTACACGGAAAACCGTACTGAAAACATTGCAAGTAAATTATTTTAAAATAATCCGCCTGGATATAAATTGGTATATTTTTTTGTATTATTAAAATTATACTATTTGAAAGGAACATATTGTAAAGATTTTTAGTTAATTTTTCGTTTGGTTTTTTTTTTTTTTTTTAAATAACGACCTATACAAAAAAAACAGGTTCTTTTTGAAAAGGGAAATATTAACAAAAAGGATTATTTGTTATTTGGAAAAAAATCTAACCAACAGTGTGTGTGCCTGTATAGTGTATAGTGTACACACACACGTTAGACTAAATAATGTATAACAATACCACGAAATAAAATAAAAATAGACATACAGATATACAGACAGCATCCCTATTTTTTTAAATCTTGATACGATACAACAACCATGAGCTTGACTCATAAATGTACAAGATGATCGAAATGTGTTCTGTAATATATTTAAACTAGTAAACATTACATAAAATCCTTACATAGTATAAAACAAAGTCCCCCAGCCGCGTCTGTCTGTCTGTTCGCGATAAACTCAAAAACTTCTGTACCGATTTTCATGCTGTTTTCACTAATGGATAGAGTGGTTCTCGAGGAAGGTTTTAGTATATAATTTGTCAAGTTTTTGTATACATAAAAAAAAACATATACATATAAAAAACAAATATGTTAAATATGCTATGCATAGATAGCGATGCATACAACAAATACGTTTAAAAAATTTGGCTATAAATGGCAGTATACACAACATGAGTACTTCAAAAATTTTGCTAATATGTGGCAGTGCATACAGCAAATGTATTTAAAAAAATTAAACGCAATTTATCAGTCCTTGACGGGAGAAAATATTATGTTACTTGGTTATAAGGGCGTTACAAAAATTTTGCGGGCGAAGCCGCACGGGTAATGCTAGTTAGATACAAAGCAAGTGAAAATAACAACCAACTGAGTTCATTGTTTAATTAAATACCCGATATATACTAAGTTTCTGAAAAAATTGTTTATTTTTTAAAAAGAGACATTTTATACACATTTAAAATTTTCATTTCGGCTTCAATGGTTGGATATTTTTGTCGATTTTGCCCAACCGATTTTGCCTATTCACGAACTTGCAGTTACTTTTTAGCTGTAGAACACACACACACAAAATTTCATCTGTTTTTGTTTTGAGTAATGGTGTCACAATAACAGATACGATATCTGTCAAGGACACGATAACAGATAAACAAATAGACAGACGGACAAGCTACACAAATACAAACATATTAATTTGCTTTTGGAAACGTATAAAAACTCAAATTTCGCTTTTTGTCTGTCTTCTACTGCAAAGTTTAAGAGCACAACATATTTTGAATTTGATGTATCTAGAGCACGGTAGTGCGCAAGGCCGAGTTTAAAGGACACATTTGGACTTATCACTACAGTGCTATTACTACAGCTTAATTTAGGCTCATTTTTAGGTGCTGTATCTTTTGAACGAAAAGAGATACAGTGTTGATATTTCGAATATCGATACTTTTCGGAATTATAAGAAACAGTTTTTTCAATCATCGTTAACGAATTAACCGTTAAAAAGTTATTTCACTTCAAAAAAGCAAAATTTGCGGTTACGCCTTAAAAAAACGTGTATAGTATATCATAATTCTACGCTACTTCCAGATATCCTGTAAAGTTGATATTTGGCATACAGGTAGATCTAGTACCCAAACCGACGGGAAAATTGCGAAAACTGGAAATTTGTATCGGAAAAAAGAAAATTTTTACAATTTTTCTTTTAATCAAATTAGCATTAGAAAGCATATATCCATCTGATTCGTTGATATTTTTATAGAGTCCTTTCTGATTGGATAACACTAGCTATATAAATATTGATTGGTGTTAGACCATATTAAACGGAACAACCATGTAGAAAACATAAAAAGTTATTATTTTATCATCTTAATCTTAAACTACTGTCATGTAAAATAATGCAAATCGGTCCTTTCTTCCATATCATCACATTTTAAGAAGGATCTATTACATTAAGAAGGATATAATTATAATTTGTTATTGGTAGTTGTAAAGACTACCAATAGAAGTCGTGAATCCAATGTCAATCTTTAATATACATATACGTCTGCCAATGTTTCACGTCATATATATATATGTATATAAATAGACAAAGACAAAACAGTTCAGTACCTTTTTCTTCTTTTTTTGTCAACCGATTTTCTTTTTTCTTTTTGTTTAGTAGCTATTGACGAATTTTAGTGTTATCAATAAAAATAATTTTGGAAACAGTTTTTTTTCCCCAACATTACAAGTGGTCGAATTTCGACCACTGGACGGGCACTAGTTAATATAACTAAGTATATGAATTTAGATTAAACTGGGTCAAACAGAGCATCTTCTCTTCATATATCAGTGTGTTGGAGCTAACTAGTTGCGGTTCACTGATGAGCTAAATAGCTAAGACGACTGAAAATAATATACAACTTTATTTTATTATTGTTGTAAAAATAATGGAAAAAATGATCCTAGTATACCTTGTTCAAGTAAGTACAACAAAAATAAATATTTTTCTACCCTGTGTATGTGTAATAAATATATGGCTTCATGTGGTATAATTTGGTCTCCACTGACTATTTATTTCTATATCTTGGATTTGGAAATTTTATGATATTGTTTCGCTTATCGAAAATTTGGTGTACTACTACCACTAACGGCTTTAAAAAATCTTTTTTATCGTCCAACAAATAACGAAACTATAAACTTAATGTACACTCCCGTTCAAAAAAAAAATGAACAGACCTGAAATGTTAATTTGCTTTCATTTCATAAAACTTCTCACTTTTTACAACTCTCTGTATATAATTTATTTATAAACAAAGATAAGTAGTATATTTTTTAAATGTGAAATAAGAAATGGAATATATTGTATTCACTAAACCTAATAGTAATTCAGTAATTCCACGCTTTCGGCAGCCAAGTTCATACTGTCGCGAGACACTCGTTTTTCATGTGCCAAAAAAAGATCGGTTTTGTTTTATCTTTTTTGTTTTTGAACTAACAAACGATTTTTAAAACAAACTAACTATCGATATAAAAATAAGAGCAATTAAGAACAAGTGGCATACAAATGAACTGGAGTCAGAAGAAGCAACCCAATTGTACCGTGTAATTTGATCACGCAGTTCATTTGTTTTTACTAATGGTTTCTGCACCTTACGTTTAGTATAATAATATTCCATTTGTTATAAAATCGACATACTTTGATCATTCTGTAGATAATTTATGCATGCATTTATACATCATGCATATAGTATTTAATCACTTACGCATTTACAAATACATCATGCATAATAATACTAATAATGAATTGAACTTCTTTTTTAGTTGGGTGCAGTCAATGCGCACATATGCACAGTTATTACACAAGGAAAGAGATATTAGAGGGTGCCGTCAGGGCACGTGACCAACTTTATGCCAGTTTCTTGTTTGTTTGTTTAAATCTTTGAATTGTATTGAAAGTATGAACCGAAATTTCATCTGGATACAGAAATAATATTAGTAAAAGGGGTGAAGTGCGAATAATGAATTAACAAATTGTAATGTTTGCAAAATTTTATATAAATAAATTTGCGGATTTAATTTTATATACTTTATAGAAGCTACTTCAGATGATATGTTTCATAATACCTTAGTTCTTGCACAAATCACACTATGGAACAAAGTAAATAATTTTTTTCACTCGAGTTCATAGTCTGAAATAATGTTAACTCACCGCCAGCTGAATTAATGGTTATAAATAAAATAGGCGCATCCCATCAGGTTTCATAATAAAATAAAAGTTTTATTTTTCATTAAAAAAATTATATTTTTTTGATCGGATTGGCTTTTCTTTTGTAATCAATCCTCGCAGTATCCCTATAAAGGCACCAGCAGAAGTTTGCAAGCAGGGCTAGTTTTCATCTATCCTGATAACGCCTACCAAATAAGCTAGGAGAATTAATACAAATGTGCAGAATTTTGTATATTTAAGAGTAAATAGTCTTGACGTCCATTGTCCACAGAAAAGAAATATGTGTATGACTACCCTCAATCAAGTGTTGCGAAGACTATATAAAACAAACCACTAGTTATATGTGTTATGAAATTTGATATCAATATAAAACCTTCCTTTCTTGTGCGCCTTAGGTGTACCTCATACGAATCATTATTCGATATATCGATGAATTTAATGTTACATAGTGTTATAAACATATCTATTGATATATTGACTTCGTATGAGTTTAACAGAGATTTTGTTTCTACTTGTTTTGTCGATTACGTTAAACAGAACAACAAATTCATATTACGAGATTAAAGCAGAAAACGATTCGATTTTGCAATAAAACTTTAAAATTTTGTCACTATTGCGAACGTGTTTATGACGGACGGGTTGAGGCAGTATGGAAATGATGTGAAAAGCGTGAACCAAGTATTCGTATCAGTTCGTTACTGAATTTTATCGGCAATAATTTACTTTGATTTGTTGGAATATACAGAGATAGCCTAAGTATGTTCAATAAGAAACCTATATTAATAAGAAATCAATAAAAAGACAATTTGGAGTTTCAACCAAACGTTTATTTTGCCTGAATATTTAATAGTCATACATGAGTTTGTTGGTAGTTACAAGTTAACTCTATCCCTGAGTTAACTTGTAACTACCAACAAACTCATATATGACTATTAAATATTCAGGCAAAATAAACGTTTGGTTGAAACTCCAAATTGTCTTTTTATTGTACATGCACTCATAGAAATCAAACATGTACTGCACTCATAGAAATCTAAATATTGAAGAAAACTAAAGATTTAGAATCGAATCATTATAGATTCTATATTGAACGAGGATCGTAAAATGTAAATCAAGAGTTTAATACTAAGTGGGTAAATCATCCTACTGAAATATATATACAGTATAGATTAGATTGTAGCAGCTGCCCTGGACGGGCTACACTTCGACCATAAGGTCCTTTGTGATGCCTAAGGATGTGAGTGGAGTGGAAGGAATTTTATGTATAGACGAGAAATTGGAAGGTTGTGCTCTGATAGGAACTATGTCGATATTCATCTGGAGTTCGTGAAGGAAACTGCAGAAAACCTTCTCAAGCATAGCCGGTTACTTCGTTCTTGCCCATCCGCCGACAGTTTAGTCAATCAACCGCCCATTTTTTTCTTAATAATTGACAAACTGCCGATGTTGGGATTCGAACCCATAACTTCCCAGTTCCAAGTAGACATAACGCCTTAGACCGCTCGGCTACTTGGCCTTTTGAAACAGCAAGCGAGATTGAGGCGTTCTTCAACAGTATACACAAATTTAGTTTTGTTTTCATCGGGTCCGGGTCAATTAATCTGGATAATTGGAATTATATTGTGTAGGGTAAAAAACTGTAGAGATCTAATTTATTGGATCTTAAGAATGTTGATCGAGACAAAATTTCAATATGGCCAACGTTTTCCAACAAGACCTCCTGATGCCTACATATCCGGCCCCGACTTATTATTGTGAATGTCTGGGTTTGGTCTAATTTGACTGATTATTAAAAGCAGACATGTTTATATAAAATAATACAAATAATTGATCTGAAACGTTTCCTTTTTCTGTGAAATTTAAAACGTACATCCTTTATTGACATTATGTAATAACAATTAATGTTAGTGTTGCATAATATAACACTCGTCAGTCTTTGTAATAATGATCCATTGATTGTTTTCTTGAATATGACATGTTTATTATATACAATATGACAGATCCAATTGTTTTCGATAAATAATTATTGAGACAGACTTTCAAGAAAATTAACTCACAAAACATATATTTCAAGGTTATAAAATTCTTATGTAATATTCTTTCAATTTTCTAGCATACTTTCTACGAAATGCAGCGTACCGAGCAAACTACGTCAAGTAACATTTTTCATTTATTAGCATCACGGGCGTAGCTATAGCTTTCATATGGTGGGGGGGGGGGGGTCCAACATTGTACAAAGGTTAACTAGTTTTTGTCCGTGACTGTACGCCATTAAAAATAAAGCTCTAAACGTCAATAAAATCAATCAATTGAAAATTACATAAACATATCATCCGTATCACACGCAAGTAAAGCTGTGGGCAAATGATGGATATTCGACGAATACTACCGTTTTTCGTAGACTCTGGGGGGCAGACTTCCTAAACACCCCTCTTCTTATATACGTCCGTGATTGGCATTTAGTAGCGAAAAGTAAATGCGTAATTTATATTTATGGCAGAAAAAAAATCACAGTAGATAGAATTGTGATCTATTTGTGAACATAGAATTAAGCAGGGGTAGACAACGTTTTTTTACTACGGGTAAAAATCAACCAAAATACGAATATTCAGAAGACGTTTCGGGTCAGCAGTATTTTCATTTTTAAACAGCCTTTTTGGCGAATAATAACATAAATTTTATTGAGAATATAACAACAATACGCTTTTAGACTTTAAACATTATAATTCAAAATTCTAATTATTACAAAAATAAACATAAAGGAATGAATTTTATTTATAAACGTTTTCTTCGATATCAATGTTGATATCGCTCTCTTAATGCTGAACTTGTGACGTTAGTTTAATCTAGCTCGTAATTAGTCATCCTGAGACGAATATAAACACCTGTATTTTCGATAATGAAGCTGCTCCTGTTTTTAGTTAAAATAAATTTTATGTGTGAAATTATATTCTCACTCAAGTGAAGACTCCTCGGATATAGCGCTAACGAAAACTAAGTGGAGTAAACTTTCTGACGCCTCTAGTATTTTTTTCCTGATCATATAAAGGTGCTAGATCCACTATTTGCGAGTTATGGAGGGGGTAGTATACGTATTCGACTAATCACGGTCAGAAAAATTTCGTTCACACGGGCTGGAATTTTGAAAAAAAAAATTGGAAGCAAACCGTACCAAATCTGGCGTTTATTATTTCAACATGTATTTTATCGGAAAAATTCGGCCAGAAATGGAGAGAAAATTTATAAATATGCAAAAATTGGGTTAAAATTTGAAACAATATCCAAACCTTTGTATGTAAGTTCTGTAAGTTTACCTCTTCCAAAGACATCCCAAAGTGTTATGCACATAAACGATACGAAATATTATTCAGAGGGTTAAACTGAAAATTATTAGGGGAAATTTCAGAGATGAGAGGTTAGAAACTCAAAATGCTATATAACTAATACTTTGCAAATATAAATAATTTGTTTTTATAGTAACATATATTATGAATATACGTAGTTTTAATTTATTGAAACTAATAATTTAAAATTTTAATGAGATACCATGTGCAGCATCATGTCAAGCTTATAATTACAAGGTGATTACCTTGTTCGTATTATAATTTTAAAGTGGAATCATAGTTATTATTTCAATATTTAAATATAGGTGCTAAAAATTTTATTTTATTTCATTTAAATAATTTACATTATTAATTAATTCGAAAAAAAATTGAATGCAAAAATATACGCTGCCAATAGAAAGTTCTAATTCTTAATTTATTCAAATGCCCGAAAATTGGAAATTATTAAAGCATAATCTTTACCATTTATATAATATCGCGGAACTATTATTGCGGAGAGTAAAATTTTAACACGTCCTATAAGATCAACGAAAACAAATCAGTAAACACATTAGCGTTGCTATAATTGTGACAAATATATTAACCTTGTTAGTTAAAGTGACGATAATATTGAACAATGCTCTTCATTTTTACCTTTCTTATAGGGTTGTATTATCAAACAAACAATCGAAATGGATCACAAAAATGAAAGCAGTAAACAAAAATTCGCATACGAGTGAACTGATACTTATATTACGTATTAATTCAGATTTAAAGCTCCAAGTTATCCAAAGAGCCAATCATATTCCATCATTTGCTATGATCACACGATTTCGTTTGTTTTTATGGATGGTCACTCTAGTTCGAGTGAACTATTCCTGCAACAATAAAAATTAAGATGTTGATTAACTGTCGTGTGTGACCCATAGGCCCATAGAATAGATAAGCGAATAGCTATGGATAACTAAAGCTTTTATATTTACATTAAATGATAAACTTATTTGAACTGAGCACCTAAGTAATACATAAAATTTATAGAACCTCGTGGAAACATAAATATTATTCAATAAATTAGAACATTAACGTTTGAAATTAATATGTTTAAAAGTATTTTTACGTTTAGCCCGTTTTTTTTATTAGAAAAATATACGTCCACATTGGATATCAGGAATTCACATGGAAACTTAAAATATGGAACCATAAAATTATTTACGTAGAAATATAAAACGCCCAATAACTCTACTGATCAAATCAAAGTATATATTATGCAATTTGCAAATTTTTCTCATGTTGGATGATGGTCACATAATCAACCATGCATCAAAATAGACCCAAATAGTTGCTCAAAAATCTTAGTAGTAAATATGAGTTCTTCACTCGTTAAGGGTAGATTTGTACTCGTATAAGTCACGCCTACAAAAAAAATATAGATATTGTCTTAAATTTCCATATTTAACCTAAAAATCAGACGTAATTTTTCTGTGCTTACCATTATTAAGAGTAAATTCACCTTCAACTACATAATTCATTAATGATAAATTTTGAAAAATTAATATTTGAAATATAGCATTACTTTAAACACCTATTAAATAAAATCAAAGTAAAACAATGATGAATTCATAAATCATTTATAAATTGATTTCTTAATCATTTTATAATGATTTACAGTTAACAATATTTATAAACAAACGATACAAAACTTTTGTTTTAGTATTATTATTATTTGTACAATTAAAATATAATTTATTTCTGACTGAAGGATGAATATCATAAATTCATTTCAATTCAACAACAAGTTATTCAACGCCGTGTCTACTACCACGCTAATTTGATTAACTTCTTTCTTATTCCTAGTTTGTAACGGTTGATAATATTATATGTAGCAAAAAAGTTTTTGCACAACGTCCATTTTTCTGTCCGCGTAAAGAAAATCTCACCAGGTAATGGTCACCAAATTAGCAACAAGTAACTTATCCTGGGACAATATAAGAGTAATTTTAATAAGAGTAAAGTTAACAGGAAGAAATGTGAAGAAAAAATTTTAACATGAGTAATTTTAACATAATTTAAAATTTATTATATTTTAAATCTAGTATATTTTAATTGAGTTAATTTTCTATTCATTTTTATTTTTGTCTATTGATCTCGACTTTCTATCTATTTCTAATTGTCAAAGAGTAAATTACGTAGCTAATTTATACTAATGATGACTACATTGTAGTCGAAATACGTATTTATAATACAAAAAACTGATCTAGGTAAAGCGGGCGAATTTGAAAATTTATTTCAAAAACCTAGATTTCTCACTAATTATCATTCGATAATATAAAGTATTTCTAGAGACTTAAAGGATTCCTTGCAACTGTCTCTTGACTTAAGATAGCCATTATTTTAATTATTCTTTTTTGCATAAGACATATCGTATCATTATGTGTTGATATTCCCCAAAACAATATTCCATAAGAAATTATAGAATGCACATGACCGTAGTATGCCATTTTAACGACGTTTTCGGAAACAGTGGCTCTTAGACTTCTTATCAGATAATATTGTTTATTAAGTTTTGATTTTATTGTTGCTATGTGACTTTTCCAAGATAGTTTATTATCGATCGTTAATCCTAGGTATTTAACTTCTTTTCGAATAGTTTTAATTTGTGGTTTTATGTATCGATAATTGCCGAGTCGAAAACTGTAAACCATTATTTGAGAACCATTCGGGAAAAGGGCACATAAAGGAAAAAAGATTATGTAGTTTGATTAAGTAACTTCCCATCAAAAAATCTGTTTTTAAAACTCTATGAGATAGAAAAAAGTTCCAGTACAATAAGTTGTTTTATTAAAATTTTTTTTTTTCGATGCAAATCAATATGTTAATTTTCTCAGTTGATGGTGTTCGGGTATCCAAGAGTTCACTGTTTTAAAAAACCTTCCATGAATCAATTAGTGGGTTTTTTAGAATTCCAATAGCTTAAATTTCCACAAGTATACAGATTGCTACATAATTATTTATGAATTTACGAAATTTTTTGCATATTTCCAGAAATAGATCATTTAAAATTATTACTTAATTAATGTGTTTTTGAATAACGGACTATCAAAAGTGACATACATCACGATTCTTTAAACAATTAACGTTAGCGCAGTAACAGATTCGGCGTTACAACTATTTATTTTATAAAAATTAATATAAACAAAACTAATATAATTAATATTGTTTTAAAATTTTGTAAAGTACTTTTTTCTGAAACTTTATGAACTCTATTATACAGCTACCTACTGTCCACTAGTGTCAGCTGAATACTATGACCTAATTACCATTCATATTTAAAGAAAATATTATCGCATTATTGATCAATGCAAGAGAAGTTTACGTTTATATAGATGTGTTTCAACTAGTTTGGACAGAATAATATTTGAAAAACAAAATAATTTTTAAGAAAATGTACCAGAAAAAATTTTTTTAAAGTGTACATTTGATAAAGACTATTGGTTTTGAATTAATTCATGGTATTATCAATTTTAAAACTGGTGTTTTCAAAAATTTATAGTTGATTTGTGGCAAATATATTCGGTTTCCGAATAAATGTTTATGTCAAAAGTTGTTAGTTGTTTTATTTGAAACATTTTTTCGAAAATCGAATGGATTCGGTCTCAAATCGACGCTTAAACATTTGAAGAATGAACACTGATTAAATGAGCTAGCACTACCATAACATCTAAGGTAGCTCAGTTAGTAGAGCATTGGTCTAGAATGCCAGAGGTCGTGAGTTCGATCCCCATCCCTAGATGTGTATGAATTTTCATATCAAGCATTTATGTCAAAAAATGGTATCAATGTTCAGACATGTTACTTAAATGTCAAATAAAGTAAACGTTAGTCGCTTCCATTGGTATAGTATAACCGAAAGGCAACCCTACTAACTATGGGAATAAATAGACGCTAGTTTACAAAAAACAATTTAATGATAAATAGTTTTTAAATACATTTTTTTTTAAATCACGTTTTACCGTTTTGTTTTCGAAATATAAAAGTTTAAATTTATGTTTTATTTCAAAATTACATTAAATTGTATACAGACTGTCTTGGAATGCTTTTCCAATACAGAATCAATGTTAAATATTATTTATTACTGGCTGGCCGTCTGGTTACTGTGCGTCATCTCATATGCGTATGGTCGTTTGTTTGTCATTTAAGAGTGTGTACTGACTCATTGACTGTGTGTACTGACTCGTTTAAGAGTGAGTGTGTACTCATTACATGTTTACTGACTGACTCCGCACAGTAACCAGACGGCCTGCCAGTAATAAATAATATTTAACATTGATTCTCTATTGGAAAAGCATTCCAACACAGTCTGTTTATGAATGTGAAATGTAAAATTGTATATACCTATGTGTTGTGTATGTGTGTATATGTATTGGTTCTATAATGAAAGCAAACCGCTTTTTGTCCTGATTATATAAGACAGTGCTGGAACTACCTTAATGCTGTAAACAGACTCTGGAAGTAGTATTTTTGTCTAAAGCCCCCTGCACCCGGGGACAGTAGCCACGGCTAAAAGTGCCAGACAATGAAATGGATTGGCAGTAGATTTAAACACGAGGACAGAGGACAAGTAATAGTAATGGTTTTTATTACTTGGCAGAGGAACTGGCGGCCAACAACTTTTAAGACACGTCCAATAATGGCTGGCGCTAGCTCACGTAGCCCGTATACAATACACTATACTGACCCCCTCTAGCGCCCACTAAATAAACCTGCTTAAGTAGCCAACTAGACGTTGAAGCGATAGAACCCCTGCACACGAGGAAAGTAGAGGAATTATTACGAGCGGCCATTACAGGCTAGTACTACTGGCTGTTACTACTAAGTTTACGTATAAGAGATACGTAAACTGCTTCTGTTTGGTTTGATTACTGAATATTTTTTTCACATAACTGTTCTAGAACAATTTAAAGGCACAATTTAAATAATTAACAAATATTTTGTCCGAAAATCACTCCAATGTGTTGATTCAAATTGCTTAGTATATAAACGGGATGATTTGTGAGTTTATTAGCAAGAAAAACTGTTCTGTGAGATTGAGTCAACTTTGTTGTGGAGTAAGCCTCAACAAATTTAGTCGTGGTGCTGAGAAATATAGAAAATTTAAGTGATTACTAACAAGTGAAAATATTTTCAAAATATCTAGCACTGCTACAAATCTACAAAGGTATTTTTAATTTTTTTAATTTTTTTTGCGCTTTTGCTAAAAACCCGTAGCTAAACCAAATGGACCCGTATCTGCTAACGTTTATCATTGAGCTAACAAATGACTATTGCTGTTTGTTATAAAAGGATGATGTCATTTATTTTGTAAAGTTGATCGTAAATTGAAAGGAAATCATATATCCTTAATTGGAATTTAAATAATTATGAAACTGTAAGTTTGAATACTGCTGTCATCTCTACATATATCCGTTCATTTTGATTATAAAATAATAGGTGATACTGCAAGATGCTATTTTATAGTTACCTAATGTAAAGCTGTATAAAGACACCTGCCTGTTGTTGTTGTCGTTTTATCAACCTCTTGCTTTTATTTGAGTACAGCGTGTATATCGATATTCAAACTATCTAAAAATCCATAATTTTTTTACCTGAATGTGTAAAACTGACATTCAGTCAAAATAAACATTCTGTTTAGAAAAATTTTCATAGAACTAAAAATTTATTACTAAATCAATTTCGTAAATTTTTGTTAAAACTAAAATATTCGTGAATAGATAGATTTCGTTTTTCTCAGATCCGAGATAAAAATGTTCCAAAATATGTATTATGATGACCTGGCAACATGATATTTTATAAATATTTTGATACGTTAAAGAACAAATCTGTTCACCCAAAATTTTATATAAAAAATCTAAGAATAAAATTTAAACTACGAAGTTTTTCGTCATTATTGTTTACATTTGTTCGTTGCTTGTTGCACTCTCTAGGTGTGTGCTTTCTTATCGACTAGCTATTATCCGCCTGCCTCGTAGCACGCATTTTGTATTTTATATATTTTCGTATGCACTGCGCCCCCGCCGTATTTATGGCAAAACTATTGAATGTATGAAAAAATGCTTCAAAATAAAGTTTTTTTTTTTATTAGATAAAAATTTTTTATATTTAAAGATACGTTGTCGGCAATGCAGCTACTACTTAGCGTCTTAATATGTACAATGATCAAAATTGCAAGCTATCTATTTCTAAGGAAGGAAAATTTGTCATTTTTAGATATTTCCTCCCTCCATGGGTACTGGGGGGGGGGGGGGTTGGTTAGTACATTGAACGAATTTTCATGTTTTTATTTTTAAAGAAGGAACCTTTTTGTATTTGAATTTGTATTCTATTTCTTACAGTTTCAATGATAGATATTTACCCCCACCCATCAGAAATTCTTAATATTTTCGCGATAAAAAGTAGCCAAGATTACTCTCTAAGAACTTCTCTAACTGCCAATGAAAGCCCCCTGTTTTAGAGATTAGTCCGGACAAATAAACAGATAGAAAAAAATTTAAAAACGCGTGTTTGTTTTTTGGTAGCAGGCAGAACGTTCAATTGTATTTATATGTATAGATTAACATTTTCATTTCGGTTTCAAATTTTAGATAGTAGGTACTAACTTAGGTGATTTTACAAGTAAAAAAATTTAATATCGCGTTTTGCAATGAGGACATTCACCTCTAAAAGATATACAATTTTATTTTAATAACATTTATTATGGTTTGAATTCCTGTTTTAATCCATCCATTGGTCTGTGACACGCTTCATATTCAAATCTTCTACATATTCATTGCATAACGTAAATTTATGAAGTGGAAGAGCTGGAAATTATGTATTATTATATTAAGGTCCAGTTCAAACTGTATTTATACCTTATATTTGCAGGCTGATCGGAACCTAATATAATAATATATATTTCCCAGCGCTTCTACTACATTAAATTAAGTAATGCAATGAATTTTATAGGCTAAATTGGACAAGGGAAAAGAGGGACTTAGAAGACGGGGAAACACCAAATTTGTGTAAGGATTAAATTAATTTTACTACAAATTAATTCCTTATCAATTTTTTAATGATACACTTATATTTACAGAAATATTTAAGGTTTAAGATTGAAAATTATAATCCCAAATAACTCTTAGAATTTTAGAATTCGAATTTTAGACAAAATGATCGCGTAATGAAAATTATAGTAGAGTTTTCTTCAACTTTACTTCGAATACATTTGCGATTTTTCCAATATTAAGAGAGATATTCTGTATTATGTGTTTCCCCTTTTCACTAATCTTCTCTTTTCGCTTGTTCGATATTACCGTTTTATTGAACTTGTTTTTCAAATAGCAAAAACATCTCAGATACGATATTGTGACTTCTAGAGAATATACAAACGTCTGTAGTCACTCTAGCGACCACAGGTCGCCATGAACATTAATGAGTTAAAAGTTAATTAAGATCTATTTCCAAAAGAGAAGTGATCTATTTATTCTGAGAAAATTTGCTAAGTTGACACAGCTTCTGCGTAACGAATTTTTTGGTTTACAAACGATGTTTTAGATTTTGTGAAATAATGTTTGACAAAAAAGAAAACATAAATTGCATATAATTTGCTTTATCTTGTCAAATTAATCAAATACGCCGTACATTAACTTAGTATGTTAATATAGTATGACGGGCCAGTTCAAGTGGCCGAGCGGTCTAATCCTGGGAGGTTATGAGTTCGAATCCCGACATCGGCAGTTTATCAATTATAAGGAAAAAAAGGGGCTGTTAATTGACTAAACGTCGTTTTCTGCAGTTTCCTTCACGAACTCCAGATGAATATCAGCATAGTTCCTATCATAGTCGGATGCAGGCGCATATCCTACCAATTCCTAGTCTATACACAAAAATTCCTTCCACTCCACTCACATCCTTAGGCATCATAATGGGCCTTATGGTCGAAGTATAGCCCTATCTACAATGACGTCGTTCTTTCCGGGCAGAATAATATGGCAGAAAGAAGAGGATTAGAAGGTGAGTATTACAAAAAATAAATGGACGTTTGAATGATTGTTTAAAATCAAATTCACTGAAACATGCTGTACTGCCAGAAATCTTTTAGTATTATTTATTATATGACATACTGAATCGAATGGAGAGGAGCGCGCACATGCCAAACGTGTAACCACCAAACACCTGACGATCATTTTTAAAACATTGGTTTTTAGTTTGAATATGTGGGGTATAAGTTGAATATCATTCATAAATTAAGTAATAATGCGCATTCCATAATTCTATAAACAACGACAGACTTAGTATTTCAGAATCCAATGTGATCATATATATTTGGCATTAAGAGAAATTTATGTTTTTTGTGTAAAAATTTCAATAGATCTACAGTACAAGAAACACATATCAAATTAAATTTCTAATTTTGCCCCAATTCTTAGAACAATTATTTGTATTTTATAAATACGTATTTCCACGACAAGGTAGTCATCATCAGTATGAATTAGCTAATCGTAACTATCTCTGGGATATGGAGTCAGAGATATGTTGGTCGTTGGTAATTTGGTGCGTGTCTCACCTAGAGAGGTCTCTTTGATTATTTTAATAATCTTTACACATATCAAGTTTTTTTTCCACTATTCGCATTATTGCAGTAGCGATTTTTTGTTGACTGATATTTTCTACCAATTTACGGAATATTATCTTGTGTATATAATCCCAGCGCCAGGCTATTTTTCGCAGCCGATTTAGGTCCAAGACTGTGCTAAAGTTTTTTCGAGGCGTTTTGATATGCTAAAAACGATTTTTGAACGTTTTTGGCTGTAAAATGGTACATTTAACAGCATATCACCTTTAAAAATCGTATTCGGCAGATCAAAATACATCGAAAAAACTTTGGGAGCCCAATCCGCTACGAATAGTGTCCTGACTCCCGGATTAATAAGTGCGGCATATTTCGTTATGCGTTAAAACAAAATAATTTTAACGTACACTTTCATATTTGACAACAAACTTATGATAACCTAGTTGTGAGTTGTACTCTAGATCTAAAATGATATTAAATAAACTTCTTTCTGGGCTATCTTTAAGTTATAGCACTATCTCTCATAGGAGAACAAGGGGTTCACATCAAGTGACAGACGATGAAGATGACATGTCGATATGTTTTTTTTTTTATAATAAGAGAGGTAGATTGTAAAGGCTGCCCTGGACAGGCTACACTTCGACCATAAGGTCCATTGTGATGCCTTAGGATGTGAGGATGTGAGTGGAATGGAAAGAATTGGTAGGATATGCGGCTGCAGCCGACTATGATAAGAACTATGCCGATATTCATCTGGAGTTCGTAAAGGAAACTGCAGAAAACCTTCTCAAGCATAGCCGGTTACTTCGTTCTTGTCCATACGCCGACAGTTTAGTCAATTAACCGCCCCTTTTTTTTATAATTGACAAACTGCCGAGGTCGGAATTCGAACCCATAACCTCCCAGTTTCCAAGTACTGCTTACTGCACAGACATAACGCCTTAGACCGCTCGGCTACTTGAACTGGTCTTTATAATATCGTCATTCTTGGTTTTTATAATAAGAATGATATGAAAAAGTTGGCTGTTACGCCACAGTCGTCTTTGGTGTAGCGGAAGCACGCTGGACTAGATATCCTGAGGCCCAAGGTTCGATTCCTGGTTGACGAGTTAATTTTTTCATATCAGTATTTAATTAAAACTTCATTGACATTTGTCTACATAGTATACGCTAGTTTTCTACAGTTTGTCTAACGTAACCAAAATGGAATGTGGACAAACATCGTATTGTTGACGTTTAAGTATACACAAATAAATATATATGAACAAGATATCTCTATTTTCTTACAAAATCGATAAACTGAAATTTTAAAGAGAGTCGTAAGTTACATTTTCGTCTTCTGGAAAAACAAAACAGAGAATGTACCTTTTGAAAAAGATCGATTATTGTCAAACTTTTCACATTTTTCGTTAGACTATCAAGAAAACTATTCAAAACTGATTTTTTTCCACCAATTTCAGATTCGAAGTAGAAATTACACAACACTTATCCGAATGATGTATTCGTACTTAACACCAGACTTTTTTAATTTTTGAACTGATGATGCTTTTGGCGCGTTATGAGAATCCGATCAGAGTGTATTTTCAGCATGTAACGAATCTTTGACATATCACTCGGACAATGTGACACAGTTTTTTATCCTGCTCTATTGCACAGTGCTTGAGAGATATTTAGTAAAAAATGTGTGTCATACAGAAGAGAGATTAAATTTAGATATACATACATTATATGCTTAACGAAACAGCCAAAAAGTAAGTTTGTTACATAAGTGACCCAACTCTTCAGTGGACAATAATTTTGTGTGTGCTACAATTTTTGAATTTTGAAATACAAGACAATATTATACATTATAGAACGAAAGATGAATGATCGTTAATATTTTGGTAAATAGTTACTCTACCAGTTCTTACATTATAACATTTAAATTTACTATTCAGCTGAAATTAGGTGGAGGAATATCTTCATTATTATTACTCCATATTTCTGATAAAAGAATAATATTAGAATTACGAGCCAGATTATCAATGATATCATTTTTAAGGGCTCGTAAACTTTTCACTAACTCTGATTCTAATGTAAATAATGGATTGAATGTCAGTCTTTCAAACTCTAATTTTAACGGAGGAAGTGACGCTGGTTCAGTTCTACCATGATAAAATGAAGAATCATTGGTTTTATTTTTTCTATCGTAGTTTTTCACTACTATATCATTTTTATTATAATTTTTTGTCTTAATATTAATGTTGACCGTATTTAATATTATTATAATAAATAATTTAAAAAGAAGTATAACTTATCACGTGCGTACATAATTACACACACACACTTTTTGTTGTATATAGAATTCTGTTTAGAACATAAATAATTTAATTTTGATAGAAATCCAAACAAAATCTTGATAATAATAACTCGCTTGTCTATTGCATATTTATTGACTTATTATGATAAACAGGATAAAGTTTCATATCTACATTATATATTAATACGAATGATGATATTTTACCATATTTGCCATGTAGTATATGTGTGCTATTTTTATACGTTAAACAGTAACCCTAACCTAACTAACCCTTTTTCGATTTCAATATTAGAATATATATATAATCAACCCTTTTATTTATACAACTATATATAGTTTAGTAGGGTGAATAATTACAAAACTAGTGATATCCATGCATTATAAAGTGATCGTTGTTGTAGGACATTGGTCAGTAATAATAAATTGTACATTTGCTTTCATTCAGTTTTTATATTTGAGTATGGATGGAGTGATGTATAATACAAAAATTAAATCCCATCAGTATTAAACGTACTTGGATAACAAGGAAAGTGCAGAATGGGTGCTCTGAAATGAAAATTATATAATGGTTCATTGTGCCCCACTATGTCCTAATACAATATCCACAACAAATCGTTGGCTTTAATAAAAGCGAGTACTTAATGAGAGTTTAACCAGCCAAGTAGCCGAGCAGTCTAAGGCGTCATGTCTGCGCAGTATGCAGTACTTGGAAACTTATGGTTCGAATCCCGTTATGGGTTCGAATCCCGACATCGGCAGTTTGTCAATTATAAAAAAAAAGGGGCGGTTGATTGACTAAACTGTCGGCGTATGGACAAGAACGAAGTAACCGGCTATGCTTGAGAAGGTTTTCTGCAGTTTCCTTCACGAACTCCAGATGAATATCGGCATAGTTCCTATCATAGTCGGCTGCAGCCGCATATCCTACCAATTCCTAATCTACTCACAAATTCCTTCCACTCCACTCACATCCTCACATCCTAAGCCATCACAATGGACCTTATGGTCGAAGTGTAGCCCGTCTAGGGCAGCCTTTACAATCTACCTCTCTAATGAGAGTTTACTAATCTCTTTGAAATTTTAGATTACCGAACTGAAACAAGTTCAGCAGTCTCGATTAAGTTTTTCATGAAGCCTGGCATAGTTGTTATTATAATATAAATATTGTTGACAAGACTAGATTATATTTACGAGATCTTCGATTTTTGGTCTCGCTATAACACAAGTTATCCATCCATGTTGAGAGATAATTTTCGAGAAGTAAAGCCGAGGAGAAAAAATTAATTTAATTTCACTACGAAAATGGAACACATTTGCAAAGTACCATGCATTTGTAGATGCCTATTGACCGAACATTTGTCTTATCGTAAAATCTACACTCACCTATTGAAACGTCAGCGATATATGAATCCACTCTGCAATCGCAGAATATTATAGGTCAAAATTCAATCTCCAATTTGTGCCAGTGAATGTGCCAGGTCCTACTTCAAGCTCTAATCCAGTTATTAGCCGATCAATGAAAGGGTAAAATTACTCTTATATTGTCTCGGAATATGTGACTTGTTGCTAATTTGGTGACAATTTCACAACAAGTAACATTAGCAAGAAGTAACATATCCTGAGACAATATAAGAGTAATTTTAATAAGAGTAAAGTTAACAGGAATAAATGTGAAGAAAAAATTTTAACAAGAGTAATTTCAACATAATTTAAAATTTGTTATATTTTAAATCTAGTATATTTTAATTGAGTTAATTTTCTATTCATTTTTATTTTTGTCTATTGATCTCGATTTTCTATCTATTTCTAATTGTCAAAGAGTAAATTACGACTAGCTAATTTATACTGATGATGACTACATTGTAGTCGAAATACGTATTTATAATACAAAAAACTGATCTAGGTGAATGGGGCGAATTTGATTTCAAAAACCTAGAGTTCTGACTAATTATATCATTCGATAATATAATGTTCACATTTGATGTTTTAGCAATATATTCTCACAATAGGTTTACTACTGCCAATAATAAACGAATCGACAAACGAACACGAAAAATATCTTTAATAACATTCACAGTTTCAATTGAAGTTGGTTTAATTCCCATGAGAGTTTTATTGGGTGTATACTTGGATGCTCTTGTATAAGACCACGAGAATAATTTTTATTTGATGGGGAAAAAACAACTATTATGTGTGATTGATTGATGATAATATTTACTAGTAGATAGAAAATGGGAGGGTAACATACCATGTATACTATGTGCCAAAAGATATCAAGAACATAAAATTAATAACTTCCAATTTTCCGTATCACACTGTACTTATTATATTAACTTTGGGTGTATTTTTGATACATTATTTTAATTAAAGTACATAAAGCATCAACGGTGTGGAAATAGTTTGTGAAAAATATGTTTTTGGCCTGCGGCTTGTTGCGAAATGTTTTCTAACAAAAATATATATTTAATATTGTGCTTATTTTTATTTATGGTTCATATACTAAGTTTTTAGGGGTTATTAGGTACTGTGGCCCACAAAAGCTACGTTCTATTTTTCCAAATTTTATAGTGTACTATAAGCATAAAATTGTTATTCCTTCGGTTTTTAGGAAAATGTTTCGAATAAAAATAGTATATTTTGAACAACTTTTCCTCCAAAAATAACAATAATTGTACATTAATATTTAAAAATTTTTGCTTAGGTGAACTAAAATTGGCACAAGAATATGCAATTATTTTTTTACTTTTTAATGCATTTTTTGTTATAGAATATTTGATTTTTGAAGTCGGGTTTCCATTTTGTCAAAATAGGTTTATTTCTCGCTTTTTAGTGACTTTGAAGTTCTATAACTTGTTTTATCTGTCTAAATATGGGTAGACCAACTAAACGACCTACTAACTTTTTGTATTTTTTTTGTTTGTTTTATATTTTTAGTGCATTTTTTCATAACAGATTTTCAGTTTTTTTGGGAAACCAAACCTTTTAAAACAAAAAATTCAAAATCGGTTCATAAATGACGGAGTTCTGAGGTGACACACATTAAAAAAAAATTACAGACGAATTGAAAACCATCCTCCTTTTTGAAGTCGGGTTAAAAATACTAAACCTTATAGGGATGTAATTGTTCTGTTCTTCGTAAATAAAACTTCTTCAATAGATTATGAAAGCTTGTCAAGCAAAACGGCGACGATGATTTGTGTTTTAATATTCTATTCTGCAAGTGCTTCCTGGATTCTCAATCAACGTATGCAAGTGACATATTTAATTTTTTCTTTTCTTCAAATTCCTGTAGATTGTAAAATTTTACGATCGAATTAATTTCTTTTGCACTAATTAAAATATATCTACGGATGTTATATTAAACGATAATCAAACTACCCATATATATATATATAGTCAGTTTTTAATCAAATACAATATTTTACTATACAAAATAGACCAAGTCGTAAAATAAAGGGCTCTTACTACTTTGAAAGAACTTCTTTCTTAATAATGCGGGTTTCAAATTTAAAATAAATATTTCTCATAAAAAAGAATACAAAGCTACTTTACTTGTTTTTTTTTCTGTTTGTTTTTGTAAAACATACGATGATGATTGGCTTTGAATACTAATTTTTATGTTTCCGTTTTGTTGTATGTATTACTAATAAAAATATTTATTAATATAACACCTTATTAAGTCAATAAGCGAGAATCGTCAATAAAACGAATGTTATTGTAGACAATTTATTTGCTTATTAAAATAATTATGTTAATTTATATAAATATATAATATATATTATAAGTGTGTACATTTAAAAAAAATATTTTTATAATTAGTACAAATTGTTTTTCTTTAAAAGAAAGTAAAGTGGCTTAAGCAGAATTGGTGATTTCAAAAAATTAGATAAAGATAAAAATTGCATAATAATAAATATAATTAGTTTTTGTGTTACGTAGCAAAATTGGCAAAAACAAATTACTGATCTCGGTGTTTTATTTATTAGCAATATTAATAATTTATTTATTTACACTTAGAAGCATAAAATTTGAACCAGTTTAAATATTTTTAGTGGCGATATATGTAATAGATGATATCATCAGGCCAACTAATCAAATCATTATAATAATCATATAGGCAAGAAGTTTTGGAAGTTATATTCAAAGACGTGCATTTTTTTTAAAGAGGAAAAATTTTAGCTAGATTGTCAATATTTTTTTTGTAATTGCTGCCACCGATTCTATATTAAGTATAATCAACGAGTTCAGCAGTTCTTGCCTCAGTAGTGAAACAAGCCTAGTCTTAATACGATTCTGCGCGGACAATCGACTCCCGCAAGTTACTTGACAAGATTGTGAAAATTATACAATCAGTTACGTTTAATCTGGTGTACGTATTAATCTGCTTGTTATATTGAGAAAAAAGTACACATGCACATGGTATAATGCTTCGGTAGACATCCGAATCTTTTCGAGACAAACAAAAGCGTTCTTTGCTGTTTGATCTAAACCATCAACGTAGATCTTTTACTGCTCTTCGTCCTCCCTTCTTATGCGGGTATGAACTTGTGCGTGTAGGTAGTAAGCCTGGTAGCTCATGCCGGTTAAGTTCCGTGCGGCAAACGCCACCCTGAGTTTATGACCAGTCCGACACTGTATATGGGTCCGTAGCCACTCTAGCGGTCACAGATAAACTTGCACTTTAATAAGATAATAGTTAATTAAGATTTAATTCTAAAAGAGAAGTGATGTATTTATGCTAAGGAAATTCGCTAAGTGGACGTAGCTCCTGTGTAACGAGTTTTTTTAATATATTACATGTGTACTAGGTTAGGTCAAATCCCGGTAGATAAAAATATCCCATAAAAAAAAATATAAAAGACACAAAGTTCTCGCAAATTTACTACAAAATATATTGATATCACACTAAAAAGCAAAATGTATATTCGTCACAAAAAGAAGTAAAAAATGAGGACAAAATTTAAAAGGTTCCAGATGGTTTAAAGATTAGTAACTAGAGCTGTATAAGCCCTTTTCGGTATCACAATGAACAGTTGTCTTCAGTGTGTCCTTAACTAACTGATCACATGGCAACCTTGGCAGATTGAGAAAACTGTACATATTACCTAATCCAAATTTACTGTCCAGCACTTTTTCCAAAAGGTCTTTGCACAGATGTTTGTTAGAAATCAATTTTAGTCATTTCTTTTCATACCATTATGTACTCTACCAGTGAGAAATACTTAAATTAAGAATTAACTAAATTAATCGATTGCAAAAAAAAAACTTATTAAATGTTTGATACAAACAGAAACTTTCAGTTAGAAAAAAATACTATTGAGTAGATTTGACATGAAAGGTTAGGGGTAGTTTTTTTGCACACACACACACAACTTACATATACACAAAATCTCTCTTTTGTAAAACTTGATCCCAAGCCAATAAGCAACATCCAATACTATTTTGAGGGTTGAATATATGCAACAAAAGAAATGAATCGTTCATATTCGTGTGGGCAGTCGTCTGTTTTCAATATATCAATAATTTATTGTTAGAGCCCTTCTTTTTAGGAATTGTTTATTTTGCCCTTAGTTGTATCTCAGAGGGTGTATATTTAGACCTTGAAAAAAGTATACACAAGTGTTCGATTTTGTGTGTGTGTGAGTTTGTGTGCCTGTGTGTAGTAGCAAACGGCAATGTTTTTTTTCTTTTTTCCTCTCCAACATAGCAACAACAATTTTTAAAGATTATTTGTTATATTTATTTTTAAATTAAATTTAGGTAGTTGTACTTTTTCTACCCCACTTGTCATGAAAATTTACTTTGATGTACTAATAACTATGATTGTGAACAGTATTTAGAACCATTGTTATTTTATAGTTAACAAATACTATGCTAAATTAATGAATATTTTCATCAATGTCACTTAAAATCTAAACATCCGTTAGTTTACAGATTTTGTTTCAGCAACTGATCTTAACGTTAAGAATTTATATAATATTTAACAATGATTATAATATTATTAAGAACTAGCTGATTCGACAGTCGTTGTCCTGTTCAAAAATCCCATAAAAAAGTAATTCAATTTTTCCCGAATTTTTCAATTTTCCGAACAACTTTTCCAATTTTTCTTTCCCTTTCCTTAAAGTCGGTCCATCCGTTCTCAAGGGATGCGCTTACCAACAAACAGCATTGAATTTTTATTTATATAAATTAAGTGAATAATTTGGTACTATCTAAATTCTAGATGAACTCATCATATAATTCATATTGGCTTACGTCCGGGATAACCTACGTAGAGGATTGCATAAACCAGAACGTATACATTCTCTCGGACAGTTAAGCTGCTCTAGAAGCTTTGTTTGCCACTGAAACCACCTCAGGGGTAATCACAGATTGCCTTGAGAAACTACTGAAGCTGGCAAAAGGGAACAACGTTAAATTGATCTAGATACCAGGTCCCAGTTATTTCGAAGGAAACGAAAAACCAGATATCTTAGCAAAAGAAGGGAGTCGAAATACCTTTTATAAGCCCAGAACCAATCTTAGGAATTCCAAAAACAGCATGCAAATAAGTGATCAACGAGTGGAAAGACTTTACAGGCCGTGATCACTGAGAAAATAAACCGCAACAAAAACTCAAGAAAATACTGTTTTGGAATGCATCCAAGAGGCTATCCGCCGATGCATTCAATCTGAACAGGATACAACTTTAAAAGGTTACCTACGCACAACTTTCCAATGGATCCATTATGTGAAGACGAGGAGGAAGAATCCTGCCACATCATCCTTTTACTGAGAATCTCTCAATTAGAGCAGATAAAATACATTCGGTACATCTCACCCCGAATATATGAACCTTCAGGAAAACCTGATAACCAAGCTCCTTGTTGTTGCTAAGATATGGGAGAAGCAGACCCCTTCAGACTGAAGTAGAAGGGGGAGCACAATGGACCATAAAGTCGAAATGCAATACTTTTTATACCCCAAGATTTATCTATCTATCTATCTATCATATAATTCGAAAATAAGCTACGAATTTTGGTAGAAGCTGTTGATAAAATATAGGAAGATAAATTAATTTTTTGTCTTAAAAAAATTATTATTTTCAAAAAAGTTAAAAATACAAACATTGGTGGTGCAATTAAATCATATTCTTCCTAAATAAATTTCCAACTCAAATCAGTCCAGGTTTTTACTATATTTTTATTTTTTGCTTTCGGGTACCTTACACCTATTAATTAAAGTGTGTATTTTAGATTTATTTTAGAGATTGACTGTTAGGATTTGAGATAAAATGATAGGACTTCTGGCTGAAAAATTATGGTGAGGAGAAGGCACGCAAATTTAATTTGGGGTGTATGAGATACTTTTCAAAAAACTGCTGTTGAAACAAAATTGTAGAAAAGCATAGTAGAGCAATTATAACCCAAAATGCTAAATCAATGATGGAAATGCTAAATAAGACTTTTTTTAAACGTGTGGCGTAGTTATTTTAGATTAACGTTGTGCATTTGATAATTTTTAACTGTCTGAAATATACCGCACGTATTGGAAAGCATTGCTAATAGAGAATCAATGTTAAACTATTTACTATAATAACTATATACAATATGCTTAATAAAGAAATAAAAATAGTGGGGGTAGTTTAGTGTGTCGGTTGTGTATGCTTGCTGGACTGTTTTGTACTGCATTAATATGTTATGAGAGTGGGTTAAATAAATAAATTCATTGTTGTCTTCTTAAGATTAGCATTACTTCTAACATTTGAAAATTCTTTTTTGAAAATCCTTTATGATTTGTATGTGGAATGTTTGAAAATAAATGATAGTATTCTATTAAAGTATAACATAAAACAACAATCCTCACAAATTAAAAGAAAAATTAAATCCTAAAAAGAAAAAAGTATATAGTGTACACATACATACACATATTATCGGGACACAGATTCTTACATATACTAACAAATATTTCCGGTACGGTGATTTGGCAACGTTGCTCTGTGTATATACCTATTTGTATTTATTGCATATGTCAACAGCATATATTCCCACTCTTTACTGGATGCAACTTGAGAGAGATTGGCCCACAACGTTGTCAGACCACTATTTACCATAAACGGAATGTGTTATAATTGGACAAAAATAATATTTTAAATTATTATATTTCGAAAACAAAACGGTAACACACGATTTATATAAAAAATATTAAGGAATCTTCTCCTAGTTTTTTTTTTTTAATTCTGTCGATTATTTTTTTTAATACAACAGATAATAGTTGGGCGGGCATGAAGTTTTACATGCTTCTAATGAGAGAGAGTGAGACTGTGAGAGAGACTGATAACTTTGATATTAATTATCTCGCGTTCTAAACTGTCAAAAATTCTGAAACTTCGGGATCTATTAGAGAACGTTATTTGTAGCCTGTAAAAAAAATGAGCAAATCATTGATTCTCTATTAGAAATTCTTTTAAAAACGGTCTATATATAGAGTAAATGAAAAATATATATAGAGTAAATGACATCTAGGATGGGAATCTAACCCACCACATTTAGCAATCTTCAAAAAATGTAATATGCTCAGGCATATTACTTAAATGTCACATTAAGTAACGCTAATCACTTCCGTTGTAAATTAAATTTCAAATTTTCCCCAACACCTAGATCAGTTTTTGTATTATAAATACGTAATTCGACTACAAAGTAGTCATCCTCAGTATAAATTAGCTAGTCGTAATTTACTCTTTGACTTCCGTTGTGTCTAATAGAAGCGAATGGAACCCTACTAACAATGGATAGATATAGACGCATGTTTACAAAAAAAAAATATAAAAAAACAATTAAAAATTTATAAATAGTAAGTAACTAGTTTAGGTATTTATTAAAGTAATCACAGACAAATAGGGTTAAAAAAAATATGGATTAAAAATTCTATCAAAAGCAGAGTTGTTGAACACAATTTAAAAATTAAAAGTTAAATATGTTCATAATACTTCATGAGAAAGAAAATTGAAGACTCAAAACGCTTAAATTACCCTAAAATAGCTAAAATCGAAGCTGCTTTCAATATTTTCGTTGAATATGTTACGAGATGAGACACAATACAAAAAAAAATTAATTTAACAAAAAACTGATCTCGGAAAATCGAGAGTTTTACTCTTGAAGTTGAGAGAAACTACGCGATTTTGGGAGCCAATCAAATCTAGAGAAATTGTAACCCTAGCCACAGAAGAGATTAATTTTTCAAAACTAACCGTTAAATTAAATCCTTAACGTCAAAAGTGTATTTTGTAAAAAAAAAATACCAACATGTTTAATATGCCTGAATGTCATATTTCAATTAATTATCACAACAATTATTAATTACTATCATTTAATATTTAATTACTTAAAAGTAATTATGTTTTTTTTAAAAAAAAAAAACACATTTGATCATCAATAATAAATGTAGCTACAACCTGGAGGTGCCTCGAGGTAATCTTTGCTATAAATTTAATATTTAGCACATGCCGTCTGTCCGTAGATATATACAGATCTACAACAAAATATTATATATGATGTAGTTGTATTCAGTCGTCATAGGGGTAGTGTTGTGATGGTGATCATCAGATAGTTTTTAGAAAAGAGTAGATATCCTTCATTCGTTTAATTATCTTCCTTTATAAACAGCTGTTGGTTAATCCTCATCATACTCTTGTTTTTCATATTTTAACTACCAGCTTGCAAGATTAATTCAATTTTAATATTTATCGTGGTTCCGTACCTGATAACATTTATTTCTTTATATCTCATATTTCATCAGTTTTTATTTAACGATAACAAATAGTTGCCATACGTTGAAAAAGTCACTAATCCAAAGAAAATTTCTGCTTGCTCCAAACTTTATTACATATATGAGTAGATAGATAGAGATGGTAGTTGTCCAATAATCGTGTTAAAAAGTTTCAGCTCAGAACCCTCATCAATTATATGAATATACTAAGATTGTATACTATACTTTTTTGACTTGAAAGAGTATCTCGTATACTTGTTCGCTTGGATTATATAAAAATGTCAATCTTTTAGTTAATCTATTACAATAATTAACCGGTTAATTTTTTTTCTTCAAATTATAAATATAACATTTTACATTCTACTTTTTAACCAAATCGTTCGATACGTTTTTGAAATAAAATAAAATGTGTGATGAAAAGCGATAAATAAATGTGAAATAAGTAAGATATTTATATTTTGAATAATTTATCAAAAATTTAGCCAATTACGCCGACAACACGTTTCATACAACTACCATTTGCAAACTATAGTGGAATTTTGTAACAACTGCAGAAAATTTTCATTTAAAAGGACTTACTTATGCGTATTTTTGTGAAATTCTTTACTTTACTCAATTTTGTATTATCAAATATTTTTACTAGAAACTGATTGTGATTACTGGTTAACTTTATGTGAGAAAGTTCAATCGACTTTCACCGAATCTATTTGGTTTTCGAAAAATATCTCGAATAGAAGTTAAACGTTATAAAAATACTAACAATATTTGTTAAATTAATATCTTTTTCGTAAAGATTCGACACATATTAAGTATGAAGTTTTGCAAAAAGAACGCCACTTTTGCTGTCAATTTGGCGGAAACAAAAATTATTCCTTATTTAAAAATTACATATTAATTTAATACCAAAAAATTAAATAATTTCTTAAAAATTGAGATGGCTCAAATCTTTCAATCAGTTACTTAAACTATTATTATTATTGTTAACTATATTGTATAGAAAATATGCATTGCCATCTATGAATGAGTTTTTGAACCTGAATGTGTATCGTCATCTATTGTTGATCGCGTGACAAGTAAACGTCGCCGGGTCTAAAGTCAGTCTAACACATATATTTAATACTACCAAATATATGGTCTAACACGCCGCAATAAATGTTTCACATCAAAACTGGTGCAAACGTCACAGAACTTGTAATTGTATACAGAATTGTCTATATACAATTAAGTTTTATAGAGGTTATGTAGCTGCTCACACCATATTTTCCCACACACATTTCAATAACAACAATTTATGAAAACTTAGAAATGTGTCAAGAACACATCGTAGTTGTCTTGTGCAGAATCCATTAGGTTTTAGAATAAAAGTTGTTGCGAACAACTTTTATTCGAAAATCATATACCTACAAGCCGTAGAGTGTATTTGTCTCCGAGTATGACATTTCTAAGTGAGACATTTCAACAAATTTTTGCGTACTCGTTCCACTAAAGCATTGTCAAAGGCTTTAAATATCTTACGAAACAAAATTTTGATTAAATATTCTTTTCCATTAAAATACACAGATTTTTGTTATCTTTCATTGTTTTTCGTAATTTAAATAAAAATTTAATTATTACAATTGTAAGATAATTAATAAAAACAAAATTGATATTAATGGCGGCAAAAAAACAGAAGTTAACAGATTTACAGAATAAATGGTCCGCAAATTAATTGTTGTAAATTCTATTTAATACAACTTTATTTATGACAAATTTTCTCATTTAATTATTATTAAAAGATTCATTTCAAACTTTGTGATTCACTGTCATTCTAAGCGACATTTCCCCTTTGACTGAAATAGACAGATTATATTGGCGTTAAGGGAGTTTCAGCATACCACCACTTTTCGACCGATTTTGCTCATTTTTTTTCACAGGCTAAAAATAACATTTTCTAATAAATCCCGAACTTCCAGAATTATTGATTGTTTAGAACGCGAGGTAATTAATATCAAAATTATCATTCTCTCTCACTCTCTCGCATGTGAAACTTCATGCCCGCCCAACTATTATCTGTTGTATTAGAAAAAATACTCGACAGAATTAAAAAAAAAAAACTAGGAGAGTAAAGCTAAATATTTAAAAATCGTGTGTTACCGTTTTGTTTTCGAAATATAAAAGTTTAAAAGTATTCCTTTCCTTCAATATAACATTATTTTGTATATGTGAACAGTGTTTTTGTCTATGTGTTGTACATGTGTGTTTATGTATTGGTGCTATAATAAAATCAAACCGGTTTGTTGTACTGATTGCATAACACAGTGTTGGAACCTTCTTAATACTGTTCAATTGACACGAAGTCTATATCATTTTGGTTCTCGAGATTTCGTGAACGAAAAAAATGTATACAGCTTACGTACGCACACTCAGACATCATTCCAAATATGGTGTAATCGACTCTGGTGACCTCCAAATGTGGAGATATGGTGAAAATTTTTATTTAGATTTTTGGACCGATTACCATTACTTCCCTGTACAGAGCAGTTGAAAACACTTTTGCAATTGACAGTATCTGTGAAATAAGAGAAACAGTTCGTAGTGACTGTGTTCTCCTTGCCATGATTATTTGCCAATTAAGACTCTAAGACTTTACTATTTTGTCTCAAGTGAATATGCACTCTGAGAAAAGCATAAATAACCTCAAATTTACTTTAATTCAATTCATTGTACATAAATACAAATGCAAGTTTTTTCACCCAATGTGTTTAAAATTGTTCACTAGACAGTATTAAATCGAGAAGCTACTATTATTATGAAATAATCAAATTATAGAAGGAATGCTCGGATTTTCTTAATTATGCTGATGTGGTGTCTTCATTCGTAATCAAGAAATTAAATCTGATATTATTAAAGAAAGCTACGTGTATTAAATAATGATAATTTTACAGACACGAAATAGATACTTTAATATATTACTACGAATATTTTCATCAAAACCAGGAATACTTTTTATAGAACTTTTTAATAAACTAGTTACTAGACGACTTACGTTGAATTTAAAATATTTGTATACCTATAATTGTATGGTTAAGGATGTACGAGCATTGGATTTACGAGCTTCAAAAAGATTAAGGCTTGATTTTTTGTTTACATGTAGTTTAAGTCAGAGGTGAGCGCAGACGGGTCGCCGGAGTCGAACGACTCTCCATAAGCTGGGTGAGAGTAAATAAAAATGGTATGTTTTGAAGTAAGACGGAACGATGTTTCAATACAGGTTGCCTACCGATTATTGACAATGATTTATTCAATCAATTTAGAATTAGTTTTATAAAATATTTATTATTTTATAACAAAATATTTATTAGTTATATTTATTTATATAAAACTAGATAAAAATAAATATAACTAAAAATAAAACTAGATATAGATCATTTTTCGATCTTCAAATTTAATTATCTCAGAAACAAAAAACAGGATTAATTTGAACTTTGGTCCAGGTATTTATAAGACTTTGATAATTATTATGACAGTTTTTCATAATACTGGCATATCTAGTTGTCGAGCTATAGATTTTTGTACTTATATTTTTACCGACCATTTTTACCGAGTCCATTTAACCTATGTAAAAATCTCTTAAAAATCGTAACTTTAACATTTTTTTTATTCAAAAACAGAATCAACTTCTAATTTTGACAGCATATTCTTTATTATTGAAATAATAAGCTGTAAAATTTTGATGAACCTGTCATTAAATTAAATTTTCTTCACAACAACCTTAAGAGGAAACGCCATTCCTTTAGTTCGTGAATCTTTCAATCTTTTAAAATGATTTTATGACTAGTGTTTTAATTGTCAATTATTTGTTGATGTATGCAAATAAAGGTTATGTTTCTTTTTCTGTTCCCTGCTTTTTATTATGATTCAGCCCCATTATTCTTCTACATATTTTAAAAATTTATTTCGATCTTACATATCTAGTAAAATAAGCGAGTATTCTGAAGGCTGGTTATTATTTCGTATTTATTTCATGTACCTAGATAGGCTGACTTCCACACTACAGCGACGGAGTATATTCAAAGCGTATATATCTAATACGCTTTCTAGTGTAATAAAATCAGTTCATGTTGCCAAAGGTCGCAGTATACAAAAAAATTTTTTTAAAATTAACTTCACAGTATGGTAGTTTTTAGCGAATTTCCTGAAAGGAAATAGAGCTATTGGTCCCGTATCGAAGTCAAAATTTCGCAAAAATTTCTTCAAATGTCCATCGATCCTACCTAGTGGATGTCAAAAATCACCATCTGTAAAATTTATATATATATATATATATATATATATAGACATATATATATATATATATATATATATATGTATATATATGTATATATATGTATATATATATATATATATATATATATATATATATGTCTGTAATCACTCTAGCGGTCACAGTTTTCATTTTATCGGAATGAAATTTAGTATTTAAGGTGCTTTTAGTATTTAAAAGGTCAAGTTCGTTAATGGGTAAAATCGAACTAGGGAAAAGGGGGGTTTAGAGGGAGAGAGAAACAGAAAATTTGACATATCTCCCTTAATATTTGAAAAATCGAAAAATTTATGGGAAGTAAAGTTGTAGGTATTAAGTTTTACTGTAATTTTGTTTCTTATCATTTTTTCTTTTACACTAATATTTACAGAAATATTGATGGTTTAAGATTGAAAGTTAAATTCCTTAATATCTCTGTACACATTAGAGTTTGAGCAAAAATGATAAGGTGATGAATTATAGCAAATTTGATTTTCTACAAGTTTATTTCTTACGCATTTTTCGATTGTTCTAATATTAAGCGAGATATTTTATATTTTCTGTTTTTTTCTTTCTTTATAAACCCCCCCCTCCCCATTCTCGACGTATGTCATTTATTAATAAAATTGGACCGCTAGAGAGTGATTAATGTATTTTACACATATAACTTTTCATGCAATTATTCATAACGCATACTTTGGTGAGCATCTGCTGCCAAAAAGCGCAGTAGTATTTTTTGATGAAACTATGCTATTATAACACAATAGAGCTTGCCGTCTATTTCGATGCAATCTTGTATGTAACTTTAGATGTAAGAATAGGGTGATTGACTTCTTTCCTTGTGGTTGGTTTACTATGATCATGTGACTGAAGACAAAGAAAGAAATATTTAGCAAGACAAGAGTTATAAGCTGTTAATAAAACATGCGATTGATATATTTCTGCATGTACAAAGAGATGTTATATCACATACATTTATTGCAATTGAAAACTTTCGTGAAGGAAAATGCAGAAAAGCTTCACAAGCATAGCCGATTACTTCGTTCTTGACCATACGCCGACAGTTTAGTCAATTAATCGCCACTTTGTTTTTTTTTTCAAGAATTGTCAAACTGCCGATGTCGGGATTCGAATCCATAACATCCCAGTCCCCAAGTAGACATATTTTTCATATATATTTATTTGTGTATACTTAAGCGTCAACAATACGATGTTTGTCCAAATTCCTTTCGGTTACGTAAGACAAACTGTAGAAGACTTTAGCGTGTACTATTTAGACAAATGTCATTGAATTTTTAATTAAATACTGATATGAAAAAATTAACTCGTCAACCAGGAATCGAACCTCGGGCCTCTGGATATCTAGTCCAGTAAGCTTCCGCTACATCAAAGACGACTGTGACGTAACAGTCAACCTTTTCATATTATTCTTATTTTTATTTATTTAGACAGTATTACTTCTGTCGAAGTTATTATTCATATATATTTATTTGTGTATACTTAAACGTCAACAATACGATGTTTGTCCAAATTCCTTTCGGTTACGTAAGACAAACTGTAGAAGACATATTTTAATCATAATTTTAAACATATTTTATCCAGAAAGAATTTTAGATAGGGTGATTTTTAGATATTCCCTTTCTTATTGAAGTTGTTGCGGTTGCGTTTACCTATGCGCATCCCTTCTATACAGTGTGAAAATTGCGTATTTTGAAATCAGTTAAAGACAAATTTTTTTTCTCATAAAGTCATTTTAGCTGTATAGAGGATATCTACATAGGTAAACGCAACCGCTCCCGGGTGCCAGATGTACCGCGCCTTTCTACCTATAAGAAAATCATCAAGTGGTGTCATTTAAGCCAAGTTTAAAACACAGCTTGTTAACTCGACTCTACTTTTATTAATTGTGACGCATACATACGAATAAGCTGAAAGAGGAGCGCCCAAGAAAATAAAGACTGAGATATTTTAACTGAGTTACTATGGCCGAAATTTGTGTACTCAGATATTATTGTTTGAGATATAAAGAGACATGCGACACTATTTAGGTTCACTATTAAAATAATGTTCCATCTTTAGTTATACGAAAGGATATGTTTGCTTGTATTTTTTGTATCGGGGATTTTGTTTCTAGAATATTTTTGCGGGAAGGTGATAGACCGCGATTTATTGATTGGTCAACAAATTTAAATAATTACTTAACACAGGAATTCGAGCAGTTAGCAAAATGCAGTACCTGTTTAACAATTTTTTTGAATAATGCACATAAATAATTTGAAAGGTTTTTTCAATTTTATCATCTCTATTTTTAAACTCGATATATAAAATATACCAAGGTATATTAAGTTTAATTCCAACTTTGTAACGGTTGAAAATACTGATCGGAAAAAAAACATTTTATATAGGTGTTCATAAAATGACCTAATTAGTCCATTTCCGCATGTCGTGTCTGTAAACACGATAACTCAAACACGAAAAGAGATCACAAGCTTTGTGTGTGTGTTCTAAAGCTAAAGAGGAAGGTCAAGTTCGTGAATGGGCAAAATCGGACCATATTTGGGAAAAATGGGAAAAGCTGTCTATTTTACAAACCGTAAGAGATAGAACAAAAAATTACAGACAAAAAATGTTCCTTTTTTAAAAATAAACAACTTTTGTTTGAAAGTTGTTTTCATAAATTCAGTATACACCGGGTATTTAAGCAATTAACTCCTCAGTTAGTTGTTCTTTTCACTTGTTTATTGTACATTTTCTATGTTTCAATAGTTCAAACATATTTTCAAATTAGGTCTAAAGCAATCTAAGAACTCGACCACTTGCTCCTCCTCAAAATTGAGCAAGCTGTCAACAAGCAAGGATCCTAATTTCAGCATTCAACTTGATACAGAAAAATTACGGAAATAAAGCGTATACCGACGCATTTGAAGAAATTTTTCCGAAATAGTTTTATCGGTAGACATTGGTATAACGCCAAAAGTACTTTCTTTGTTGTCATTTAATTCGCTTATAAAGAAATTTGTTTCGTCTTCGAGCCTATAAATGTTTTGTTTTCTATTTTGACACTCCTTTCACAACTAGTATTCGTAGATTGATATCGAATATTCTCGAGAAATGTGAATAAACAACAATATTGTAGTAGGAAAAATGAAACATGTTAGAATACGCATGTGTGTATTCGAAAATAATGATCGATATGCACACACAAGGAAGTTCATTGCGGTGTACCATACACAGATACTAGTATTACTTACACCTTGAAACAAATTGTATTCACGATTCAAAAAAAAAAAAAAAAAAAAAACTTCAAATAACTGCTGTCAGACTATTTTCTGGGTTGACCACACTGCGCTCACTAATTTTGGTTACATTTATTTAATGATTTGAATTCACGCAATGCTATAATACCCGAAGTGGTTTTATAATAACCGGTAGTTATATGTACTACAATGTATGTGGTATTTATTATATATATAAATTATAGGGACCCAATAGATCTCTTTTTTTTATTTGGACCACATGTTTTTTTCTCCATATTTTTCAAGAGAAGAATGAAATAATTTTTTCTTAAAGATATATAAAAAACAATAAACAAGTGAAATTAATAATTATTGTTTTTTGTTGGTTTTCTTCTTCATATCAATTGTTTGAATATTTACGTATAGAAATTAGATAAGATTATGACCGTAATATTAAGAAAATTATAGAAGAAAAATAATTTCAAACAACTCAAGTACTCATTCAAATTACAAAATTTAATAACAAAATTGTTAAAAATATGATTAAATAAATATAAAATGATAATAATATATTTGTTTTAAAAACAAGCTTTTATCTAGAGCACGGTAGTGCAACAGGCCGAGTTATACTTTATTGCAGAAAAAAATTTTATGTATACGTGTGCATAAAATGACCTACTTGGTCCATTTCCGCTGCCCATAGACACGATCTCCGAGGAGATGTTACTTGTTGCTAATTTGGTGACGGTTTGCACAAAGCTAATTCATACTGATGATGACTACTTTGTAGTCGAAATACGTATTTATAAAATACAAAAAATTTTGATCTAGGAAATTAGGGCAAAAATCGAAATTTAATATGAATGTTTGTTCCTCCCACTTTTAGTCCATTTCTAAGTTTTATTTAGAGGTGTAAAGTAAAATCTGTGATAACCAACAAGTGTACCGTGTTGTTATTTATATACAGTACCTACGACAACTAGAATTAGCAAATAGTTGTCTAGTGCCACTGATCTCAATTTTCTGTTGTGAATATATTGTATGATTTATAAAATTTGGTTTATGTATTATGGATTACTTAATATTAATAAATAAAGATGATTATATGATATTACTCTATATCTGAATATTATTTTAGCTTTTTTTAATTGCCAAGAAAATAGTTTTGTTATAGGTTTATATTGTTATATATCTATCTCTTTCTATAAGTGTTGGTCGTCATTAATTATTGTTATTATAGTAGGCGTAGCAATATTATACAAATTTCAAACGGAAATAAGAAAAGGAAAATAATAAATAAGATTTCAATAGGAAAATAAAAAAGATCATTGTAATTACATGAATAAAAACTATTTGTCCTTTTAATACAGAGAAAAATTGAGAAATAAATTTATTTTTAATAATAAATATTTAGTCTTTTATTATTTAATGACCATGATATATTACTGTTATTGTCTGATATTTGTTTACAAAGAAATATTTTACATTCTTTTTTAACTTATAAGGATTATGAGATGAAATCTCTATAAAATTTCTCCTCCTAGTAATGGTCATTTTTTAAATATAGTTAAAATAAGTTGCACTTTTACTTTGAACTATGTTCTCCTTACTTGCATAATATAAGGTTCATTACGATTGAGTTTGATTCTATTATCTGCAATCGAATCTTTAGATTCTACATATATTTTATGGTATATAGAGGTCGTATGAACACCTTTTTTACATTTTCAAATTATTTTATTAATCAACGATGTTATTTTAAATATTAATAAGTGTACGTTACCTATTTAGTGTGAAGGTAGCTCTGTCATCATAGTTTTAATAAAAGATGCTATTCACTAAGCAAATGCATGTTAAATGTTTGAAGGTAATTTCTGTGAATACAAATGTTTACTATGATGTATATAAATATAAATGTTTATTAGCTGTATATACACTCCCGTTCAATAAAATTTAACAGGTATGAACTGAATCAGTTACTCACAATTTTGATTATTCTTGTAGTAAATGTTTTTTACTATACTTCCATTTCTTTTTTCACACTTAAAATATATACTACTTATCTTTGTTTATAAATGAATGATTATACAGAGAGTTACAAAAGTGAGGCGTTTTATGAAATGTAAGAAAATTAACATGTCAGGTTTGTTCAATTTTATTGAACGAGAGTGTACATAAAGATGGGATTTGTTGGTTATATATTAACTTTTTGATATGATTCCATTGCACTTCCTCAAATCTGGTGTGTACTTTGTTATCTAAAAATATGCCATCTTCAAGTTTTGACGATAGAAGTAATTATTACTTGGGTACTACTCACAAATTTAATAAGGTATTTTGGAATTGAAAGTTCATTCAATAGCTCAATGTATACGGCAGGTATAGAACTGAAGAAATCAGTTCTTTGCGGCGTATTTGCTATTCTATTCGTTAACAATGTATACATCTTTTGTTCTAATCATTTCTCCGAAAACTGAATGTATTCGAAAGAAATCAAATGTAAAAATTTGATCAATGTATTCTCTAATGCAATTTGTTTGAAACACTCACATACTAATACTCTCTAGTTCTCTAGAACACACGTACGAAAAAGTAGTTCGTGAATGTCAAGTTCGGTAAAATCGGCTCATGTTTGGGAAACATGGACAAAACTGTCTGTCTTGGAACTGTAAGACATGGAACAAAAATTTGTAGACAAAAAATATTCCTTTTTTCAAAATAAATAACTTTTATTTGAAACTTTTTTCTTTTCATAAATTCAGTATATACCGAGTATTTAAGCAAATAACTCACTTATAGCTGTTATTTTCACTTGTTTTACTTAAAAGTATATTTTTGCCTACAATGGTTCCCTTTTCACTAAAATTAAATATACTGTTTATAAAATTTTAATTTTTATTTCTTTTTTTTTTTTAGGTATGAAAATGATGTCCATCTCGATTAAACAACATAAAATGCAACAGGAATTGCTTCATTTTCAAGATGGACACTTCAGGGTAGTGAAGTGAATAAACAAGTAACTGTTTACCCAATTTTAGTCAAGAATTAAATAATATATATATCAATATCTGAGTGCATGCTTTTGGGATTTGAAAGGACAAGTTCGTTAATGAGCAAAATCGGTCAAGGGGAAAGGGGTGGAACTTAGAGGGAGGGGTAAATACAAATTTTGTCCATATCTGCCCTAATATTAGTTAAATAGAAAAATTAGTTAAATAGTCATAGTTATATATCAAAGTATAGTTAACTCTAAATTTAATAGAAATATTGGAAAGTTTAAAGTTTGAATACTTTCTTTTCTCTAAGAAAATTCGCTTAGTCTACGTAGCTCTTGCTTTACAGTCGTGATAAATTTTTTATGTGAATGTTTCTGCGCTTGCAATTGTTTATTAGTAAATAGTTAATAAATTACTCTTCACAATTGCCACGAACCATTTAACTTTGACGCGCTTTAATTGACAAATCGAAAAGGGGTCCAAAAATTTTGTATAAGAAATTGTTTGCGCTACGAAGTTTTCTACAGAGAAAAAAGTTTGCTCTTCAAAGAAAAACTCTAAAAAGTTTTCGATTTGGGACTATTTGGTTATTCTTTAGCGACTTCAAAAGCAATTATTTACCCGACTACGGAGTAATATGTGTTTTCAGTTTGCATGTCTGTTGGCATGGAATCTCTTCCTGGGTAGCTCCTAAGCTACTTATTATAATATAATACGCCAACCTACAACAAACAAAGTTAACAAATGTATCGATTTTATTATCATATGAATGATTTTTTAATTCACAGATTCCTAATATTATACTAAAAAGTGTTAAATATATAAGTTTAAAAAACTAAAATCCGACTACGAAAAAAACACGAAACAAGTTTGAAGAGCCTTGTAAATGTTCAGAGTCGATGGCCGGGAATTTTTACAGTTTTTCTTTCTGAATAACAGTTGGTCCTTCGACTACAAGAAATATTTACAAGGTTCTTCAAACTTCCTTTGTGCTTTTTTCGTAGTCGGGTTTTAGTTTTATAAAAACTATTTCATATTATATATGTTATCATTGTGAACCTATTTTTACTAATAGCTGACTCTGAGGGATTTCAGAAAATCTTGATGTTAGTTCCTTGCTTAGTTTATATAAGTATTTAAATTTACTTTTCAACGATACTTGTTGTATGCATTAAAAATATTAAAACACAAGAATATTGCATACGTTTTACTCAATACCATTGGCAGTTCAATGTTTTTTTCACTTATTTATTTATTTTATGTTATTTATTTCATTTATTTTACTGATTATGTAACAAAAATACAATACACAAATGATTTTCTATTTACAATTACAATATCTATTATATATATATACTTATATTATATATATTATTATATGTATAAAATTTATTATTTATTTTCAACCTTCTATGCAGCTGTTAAGTAAACTACCTTGTGTTTATAAACATTTTTTTAACTTCTTTTTTAGTCTTGATACTTAAGTTATATTATTAATATGATACAAAGACTATTATAAATAATAATTTATTAATATTATTATTAAAATTTATCGTATGTAATTTTTTAAGATTAGTAAATTACGGAAGTATTAGAGTAAGTGATTTTTTTGTAGCTTTTTATTCTATTTTACAGGTAATAAAATAGTTTTTGTTTTAACTTTACGGGCTATAAATCATTAATGTGGGTGCAGTAATCAAATGTCAATCATGGTATGTGGGACAGACATAATATGCTTTAGCTTAGTAATGACATAATGATCTATGAGATAACGGCCTTCGGAAGAGTCTTATTTCAATCTATTTTTCCTAAAGCTTTTCTAAATCGGCTATTTCATTCTTGTCATTTTTATTTTACTATTTCATGTTCGATCTTCTCCTTCAAACTCTATGCATCTGATTACTATCAAAGGTGCATCTCAGAAAGGTGCTTCTTCAATCGAATACACTTGCTTGCCTTCGGTGCCTGAAGTCACATTTCAGATGCGTAATTTTCTTTTCTAAGAAAGCTCAGCTATTTTTGTTGTGTTGATGTATCAATTCCTTCAATTGTCCGTAAACTTTCCTTAGTATGTGTCGATAATGGCCAAAGTTTATATTTATATATATTTAAATAAAAACTAACTGTATGGACTGCCAATTTTAGTCCGATCCAAGTTAAGTTTGATATGTCCATATGCTTTCGGTATTTGAGTAAGTTCGATAATAGAAAATATTAGTCAAGGTAGTTAGTAAAGTTAGTAAGTGTTAGAAAGAGGGAAAGACAAAAAAATTTGGATTATCTCTCTTAAAATTATTGGTAAAATGGAAAAGTTAACATACAATGTAAAAAAATAAAATAGTGTACCCAACTTTGCCAGAAAATTGGCCGATACTACCTACAGACAAATGAATAGCACTTAAGCTAAATACCAAGACATTGAAGCAAGGAAATTGATTTTGTTGAACCAACTACACTGCGATTAATAATTAAATTACTATAAAACTATTAGTAATTGGTATAAAATAATACCAACAATTTTTAAACTCTCGCTAATGACATGTTCCATTGTAATAGGTATATATTCTTACCAAACCAAAGAAGTTAGTTTCGGTCTTATATAAACAAATTTTGTGAGTGTTCATGCGAACATGAAGGAGTCAAAGTAAATATTGAAACTAAATTCTGCAGGCAGAGAGAGATAGCGAGAGATGTGTGTGTCTGACTAATTCAAGTGAGAATCCCTTATCAACAAATTTATAAATTTGCGTCAAGCTTAGTATTTAAACCCACTGCATATTTAAATCAACTAAGTTTCATAAAATAAATTTTACTAAAATTTATCATCTTATCATTTTCTCCTGTAATTATATTATTTACAGAAATATTTACGATTTTAATGTTCGAACACTTACAAAGATGAATCTTACAAATATTCATTATGTTTTTTTTATTCATTTAGTCTACGTAGCTCGTATGTTTCAAATTGTTTTCCTTTAATATAATTGATAGATATTTTAAAACTTTAAAAATGGTTAACATATGCAGTGGTTTATACGTGAACATTATTCTTTACGCAAAAATGTCAAATATTAGATAATAAATAATTATTTTAATAAAATTATCATGCCCATTCGTTTTACCTAATTGAATCCAATAAAATCGAACGATAATGATCATAAGTGAATAATTTGTATTAAAAATGAAAATGACATATCGATGGAAAAAATGTGTTGTAAACTTCCTGATATATATATTATTACGATGTGAAAATAATCATATTTTCAATTAAACCAGTTTTAATACCATTTACAACTTTACAAGTTAATGAGTGAATACATAAAAGGATACAGAGTGCACTCTGAAGATTAATTTGATATTGTAAAAGAAACAAACATGTTATTATAAATGTCAAAATAAATGCAAAACAAGATAAGCGTTACGCCTCAGGGGTGATACATATACAGACTAAATATTTTTAGTATAACCAGATCAAATTAAATGAAATAAAGGGTCAACCTTGAAATGAAAATAACCAAACTAAATTGTTGCAGTAACTTTTGTTTTGATATTCTCAAAACTGGTAAAAAAGTTTCACGGCGATAGTCGTGAAACAAAACACAATTTGAACGAATCAAGATCCGTTTTTTGAAAATGTTTCTTTTCAATTGCCAATAAAGGTTATTATAAAACATTTAAATCATTAAGGTGTCTACAAATTTGAACTCAGGCATTTATTCGTATTTTTTATTATTCGATCTCGAAATTAGAGCGGATAATGGAAGGTGCGCATCCGTATATAGGATAATGTAATACGGGATCGATTGATAATTCATAAAACTGCATGCGAATGTATTTTTTTGAATGCCAAAACAAAGATTTATGAAACAATTTTATTTCGAGATTGGAACGTTTTCCTTGGGAATCGCTGGTGAAAAACACTCCATTTTTGAAGTTATAGATAGATAGATTGTAGAGGCTGCCCTGGACAGGCTACACTTCGACCATTAGTTCCATTGTGATGCCTAAGGATGTGTGTAGATGTGAGTAGAGTGGAAGGAATTGGTCGGATATGCGGCTGCAACCGACTCTGGTAGGAACTATGCCGATATTCAACTGTAGTTCTTGAAGGAAACTGCTTAAAACTTTCTCAAGCATAGCCGGTTACTTCGTTCTTGTCCATTCGCCGACATTTAGTCAATTAACCGCCCCTTTTTTTGTTTAATAATTGACAAACTGCCGATGTCGGGATTTGAACCCATAACCTCCAAGTTTCCAAGTATGCATACTGCGCAGACATAACGCCTTAGACCGCTCAGCCACTTGGACTGGTTTTGAAGTTGTAAATAAATTTTAAATCGGTAAGAAGGCTTTTATTTCCACCATTTTCAATAAAAATATTCTAAGTATTGATTACCATAAAATCTATTATCACTTAACCGTTAATTTATCCGTGGCCGGAATGACCTTAAAAAGCTCAACTAGTTTTTTCGAAAAGCATTCTGTATATTTTCAACTGACTCGACTAATGACTATATAAAAATGGTATAGTATGTATTGTAATTTATTGCAAATAGTTCTATACAAATCAAATCTAGGACATTATACTTATTACTCTATCTATTTGATATTGAATCAGTGGCGTATTTTTTGGCCAAGAGAAGGAGATACATTAAAAATATTTAAGTGAAAAACAATCTCCAAAAATATAATATCTTTATTTAAAAAATAATATCTCTGAACAATCGCCTTAGATGAGTGACTCGTCGGTACGATAGCTGAAAGGTCTAAACTCTTCATTAATCGACGGTGAGTTTTAAGCGTGGAACTGAAAAAATTTATCAGAACGGCACTAATATTCAATGTGAGCAGAATTGCGATTGGACTTGTTATCATTTATATGGTATATCTGAGTTATTCTTGGATTCATTTTAACTGATATTTTATTATCCTAGGTATCAGTAGACAATCAGGGGTTTGATAGTCTAGCTAGAGGTATCAAACTTGAAAATTGTTGTATTTTCAATGAATTTTTCGAATATTTATTGTATTTTCAAGTTTCCTTCAAAAATATCGTATAATTCACGATTTTTACGCATATCACTAGACGGTTATTTCACGGAAAAACTCCTTTAGAAATCAGAAACATCTATTCATTTGAACTTTCTGCAGTGTAAAAATAACATGCATTAAATATGTAAACAGAACAAACTTTTTTTTATCTATGAAAATACGCTTCAATAAATTAATTTGTACTAAATCAGAATCCCCTTATGACTCTTTAATACTTGATTTTTTTGAAATTTCGAAGGAAATTTCTCTATTCTTGTATGATATATTATGTTAAAAATTTCAACCTCCTGAGTCTTTTAGCTTTTGAGGAAAAGATGAATGAAAATAATATATATGACATAAAAAATAATATAGCTACCCTAACTTTCATGTTTTAGATAGGAGGACTTACTTTTATTGCTAAATTATTGCTGTTTTTGCTATTAACAAACTCTTGTGACTCAGTCAAATGTGATCACAATATGATGTCCTGTAATGTAAATATAGTCCTCCACTGTAAATTATTTCCTATGCTATAGGAATCTGAAATGCGTTTTTCCAAATTTAACCTTTTCGGCCGAACAAAAAACAATTGTGTGTGTTGTCTATGCCCTAAAAATGGTTTTTAAACTTGATAAACTTTGAAAAAAGGTATAATATTTAAGGCGCTCATAACCGTCCAAGTAGTCGAGTGGTCTAAGGCGTTATGTCTACTTGGAACTAGGAGGTTATGGGTTCGAATCCCAACATCGGTAGTTTGTCAATTATTAAGAAAAAAAAAGGGCGTTTAATTGACTAAACTTTCGTCGGCGGATGGACAAGAACGAAATAACCGGCTATGCTTGTGAAGGTTTTCTGCAGTTTCCTTCACGAACTCCAGATGAATATCGGCATAGTTCCAATCAGAGCCGGATACAGCCGCACATCCTACCAATTCCTAGTCGACACACATAATTCCTTCCACTCCACTCACATCCTCACTACAAACAGCCGCTACAATCTAGCGGCGCTGATATGTTTAGACAGAGGATATCGGAATATTTATTCTCCGGTATTTATAATATATACAAGAATAAATTAATTTTAGTTCCGATTTTGTAATTGTTGAAAATATTGATCACAAAACAAATTTTTTTGGTATCGGTGTGCATAAAATGGTATAATAAATACATTTCCGAATATCTTTCCATCCGTCTGTCTGTCTGACTGTCCGTAAGAGATAAAAGGAAAATTTAAAAATAAAAGGAACACCTTTGTTTAAAATTAATCAAGTTTGGTTTGAAACTTTTATTCATAATCTGAATAGTTTTGTCATAATTTCAGCTTAATATAGCCCGTTATTTATGTAATTAACTCAGTTAGTTGTTATTACTTCTGGTATTTCCGCCACTGTATTGAATATATATGCAATATGAAAATGTAGTTATGCAGTTAGATACATAATACTATAATAGTTCATACATAGATAGATAGAATAGGTGCATATACCTGCATTATATTCATATAAAATAACCTTTCACTTTCTCATAAACAATTCTATATAATATTTATTATCTTCACCTTTATTAACCTTGAAATATCCGATTTTATTTTGATTGATACAAACTGTTTATAATATGACAAACATATCAACATCAAATTTTTATCAATTTATTCACCACTGTTTGATTGACTTCAATCATTGCAATTAGTATTATTACATCATTCAAATTGTGCTGTTAATTTCAAATAATATACATTTCAACATCTCAATACCAATTATTTGTTTAAGCAGTTATATAATACGTTATATGTAACACTGGCCACGTGAATCTACTTATAAATCCTTCATACTTATATCTACATATATATATGTTACGGTAAAAGTGGGATAATAAGGTAATTATTACTAACCATAGGTCATTATCACTGACCTCCGTCATATATGGAGGCCACTACACTTCGACCATAAGGTCCATTGTGATGCCTAAAGATATAAGGATGTGAGTGGACTGGAAGGAATTTTTGTGTATAGACTAGGAGTTGGTAGGATATGCGGTTGCAGCCGACTATGATAGAAACTATGCCGATATTCATCTGGAGTTCGTGAAGGAAACTGCAGAAAACCTTCTCAAGCATAGCCGGTTACTTCGTTCCTGTCCACACGCCGACAGTTTAGTCAATTAACCGCACCTTTTTAATTTATTCTACATTTTTGAAACTCACTATTTTTTATATTTCAAAAACACCGATTTACAGTCCATTTTCTCGGGAAGGTCGCAGCGAGAGTTGTCGATTGGTGTAGTTTATAGCCTCTGTGGTTTTGATCTAAAATTTAAGAAAAATATTCTCTATGATTATTAATGTTATATTTTGTAGACGAACGTAAAAAAAATGAGACAAAATTAAAAATTTGCAGACTGAAACACTTTATAACAATTATTTGAATTTTAAGCCAAATTTTTTAATTGTTTTTGCTTCGAAAAAATAATTTTTTCAATAAATTTTTCTAAACGAATAGGTTTGTATCGAAAATAATATCATTGAAAAGATGTGTGCAAAATTTCAGCGCGATTGATAGAAAACTTTTTGAATTATCGTCCACCTCCGATTTGAAATTCAGCGGCATATAATAGTCCTTCGGTAGCCTCGTAGAACTCATTTTTCTAAAGAAGTTCCTTTTGACGTGATTGACGAGCTTCTTTAGTGGCTAACAAGTCAATATCGACAAAAACAATAAAGTAAAAAAAAGTGATAAAGTCACTTACTTTATCTTTTATCACTCGGTTCTTATGATAACTTGGACCTTTAAATTGTAATTAATACAAATCGCAGTGCGTTCGTATGCAAATTTAACTGCAGTTGTTAACTGCTATCATTTTTGTGATCCATCATTTCGATTTCGATTGTTTAATTATTTAAATAATTATTTTTAGTTTTTATTGTTATATTTGCTCTTGTTGTTATTTTTATTGTTTCCATTCGTTATATTCATATTTATAACAAAATAATATGAATAAAAAACGAAAACGACATCAGTGCAGGTATTTATTGACATCGATGGACTCTAGAATTCTAGATCGATGGAAGCTAGAGTTAAAGTTAGGAGTTAGAGTTAAAGTTAAAGTTCACCAATCTGCAAACAATGGAAAGTATATCTCTCGCTGTCTATATGCAGTGTACTATGTAAGGGTGTCTTTGTTACACTTAAACAGCATTAAAATCAGTATTGTACAACACATAACTGTAGTATGATAACTATATATACTTATCACTTTCTAATTACAATCACTTGTATATAGTTGCATCTTACTCGTGCATGTACACATCGTCCGTCGTGTTGTATTGATGATCGTCAGTCAGTCTACATGCATATGTAACAAAGACACCATAACATAGTACACTGCATATAGACAGCGATAGATACACTTTACATTAGGAATAGAATAACCGTATATGAATATAAAAATTTTTGCCAATAAAGTTTCTCTTGCGATGAATTCAAACTTTGAAGTAATTATTGGGCTAAAAATACCCTAACCAACGTTTTTGACTAAGTGTGTTAACGTCGTTTATAATGTGCAAAATTAGAAGATCAAAAATTGCGTTATGTCTTCTAAAATACTAAGAAATATAATAATACTTGAAAATTTGTGATTTCATTATGCACTTAAGAAATCAATATACGAGGTCTGTCCGAAAAGTATCCGACCTACCTTCATATCTCCGCGCTGGCGTTATTTTTTATAAAATAACGCCAGCGCGTTATTTTTTATTTCATCGGGCGAGTGGCATCCTTTAAAAGTAGTCCCCATTTGATTGAACAGTCCTGGAAGTCAGTTTGTGGAATAACCTTGAGTGCCCTCGTCGCATTATCTTCAACCGTTTTTTGTCGTCGAACCGGTGTCCGTTGAGCGGTTTTTTCAAATTCGGAAACAACCAAAAGTCACAGGGATCTATGTCGACACTGTACGGAGGTTGGCGAAGCAGTGCGATATTGTGTTTAATTAAAAATTGCTGCACATGATTCGATGAGATTTCCCATCGCTTCCAGTTTCTAAATATGAGGTTAAAATTTCCCAAATTGTAGTTTTTGGTATTCCAATATAATTTTCTTATTCGCGCACAGTCAAACGCGGATCTTCTTCAATCGCAAGGAACACGCGCTTGATATTATCTGGTTGTGTTGTCGTCGTTTCCCTTTATCGCCACTTTTGAAACGATTATACTAATCTTTTATTTGTGTTTTGCCCATACACTCATCCCCAAAGGCCTTCTGCATCATTTGAATAGTTTCCGAACTAAATTTTGATTCAAATTCGTTGATCTGATCTGTCATTTTTAACAATAACAAAATCTGGCCAACGCAAAAAGGCTAGTCAAATTCGTTTTGTAAACTAGTATCTATTTATATCCATTGTTAGTATAGTTGCCTTTCGGTTATATTATACCAACGTAAGCAACTATCGCGTTTACTAACTTTGACATTTAAGTAATATGTTTGAACATTGGTAACATCGATCCTTATGGGATCCCCATTCTAGATGAGTATGGTATTTGATATCAAAGAACGCTAATTTTGTATTTTGGCCGGAAATATTGGTTGTTCAAGCAACAATGCCTGAATGTTTTTATCCCAGTTATGAGAAATCCAGGGTTATAATCGATTGCACTGAATTTAATCTCGAAATTCCTGCAAGTGCCGTCAATCGAGTTTATACTTACTCAAATTATAAAAAAAATTTATTGCAAAAATCCTCATAGGTGTATTATTTCAGCAGGCTTTAGGTGCTTGAAATCCAAAACAGCTGGTGGGTGAATTTGATTCACCCACCCGCTTTGCAGATTAACTTCTACAAATTTGTGAGAAGTCTAATTGTATCGTAAACTAGCAGTAAACAAATTTGCAGAACTATGTTTTATAGGTCCAATTTCAACTCAAAGTTAACAACTTTATCGCTTCTGGGAGCGGTTGGGCCTCAACCTACACTTCTGGGAACATTTTCTTTCAATTTCAATGTTCAATATGTAAAAAATACTACACCAATTTTCAGAACTATGTTCGATCGGTTTTTTTTATCAAAACTACACGTTTGACCCCCCACCCACACTCTCCGCCTCACATGAGACTTCTGCAAAATGCGGCTCTTGCTTTGACGATATCATGGGAAACTTATGAGAAAAAATCACGACTATGTTTTATCAGTTCACTTTTGTGTTCACTCTAGTCTATAAATCACATTTCACTGCATTGCTTAAATTAAAATCGCCCAATTTAGTTCCAGATACTTGGCGCCTGTGTACCCAGCCAATATGAAAAACGTATTTTAAGTAATATCATAATTATTCAGGTATATTACAATATATTTTCGTTATTAAAGTGTCAACAACTCCAAATATAATTATTTACATTTTTTTTTTTAAATAATCCATTCTTGAGAGCACAGAATTGTATTGAACATGTGCCAAGTAGTTTTACCTTATTTTATTTCTATTTACCACCGATGCATAAACATATTTCCTATTTCTTAAGCTTTAAAAATACTTTTAAACGAAGTTCAATAGGGAGGCGGGGAATCTATTGTACTGTAATAAAATTAACTTTCAAAAGAGCCCAAATATAAAAAAATTTGGATCTTTGCCAAAATATTGGAAGATTCCTAAATAGAGGCAACTTTATGAAAAGGCTGCCCTGGACGGGCTACACTTCGACCCTAAGGGTACTTCGCTGTTGTCTTAGAAAGGTAATTTTTGGTAGGCAGATAGTTCTTTGGCTAAAACCACCCAAAAAAGTGTATAAACCGAAAATTATTCTCCCTCCCGCTTGAGAAAATGAGAAATATATACATATATATATATATATATATATATATATATATATATATATTGTGTAAGTTTCTCAGATGCAGGATTTTCATATTTTACTTGGCAAGTGGTCAAATTATATAACACTTAATATACAAAGAAATAATCTGACCATTTGCCAAGTAAAATATGAAAACCCTGCTCCTTACACAATAAGAGAAACTTACACAATAAATATACTATATAATATATACCCAATCATTTTTTCATTTTTGTTAAAATATTTTGTCCTTACATAGATTTCACTACTTTTGAAGGCGAAAATTTTTGTTTTTGCTGGGACATCAATACTTTTTGTGTACAAAAATTTGAACCCTCTCACAGTTATGTTTTTTGTCAGAGACAAATTTTTACATAAAATTGCAACTGTTCGAATTATTCCACGTCAATAAGTTATATTAATTCGACTGTTATTGACTGTCACATAAATTTTTTTCTTAGCTACACTTTACAAAACTGTTAATTTTTAAATAATTTTCGTCTGTTCCACATAAAGTTTTTATTTGAACTTTCGACAAAATTGATTGTAAAGACATAAACAATTTGTAAAGAACCAACTGCACTTTCATTACATTTGTTTTTAAAAGATGGATACAGTATCTTAAACTTCAACTGTGTACTGTTTCCTCTATTATATCACCCGTATTCTTTAATGAGAATACTTAGACAAGAAGTCGGAACAAACATCAAAGATGAAAACGAAGTGTGCATGTAAGTAAGTCTGTGTAGGTAAAGCTTTAGTAGTCGTATAGACTATAGAGACGTATAGAGTATATAATTATACTGAATATTTAACGTATACTATTTTATACACCGTGTGTTCATTTGAAAACTTAAGGATGTTCCAGCACTGTTTACACATACTCACATATATTATCGGCACACAGATACACTTACTATCAAATATTTCCGGTACGGTGATCTGGCAACGTTGCTCTGTGCATATACCTATATATTATTATTACCTATGTCAACAGTAATAATTCCCACTCTTGACGCAACTTGAGAGAGATTGGCGCACAACGTTGTCAGACCACTATTTACCATAAACGGAATGTGTTATAATTGGACAAAAATAATATTTTAAATTATTATATTTCGAAAATAAAACGGTATAACACACGATTTTTTTTAAAACTTATGTAAGAAATATTAAGAAATACTCTCCTAGTTTTTTTTTTTTAATTCTGTTGAGTTTTTTTCTAATACATCAGATAATAGTTGGGCGGGCATGAAGTTTTACATGCTTCTAATGAGAGAGAGTGAGAGAGAATGATAACTTTATTATTAATTATCTCGCGTTCTAAACGGTCAAAGGTTCTGAAGCTTCGGGATTTATTAGAAAACGATTTATTTTTAGTCTGTGAAAAAACATGAGCATAATCTGTCGAATAGTGGTGGTATGCTGGTACATCCTTAAATATGTTTAGAAAATATGCATTTTAGAAAAAAATGTTTCAAACAAATGTTGAAAAAAGTTGTTTATTTAATGAGATAAACATAATTTGTATAAGATTTTCCCCATCTTACACCGTTTAAAAGTGAAGTTATACCAAGCGTCACGAATGCTTAGACCAACATTATAATTATTGCATTATGTTTACCTCTTTAAACTGTACAACTTTTGTTTGAAACGTTTTTTTCTAAAATGCATATTTTTTAAATATTTAAGTGGTAACTTTTCAAATGAACACACGGTATATACTTACACATTTATAATAGTGTATAACACTATGAACTTTGGGCTTGTTTTTAAAAATTATAATAAGTAACTGAAGTAGTAGTACACACATTGATTAATAACTCAGTATATCCATGGTATTTAAACAGAAAACTTAGTTGTTATAATTAAATTCATTCCCGGAAACGCGTCAAGTGGCCACGCTATCATACGCGCTCTGCTTGGAACTAGAAGGTTGTGGGCTCGATTTCCGATGATGGCAGTTGGTCTATTAACATTAATAGCATGGTTAGTTGTCTAATAATGTCGTCGTATAGACAAGAATGAAGTATCCGGCTGTGCTGGTGAAGGTTTACTACAGTTTCCCTTTCCAAACTCCAGATTAATATCGGCATAGTTCCTATCATAGTCGGCCACAGTCGCACAACCAATCAATTCTTAGTCTGCACATTATTCATGTAATGAATTTGAGATTTATATAGGTTAAAAAAATAATGATGTGTGTGGCCCCGGTTATAGACTGTGTGTCTCAGAAACGGAGGTAAAACTTCCATTATATATTCATTCCAGACAACTATTTCGATACCTAGTGTGTGCGGTCAGCATAGCTGTCGGCAACTTCATCGAGATTAAACAGTTGCTAGTACTCGGGCGCTCTACTTCAAGCCAATTGGGGATCCACCGTTGTGGAATGTAGTCATCATCAGTATAAATTAGTTAGTCGTAATTTACTCTTTGACAATTAGAAATAGATAGAAGGTTGATGTCAATAGACAAAAATAAAAATAAATAGAAAATTAACTAAATTAATATATACTAAATTTAAAATATAATAAATTTTAAATTATATTGAAATTACTCTTGTTAAAATTCCCTTCATTCACTTTTATTCCTATTAACTTTACTTTTATTAATAAAATTGTCACCAAATTAGCGACGAGTAACATATCCTGAGACAATATAAGAGTAATTTTAATAAGAGTGATGTTAACAGGAATAAATGTGAATGAAAGAAATTTTAACAAGAGTAATTTCAATATAATTTAAAATTTATTATATTTTAAATTTAGTATATTTTAATTTAGTTAATTTTCTATTTATTTTTATTTTTGTCTAACTAACTTATACTGATGATAACTACATTGTAGTCGAAATACGTATTTATAATACAAAAAAACTGATCTAGGTAAAGGGGGCGAATTTGAAATTTTATTTCAAAAACCTAGAGTTCTCACTAATTATCATTCGATAATATAATGCTGACGTTATGTCAATATTTTTGACAACATATTATCTGTTTCTTGTTGGCACATGAATACTTGTATTGGAAAAAAGAGATGACTATTCGTTGGGTGCGCATAGTCATCTACTAATTTAAAAGCAATAGTCGTCTACTAATTTAAAAGTAAGCGTTTGTTGTATGCACATATACATTTCCATCAAAACTTCCGAACCTTTTTGGTGGCATGGCGTGGCACTGACGTTAGTAGTTTGTACTGTTTGTAAACATAGGTAACCTAACTTGAATCGAAAAAAATTAATTTACTAGTGTTCACCCCACGGCTTTGCCCACGTGGAACTATACACTGTACAAAATCTTTGTCAGAGCGTCATATATTTTGTAAACATCTCCTTTGTAGGAATGCACTATATCGATCATAGTGCATTATCGATATAGCATGATCCTAGTGCTATATCGTGCGAGTTTTCATACTCCGACTCGCACTTCGCCGATTTTCGGGTGGTTGTGATCACAATCTTTTTTGAGGGCTGGATCCGCGCCTGCTTCAAGCAATCTAATTTAGTATAATTAAACTAACAGTACCGAGGATAGAACATACCATTGATTTCACAATGAGGTTATATTGAAAGTGAAGGGCTAACTTCACAAGTGTAAAGTGCATCTCATGTTTACTGCACAGAGTCAGTCAGTCGAACACATAGATGATACTATATAGTATATACTACATATAATATTAGATCGTTATGTTGTGTTGAATGTCGTTGAACCTTAATATCCTGACATTAATTTACCAGAAATTTCAATCTCAGTATCTTTACGATGATGATAATATTACGTTCGTTGTCGTGCTCATTTTGTAATTTATTTTTATTTTTTGCTCATCATCAACACATATCTTTCCATCTCTGTCGCAGCATCTAGCTACCAGGATAAACTCGATTGGCTCAAAATTGTAAATATGTTGGTTCATTTAATTTGAAAATTGGAAATATGTTACACTACTAACCTTAAATCAATTTTCATATAATTATGACTGACTGACTGGTATGTTGATTACCGAAGGAAATTGAAAATTACAGAATAATTCGAACCAATAAATATCAGGTCTGTTCGGTCTGGTGAAAATTTCGATCTTATTGGTATTATGTACACTGATAGAAGCAATTTCTTGAATCAAGTAAATATATTTTCTTTCAAATATGATACTCGCAGAAAGAAATTCTTGTTTTCATTCAAGAATTTCTTTCCCAGAGTATCATTATGTTGATTACCGAAGGAAATTGAACTTTCAACTATAAATTACAGAATAATTCGAACCAATAATATATCAGGTCTGTTCGGTCTAGTGAAAATTTCGATCTTATTGGTATTATGTACACTGATAGAAGCAATTTCTTGAACCAAGTAAATATGTTTTCTTCCAAATATGATACTCTTTAATTCAAGAATTTATTTCTTAGAGTATCATATTTTGAAGAAAACATATCTACTTGGTTCTAGAAATTCCTTCTATCAGTGTAGTGTAAAATATATATGTTCGAAAGACTTATAGTAAATCTTCTTACTTATATAATATGTGGAGAAAAATATAATCGTTAAGCCATATTTTATTAAAATGGATGGTGGTTTTTAGAATACTTACGAGGTGTCACGCACGGGCTTCGCACTGAAATTGTGTTTAAACTATTGGTTGTTTGAAAAAATGCTTCATACAAAAGTTGTTTGTTTTGATTAAATATAAAGCGAAGCTGCTACACGACACGGATGCATGAAATGCCAATTTTTTATAGCCCTTCTATATCTCTCAAGGAACTCTCTAAGAGAACCAAAATATAGCGATTTGACAGCAACCTAATATCTGCATTATTTTACGGGTCTAAATTATGGATATGCAGTGCTTTGTCAATCGATGTCTCCGCTATATGTATGGAATATTCTGACCTAACGTCATTTCGAACAACAATCTCTGGAAGCGAAACCACTTAAACATACCGGCCTTCAAATAAAAAGGCGGAAGTGGAAACATATAGGTCGTGTTCTAAAGCGTGGAAGTGATAATGTCTACCGTTCCAAATAGACTAAACTTAATATACCCTGCTTTATATTATATATATATATATATATATATATATATATATATATAAATATATATATATATATATATATATATATATATATATAAATATACGTAAGAATTAAACATGCTAAATCCTCCGCTCCTACCCCAACCGCTTTATGGTGGAAGTAATGGGGGAAATACCCATTTTCTGGGGTGTTCACTTATATCTCGAGAACGGTGAGTCCTATCCAAAAAATTACACTTTAAAAATTAAAGCTATATATATATATATATATACCGTTAACTCCCTACTCTGATGCGCGGGCTGATTCTACCCATTCGCGTACTTGAATTGAGTTTGTAGCCCCTTTGTAGCTCTAGTCTAGAACATAGCCAAGCAATATCAGCTCGTTAGTTTTTTTAAGTTATCTTGTTTACAGATATGCGGACGTACGAATATGCGAAAATGGACTAATTAGGTGACTATATGAATTTTTTTCCTGTACCCTTATGTATATTTTCATATACTCCATTTCTCACTACATATTTGACTTTTATTCAAATGCAAGATCAAGGTTGTGATGATAGCGTTGCAACCTTCAAATAATTGTTTCCTATTTATGTTTTAAATTTTTAATCTTACCATAAGACAAAAAATCAAGTTCACTTATGATAACAAAATTAAGATTTGCAAGTATTACGTGCAAAACTTTATCTTTTCTTAATGCATTTATTGTTCTTGCGTTTATTTGAAAATAGGAACTTTAGCGTTAATATTAGTAGACAAGACCAATTTGTTAAGCCAAAACTCAATGTTCGTGAAAAATTTTCATAATATAAAGAATATTAAAACAATCAAAGAGAACTCTAGGTTTAAGAAATTCAATTTCAAAATTTGCCCCAATTTCTAGATCAATTCGACTACAAAGTAGTCATCATCAGTATGAAATAGCTAATCGATACTATGACACGCTCCAAATTAGCAACGATTTAGTTATTTCCTACTGATGACTACTTTGTAGTCGAAATACGTATTTATTAAATACAAATAATTAATCTAGGAATTTGGGCAAATTTTGAAATTTAACCGTAATAACGTTAGTAGCTTAACTGCGACCAAGAAGCGTTCCAAGCGACAATTTTAATTATTAAATTCTAGATAAGACTTAACTGGAGGATATTTCTTTATACCTTAGGTTAGGATGTAGTGACTATACCAGGCGGGACTTAATTAGACCATATGGTCCATTGTGATACCTATATATTAATGATTAGGGTGGAGAATAAAAAATTTGTATGAAAATTAGGAGTTGGTAGGTTGTGCGACTGCAACCGACTTTGATAAGAACTATGCCTTCACAAACATAGCCGCTTAGTTCAATTTTATGATAAATGCCAATTGGAGTGGTATACCTTAAATACAGGTATTTATTCTACAAAACTCTCATACTAAAAAACTGTGATAAAGTTTGGATAATCTTAAATCTTTTTTATTTTATTAGTAATATTAAGGTCATACGCGCGTTAAAGCTAAGTAAAGATAACGAGCTGAATTTTTAAAGTACACATATATTAATTTTTTGAGAGATATCTGACGTTCAGTTTCTTAGGAATTAGTTATCAAAAATTGGAATTTAACACGTACAGTAGATAGGGAATATCTGGTAATCGCACATTTATCATAAAATTGAACTGCCTGAGAAAACATTAAAAAAACTTGAAATTAAATAGGAGTTAAACAGTTGTAGATTATGTTAAAAATATAAACAAAATCATCTGACGTGTAGTTTTGTAGATATTTTTATATAAACAACGAAAAATGGTTATCTGTCTCGATATATCTCTTTATATGTAATAGACAGTTATCTTTGTCTGATATCATGGTGTTTCTTGTCAAGCATGTGTATTCACAGCTTTTTACGCAACAATAACGAGTATAAATTCAATTATTTGATATTTAGTTTAGTTGTTAAAAATTTTTCAAGTGCACCCTTATATTTATCATTAATTTCGAGTCAAAAACCACTCATCACAATAATTTCAAATCACCATTGTATATACGAATTGATATTTTTTTAACCGATTTCAAAGAAGAAAATAAAAAGGGAGGAAGTTCTATAATTTTTTTTTAAAATATATGTTTACATTAATTTGTGTTAATTAATGTGAGATAATCCGCTTAATCTATGTAAATCTATGTTGTAATTTATAAATTAATAATTGTCTTAAAAATTTTGAACGTCTTAATTTTGCTTTTTTTTAAGCAAAAAATGATATAAATGTTCTAATTATTCCTTATCCGGATATCCGTCTGCCTGTCTGTCCGTCAACACGACAGCTCAAAAATGGAATCTAATAACGATCTAACAATTCTTATCCAGTTCTACAGCTATAAAACAATTTCGAGTTCGTGACAGGTAATTCTTAGCTCGCTCTAGAGCTATAAAACAACTTCGAATTCGTGTCTGGGTCAAATCGGTCCGTGTTTCTTTCGTCCGCTACGATGTATAATATCTGTTTTTAAAACCGTAAGATTTAGAATAAAAGTTCCAGTACAGAAAATGTTTGTTTCAAACACAAACAAGTTTAGTTTCAATCTTTTTGTTATAAGATGAATAATTTTTCCACACTTTCAGCTCAAACATCTGTAATTATAGCAGATTACGAATGCATTTAAACGTACATATAATATACAAAACCCAGTGTATGTATTTAAACAATTAATTCAGTTTGTTGTTGCATTTCTGCTTATAGAAACTTTATTGCTAATACGAAAATGACTTCTTTGATTTTTCAATGATTTAATAGAATGAATTTTTCCTTAAAGTATCATTTTTTGTTTAAAAGTATTTTGTTTCATCATAAGTATTCACTGAATATAAATATTTAAAATAGTAATAATGTTAAATAATTTATAGTTAATATTGTTTATCATTAAAATTAATCTTAACCTTGTTGACCTTTGTTTCAAACATTTTTTGTTTTAAGTGTTCTTTTTTTTTTAGTATTTATTTTTAAACTAAATTTAGGTTTTAATTCTTCAACTGACAATTATGTAGTTAGTTTGATTAATATAATGAGCCTTTCTGAACGAAAAACTTTCTCACACTTATATTTTATTCTATTCTATTTGTAATTTTTTTTATGAGTTGACCTAGGTTAACAAGATTATTAAATTTTTGTTGATTTATCTCAAATATCTCGATTTTTATTATGCAAATCTGAAGAATGAATTCTTCGGCAAATAAAACTTGACACGTTCAACAATCGTATATTTTAAGCGATAATTGAAACAATACAATTGTTTCTGTCAATTGACAAGAAATTGGAAACATATACCCATTCGTAGATAACCATAATTCATTTTAGGTTTGAAACTCTTATAACATTCTTAAATCTATCAAGGAATGTAAGTGACCTACTTTTTAAATGTAATGCATTTTTGCAAGTTAAAATAACATCGTTTTTGTACACATGTATATATTACAGATTGTAGTAAAGGTTTAATTTTATAAACTACTATAATATTATCGCTGTATTATTACACTGGACAACTTCATTCCAACTAAATGATTCGTTGGACATGTTATGCAGTGCATTTGGTATCTTTAAAAATTTGTTTTTTCTCAATAGTCCAATCAAGATGTACATCCGTGCTTGCAAAAGGTCCAGTCGTTCTGAATTTTAGTAAATTTCCTGAAAGGAAATCGAGCTATTGATCTCGTACCGACTTCAAAATTTTGCAAAAATTTCTTCAAATGTCCATCGATCCTACCTAGTAGATGTCGAAAAACATCATCTGTAAAATTTATATATATATCTATGGACATTAAACATATATATATATATATATATATATATATATATATATATATATATATATATATATATATATATATTTGAGGTGCTTTTGGTATTCAAAAGGTCAAGTTCGCTAATGGGTAAAATCGGACCAGGGGAAAGGGGGGTTTAGAGGGAGGGGGAAACACAAAATTTGACATATCGCCCTTAATATTTGAAAAATCGAAAAATTTATAAGAAGTAAAGTTGTAGGTATTAAGTTTTACTGTAATTTTGTTTTTAATCATTTTTTCTGTAACACTAATATTTACAGAAATATTGACGGCTTAAGATTGCAAATTAAATTCCTTAATATCTCTTTACACATTAGAGTTTGAGCAAAAATGGTAAGGTGATGAATTGTAGCAAACATGATTTTCTACAGCTTAATTCCTTACGCATTTTTCGATTGTTCTAATATTAAGAGAGATATTTTATATTTTGTGTTTTCTTCTCTCTATGCCCCCCCCCCTCCCTTTCCCTTTGACGTATGCCATTTATTAATAAAATTGGCCTTGTAAATACTAAAATCATATACATTTCATTTTGATCAGACTAAAATGATGACCGCTAGAAAGTGATTTATGTATTCTAAGGAAATTAAATGAAGCAGCTCCTGCGTAACGAATTTTTTTTAAATGTTGTTAGGACCTAAACCACAACACTTTGGAAATTGCAAATCTGGTTTTTTAATATTGGTTTAGGTCCTAACAACATAGGTCCTACAAAAATTCAGAACGACTGGACCTTTTTCTTCTAAAACTATTTGGCTAAATTATAGCCATAAATTAATAAATTATAGCGAGTGGCTAAATTATAGCCATAAAGTATACAAAGTTGAATTTTGATTCAGGGGGCTAATTTATGTGTGTGAAGTTAGCACCGCCATTTTGAAAAACCAAAAAAATAATCATTGTGCTAGTTCCTGCTAGGAGTGTGCTACGTTGTGCCGAAATCCGATCTTAGAAATTTTGAAAAAAGAAGCGAAAATTCGAAAAAAGCTTTTTTAAGGCCATTTTGTCGGAATGAAAAAAAAATGATTGTGCTAGCTTGTGCCGCAAATCGCGATTCGATATCGCAATTAGTTTCGTAGAAAATCGCGTTTTAAAAAAAAATCGCAGCACCGCCATTTGGTCGGAATGAAAAAAAATGGTTGTGCTAGCTTATGCTGCAAATCAGGATTCTAATTTTCGTCTCGTCTTTTGCTGAATTATTCTCGTCTCGTTTCTCTCGTCTCTCGCAGCATTACTAATTCTAACATGGACAATTATTATAAACAATTGTATTTTTTGAAATTTAACAACAAGTGAGCTTTTTTCATGATAATATCTCTTGTAACTAACTTTTCGATCAATGCAAATTCATGCTTAAAATTTGCATAACTTTGCACCACCAGCTCATAGTCTATAAGCATCTGCTTAGTAATTAAAATTCGTTACGCAGGAGTTTCTGAGAAAAGAAATATATTAAGATAATAGATATAGAGATCTATTGATATCAGAAACAATAATAGACAATTTTATGAAGTATGAATGTGTTTTCTTCGTAACTATTATAGAAAAGAAAGTTATGGGCGATAAAATCGTTGAGGGAGGACTCCCAGGAACGCCCTGTTCGATTAAGTTCTCGCACAAGGCAAGTGATTGAAGTCATTATTATGAACTATCTTTTCTAAAAGTTGCATCCTCTAAATAAATGAGCACCGTTTTTTTACGGTACTTGGACTAATATATTTTACGTTTAAGGGTCAATCCACACTATAGTGCCGATCACAGTTCATTCTCGGTCCGATTTCGGTCTGGTAAAATATCATCAAGTTCATGTTCACAATATAATGCCAATCACGGTTCGTTCTCGGTCTGATAATATTAAGCGGTAACATACACTTCAGTGGGTAATAGTTGACTGAACCGGGAATAGAGAGCAGTCACACTATCATTCACATGCCGTTACAAGTTCGATCTCACTCAAAAATATTTTTATTCTTTGTGACTAGTGTGATTGGACCGGGACTTGACTGTGACCGATAGTATGAATACACACATTGTTTCTTGATAATATTTTACCAGACCGAGATCGGATCGAGAACAAACCGTGATCGGCACTATAGTGTGGATCGACCCTAATTGAAAGTGACTAGGGAATCTTAATTCATACTGTAGTATTGTACTTAAAAACATCATTTCAAAAGTTCTATGTTCTATCAAGTGTGCACACTTCATTCGTTCGTTGATCGTACCGCGGCCGCGGCAATACGATATGTAATACAGTGTGGCTGCGCCTGCTCGCCTGCCTGCTTGCACTATGTGTGTGACTGACTAACTGAGTGAATGACGACGGTCGACCGACCACGACTCTTGCTTGCATTGCATGCGAGTGCATTCATTCGTCCTATTCTGTATGCTGTTCTGTTATGCTATAAACATTATTATTATTTACCTGATTGTTGTGTTGTAGGTATATAGGAGTTAGGTAATGTTAGAATTTTATTTGAACTACGAGCTGAGCTAAGCTAAACAATATAAACTGAAGGTCAGCGCCTTTCATTCCGTCCGTCCACACCACCTCTTTACTCAACTCTTCTGGCCTGTTTTGTAACTAATTTTTTTTTTTATATTCTGAACTCTATACTTTTTATTTTCAATCATCACAGAAGATTATCATAATAATAATAATTAATGACCACTGGGGTACCAGAATCATTAATTCTGTTCTTTTTTTTTAAATCATGGTTGAAGGTTTTTTGTTTTCTTCCCAGAATTTATTTAGTAATTACTGTAAACAATCAGACTAAATTAACGATTTTTAAATGGTTATAATTTTTTCAAAAATATTAAAAAATGAGTGGCTCCTATTGTTTTTGAATTTGGCTCAGACTCTTAAGTCGAAATACGACTTTTTGGGCTTAGACACGAGCCAAAAATTTTGATTAACCGGTTGTCTATCATGTGTAATATGGGTAAACTAGTGAACTCGAAAGAGTACTCGACTCAGGAATTTGGTCTTTTTTACAGTTATATAATCGAATATTAAACTGGCAATTGCGCTGACTCCGATCGTTTACATCGAGTCAGTCCATTCCACACAAACAAATAGTTTTACCATTTACCAATCTTTTATTTGACCAAACGAGAACAAAGGCATAAAGTAGTGTTTCACCGAGGCTACGAGGTAACCTCGCCTCGCCTCGGCCCTGGGTAACGAGGCACGTGGCGAGGCGAAGCGAGGTTCAAAATTTTAATCCTCGTTACTAACCGAGGCGAGGCGAGGTATATTGTCCCAAAAACCCCGCCTCGACCGAGGCGAGGAATTTGCCTCGGCCGAGGCAAATGTACAAAAAGTAAATTTAAAAAAAATAATAATATAGTACATGAAGCAATAGATAGATAATAATAATATAGTACATGAAGCAATAGATAGATTATTTGGCAAATATTTTTCAAATGTCCAGCGATCCTACCTGGTAGATGTCAAAAGTCATCGTCTCTAAAATTTATATACATATATATATATAAGTTTTTTACCATATTATGTACATTCATGCAAAATAAGTCAAAGTTAGTAAAAATTTTCCCTCGCCACGCCTCGGCCGAGGCGAGGCGAGGTTGATAGCTGACCCAACCGAGGCGAGCCGAGGCTAGCCAACATTCTGCCTTTGCCAAGGCGAGGCGAGGTTGATATTTAAAAAAGCGAGGCGAGGTGATACCAAAACCTTGCCTCACCTCGTGCCTCGTGAAACACTAGTATAAAGTGAACATAAGCCAAAAAGTCTTCCGGAAGATTAGGAAAAATTTATCTTTTATTGATAAAACGTATTAAATTTTCAGGATCTTAGAATCTAGGATCTGACAATGCTAGTTTGTGAGTTACGAGATATTAAAAAGCAGGGTCGCCTACCGAAGCTGAACCAGATCGCCTACCGGAACAGAAAAAAATCGTTATTTTTGTTGTTCACTTCAGATGAACAACAGCGTAGTCGCCGCTCATCTTTAAAAGAATTTGGTTTTTTGTGGGGAAACATTTAAACATTTCTCAGAGCTGATCGAAAATTGAATTAAAAATTAATCTTGCTGGGAAAGTTCGTGTCTCACAGCATGTTCGTGTAACAAGGCATTCCTCCATCCTACTTCATAGAATTATTCTCATGTACTGTCGATGTTAATAGTTGAATTCAGTTTTATTCACGAGAAAATAATTTTTTCGCTACTATTACCTGAGCCTACACCTCGCAGAGTATTTTTGGGTCCATAGAAATATTTTTCTTAGTTTGATGAATTATAACACTTAACTCAAACCTTGATTGTTCCACTATGTTTCATTTTGGAATACTCTGTATACTCTGATTCTTCGTAATAAATGGTTATGGCATAGATACTAAGGTATTTAGATATTAAGGTATTAAAATGGTATTCAACTAAGATTTCTATATATTTTCAATTCAATTGTATGCAGTTTTTAAATGGTTATATGTATAGCTAGCTTCCGTATACATGGACCCATTTCAATTCTGATTTTATTTAAAAATGTTTATATATAAATGGTTGCATACCAAATACCAATTCGAAAAAACGCTCTGGAAAATAGAGAAGATTTAAGTGTCCATTGTGGCAATTAAATAAGTTTAAGAAAGAAAAGTTAGTTCTTAGTCCACTTTTTTGAAAAATTCTTTAAATCAATATAGATACGAATACAAAGCGCTTCTCTTAGATTGGGACAAGCATTTTGTACTGTACGAAGACTCTTACTTGAAAGCAAAAAAACGTTTTGGCAAAATATCTGCATTTGCTGAATTATACAATTTCATGTAAACTATAAGTTTTAATATTATCTTATTGAACTGCGAAATGTTGCTCGAAACAAGCCTATTCGAATTTTTAAATGATATATCTGTTGAATGTTTACAGTTTTAGTCTAGATAGCAATCATTATGAATATTTATTTTAATATTTTTAAAACGTTTGTTAAAAAGTTTTTTTATTTCCTATTAAGTGAATCGAATCATTATCGTCTGACCCAGTGCTTCATAGTAACAAAGAATGTGCAAGTGTCTCACGTTTTACGTCAAATATTCGGAACAGCTTAAAACCATTCTCTTGTTTTTACTCTCCTGGTGTGCTTTTATCTATAATCTGTTCAGTGTCCTACAGAAGTGTCCTGCGCATTGCATCTTTTGTCATTTATTCATTATTTTTGAGATTGGGGTTCAAGACATTATTTTTGGTTCGTAATTTAAGACGATTCCCCCTCTTTTGTTCGTACAATAAAAGCTAAAAACACCTACGTTGTTTATTAGAAATAATCGAAAATCTGTATTCCTTACAGAGTTGTAGTGGCTAGCGACAAAACGGCAAAAGTTGGTACTTCAAATTCTAAAAGATCAATGGTTCTCTAATTTGAAAATTAATTACTTAACGTTAACGTTTTTCTCTGTCTCTCAGCGAAAATTATTCTGCACACTGTTTGCATAATTATAGTACGATGCACTAGTTTTAGTAGTAATCGCAAACTTGGGAACGAATATCGAATATTCGATAGAATACCAAACAAAAGGTGAACAAACACATTTTATTGAGTTTAAATAATTAAACAATCAAATTTTATTATCAATGTTCGTATGTTTATTGATTGGTATATTTAGATTGTAAACCTATAAAAAATAATGTGGTGTGAACACCACAAAGCCTCCATATACAGACTAAAGTTATTTTTTGCATGCACATTTTAATAACAACATATTTTGAACAATTAAAACTTATAATATTTATATTGATTGTAATTTTGTTGATGACGCCCCCGATTTCTTACTAAATAAAATAATCTAAGAACAAAGACCTAATCTCTGTTTAAGTTTAATATTTAGATAAGTTTTTTTATCAACAGAGAAGAAAGTTGGGCCTTTTAAAATCATTACTTAAATCGAAAAAGTCACATTAATGGTGACTTTTTTCAGTTTTCAAGATTTTCTCCTTTCAACCAAAGAAAATAATAGCTGAATATAACGTCGGAAGATCAACCTGATTCATTGTCAAGATTTGGAATGTCGTAAACATTCTGGTTGGGGGGGGGGGGAGCTTACCAATCTCTGCAGGCTTAAAAAGGCATCTATTACTCACGGTATTAGAGGATAGGACGGCTTGCCCAGACTATAACTGAGCGGATGACATGCCTTTTCGCATTTTGGCACAATACCTTTTTACAGGCTGAATGAGATACCCAACCTTCGACTCGATTGAAATAGGAGAACCTAAAATAAAACAATTAATGTGGAACTCTGTTCTGTCATTCTTAAAGAAGACGTGTAGGCTCAAGAACGATTACAGGTACAGGTTACTAGAGAAAATGAACCAGAAGAAGGGCAGGGTCGGTATTCAAACATACCCTTTCCCTCCGCTACTAATACTTCAGAAATAAACATTTGTTTCTTCCAAAATATGGGTCTAGAAAAGACAAAACTAATGAGCAAAGTTTAAACGAAATTTGAGGAACCGTTTTGTTGAAAATTCGGGAAAACTGAAATATTATTAGAATTCCATTGCCGGTGTTCATAGACACACACATATCAATGATTAAATAGTGGTTTTACGATTTTGTGATTTTGCACATCATCGATTTTGCACATAGAACACATTATTCACTATTGGTCTAAGATCCGACAGTGAAAACCTTCCCTCATCCGTGAATTGATTGAAATATTATTGAAAACGCTTATTGCAATATAAAAATTTGGTAATGTAATGTCTGCCAGGGTAGTTCTGCTGCAATTAACATTAATTAATTAATTAATTAAAAATTGATTTTTTTATAATTAAATCCCTCACGTGTTAATTGAATTTTGCTTGTTAAATAACATAGTATACGATACGACAAATCTTGTAATAGCAGGCAGCGCTGCTTATTACTGCTACGGTTACCTGCAGCCAGGTGTTCAAACTTAAAGTAAATTTAGGTTACTTCCCTCATATGTTAATTGAAAATTTTTTAGCTAATTTAAAAGTTCAGAATAATTAGAATACATCCATAACTGGCAGCCATCTTAAAATCCATTACAATCAAGTGCAGCCTATATAAGAAAAATTTAAAAAAATAGAAATTTAAAAAAAAAACCTTGTAGAGAGAGAGAGACTATTGCATTATTCCACGAAACAAACAAGGAAAGTATATGATTCATGCATTTGTAAAGCCTACTCCATTTATAAGTGTATTTATACTAATAGTGGATTGTGTAGAGTTCATGATAGACGGAATACATGATTCACATTCGTGATCATATACTTTCCTTGTTTGTTACGTTGAATCTTGCGATAGTCTCTCTCTCTCTCTACAAGGTATTTTTTTTTAATTTCTATTTTTTTAAATTTTTCTTATATAGGCTGCATTTGATTGTAATGGATTTTAAGATGGCTACCAGTTATGGATGTATTCTAATTATTCTGAACTATTAAATTAGCTATAAAATTTTCAATTAACATATGAGGGAAGTAACCTAAATTTACTTTAAGTTTGAACACCTGGCTCAGGTAACCGTAGCAGTAATAAGCAGCGCTGCCTGCTGTTACAAGATTTGTCGTATCGTATACTATGTTATTTAACAAGCAAAATTCAATTAACACGTGAGGGATTTAATTATAAAAAAATCAATTTTTAATTAATTAATTAATTAATGTTAATTGCAGCAGAACTACCCTGGCAGACATTACATTACCAAATGGTTTATATTGCAATAAGCGTTTTCTATAATATTTCAATCAATTAACAGATGAGGGAAGGTTTTCACTAATGCCGGATCTTAGACCATATACTCGGTTGCAAACTGTATATAGTGGTTAAAGTATTATACTGTCAACAAACACATGAAAACAGTAAAGTTATAGATAGTTATAGCATACTACTAACTATAGTATAAAACTCCTACACATTAGAAACAAGAATTCTTCAGAATTTGTTTCTGATATCTTTTCAAAGTATAAAATTTTTTTTAAATAATTTATTTTGTTATTTTGTAAACTGGTAAAAGTATATTGTTTAACAAAATAAGAGTTTTTAAACTAATATAAAGGCTATACTGCATTGCAGCAGCTAAAACTATGGGTTGTGTAATTTGTTCTGTTGTGTAATTTTTATGGAACTGTTGAACCAACTGGGAAAGTCAAAATAGATCATTCAAATCGCATTAGAATGAGACATTGATCTCATTTCTTGCATTTACCTGTATTAAAATCAGTCCTTGTTGTAGGTACTGATACCTCAGTCATTTAATGCTCGGGATGACAAGAATTGACTTCAGTCAGACCCTCGATTTAACTTATTAAATGGCTAATTAAGGAATGTAGGAAAAGTGGAAAATGTCAAATACTCAAATAGTATTCTTACCTCTTAAAAAATCCAAGTGAACATTTTCCAAAGGAATTCTCTTCGTTGGCACATAGCAAAAAGTTTATAACGAAATCGTGCTTGCAAAAAAGGATGCAGTCAAAGGTCGCGAAAATAAGTTTTTGTAAAATATATCTGTGATTTTTATGTTAACAGAGATCAGAATAAAATTTATTTCTTAACTTATGCTACACAAAAGGGACTTTTACAAATTTCACGTAGGATTTAAAAGGGATGAAATGTCATTCTATAGTAATCTTTCGGGTCAACATAAATTGTGTCGTTTATCTCGGATATTTTCACAATATTGATTAATATACTCATAGGAAATTTTCTTCATTATATTTACGTTTCTAAAAACTTTCTTCTCAAGTTAACGGCAAAGAAGATCAAAGGAAATGTTACCAGCAGATACAAACAAAAATTTAACAAGTGCATTCTTAATAATAATGATTTTTATGTATTATATATTTTCTGAAGACGCAATAGTGATTGCGAAACAGTAATCATAATAAAAATATTGTTACGAAAATCTCAAATATTTGTTTTATTTAACATTTATATCTTTTACTTAAAGTCGATGTATGCAACATAACATCTAAAAATATAAATCTTATTTGTTCGAGTTCAAAAAACTAACCTTACCCAAAACAAAAACAAAACAAAGAAAAAATAAAAAGAAACAAATATATATTCAGTGGTTCATAAATCTCTTAACATATGAACATGTGTATCCTCCACACTGCCATACTAATTTTATAAATTTATAAATGCTGAATGTCTAGAAGACAGATATTCAGCCCATTTACTCTTAAGACGGTTACTCAATCACGTCTAAATTGCTGATATTGATGACATATTTTTGAGCTAGGGCCATAAAAGACTGAAAATATAGATTGTAGAAAAATATTTTTTGAATAGATGTTAAAAAAATTACCTAATCAGTCTATTTCCCCATATCCGTCCTGTCTATCACTACAACAACTGAATAACGAAAACAGTTAAAGAGCTGCTTTGTGAATCGGTTCTAGAGCTGAAATGGGGTCAATCGGCCCATGCATTCTCCAGCTAGAGAGAAAACCTCTACCTTTAAAACCGTAAGAGATAGTGGAAAGGTTTTTTAAACAGAATTTTTTATCATAAACAAAATAGTTCTGCCACAATTTCAGCTGAAACATCTGTAATTACTCTTGATAACAAAAACATGTATGTATATAGTACTTTTATACACTTATTTGTATACATATGTGCACGTGTTAAAAGTAAAATAAACAGTTTACGCATTGTAAATCAACTCAGCATATACCGGTTATATAAGAAATTAACTCTTGTTATTTTCATTTGTTTTTATTTTGTACGTTAATGTGGATATCCTGTCATTTGACCGTCAATTTTCATGATCGGGCGTTATTATGTAGGATTGGCGCACCCAGAAAAATATTTATGAACTATTATGAACAAATAATTTACAATGTGTTGTCACATCTTGCATGTGCTAAAAGACAAATGAATTATTCTGTATGTAAAGCGGACAAGGAGCAAATGTCTACAAAATATAATTATAATATATTATTTATATAGACAGAAAATACATAAAATAAATTTTGTGTCCTATAATATAAATTAACATTTATCTATAAAACATCCTGTCATCACGAAGTTTTATCAATTTTCAAAGTATTAATTACTTTTTTTTATAACTAACATGATAAACTCTACAAATATAATCAATCCCGTCTATATTTCGCTGGCATTTAGAATATTGAGTTTTTTAGCTAAAAGTCTAGTCATTTGGATAAATGCTGACAAGTTTAAAGCAAGTTAAAGATAACGAGCTGAGTTTTAAATGTTAACAATAGTTAATACACAGAAATTATTTTTTGAGGGAGATCTGACATCCAGTTTCTTAGGAATTTAGTTTTCAGAAATTGGAATTTTAACACGTAGTAGATAGGGATAATATCTGGGTAATCGGACGTTTATCATGAAATTGAACTACAACTGCTAGAGACAAAAATTTAAAAAAATTGAAATTAAGGTAGTTTGGTAGCCACATCACTTAAACTAGACCCCACATTTTTCTATAGTTATCCAAAAGATTATAATTAAAGAGATATAGTTAATTAAAGTTATGCAAAAATACATGAGCTCTTATGAATGTCTTTGTTCAATAAGACCGGAAATTAATGGTTTGAAAAACATCGGCAAAATTTACCTCAAAAAAAAACTTTTCAATAGATAGAGCGATGTTTCACACGTACACTAGAAAAAATGCGAAACGATTCACAATACAGTTTAGATTTTATTAATTTTTTTAATATTTTAGTTTTGCTTCTATCTCTGTTTTTCACACATAATATCTTATACATAATCTGTTATAATATAAAAATATTCACAATATCTTATTTAAATTGATTTTGCAACTACTCTAAACTATTGTAGGTTATGTTAAAAATATAAACAAAGTTTTCTGACGTGTAGTTTTGAAGATATTTTAATATAAACAACGACACAGCTCACAGTTTTTGTGATTAGTGTTGATTTTTGTTGGTGATATGTAGGGTGTGTAGTGTGTGCCGTGTTGTTGCTAATGTGTAAATATTCTTTGAATCTTCCCAGTATCGGTGCTGTGCTGATGTCGTGTCGGTGTCGGTAAATGTGAAAACGCTCTATGTATCTATTTATATGTAATAAATAGTTATATTTGTTTGTTATATATTCCTTTTATCTTTTATTCACTATCTTTCTCGAACTGCGCGTACAACCTTAAATGACAGACTCGTTCAACTTTTTACCAAAGTCTATTAACTTTTGATATTTAAGTTTGAAGAATTTCAAGCTTATTTTGGAATTTTTTTTGTTATGTATGTTTTCCAAATCAAAGGCCAGAAGTCTTGGGTTCGATCCCCATCCAAGAAGTGTATGATTTTTAATATAAAACATTGATGTCAAAATAATGTTACTAATATTTAGACATATTACTTAAATGTCAAGTTAAGTAAACGCTAGCCACCTCCGTTAGTATAACATAGCCGAAAAGACAACCATAATTCAATAAAAGAAAATTAAGTATCTTAAAATGTCCAATGAATAAAGTAAATGACTTATTTTGTCTAGTGAAACAAAATATTGAATAATTTTTATAGCGTTTACCTAAATGGCTAGACTTTTAGATAAAAAACTAATTATATAACTTGCGACGTATAAATAACTTAAAAAGTTTTTTTTTTGGTATATAATGAACTTAAGAGAATCGTCATATAAAAGTTCAACAGATATTAAATACAGATAATTTCAAATGGTCAAAAGTCGTAACAATTCATCAATCAACAAATTAAAAAAATTTTAATAATAAAATATTTATTATTGTTTTTGTTTATTTTTATGTAACAGATAAATTTATTTGGTGGTTCACTTGTAAACTCTTTTTTGTGAAGAATTTGATGAAACTGAAATATGACATTAAAATCAGTGTCCCTTATTTAAGGTAGTACTGTCTTATATAATCGGGACAAAAATCCGGTTTGCTTTTATTATAGAACAAATGCATATACACACATATACAACACATAAATATAATCATTATTCATATATATACAAATTAATGTAATTTTGAAACTTTTCTTTTCGAAAACAAAACGGTAAAACGCGATTATTTTTCTAAAATTTAATTAATAAATATTTATATTTACTATCCTAGTTTTTTTTTTTATTACAACAGATAATAGTTGGGCGGGCATGAAGTTTTACATGGTTCTAATGAGAGAGAGTGAGAGAGAATGCTTACTTTGCTAATAATTATCTGGCGTTCTAAACGGTTAAAAATTCTGAAACTTCGAGATTTGTTAGAAAACGTTATTTTTAGCTTGTGAAAATAAAATGAACAAAATCTGACGAAAAGTTGTTTCATGCTGGAACATCCTTAACATGTTTTTTTACCGATTGTGAAGCCAGATATTCAGAATCAAGAGGTAGATTGTAAAGGCTGCCCTGGACGGGCTACACTTCGACCATAAGGTCCATTGTGATGCCTTAGGATGTGAGTGGAGTGGAAGGAATTTGTGAGTAGACTAGGAATTGGTAGGATATGCGGCTGCAGCCGACTATGATAGGAACTATGCCGATATTCATCTGGAGTTCGTGAAGTAAACTGCAAAAAACCTTCTCCAGCATAGCCGGTTACTTCGTTCTTGTCCATACGCCGACAGTTTAGTCAATCAACCGTCCTTTTTTTTTTATAATTGACAATCTGCCGATGTCGGGATTCGAACCCATAACCTCCCAGTTTCCAAGTACTGCATACTGCGCAGACATGACGCTTTAGACCGCTCGGCTACTTGGCTGGTTATACAGAATCAAAGTTGAGATTTTTAATATGTCCGATTCCGATATACGTAAACAGTTCTCGCATTAATATTTTTTTGAATAAAACAGCAAATATTTTCTAAACCTAAACCGCAGATTTTTTAAAAATATATAAATATTTAAAGGTGATCATTTATTCACATTCTTTGACATCAAAAGCTTAAATTCAAAAATCATACACATCTTGGACGCGAATCGAACCTCTGGCTTGCCGGACCATTGCTCGATCTCAAAGCCACTAGATGCTATGGTGAAATTCATATCATTTTTTACTATCTTGATGTCGATGAATTATTACTATTACTTGTTTTTAACTATTTACATATTTGTTTTTTGCAAACTTGCGTTCGTATGGTTGCTCTTTGGTTATGTTAAAATAACCGAGGTGATTAGCGATTACTTACTTCGGCATTTAAGTAATATGCCTGAATATAAAAGGCTTGATAAGAAAAATCATGCACATCTTGGGTGGGAAACAATACCTCGGCTTCTCTCCTACTGGACCAGTGATCTACCTCTTAGCGGCCAGATATTATGTGATCATTTGCTAGCACAAACATAAATGGTATATCATAAATGTTAAAACACTATACCGTACGTGTTGGAAAGCATTGTTAATAGAGAATCAATGTTACATATTATTTACTATAATAACTATACACAATATGCTTAGTAAAGAAATACAAATAGTGGGGTACTCTTTAGTGTGTCTGTTGTGTATGCTTGCTGGACTGTTTTGTTCTGCATTAACATGTAATGAGAGTGCGTTAAACATGTTCATTGTTGTCTTCTTAAGCTTAGCATTACTTTTAACAATTGAAAATTCTTTTTTTAATATTCCTGATTATTTGTGTGTGGAATGTTTGAAAATAAATGATAGAATTCTATTAACGATATAACATGCAGCAACAATCTACACAAATTAAAAGAAAAATATCCCAAAAAGAAGAAAATAGAATTCCGACAAAAAAAAGTTAAACCAACGGTTCAAATATTCCTCCATTATTTGCTAAACAATATCCGAGTCGATTGTAGAAATCTACCAGCGTATTTTCTAGCACTTGAGGAGAAATATTCGCACAATTGTCCACAATTCTTTGCCTTAATTGTTGCCAATTTTCAGGCCTATTCCGCGAAAAGATCTGTGTTTTGAGAAAACCCCATAAAAAAGTCGTTAGGAGATAGATCTGGCGATCTGATTGGCCACTTGAAGGTTCCAAAACCACTCATAAGATGTTCCTGGAAAGTTTGTTCCAGCAACAGCCTTACTATCATGGCATTGTGTACAGGGCAACCATCTTGTTGGAACCATACAGATTCCAGGTCTAAATTAGGAAGAGCTCTAACAGTTGGCAAAATATTATTTCGTATCAAACTCAAATATTTTTGAGAATCTAAAGATCCGTCAATGAAGAATGGTCCTATAATATGGTCACCCAATATTCCAGTCCAGACATTCAATTTCAGTATGTATGTGTATGTATGGTTTTATAGTAAATATTTTATTTATTTATTTAACATTGATTGTCTATTATAAATGATTTTGAAAACGGTCTGTATATGTTCAAATGGTACACATGCCGGGTATAAAACTATATTACGTAGTTACGTAATATAATATGATGTGCATGATGTCGGAATTTTTTTTCTTGATCATACTGTATTTTATATATTTTGACTATCACGAGTGATCTATGTTAAATAAGTTTTTATTTTAAATAGTTTAAGCTTTAGCAGAAGTTTTTTGTTTTTTTATAAAGAAAATGAATCATTTTTCTTTCCTCAAAAACTTAATACAAAACATTTTTGCTAAATGTTAATTATTCCACTGTATTCGACTGTGGACACTTTTCGAACGCACTGTATAATATATGTAATTTATTTTAAGGACATTAATTATGTAAGTACAAGATGAGTAAATACCCACCACACATAGTAAAAAATTGAGGTGATATTTATTCAGCTTAATACAGTGTCACCTTAGTTAATAGGTTTATAATGTCGAGACGATTTTAAACTTATAAGTATTCTAAAGCATTGATTGACATTTTGACATTCTCATGTTAGTTTATTATTTAATGCTATTTTTACGAGGTTAATAAACTTATTGGTATTAAATAAAATTATTGTAGGATAAAAAGAATTCAAGAATTCAAATTTATTACAATCATCTCCTGTGGAAGTCTGTCTTGGTTTAATACTTTTTCAAATCATTGAATCTCAAAACAGCTTCAAGACAAATAACTCATCATCAATACAAAACAAAAAAATAGACATAGACCAACGTAGTGGAATATATAAACTGACTTGTAGTAAATTTTACATTGGCCAATTCGGAATAATGGTTAAGACTCGTATTTCAGGACATAAAACCTGTTTCATGAGTAAAGGAAGAAAATCAAGTTATTCTAAACACCTCATATCGGAAAATCACTTTTTCAATAATAAATACGAAGTATTACATATCCAACCAAAAGGACGCATTTTAAATAAACTAGAAATAGTAGAAATAAATATATTCAAAAATTGTAATTAAATATTATACAACCAACTGGACTTTCAAAATTCTCCACTCCTTAATGTCAAGAGGAAAGGAGGGTTTAGAGTGAGTGGGAAACACAAAATTTGACATTTGCCATAATATTAGAAAAATCGAAAAATTTATAAGATATAAACTTGTAGGTACTAAGTAAAGTTGTGGGTATTCAGTTTTACTGTAATTTTGTTTCTTATCATTTTTTCTGTTACACTAATATTTACAGAAATATTAACGGTTTAAGATTGAACATTAAATTCCTTAATTCTCTCTGTACACATTAGAGTTTGAGCAAAAATGATAATGATGAATTGTAACAAACATGATTTTCTACAACTTTGACTCTTACGCATTTTTCGATTGTTCTAATATTAAGAGAGATATTTTATATTTTGTGTTTTCTTATTTCTTTATGCCCCCTTTCCCCTTGACGTATGGCATTTATTAATAAAATTGGCCTTGCAAATACTAAAATTATATACGATATTTCATTTTGATCAGACTTAGGAAATTCGCTAAGTTGAAGCAGCTCCTGTGTAACGAATTTTTTATTTTTTAGGTTTTACCAATATTTCCTTGTTTTCATTTATACAATGTTTTACAATACGTTTTTTAAGTAGCTAAAAATGTTTACCCTATGGTTTAAATTTGTATATTTTGTCATTATCATATATTTTCTGATGAAGGATCAACTGTGTTACGAAAATCTCGAATATTTGTTTTATTTAATGAGTATATACCGCCTGTAGACACTACTTTGTATTTTTATACATCTATGCATGTGTAAAAAGTTATAAACAATTGATAATGAATTTAGTATATATAGGATAATTAAGTAATTAATGCAATAAGTTGTTTTTTTCACTCTTTTTTTTTTTAAATTGTGCAACATAACAATTTTTAAATAATTAAAATTTATATGAATGAAGTATTGCAAACTTGATGGATTTCAATTTTAAATCATTAAACTTGAAATTAGTTTTAGAGACCTTTGGACAAATAAAAATAAAAATTTTATTATTTAAAAATGAATAAAATAATATGTTTGCCATAGGGTTATTAAAAATTAATAATTAACAAATTTTTTGTTTTGTTTCAGGTATGCACGTTTTTGCTGTTTTTATATCACATTTATAAAAAAGTGAAGGTTTGATTTGTTTAATGTTTTATTACTAAACTATAATATTAAGTTTTATACCCGGTATGTATATTCTCGACTTTATAATGGTTGAAAATATCGATCGCAAAAGAAAATTTGGAATAGGTGTTCTAAAATAGTCTAATTAGTTCAATTTCGCATATCCGACCGTCCGTGGAAACGATCTCTCTAAGATATAAAGTGTTGAAATTTTTTCTATGGATTCCAGAGGTAAAAATTGTGCAAAAAAAGGCCGCGCATCTCCCTCTACAGCAGGGAGAAAAATATCTATCTTTGAAACCGAAAGAGACACCAACAAATTTAAAGACCAAAAATAATCCTTTTTTAACCCGACTTCAAAAAGGGGGATGGTTCTCAATTCGTCTGTATTTTTTTTAATGTTTGTTACCTCAGAACTCCGTCATTTATTAACCGATTTTGTCTCATTGTCACTAAATCGCATTCTGATGAAGGGATCCCCTGGAAATCGAGGAAAACCCTCATTTTATATGTGATAACCGATTTCTGCGAAATTTTTATAATGGGAAAATAAGAAAATTTTTAAAAACCAACTTCTTGTGCCAATTTTAGTTCACCAAAGCAAAAATTTTTTTAAAATATATATGTTATTTTTGGAGGCGGTGTACAAATTTTATGTGAATTTCTCTATGCTGACACCGACTCCAAACATAACAATAATTGTACATATATATTTAAAAATTTTTGCTTAGGTGAACTATAATTGGCACAAGAATATGCAATTATTTTTTTACTTTTTAGTGCATTTTTTGTTTTAGAATATTTGATTTTTGAAGTCGGGTTTCCATTTCGTCAAAAATTTTTTTATTAAAAATAAACAACTTATAGACTTTTTACACATAGTGATTAGTTTCGCTTCAATTTCAGCTTAAACATATGAAATTACTCTTACTGGCTTACTGGGTAAACTAATTTCAATGGAAATGTATAATATTTCATTGTCCGTGATTGATTGATTGATTGATTTATCTTGGGGTCTAAATAGTATTGCACTTCGACCTTATGGTCCATTGTGCTCCCCCTTCTACTTCAGTCCTACGAGATTCGGTTATCCCATATGTTGGCAATAATCAGGAGCTTGCTTATCAGGTCTTCCTGAAGGTTCATATATTCGGGGTGAGATGCACCGAATATCCTGTATCTGTTGTAACCCAAAGCTTCGCAGTCAAAGATAATGTGGCTGGATGTTTCTTCCTCCTCGCCATTCAATCTCCACACAATGGACCCGTTATGGAGTCCCATTGTGTGTAGATGCTTCCGCAGGGGATAATGTCCGGTAATGAATCCAGAAACCCTCCGCAGTTGCATATTGTTCAGCTTCAGTGCATCGAGAGATAGCCTCTTTGTTACGCTCTGAAGCAGTACCTTCCCGAGCTCTTGCCGCGGTACTTTTTCCCAGTGATCACGGTGTTTAGTATTGCCCGTGATAGTAATCAAATTAATGCCATTGTCCGTATACATATGTTCCGTGCCCTACAAAGTAAATTGTTTGTTAACTATTTACTTAAAACGAACTGTAGAAATTTTAACACACTTTTAATTTTTTTTTTAAACGCGTCAAGTAATTTAGCTAAAAAACTAGGAAAATGTAAAATGATGTAATATTTATATTTTGAAGCAAAAAAAATTATTGGACGTGTAATTATTGTAATAGTTTAACAAAAAAATTTACATTTTTATATAATCCAAGCGAACAAGTATACGAGGTACATTCAAGTAAAAAAGTATATATAAATTCTCAGTCTATTCATATAATTGATGTGTGTTCTGAACTAAAACTTTTTAACACGATTACTACAAGAAAGCTACCTTAACATATTAATATAAACAGTTTATTTCAACTTTGTTTCCATCATCAATATAATACAAAAATTCTAGAACAAAATTTGAAACCCTTAGAGAAATAAAAATTTTTTTCTTTGTTTTTAATTTTTGTGTGATTTTTTATATTCGTTTTATAACCTTGTTTTATAGTTTTATTTGGTCTGTTGAATCGATGATGCATTTTTTTTAAGAGTTAACAAAAATAAATTTTACACGTCCATAAAGTTTGATGAATCCATGATTTGTTGAATATGTGTTTTAGATTGAACATTTATGGTTCTTTTCAAAATTGACACTAAAGAATTGTAGTCTTTGTCAAATTGATTTAAACATTTTAAATGTCGAATTCACAATGCTTTTCACATCATAGATATTTAAATTTTTAGTGCGTTTTCCCCTAATAAGACTTTAGTTGTTTTTTTTTTAAATAGATAGTCTAGTTTAAACACAATCTAATTTAAATCCATCTCTGAAAAACAACCAATACATTTTTACAATAAATCGATGACTCTTCGCTCGTCAATATAAAAGCTCATATAGAATGCTGTCCATATAGAAAATTGCAAGAATGTCTTACTGAGTTTAACAAGAGCATACGTTTATTTAATAAAACCTATTTTGACAAAATGGAAACCCGACTTCAAAAATCAAATATTCTATAACAAGAAATGCACTAAAAAGTAAAAAAATAATTGCATATTCTTGTGCCAATTTTAGTTCACCTAAGCAAAAATTTTTAAATATATATGTACAATTATTGTTATTTTTGGAGGCGGTGTCAGCATAGAGAAATTCACATAACTTTTGGACACCGCCTCCAAAAATAACAATAATTGTACATATATATTTAAAAACTTTTGCTTAGGTGAACTAAAATTGGCACAAGAATATGCAATTATTTTTTTACTTTTTAGTGCATTTCTTGTTATTGAATATTTGATTTTTGAAGTCGGGTTTCCATTTTGTCAAAATAGGTTTTATTTCTCGCTTTTTAGTGACTTTGAAGTTTTATAACTGATTTTATTTGTCTAAATATGGGTAGACCTACTTAACGACGAACTAATTTTTAGTGAATTTTTTTATAACACTTTTTTTTACCCGTTTTTTTTTTTTTTATAATTTTTAGTGCATTTTTTATAACAGATTTTCAGTTTTTTTACAAGCATTTTGTTTTTTTTTTTGTAAAAATTTTTTTTTTTGGGGTCGGTTTTTTTTTTGTAGTCGGTTTTTAAAAAAATTTTCTTATTTTCCCATTATGAATGAGTATACCCTTTAAAAAAAAAAAAAATTTCGCAGAAATCGGTTATCACATTTATCACGGTTATCACAGGATTTTCCTCGATTTCTCGGAGATCCCCTCATCAGAATGCGATTTGGTGACAATGGGACCAATGGGAAAACAAAAACAAAAAATTCAAAATCGGTTCATAAATGACGGAGTTCTGAGGGGACACACATTAAAAAAAAAAAAAAAAAATACAAACGAATTGAGATCCTCCTTTTTTGAAGTCGGGTTAAAAAGAAAAAGAGACAGACTTACAATTATAGTTGTATTGTTTCCATGAATCAGAAATAATATAGCTATATCCCTGTCGTTGTACTCAGTTTATCAAAAATGTTGTTGCAAAAATATTCGAATAGCTTGTAGAAATGGCCAAAGATAACTTCATAGTCACCGAAATCTTAAAAATATCGATATATGTATATGGAGTCTTAAACAAGTTTTAAACAAAAGTTGTTTATTTCAAAAAAGACGGGCATTTTATATCTTTAAACTTTTCTTGCCATTCACGAATTTAAATGGCAAAAAAGGCCCACTTAAGCTTTAGAACACACACACCAAATTTCGCCTCGTTATATCTTTTCATACTTGAGTTATCGTATTTACGGACAGGCGGACGGATTCGTGAATGGCAAGAAATATAAAGGTATAAAATGCCTTTCTTTTTTGAAATAAACAACTTTTGTTTAAAACTTTTTTTCATAAACTGAATAGTTTTTGCCACAATTGCAGCTCAAAAACAAAAACAATCAGTTCACGCATTGATAACGAACTAAGTATACACCGGGTATTGTAGCAAATAACTCAACTAGTTATTATTTTCACTTGTTTTTTTATTATAAAAATTGATTACGCTTTTTACGAAAGTTTGTTTACTATTTCCACTATTTTTCCATCAGTCCTTCACCACTACGTGGTTTTCTTGTTGAGGGCTTACCCCTCTTACGATCCCACAAGGTCCGATCGATGTTAAATTTGAACTATACACTATGTTTAATTTACATCTTCGTATCATAGATCCCACGAGTATGAGAGAGTACATATGTACATATAAATTAAGCAATGTGTATGAGAAGGAGGTCTTATAGGTTTCATAAACAAGCATATTTTTCATAACTGTTCGAGTGGTCACCAATCACTTAAACCTATAAGACCTCCTTCGCATACACATTGCTTAATATACATATGTACTCTCTCATAGTCGTTATGAATATTATTCAGTATTTTGAAAAATATGCTTGTTTATCAAACCTATAAGACCTCCTTCTCATACGCATTGCTTAATGTATATGTACATATGTACTCTCTCATACTCGTGGGAGATCTGCTATGCGAAGATGTAAACTAAACAGACGGTATATCGGAACTTTCAATAACGATATTAAAATAAATTTTGACATCCCTAATGGCTAGCCTGACGATTACAGGCCGTATATAAGATTATATTATTGTTAACTTAATAGATGTAAATTTATATATATATTTAATGTTGTTAATATATCAATAGATAGAAAAAAAATAACCTTGATGAATGCATGCAGTAACAAAAATAACATTCTAATTTCTATGTTAGTTGCATTTTGAAGGTTCTTTGATTGCTATTAGTTAGATATATTAAATATTATTATTATTATTACTTATAGTATTATTATTGCAACACATAATTCAAATGCATACTACATTCAATAAAAAAATAATACCCACTGACTCTAACTAACTTTTTGTTGTATGACTTTAATGAAGAAAAAAAAAACACACACACACATACATACTTACAAACAAAAAGATAGATATTATAGTATGGGATTATTTATTTTATTTTATTCATTATATAATCATAAATTTATATTTATTTTTAAATTAGCATCATTTTGTTTCAATTTATTATTTTTATTCAAGTTTATATACATTTCATTTTAATTATTCAAAAACTATGTCACATATTAGATATATTTTGAATTATCTATTTTATTAGTTGTAATATCCTATCGTTAGTTTGTTTGCATAACACATTCAGCCTGCATAACACATGAGAGAGTCATTCCATATGAAATCATCAAATCACCGAAGCTGGTATATTTCAGATTTTGCTTAAACTTTGTGGTAATGTTCTTTAGGGTCCTAAAGACGAAAACCTACGGTGATTTAATTTTTGCACGCACCACTTCCGGTCCACACAAAATACCGCAATTAATTGTTTTAAGTGTTTCAATTGTTCTAAATTATGTACGACATAATTTTATGATAAAGGTTCCAACATAGTTATACATAGAAAATATTACTTGAAAGTATAGAATATTTGGAAGTAGAATTTCTTTTTAAACGACTGTACATTCGCGAGAGATGAACACAACCAAAAAGTCCTTAGAGTTTTTTGAAGTTGAAAGTAAGAACTAAGTATCCTGTAATTTTTAAACTTTTATTTTTCTTGCCACACGTCCAAAATATAGCCTGAAATATACAAATTCTGAAAATTGCAAAATTTCAAGCTAAGATTTATTCATGACGAGTGGACGGAACGAGTTGATTTTGTATTCTCGTATAATATGGGCACTTGATATCTGAGAACAATTAGCCCTCTACATTCAATAGCACAGGACTCGTAGTAAGTTGAAAATCACGATAAATCATTAAAATGTACGTATTTTCACTATCATATTACATTTGTATGGATATGAGTTATGTGAATTTTTATTTTTTCCCCAGAAATCTTTTAGCTTTAAAATGCCACCATAATCAAGTGGATATCTCTAAAAGAAAAATGTTTACAGCTAAAACCGTAAACCTCAAAAATAAGACTTTTTAATTGCTTTATTTTGTGTGGACCAAAAATTAAATTCCCGTAGGTTTTCTTCTTTGAGACCTTAAAGATCATTTGCACAAATTTTCAGCAAAATCTGAAATTACGTAGCAAAAAAAATATGAAATTACGTGTTATTTTATTCGTTATTTTATATATTCGTATATTTTTATATTCATATATATTCAGTTTTCGAAAAAATGCTTCGAATAAAAGTTGTTCATTATAAATATACAACAATTTTTATACGAAACATTTTTCCAAAATCCGAATGAATATAGAGCTCAGATTAGGTATAATTGTTTTTAAAATGAGATCTACTTTTGTGGCCCATAGTAGGTACAATTAATAAATTATATGCATTTGTTGAACTTAAAATCAAGAGAGAGAGAGAGATGTTTTAGATTAGTAAGTGATTTTTATATATTTACATAAACATTTAATGCATATTTAATATGCATATTCGAGAGAATTGATTTTATTGCCGTTAAAGACGATTAATATCTGTTTGAATTATAACTATCTCGTAAGTTTAATGCTGCAAAAGACTTATACAATGTGTTCATTTGAAAAGATTCCACAAGTTTTGTTTAAATATTTTTTTAAATATGTATTTTAGAAAAAAATGTTTAAAAATAAAGTTGTTTTTATTATTATTTGTGTATACAAACAAGTGTCACAATATTAATTAAAAGTTTCTTAGTTTAAAAGGGGAAACATAATGCAATAATTATTAGCAAATTTTTGGAGATATCGAGTTTAAAGACAAATCATGTGAAAGTTTTTTTGTATTTAAACTCGATCCCGTTAATCTGAAAGTAGCTTACAGTTTTTTGTCTTCATAAAAGTTCAAGTATTTTCCGAAACGTTAATACAAATTAGAAATCCATTTTTGAAACGAATTAATACTTCGAAGTAAGCTAGCAAAAGCTGTTTTTTCCCTTTTATAAATTTAGCGTTATTCGACGAAATGTGTATTCAAGTGTATGGAAGAAATATCACCAAGTATCAAACTATCCAAGTATAGCGTTCTTTTTTCAAAATTGCATAGTTGATTGTGCCGAGTTCATTCCGTTTTCGAAAAATTGTTTAGAACAAAAGTTGTTTGCCTTTTTATGACGACCAACTTATATTTGATACCATGGATTCGACACTAATCGACCGCAAAAATTTAAAAAAACAATGCCAATTGAACACTTGAAATTGTACAATGGGCCACAGAAGTTGTGCCCTTCAAAATTGTATACTCATTTTGTGCTTTATTAATCGATTTTTTGGAAAATGTTTGTTAAAATGTTTTATATTGAACAACATTATCTCAAAAAAACAAATGAATAAGGCCCAAAATCACTATAAAATTTTGAGAAAATAGAAACTTCAGTGGCCCATGAGAGCTCGTATGGCAAAAACTCTTATTTTAGTTTCACCAAATATTGAGCAAGATTATTTAAATGACGCACACGCGTTACAACACGCGTTGATTTGTCGCTTATTATCCTCCTAAAATTTGGATTTCAATGATTTGATAAAGTTATAAAAGAGTACGGTATTAAAAACCCACAGTATTGATGATGAAAATAATTCTTACGAAATATTGTTCACATGCAATACAATAAAAAATAGACAAGTTTATTTTTAATGTACAAGTGAAGTAAATGGATTTGTATTTACATATATTGAGGTAATAAATTGCATTTCACTGCATCATTATTTTGTGGATGTGACTTCAACGTTTGATAATACCATCAAAATAGTACAATTATTCTGCCTACGTGATATTTATCTACCTCCTAACTCAAGGTATTATGCAATTACAACAAAATTTATTAATTATAAATAAATATGAAATAAATCAGCCCTTTTTAGAAGATTGTGAAATTTATTCTTCACTGTATTGTTTAGTAATTATAGATAATATACTAGCTTATACCCGCATACCACCACTTTTCAACAGATTTTGCTCATTTTTTTTTTCACAGGCTAAAAATAATGTTTTCTAATAAATCCCGAAGTTTCAGAATTTTTGACCGTTTAGAACGCGAGATAATTAATATCAAAGTTATCATTCTCTCTCACTCTCTCTCATTAGAAGCATCTAAAACTTCATGCCCGACCAACTATTATCTGTTGTATTAGAAAAAATAATCGACAAAATTTTAAAAAAAACTAGGAGAGTAAAGCTAAATATTTATTATATATATATTTTTTTAAATCGTGTGTTACCGTTTTGTTTTCAAAAATAATATTTTCTAAAAAGTCAACAACCATGTTTCTAGAAATATCCATGATGAGTATATAAGCAGCGGAATTTCGCCAGTTCAAAATCAGTTTAAAATAAGCTATTGTTCGATTAAGATCAGAGTTTAAATTTGGCATTTATTCAGTTTAAGGTAAACTATTGTTGAATTAATATCATCAGTTAAAAATTACTATTGTTCGAGTATCAAACCTATAAATTAAACATTGTTGTGTTCAAACTTCAAAAATAAAAGGAAAATTATTAAAATTCAAATTATTTTTGTGTGTGTTCAAATCAAATCAATTCAGGGTTGGAGATCATAGAGTTTTTGTTTTCTTTAATTTTTTTTAAAGTGCGTGTTGTCCAATTGACATATATTTAGTAAACTTTTACTAATATTTTGTGTATTTTTTTTCGTGTCGAGTACTGGAATTTGTTGTAGGTTCTTTATGAAGACCAAGATACCTCGGTCTTTTTGAGAGCCAAGATACCTCGACATGTGTATTTATAATAGTTGAATTTTTAAGACTATTTTTGAATGAACAAGACTGTACAACGGCCTTAAATATATTTGTTATTATGAAATGTAAATACATTGTATTAGCTAGCGTTACAGTATATAACACGATAAGTAAGAGTTTATTACGAATGCGTTTATAATTATATCTAATTTACATTAAAATTAGTCTCTCTTATAGCATTATTATTATGTTCACATATAATAAATAATAAGTATGAATATTATGTGTCATTATATATGTCTTAATTTAATAATTACTCTTGTTTTTTAAGTACTTTAACATTGACGTAGCTAAAACTTTCTTCTAGGGTGACTGGCTACATGGATACGATAAACTGTATTGTGACAAAAAAAGTAACTACCCATATTGTGCCAACTGTCATCAATATTCGATATTGTCGATACTAATATATAAAATTCTTTGTATGTTTGTTTGAAAGCACTTTAAACTTAAAAACAATTTGTCGGACAGTAATAAAACTATTTCTTTATGATTCCAGAAGTGCAATAGGCTATTTTTTATTTAATTTTTGTAATTAATTTTTAAGTTAATTAAATAGGACTTCCGACTACTTGGGCTGAAACTGAAACTCAGTACTCCACCACTTACTAGTAGCAATGCTATCGGTCGCACGGGCACTCATGGCGCCCGTATGTATAAGAATCTTTTTTTTATCGATCAAGAAATTTTTGACATTGAAATAAATGATAAGAACTTTTTTAGTATTAGAAGCTTATTAATATTAAATTGAATAGAAATTCTTTACCGAGCAATGTCGGGTATTTCAGCTAGTTACTTGTAAAAATATGCCAGTATAAATACAATTAAAATTTGTTTGAATACTGTATATATATAAGTATATATGTATATATAAGTTCAAAAAAGCATTAATTCATTTTTTAAATGCTAGTGGTAAACGCTGTAGCTCCTTTATTTTTGTAGATATTAATTTTGTCGCGGTATCTTGGCTCTCTTTATACCTCAAAGGAGCGCTGCCCGAAGCTGCAAATGATTCCGACACTCGACAAAAACAAAAAAAATATATATTAGTAAAAGGTTTTTCTTAATATTTTATAATTGAAATGACACGCACGTTTGTTTTTAAAAAGAAAAAAAAAAGAAAGTTAAATTAAACAAAATTTTTACGAAACAAAATCCTGGTTTTATTGCTTTTAAAAATTATTAGAATTCAATTTCTTTTTCAACAATTTTTTTTTACTTTTCAACACAATGTCAAACTTTGAATTACTTGTACAAATGCCAACTTTAACTTAATCTTTAACTTGATCTGAATCGAACAATAGCTAATTATATACTTTTAACCGAATCAAACAACAGTCAATTTAAAACTGATTTGAATCAACACTGGCCACCGGTTTATATACCCGTCAAAGATCTTTCTACAACAACCATGGGCGTAATCCGTGTGTTCAGATTATTTATAAAATTAATTATAAATTATAATACATCTCCCCTTGGATTAAGGTTTGAACCATAATCACACCCCGCTTGGTTGGTATTTAACTACCGACTTAATGAACACGGCCAGTGTGAATTCAAAATCTATACACAATTTTACAATACATAAGCTTGCTTATTCTGTTTACTTATCATGCTTGTTTATGCAACATTATTTATTCAAAATATTAAACTTCGACTTTTGATTTTTTTTATTAAATTATATTTAATATTTTTTTTCAATTTTTTTATTTAAAAAAAGGAAAACTTTAAATCAAAAGCATTTATTAATTTCTTTTCAATTTTCGACTCAAAAAAAAACCTTAAAAGAAAAAAAATAAATCGAATTAGATTATTTTCTTTTTGTACTTTGTAAAAAAAAACTCCTTTTTCCCAGGAGAAAAATATTGTTTTCTTAAATATTTTTCGTAATGTTTTACTTAATAGTTTTCTATTTCATAATTTAAATATGTGTTGGATCCAGAAAAATTGTTCTTAATAATTTTCATTACAACAATTTTAAACTAAAACCATTTAAAAAAAACATTAAATGAGTAACATTTTATAAGTATTAATGTCAATTGGACTATTAATAATTAGATTAAGATTCGAAAGTAGAACACATTCATATAATAAGACTCAGCTTTAGTTTAATTTTCTAGGTCAAATTTTTAAGATATGCTACTTTCTTCAGTAGTTTGAAACCTGAGAATCTCATCCTTTTTGTGTGGACCTTCAAACAAAATGAACTTTCTAAAATCGGCTTCATTCAATCTAAAATACATCAAAATAGTCGCTTTTTTTCGTGTAACAATCAATGTTAACGGGTTCTTGAGTTGCGTGAAAATTGACATAACATGAGTAGTAACAATGTTCATCACATACCACTGGCCAAAATAATTTTATGTACACAGTCACGCACTGTGTCGGTCTGCGACCACCAACCTCTATATAACTGAACAGAGTATGGTTATGGGTTTAAACATGAAATAAAGCCCACAATTGAACCGCTGTCTAACAGAGGTACTAAATTTTTCTTCAGTGCGCTTGCGTGACTAACAACTTTATGTGTGTAGTGGAAATATATTAATACACATACTTATTAGAAACACATGCGGTGCAGGCGCGCTGAAGCAAAAATTTGTACCGTGGCTAGTTGAGGAGCACTTTAACTCGGGCTAATGGGATAATCTGTTCAGTTATTTAGAGGTCAGTGTCTGCGACTTGGACGTACGCATTGATTTTGAACTGATTTAAGTAACAAGTTGTACAATGATGGTAAGCTAAAATAGACCGACAGCCCCCTCTATCTAAGCTACTGTAAATTAATGATTATAATAATATGTGCTAGAGCAATTAAGTACAAAACTGTTATGTTCAAATAAAACGGTATAAAGGACGTTGGATCGGTATAATCATGTACACATAAAATATTATATTCTGAAAGTTAAATCGTTTTTAAAACGTAAAAAATATCGTTTTTGTTTAACTGTGTACTCAATTATACCGTACGTTTAGTTTACATCTTCGCATAGCAGATCTCCCACGAGTATGAGAGAGTACATATGTATACATTAAGCAATGTGTATGAGAAGGAGGTCTTATAGGTTTGATAAACAAGCATATTTTTCAAAACAGTGAATAATATTCATAACTGTTCGAGGGGTTGGTGATTGTCTACCTTCAAATTCCACAATAAATAAATTGACGCATTCCTGTGCGGAATGTCCGGAAAAGTACCATTTAACAATTTGCACTTTTTCTTCTTTTGTGTAATAATAACCCATTGTTGTAATAATACCAATAAATAAAATACAAAAACACGTATTTTCCAAAAGCATTCACATAGTAATGATTGCATATTATCAAAACAATTAATAATATTTGTATTCAACAAAAAATCTCCATTCTCTAAAATTCATACAGGCACATACAACACAACAGTAACAAAACAAACCTATAAGACCTCCTTCTCATACACATTGCTTAATGTATACATATGTACTCTCTCATACTCGTGGGAGATCTGTTATGCGAAGATGTAAACTAAACGTACGGTATACTGAAGATATGGCTCATATACTACCAGAATCCCTTGTAGGTATAGATAGATAATTAAATACTTGCGTTACTCTTAAATATCATTAAACATTTTGAGATCATAATTTGTTGATGCAGTAATACGGATTTTTTTTCTCAACAAAATTTCTAAACGTTATGAAAATTTAATTGATTTCTTTTAAATGATTTCTTTTAAAATAATCAACAATATTTTATTGGATTTATAGAATTTTCATCATTTTTGACAAAGAGAACCCAACGTCCGTAAGTGTTAAGAAAGAATTTTTTAAGAGTCAGTCGAACTTTAATTTTAATATTTTTCTTAAAACACTACACGGAACACGGTTTATTGACATATTTCTTTGTATTCAAAATTCATAGCAATATGTCTGGAAATTTCATATTTATATTATTTTTCATCCATTCACTTCTGTCGAGATATGAAAATTACAAACTTACAAATTCTGAAACTAGCTCTTGTTCTATTTCAAAAAACGAATTTTATCAGTGCAAATCAACTGTGGAATTTTGGAAAATGATTGCCATTTTGAAGTCGATAGTACTAATGTAGCCCAGTAGACTTTTATATTATTAGCTTTAATTCGTATTGGCTCTAAAAGTCATAGACTATGACGTCATAGAAAAATTTATTACAACAGAAATTACCCATATTGCTAAATATATCCAAATTAAATTTAACAAGTGAAAATAACAATTAACTGAGTGTATTGCTTAAATACCCGGGATAGACTGACTTTATGAAAAAAGTTTCAAATAAAAGTTCTACTTTTATTTCTTATGGTTTCAAAGATGGATATTTTCCATCTTGGAGGGGGGATACGATGTCTGATTTGGTTCTAGAAGACACAGGCACAAAATTCGGCTTATTTTGACCAAACATGGTCCGATTTTGCCCATTTACGAACTTGACTTTTCAGCTCTAGAACTAGTGATGAGCAAAATCTGTCTTGGTCTTGTGATTCTGCTAGACCAAGATCATACATACACTAGTAAGACCAAGACCGAATAAACAAGAACAAGACCGATACCAAGACCGAGAATGCAAGACCAAGACCAAAGTGCAAGACTAAACTAAAAATTATAGCTTCCGTTGTAAATAGGATATATTCAACTCGCTATCTCTTTTCGTTTTTGAATTATCGTGTTGGCGGACGGACGGTCGGATGCGGATATGCGGAAATGGAAACGGAAACGGGAAATTTTTGTTTACGATCAACCATTTTCAACCATTTCAAAGTCGCGATTAAAGTTAATATATCCTTGTATATATTTATATCGGGTATAAAAATTATTAAATTATGCTTATTACTAGTTATTTTCTACGACGTTGTCCAAGTTTTAGAACAAGGTTATGTTTATTTTCAAATCAATATCAAATTTTTGTAAATAATAATTCTTGCTTACAACAAAAAAGAATTAGAATATTTTTTTTTTTTAATTTATGTTTGAATAAATCTATTTAAAAACGTAAGGTGACAACCCTAGTAAATATCAGTGCCTAAGCATTATAATCTAATAGTTATTATTGATGATGAATAAAACATTCGTTTTGCTTTTCTAAGGGGCATTTTATGTTTTTAATTACAGTATTTACCTAGTTGGTTTAAAACATTGAATACAATATGTATTTATTGAAACCGGTTTTAACGTTATTGATTGTGATTTGATAATATAGTAGACACTAATTTTAATGGAACAACAAAATTAAATAAGTAAATTATAACGTGGATATTTTTATATTTTTACTTTTTTGTAAAATTCTTATAGCGATTATATTGTTGTTTAGTTGGTATTTGTGTGTCTAGTGATTATTTTGCCTTATTATAAAAAATAGATATTTTTCAAATGAATAATGTTAGTTTTTCAAATATGAACTGATCTTATATTCTTGCATAAATGTTTTCTGTATAGAAAGTATTATGGGTCCGCAAAACTAGCGTTCTTTTTTCAAAATTACTTATACAGGGTGTTTTGAAATTTATTCAAGAAAACTATACCACGGTGTAGAGCTGCAAAAAACAAACAAAAAAGTTTAATAACGTTTTTCTGTTTGATGCTTATTTTTTAAGATATCAATTAAATTCAATTAATTAAACATTGATAAATTCAACCAATCACAAAGCGCATAGTGTAAAGAGACGGGGCCTCGAACCGTATGCGAGCCTTTAAAAGGTAAAGCACCACGCTCTACTGCTGAAGCCACACCTCCTTACGCTATGCGCTCTGTGTGATTGGTTGAATTTATCAGTGTTTAATGGAGATTGTATTTAATTGATATCTTAAAAAATAAGTGTCAAATCGAAAAACTTTAATAAACTTTTTTGTTTGTTTTGTGTAGCTCTACACCGTGAGATAGTTTTCTTGAATGAATTTCAGAACACCCTGTATAATTAATTCATATTATTCATTCGGTTTGTGGGAAAATGTTTCGAATGAATGTTGTTACTATATTTCTATATTTCTAATGAACTTTTATCCAAAGTTTTGTATTGAATGGCTCGTTACTTGATGAAATTCTATTAGAATTATTAAATAAAACAAATATTTGAAATTTTCGTAAAATCACTTTATTTGACTAGTTTCGGAACATAGTTCCTTCTGCAGAAATTTTTTTTTTCATGTTCCTTAGTTTAAAAAAAAATTTTTGTTTTTTTCATATTTATTTCTGAAGAAGGAACTAGTCAAATAAAGTGATTTTACGAAAATTTGAAGTATTTGTTTTATTTAGTAATTTTATCCAAAGCATTTTTTCGAATACCGAATGAATTAAACTTATCCAAGTATAAAGTTTGGACCGCTACTTTTGTGACTGTGTGTACTTAATATATTATGTTTGTGAATTGGAAGTCGTAAATTTCCAATACAAACGGGTTGGACCAGACATAAACTAGCCAGTCCGTTGAAAATAATAGCGCTTAATAAAACTCGAAGGACTACTCCCCGCTGGAGAAATATATAACGCCATTTGTTAATTAAAAATAATTTAATTAACTAATATTTAATAAGTTTATATAAATTGTATTTAATATTGAATAATATTAAATAATGCAACAACTTTAACTTTTCTAAACAGTTAATTTGACATACACGTCGAGCAAATTTTATAATAATTCTGAAGTGTTAGAAGGTTTCATTATTTGAATAACAGTGACAACACAATTTTTATAAATATTGGTATATCTGTGGCTCCCGTCTTTTTAAGACCGCTTCCACTACTTCAAATATTTATCGACACTTCCACCAAATATCTATTTCAGCGAATATTTTTGAATTTTTTCTCTCGTAGCGAGATAAAATATATACCATTTTTAAGTCTAATCATAAACTTTTAAACAAAAAAAGTTTCATCAAAATCGATCGAGTAGTTTTTGCGTGATGCTCGAACAAATCACCAAACAAACAAATAAATAGACATTTACAATTTATAGTAGAGAAAATAAGAAAATAACATATTTTTGGCATAAAAATTTGTTCGTTTACTTTAACTCATTCTAACCAAAAAAAAGTATCTTGTGATTTTTTCGTAGTTTTCCTGGAAAAAATGCACGTCACATGCTTGATGGTGGGAAGGGGTTTGCAAATATGTGACTAACTGTGACATGAGAAGGGTAGGTATTTTTATTATTGTGACGTCACAATTCAATTTTTCAAAATCATTTTTTCCCCGTGTATCGACATGGCCCAATATCGACATGGCGTATTTATTAAGTTAGTTGTTTTGGATATTTAATACTATTTTGTATAGATGGCACCCCACACTTACTATTATAATCTGACAGTTGTGTTTTATATTTTGTTTTTGGACTAGTAAATATATTAATTGACAAATGAAATAATAATTTAAAGTTATAATAAATTAAAAAACATTATTAAAATAAATATAATTTTTCTTATTAGGTGGGGGGGGAGTCCTTTTTCATTGTGACATAATACTTGTAGAAAGATGAGTAAATGTGTGACAAAAAAAACTCAGGGAGTGGTCAAATGTGGTCAAAAAATGTTTGACCTGATTAGTAAACTTAAAACGTAAACTTTTGATATTTTTTCCGGGAAAACTATGGGTTTTATCAAAATAACTTAAGAAATTATTTTTGCTTCGAATGAGTCATAATAAACAAACAAAACTTTTATATTAAAAATTATAACCAAGCCTTTCGAAAATCGTATTCAGTAGATCAAAATATATAGAAAACACTTTGGTGCAACCTTGGACTTCAATCGACTACGAAAAGTTGCCTGGTCCCGGAGTTTGATGTTTAATTAATCAATCCTAAACATATTTTATGATGAATACAATACAACGGGCTTAAAAAAGGCTCTGAATAATCTATACATTTTATGCAGGCGGTTTTTCATCTAATTAAGTAGTTAAAAATTCATGTTAATAAAAACAATATTATGATACTCCAATTTTATTGTTATCGTTTTATTAATGTAGATTTTTATTTTCAATTTTTTTTCCTGGTAATAATATGAGGGTTAATGGCTTATTTATTGTTGATACAAGATGACTAGAACTGTTGGTGCTTGATGCTGGTTTGGATATTTTTCAATAAAAAATTTATAAAATAATATTTATAGTTTATTTGCTAGATATAAACATTAAGATAAAATACTGTTGGTCATGTCTTTTTTTTATCAAAAATATCTATCAATTTGATACTTGTTTATTATTAATGCACCAATATCAGTGTATCAATATTATGTACATAAATTAAATAATTTTTTTCGTATACAAATATTGAAAATAATTTTATTATATTAAATAGAAATTACATCGCGAGATCGCGGAAATATATTTGAGTTTAAAAAAACTCAGCCATCTATCAACACAAGAACAGAATGGTTGTGGATATTTTGGCTTGAGATATCGATTTCAAATTTTATAAAAGCAATGTTTTATTATAGTTTGATTTCGATTCCCCAATTGAGCCAATCCCACAATTCTTGTTCGAAAATGGATGTTTCCATAGAATAAGTGATTACATTCAACTAAATTGGAAAAGTATTTCTACACTGCTTCAGTGGGATGCCTCCCTACATTTTGAATCGTAATTATCACGAAATCGTGGAAAAACTGTGAATGAATTTAAAAACAAACAACAAATTTTCGTGAGTAAATTTTAAATAATGTTGCCACAATAAGAAATCGCGAGGTCTTTTGTTTCGTTTCGTCTAGTAAGTCGAAAATAAAAAACTTTTTCTTAATCGTCTATCTCAGCAATTATAAATAATACTAGTTAACCCGTACAAGTTTGGCACTCAAATTTTGTCTAAATTATTGTTTATGTGAAAAAACGTTTCAAACAAAAAATAAAGTTGTTCTATGAAATAAATATTTTTGTTTTCAATGATATTCTCTACCTCGCACAATTTAAAAGATAGGTTTAGGGCAAAGCTGCCACGTAGATACATACATATGAAAACCGCATCTATCATCAGATCAAAATCGGTCAGCCATTTTAACACGGTTCGGAAAAATAAATAAAATTTTGGCAAAATGGAAACCCGACTTCAAAAATCAACTAAATGCACTAAAAAGTAAAAAAATAATTGCATATTCTTGTGTCGATTTTAGTTCATCTAAGCAAAAATTTTTAAATATATATGTACAATTATTGTTATTTTTGGAGGCGGTGTCCAAAAGTTATGTGAATTTCTCTATGCTGACACCGCCTCCAAAAAGAACAATAATTGTACATATATATTTAAAAATTTTTGCTTAGGTGAACTAAAATTGGCACAAGAATATGAAATTATTTTTTTACTTTTTAGTGCATTTTTTGTTACAGAATATTTGATTTTTGAAGTCGGGTTTCCATTTTGTCAAAATATGGTTTATTTCATATGACTTGATTCAAAAACGTTATGTAAGGTTTGTTTACGGTGGTGGATTGCATGTGCAGATAGATTAACGTGATGAAGCTGCGGGCATCGGGTAGTAAAACATACAACAAAGATAGGCTGTAAAAACAGGCTTACAAATTCATTTATTTATAAATTTATGATTTTATTTCTTTTTTTTTTGTCGAGTCTCAACCACGAACGAAGCCAACCACCAATATGTACCTTATATTAACATGTATTTGTATAAAAGCAAATATTAAAGTCTATAATGTTACGCCATCAACATGTCACATTTTATGTATTAGGTAATAGACATTAATGTGATTATTATTACTTTGTGTATGTGTACTATGTACTATCAGCTTCAAAAGTCACGTTCACTTGTCAAAATTTTACATTTGTTTTGTACCGAGACCATTCAGTTTACGAAATAATGCTTACAACAAAAGTTGTTAAGTCTTTTTATAACGAACAAATTTTAGTTGAAACTTTTTTTCCGAAAATCTAATTAAACACAAGCCGACAATTTTGAAAAAGGGATGCCACTTATGGAACCGATAGTGGATAGTACCTCTATATATCTATGAAATTTGAGTACCTATATATATACATTTATACTGTACAGTGTAGGATTTATAAACAATATGAATTTACATTGGTACAAGGAATCCATAAAATTTTAAATATACACTGCACAGCAAAAAAAATTCGTTACGCAGGAGCTGCTTCAACTTAGCGAATTTCCTTAGAATACATTAATCACTCTCCAACGGTCCAATTTTATTATTATTTATTCGCTAAAAAAGTGGCGCCCTTTGAAAAATTCATTTACGACTGGCCTTCTGGGTTGTGAGTTCATTTCAACAAGCCTTCTTCTAACAGTTTTTGCACTAGTAGTCCAGTCTCAGAAGCAGTAGAAAAACGATTCCAAAGGCATTCAAATAAAACGATCGAAATTCCGATTTTAAAATGGCCACCACGTAGCCCAAATTGAAACCCAATAGAATATCTCTGCGATAAACTAGTCCGACGTTTAATAAGAAGAATTAACCCTACTGATAGCTCACAGGAGCTCATAATTGCTTTAGTGTCAGATTGGTGATGGTAATCACCCAAAATGCCAAGGATTGAGGCAGTCATTAGAGCAACAGGAGACAATATCCATCCACTGTTAAAAACAAAAACGAAATAAAATGCTTTTTAGATACCTAGTAGATGTCGAAAATCACCATCTGTAAAATTTATATATATATATATATATATATATATATATTTATATATATATATATATGTGTGTGTGTGTGTGTGTGTCTGTAATCCCTCTAGCGGTCACAATTTTATTCCGATTGGCATGAAATGTGATACTTGAGAAGCTTTTGGTATTCAAAAGGTCCGCTAGAGGGATTACAGACACACACACATATATATATATATATGTGTGTGTGTCTGTTTTCCCTTCTAGCGGTCACAATTTTATTCCGATTGTAATGAAATATGGTACTTGAGGAGCTTTTGGTATTCAAAAGGTCCAGTTCGTTAATGGATAAAATCGGGCAAGGGGAAAGAGGGGTTTAAAGGAGGGGGAAACACAAAATTTGACATATCTCGCTTACTATTCATTACTCCCTTATTATATTACACTAATATTTACAGAAATATTGACGGTTTAAGATTGAAAATTAAATTCCTTAATATCTCTGTACACATTAGAGTGTGAGCAAAAATGGTAAGGCGATGAATTGTAGCAAATTGATTTTGTACAACTTTATTCCTTACGCATTTTTCGATTGTTCTAATATTAAGAGAGATATTTTATATTTTGTGTTTTCTTCTTTCTTTATACAGCCCCCCCCTCCCCATTCCTCTCGACGTATGTCATTTATTAATAAAATTGCAAATACTAAAATCATATACGACATTTCATTTTGATCAGATTAAAATTGTGACCGCTAGAGAGTGATTTATGTTTTCTAAGGAAATTCGCTAAGTTGAAGCAGCTCCTGCGTAACGAATTTCTTCAATATCATATTATTTTGTATGGATATGAGTTATGTAAATTAGCTTAAACATGTTATCTTAATCAAGTAGATTATCTCTAATAGAATAATTTATACAGCTAAAACCGTAAACCCTAAAAATACGAATATTTAAATGTTTTATTTTATGTGGACCGGAAGTGGTGCGTGTAAAAATTAAATCACCGTAGGTTTTCGTCTTTGAGACCCTAAATAATTTTCCCTAAAGTTTATGCAAAATCTAAATTAGCGCAGTAATGATTTTTTTTTAAAATATGATTTCACATGGAATGACCATTTTCAATATTTGATAAACTTTCTGTCCCGATGTATATACACACACTCTATAATACATGCAGCTGTTCAAAATAATATATCATCAAAATATACATAGATGTACAATGTGAGAGTGAAATGAATAGTAAATATATATATATATATCTACTATATGCTAGCACTAGTATTGTATATGTATTTGTATTATTATATGTAAACACGTTCATATGTAGTATTGTTATAATGTAAAGTAATAATAGTGTATATATATGATGTGTAATGAAGTTTGAATTGAGTGACGCTATTACAGGCTAGCTGCCTGCTTTATGCATAAGAACGGTGTACCCACGGACATCGACTAAATACAATCAACCACATAGTATATATAGTATTGTAGTACATTCATATATTATATTTTTAATCCGACTTCAAAAAGGAGGCTGGTTCTCAATTCGTCTGTATTTTTTTTTTTTTTTATGTGTGTCACCTCAGAACTCCGCCATTTATGAACCGATTTTGAATTTTTTTTTTGTTCTAAAGGGTTTGGTTTCCCATTGGTCCCATTGGCACGAAATCGCATTCTGATGAGGAGATCCCCGGGAAATCGAGGAAAATCCTCATTTTATATGTGATAACCGATTTCTGCGAAATTTTAAAAAACGGGTAAAAAAAATGTGTTATAAAAAAATGCACTAAAAATTAGTAGATCGTTTAGTTGATCTACCCATATTTAGACAAATAAAATCGGTTATAGAACTTCAAAGTCACTAAAAAGCGAGAAATAAACCATATTTTGACAAAATGGAAACCCGACTTCAAAAATCAAATATTCTATAACAAAAAATGAACTAAAAAGTAAAAAAATAATTGCATATTCTTGTGCCAATTTTAGTTCACCTAAGCAAAAATTTTTAAATATATATGTACAATTATTGTTATTGTTGGAGTCGGTGTCAGCATAGAGAAATTCACATAACTTTTAGACACCGCCTTCAAAAATAACAATAATTGTACATATATATTTAAAAATTTTTGCTTAGGTGAACTAAAATTGGCACAAGAATATGCAATTATTTTTTTACTTTTTAGTGCATTTTTTGTTATAGAATATTTGATTTTTGAAGTCGGGTTTCCATTTTGTCAAAATATGGTTTATATCAAATAAAATTATATACAGTATGGTCTTCTCATCAAACAAATATTCGATGAAGGTGTGTATACACAGGGCGGAAGGTAAAATGTGTACCAAACGTCGTCGCCGTTGTAACACGAAAGGTTACACTGGGGCACATATCAGCATGTTCTCAAATAGCCAGCCTAATTCATTCGGTTTTCGAAAAAAAAATTTCGAATAAAAGGTTTTACTATATTTATAATAAACAACTTTTATCCAAAGTATTTTTACGAAAACCGAATCAATAAGGCAAAAATCAATTATAATATTTTAAAAAATAACATCAACTTTTGACGCATATTGTACGTATGTCAGAAGTTATACTTCTTTTTAAATAATTTATTAAAATAATATAAAATAAGACCAACACTAATATTAAGACACAAAATTTTATAAAATCATCTAGTAGTGAACAACTACAATCGAGAGCACGGTCGTGAGATAGGCCGAGTTTAGAAAAATTATATAGTGTATTGTTTAAAAGCTTATGATTAGAATTTTATCTCGCTACGAGAGATAGAAATTCGAAAATATTCCCTGTAATCGAAATTTGGTGGAAGTGTCGATGAATATTTGAAGTAATGGAAGCGGTGGGAAATTACATTGAGGTTTTTAGCCTTAAAATGATGGATGCCGGAAATATAACAATAAAACAGGAGCGAAGCCGCGGGTATAAACTGGTACTAAGAGTATATACATAATATCGTAAATAATACAAGTGACAACTAATAAATACCTTCAATAATGTCCTTAAAAAGTTTGGCTTGAACTGTCTCTTCCACCCTGTATATAACATACATCTATAACCTTTATCAAACTTTGAATACAGGTTGTTTATTTATAGGACGATGTTAATGTGTAAAGCAAAGTACACACAAAACTTTAGCGGTTGTCTGTAGGTAGACAGTCTATACCTATAGACATGTATATACACAATGTTTAGAGACCATCTAGAGACTTTGTTGCGTATTCATATTTTGTGTGTATATCACAAGATAGATAAGGGTTTTTGGTTGAAACTTTTTTTCATTGAAAAATTTTGCCCTAATTTCAATTCTTCATCTGTAATTGCTATTGATTACAGAAACATGTGTATAATAAATATGTTCATAGTATATAAATTAACTTAATGTATGCACCACAACTTTTAGTTTTATACATCTCTACGTTCAGAGAATTAAAATAAAACCTATTTTGACAAAATGGAAACCCGACTTCAAAAATCAAATATTCTATAATAAAAAATGCACTAAAAAGTAAAAAAATAATTGCATATTCTTGTGCCAATTTTAGTTCACCTAAGCAAAATTTTTTTAAATATATATGTACAATTATTGTTATTTTTGGAGGCGGTGTCCAAAAGTTATGTGAATTTCTCTATGCTGACACCGACTCCAAAAATAACAATAATTGTGCGTATATATTTAAAAATTTTTGCTTAGGTGAACATTTATTTTGAGGGTCGGTTTTTTTTTTGTAAAAAATTTTTTTAAAGTCGGTTTTTAAAAAAATTTTCTTATTTTCCCATTATGAATGAGTATACCCTTTCAAAAAAAAAATATTTCGCAGAAATCGGTTATCATATATAAATTGAGGATTATCCTCGATTTCCCGGGGATCCCCTCATCAGAATGCGATTTGGTGCAATACGAAAATTAAGGTCCAATGGGAAACCAAAACCTTTAAAACAAAAAAAAAATTCAAAATCGGTTCATAAATGACGGAGTTCTGAGGTAATACACATAAAAAAAAGCAAAAAAAAAAAACAGACGAATTGAGAACTATCCTCCTTTTTGAAGTTGGGTTAATAAATAGTACAACACTGATAATAAACTCAGTCAGTATATATAAGTAGCATTTCAACATACATATAGCTTAGGTGTTATTAGTAGGCACATAACATAGATGAGAAACCGCTGTAAGTCCAAAACCTATACATGATCGTTATTTTTTTGTATTATTTTGTTTTTGAAAGTCTGAAAATTAAGATTATATATATATATATATATATATATATATATATATATATATATATATATATATATAAATAAGTTATGGAGTGATTAAAGAAAATAACATATGGAGAAAAAGATACAAGCATGAAGTTGAAAAACTAATTAAAGGAAAAGATATCATAAGATTTATAAAAGCTAAAAGAATTCAGCGGATAGCACATATCGAAAGAATGAAGGAAACAAGCATCCTTAAGATTATCTTGAATGGAAAATTATATAGTAATAGGAAAAGAGGGAGACCAAAGCTAAGACAGCTGGATCAGGTTGAGGATAACCTGAAAATAATAAAAATAAAAAACTGGAAAGACAAAGCCAAGGCCCACCAAGGGCTGTTGAGCTGGAAAAGAAGAAGTAGATATAAATAAGTAGTAATCGATTAGTTATTAGAAATATACATAAAACCTATTTTGACAAAATGAAACCCGACTTCTAAAATCAAATATTCTATAACAAAAGATGCACTAAAAAGTAAAAAAATAATTGCATATTCTTGTGCCAATTTTAGTTCACCAAAGCAAAAATTTTTAAATATATATGTACAATTATTGTTATTTTTGGAGGCGGTGTCAGCATAGAGAAATTCACATAACTTTTGGACACCGCCTCCAAAAATAACAATAATTGTACATATATAATTAAAAATTTTTGCTTATGTGAACTAAAATTGGCACAAGAATATGCAATTATTTTTTTACTTTTTAGTGAATTTTTTGTTATAGAATATTTGATTTTTGAAAAAATAGACGATTTCTACGCAACAATCTCAAAAGTAAAATTTAATATTAAAAAAAAACTCAAACGTAATAATATGAAATATAATAAGAACTTCCCGTTACCTCCACCAAATTTATATGTAAATAGTAAAATTAACAATTTATATGTAAATAAAAAAACCAACCAATATATCATCTTGAGCTGATACATCTTCAAACGACAATACTGGTTTTTATCAAACATAGCTAAGAACCTACTATTTTTGCGTCGGGGGAGAAAATTCAAACAAAAGGTTTTTTTATATCAGCTTTTGCACTTTGAAATAGTCTATTATTACGGAAAATTTACGGAAATTTTTTTCTAAATTTAACTACAAACTAATCAAAGGTAACTTAACTGTCTGTAACAAATAATTTCGGCGTTAAAATGGAAAAAAAAATAACTTTAAGATTTTAAAAAATCCGTATATGATTCGGAAAAGATAGCAAAAATTTAAATTCTATTTTTATCCTAAGTTAAAACCGGCAACTATGAATCTGAATGTAAGAGTCTAGAGTCCAATCAAAGTTTAGAGTTAGGAAATGAAAACTGAAAAAAGACAATTGACCTTGTTTAAAATAAAGATAATTTTACCTCAAAATACATATGTAAATGTAATAATATCTAAATAATACATCGCACGTGATCAAAATCTTCTAATACCTCTAAAACACCCGAAGCTAAGATAAATGTTCTTACATTTTACAATTTAAGATAATTAATAACTAAGTTATTATAAAGATTATCATAGATAATCAAAAAGAACTCCAATTAAAAAATAAATAAATTTCCAAAATTGCCTCAATTTCTAGATTAATTATTTGTATTGTATGTAGCAAATGAAGTCAGTAAGTAGCAAATCGTAGTTAATCCCCAGGAAGATATGCTACTTGCTAGCTAATTTGTGCTTAAACTCACGTTAATCGAAATTGACTTTTTGTTTTATATAATAATATGAAAATTTGTTTTATATGATCGTAAGTTAATGTGATGACCAATCAGCTTCGTCGATTCTGAAGGTATTGATCAGCTGATATTGAAATTTCTTATAATTTACGAAATAATTTGATTTAATTTTGATAAATTGATTTTGGGATTTTGATTATTTGGGTCAATTACCTAAATTCATAATTTTTTTTCTTTTATTTGGGTCTGTAAATGCTTAGATAGATAGATTGTAGAGGCTGCCCTGGACGGGCTACACTTCGACCATAAGGTTCATTGTGAAGCCTATGGATGTGAGGATGTAAGTGGAGTGGAAGGAATTTTTGTGTATAGACTAGGAATTGGTAGAACTATGCCGATATTCAACTGGAGTTCGTGAATGAAACTGTAGAAAATCTTCTCAAGCATAGCCGGTTACTTCGTTCTTGTCCATACGCCGAAAGTTTAGTCAATTAACCGCCCCCTTTTTTCTTTCTTAATAATTGGAAAACTGCCGATGTCGGGATTCGAACCCATAACCTCCCAGTTTCCAAGTAAGCATACTGCGCAAACATAACGCCTTAGACCGCTCGGTCACTTGGACTGTACATGGTTACTATTGTATCTACTTTCGTAGGGTTTTGAACAGATTTCAATAGCTTTAAATTCGATTTATCAATTTTATTTAGGTTGTTTTCTATAACGTGAGCAGCTACACATGATTTTTCTATTCTTCTAACAATTTTAACAATTCATACTGTATATTCCAGATTGTCTTTCATTGTTAATCTTATCCTTTGAATTACCAAGTATCCATTTAATTTAGTTTCTACTAATAAGAGCCGCTTTTTGTCTATTATATTGGTTAGGTCTTTTGCCATTTTATGGATACATAGACTGAATGATATCTTATGTGAGCAGGGCCGTATCGAAGGCCTTGGTGAAATAATTCTTCAGGACCCTTCCTGTTGAAAATTGATATTTTAAGACAAATATTCGAATTCACTACGGAGAACCAAACTACAGGTTATACCAAAAAGAATGTTTATATTCACGCACATATTTATTAAGTACATATAATTTTTACAGCCGATATTTCTATATCCCAAGTGATTTTTTAAATATCAAGTTTTCATTATACCTAAGTTATCACAAATTTTAAACTTAAGAGGACTAAAATTACAGAAACATCACTATATTCGGCTCAGCGTACACAGTCCAACATTAAAAAAACAAATCTATGCACTGAACGAGTGAATATTAAGCTAAAACAGATCGGTTTGCTGTACGCATTGCTGTACGCTTGAACAGTTCAAAATCGTCGCTCTCTTTGAAAATAAACTTTACAGGACTATACATTGACAAAAAGTTTGTATCTCGCCATAGTAAGTTAATTTTTTACTGAAGCTTTTCGGCCTTGCGCACTAAGAATCCCTCATTGCCGGAGAGTCCGCAGCACCGCTCCACTTACACAAACTTCGTTACGGACCTGTATGTGAGTACTGTAGAAAAACAAAGTCCATAGTTTTTGAGTTCATTTCTCATTAGAAGTATGTAAAATATAATGTATAATTCTTATTCCATAATAATTTGATTGTTGATTTTTTTTATAAGATAATGTTTCGAGAATTGTGGTATAAGTTTCGAGTATTGTCGTGTATGTAACTTGTCTCAACTCGAAGTCTTACTCTATTTATTAAAATATATAGATGCTATACAAAATTTGGGAAACTATACGAAGCGAACTGGGAACACATTTTAACATGGATACTTAATAATATTTTTAAACATACACACAATATTATTAATACTATTGGCATGAGAACAGTGAGGTAATTGAACGTATAGAAAGGAGCAGTTGGTGTTTAGAGTTCTAGCTAGCCATTAGGTCCGTTGACTATCGGTGAAGTCGTCGTCGTCGTCATCGTTATCATCATCATCATCATCATCATCATTATTAGTTTAGTAGTTGAATTTTCTACACTGCATTTACTGCTGACTATGACTGTGAATGTTGTATGTGCTCGTCTACTATATAGTTTAGTCAATCTCTAATAGCGTCGCTGTTCACCGCGTCACTTGAATGTTACGAGGTTCATATTTCTGATTCACACAGTACCTACATACATGTATACCGTACTCTTTCTAATATCAAACATGTTAGTGTTTTCGAGATAGTGACTGTAGTGTAGTAGGTACAGTGTAGTGTAAGTGTTTTGTTAGTTCACTCGGTTTTATGGTGTCGACGGTGATGTTGTGTCATTGCCCCACTGTTGTGTGCAGTTTAGTTTTTTCTTTTTTAATTGTATTGTTGTGATATTGTGTGTTTTGTGTGTTCGTTCTGGCTAATGTTATGCTGTTACAGCTATGCTCTTCTCTTATTAGGATGATGTTTTGTGTGTAAACACTATCATGTTTTTATTATGATTTTTGTAAACTAATTATTTTGCTGTTTGAAATTGTAAAATGATGTTCAAGGTCAATTATAATCAACATACAATTTATAAATAATTCCGATGAAAGTATAATTTTTTATTTTTGGACAATTTTAATTTAAATAAATAAAAAATAGTGTATGTGTGTGTGTTTTTTTAATACATATTACTTATAGTTGTTTGTGGAAAAAGTTGAATAATTCATGTCATAATTTTTACGACGTTGTGTTCGATTATTGCATTATTTATGACTATCAGGTAGCGTTTCTTTTTAAAATATTTATTTTTAATATACCTTTTGTAAAAATGAAAATATTATACAATCTTTAAGGTGATTGGTATAATATAGCCTTATACAGATTGATTTGATTAATTCTTCAATATTTAATACACTAAAGTATTAAAATTTGATTCAGCTTTGATGTTTAGTTTGCGAGAAATTAATTTTCAGAATCAACACTTCTACCAAATTTTTAATTCAGCGAATATTCTCGAATTCTATCTTTCGTAACGATATCAACAACATGCCAGTTTTTAAGTCTTATCATACGCTTTTAAACGAAAAAAGTTTCATCAAAATCGGCTTAATAGTTTTTGCGTGATGCTCGAACTAACAAATAGATATTTTTAATTTTATAATAGTAGAGATTTTTAGCCAGATTTCGAAAGTAGATTTTTTTGAATTATGAGTTTTTACGATCTTTCGCGATAAAACTTTTTATTAAAAAAATGTACTTATTTAAATATTTAAATAATATAATTAAAATACCAAAAAATGAATTTACATGTAAATTTGTAGCCTTAGAACACTGTGAGGAAAATACTTTACAAAACTTTTAAACAAAGAAAGATTTTTTTAAGTAATTTTTTCTGTCATCTTTATTGAAATTCAACTAAAACAAAACTAAGTTTATTGTCTGCTGCATCTAAGGATGACTAAGATGTATTTAGAATGAAATAATTTTAAACGTAATTTCTTTGTTAAAACTTTGTTAGTGTTTAATTGTGACCGAATCAGATCCGAATAATCAAATGTCTGTTTTTTTAAAAACAAATACTCAATTATATGTTTATTTGTTTGTTCGAGCTAAATCTACTAGATCGGACTTTTTTTTGTTTCAAAGCTTAAGATTAGACTTAAAAACTGGTATGAATTTCATCTCACTCCGAGATATTTTGAAAATAATCGCTGAAATAGAACTTTGGGTGGAAGTGTCGATAAATATTTGAATTAGTGGAAGCGATGGGAACGATAAATGTTTAAAGTAGTGGAAGCGGTGGGAAATTACATTGGAGTTTTTACTTCAAATGGCGGGAGCTGAATGTATAAAAATTAAATGCGAGCAGATATAAGCTAATATATTTTAATTCTAAGCAATATGAAGTTCGGGTCAAAGAAATTCTAATTGTTATTTTTTTTAATATGAAGAACTGTGAGTTTCCTTTCATTAATAAATTTAATAACATTTACAATTATTGTATTTACGTGCCTTAATTCTTTGATTTCATTCCAACAGTTATTTATTTATTTTTTTTAAATAAATAAATTCCAATTTCTTATGTTTTTTAAGTAATTTAGTATTAATCGTTAAAAATTGAATATATTTTCATAGCGGATATATTTATTTTTATGTTAAGAAAAATATTTGTTAAATATTTTAAACTTTGATGTTCTCACGCACTTTTAAACAATATATTTTAACATGTACTATAAGTAACCAATAGAAACGCTCATTTTTCCAAATTTTTTAGTTGATTTGTAAATATACTTTTGGCCATGTGCATAATTCCAATTAATGAAAAATGTCATTGATGAAATGAAAGAGTAGTACTCGATTGGAATAATAGTGACATCATCGACCATATTGTAAAAAAATCGCATTTCTGAAAATCATTCATCCTGAAGATAATTTAATTTATCGTTTTTCATCATTATTGGATGTTTTCCGACAAAAGAGAATGTGATTTGACGGGGGGGGGGGGGGGGGGGTGGAAGGATGGTAGATAGTTTTTGGAAATAATTACTTGATAAAATAATGAAAAGGTATTGGATTGGAAATAATCATAAATTCCCAATAATAACTTAAAATTATCAGAAAACAATGTACGTATATTTATCTTGAAATGAGTAATTTTTAGAATGACGTAGTTCAATTTTTCCCTGTATAAAATATCCTAATTAATTAACAGCTGATAATAAAGAAATAATTTTTTCGTGCGGCTTTTGAATTCACTATTATCTAAGAAAATTTTCTTACTTACTGGGAAATTTTAATGCAATTATCTATTTTTATCTTGGAATTTAAAATAAAATAAAATAGACGATCAATCATTTATATTTTTCAGAAAAATTACGAGATTTTATTTCTACAATTATTACTCTACCCTAGGAAATTTTTGTATTCATTTATATTTTTGACACTCATTGTCAATGTGGGAAATTTTATATTATGAATATATTGAAAATTATACTACAGAAATTTAATATGAATTTCGAGTAATATTTAAACAAAAGGAATCTATAGAAGAATGTTACCATTTTGTTAGACCCGACTAGTAGGTAGGTCACATAAACCTCCTTTAAAAATGTACATTTACAGAGTGGACCCCCCAAAACGGTATAAATAATATAATCGTAAAAAATTTTTATATGGTGTTTGTATACTTGGGGGTAGAAGCTTTTGAGCTGAATCAGTTAAAAAAAAAATAAATTCCGGCAAACAAATTTATTTAAAAATATTTTAAAATTGAAAATTGTAGAATAATCCTCAAGATTATTTAATATTATCCTGGGTATATAAGACTGGATAATTTAAATTGTTTTTATCTATAATTATTAACGGGGACACCGATTCCGTTTGAAAACTACTTAAACATTAAAAATTTAGCTATGAACAACAGTTAACACGTATACCATCTACATTTTCCAATTCATTGACTCGTGCATGGAATTGGAAAACGGGGGTGTTATCTGTGATTGAAGAAATTTATATATTAATGCATGCTGTATATTATAATGTTCGCTTTCACAACGAAACACATTTAAGCTGTGATGTTGTATTTACAATATTATATAATATGTATTATGTTAAGTTCAATCAATGAAAAAAGTTTAAAAAATGCCAATTCTAAAAAAAATTTTCTAACAAATTATCAAACCTCTTATTATTAATAGGTTCTGATTTTATCTCGTATGTTCTCTACGAACAGGATGGCCACAAATCGGGAAAACGTGGAATTATCAGGGAACTTGACTCAATTGACAACAGGTTAATTTTATCCGGAAAATTTCCGAAAGTCGGACAGGCCAAAATACGTACGCAAAAAAGGAAGAGGGATTCAAATGATTTTGTATTAACATAAATTCTATAATAATTAATTATATATATAATTTTGTGTATGCGACTAATAAGCATTTACCTGGGTGGAGGGGGATAGTTTAAGTTCTGTGACATATTATTGTGGTAGAGGATTGAAAAAATTGTTATGCAGCGTGAGAAATGGGGATGGAGGTGTAAAGAAATGCGTGAATTTTGCGTAACTTATTTTATGAATGGCCCCTTATTCTTTATTTGAAACCGGTTGATATATTCTTGGATTAAGGTTGCAATAGCGATGGTAGTAACTATAATTCGTATCATTATTCTTGGTCGACCATCCTGTATGTATAATATATGAATACGATTGTATTTCTTAAAACCCTATATTTATATAAAAGAACACCTTTAAAAAAAATTAGTGTTGTGAATCGTTCGTTGATTGACTAGAGGGTATTTAAAAAAAATGGTATTTTGTTATTCAATAGACGAGCACAGCCAACGAACGAACGACTGGCGACGGTGACCTTCACAACAAAATGTCTCGAATTTAAAAAACTAGATTTTTTAATTCTAAGGGGGAATCGTAACGATTTTTATATATTATATATTGATGGGCCATTTAAATTTGTTCTTTTTTTTACAATGAATTCTTTTCGTGTACAGTCTGCGGACAAAATTTGTATGGTGCAAGTAAGGGTGGACTTTGTCATACAACACGTAGATCTAAGCAATATCTTTTATAATGTAAAATTACAGTCTGGAATAAATTTAAAAAAATTTCTGTAAGGTAGTTTGTATAACTATACAATAGATTCCTAAGAATTTTATGATATTTTGGTGTAAATGAAAGACGAAATTAATTGAATGGCATGTGAAAAATGTTAAAAATAATATAGAAGCGAAATAGAAGCCATCTTTTAACCACATGACAAACTATAGACGAGTGTTGAATCCGTCCCGTAGTGTTGTGCATTTATATCACATTGTCGCTAGTCTCAACAACTGTACACCTAGCGACTCAAAAGCTGATAGAACTTGCATTACAAAACAAAATAAATAATAACTAAGCCTACTGGTAGAAATTACTGATAGAAGTAACACCGTTCAAGAATTTTAGTTTCTTCGTTCACTCAACTAAACAAATGTTTTTGGTTCGATTGCGTAGTCTTGAATGAAAACAAGGTTTCTTTATGAACAAATATTTTGAAGAAAATTTATTTCTTGAGGAAAGAAATTCCTTCTATTAGTGTACGGAATCCTATACTGCGCGTGGTCTGACACGCACTTGGTCGGCTTTTATATTGATATTTTAGTTAAGTTTACTAACCATCAAAATGTAACACGAATTATTTATGGTAATTTAGATAAATTAAAATATTGTGTGTTGCATTAATTATTACTCGCGGAATAAAACAAATATTGATTATTTCAAGGTTAATAGTGAGTCAATGCTACATCCCAGGCCCTATCTCAATTTTTATTGAGTTGCACCGAACTGTATGCACTATGTGATTTTTCAATATTAACATTTTTACAAAACTTTTTTTTTTATAATACAAAATTATAACTTCTTATGGAAATTATAAATTTTTTTTAATTAGTATATTTTTTTTTTTAAATATTGAAACAGGTTATTTTAATTTGCATTATATTATTTTAATTTTCTGCATGTGATAATAATTTTTTTGAAATATTTATGTTCACCTATTATTTATTATTCACGGGGTTATGGACGTTACCGGATTTTACATTTTTTTCTTTGTATTAAAAAAATATTTACGATTTGTAGATTTTTTTAAACATTTATTAAAATTTTATATAACAAAGTTTTAAAACATTTATAGTAAGTGCTGCTAAAGGCAGAGTGACCTCAAATTAGTTTCTTGGAATTGATAAGTCTATTCTGTACTTGTAGATAAATTGGACAGAAACACGTGGTTATTGTTCTCTTTTTTATTTTTTGTAAACTGGCATCTATTTTTCCATTGTTAGTATGTTTGCCTCTCGGTTATATTATACCGACAGAAGTGACTAGCGTATCTTTAGATAGATGGATTGTAGAGGCTGCCCTGGACGGGCTACACTTCGACCATAAGGTCCATTGTGTTGCCTAAGCTTGTGAGGATGTGAATGGATTGGAAAGAATTTTTGTGTACAGACTAGGAATTGGTAGGATATGCGGCTGCAGCCGACTTTGATAGGACCTATGCCGATATATTCATCTGGAGTTCGTGAAGGAAACTGCAGAAATCCTTCTCAAGCATAGCCGGTTATACGCCGACAGTTAGTCAATTTACCGCCTCTTTTTATTTTTATTTTCTTAATAATTGACAAACTGCCGATGTCGAGATTCGAACCCATAACCTCCCAGTTTCCAAGTACGCATACTTCGCAGACATAACGCCTTAGACAGCTCGGCCACTTGGACTGGTAGCGTTTCCTTAATTTAACATTTAAGTAATATGTCTGATTATTGATAACATTCTTTAACATCAAATGCTTGATCTGAAAAATCATACGAATCTAAGACGGGAATCGGATCCACGACCTCTGGCATTCAAATCCAGCAATCGGGGTGTGCCATATTATATACCATTTTGATCACGGATGAGTACCTTAATTATATTCTGAATCAAAATTGCCTCTTATCTCTTATCGAAAGGTACAAATTCTATTAAATTATACCGAAATAGTTTTCTTTAACACGTTTATTTTAGCAACGGATGGAAAAATAAGCGTTAAGTAAAAATAAATAGTTGGACTTAAACGATAACTTAATGAATTCACTGTTTTTATTTCGATACCATCTCAAATTATTATTTCGAAACGGTAAACGATAAACAAAACATTAAAATACATTTCCGAAAATTTAATCATTTTTTCGAATGGATTTGGCAAAAACCGATTGTAAAAACATTACAATTAATGTAGGCAATATTATTTAAAAAGTTACCGCATTTTTTGTTTTTAAAGATTTTTCTAATCTTGCTTGCTCCGTTTAAAAGATAAGTTATTCCACGCGCGGACACGGATGCGTGGAACAAAAAAATAATTACTGTACATTATGTTTCCTTGTGTAACTTAAATTTGAAACATTTTTATCTCAAATACAAATTTAAACAAATATTTTAAATGGTAAATTTTTAAATGAACTCATATTCGATTTCTTCGAATAAAAGAAAAATCCCTTCAAAATTTTCAAGAGCCGAATTGTCTTTTTTCCTCACTACTTGGCAAATTTTAAATTTCCCATAAGCATTCGATTCTTAGAATATTATTTATAGGTAATATTACAGACAGCTAGTATTCCAAGTATTCCAAGGAATTTCCAAAAATCACTTTCCACGTAAAATGATGGGCAATTATTTTTAAAATGATCGTTTTTCATATTAAATATGATCATACAAAATATAAACTAAACATCACATCGCCTCATTTTAACAGTTCAAAGATACCATTCTTACTTATTACAAAATATGTAAAGGTATATGATTAATGTTTTTTGGCGGTACTCTGTGTAAAAATATATAGGTAGATATGTTTCTTCAAGTTATTGACTTTCAAAGGAATTTCCTGTAGAATTTATATTATCGTACAACATCCGATAAACACATTCTTATTTACTTATACTTGATAGTACGGAGGCTAAGCGACAAATTCAAATGGATCTTTGCATTTTTTGTTTAAGCAATGAAAATTGTGTTTTCAAAGTGGGGAATATGGTTGAGAGAGAAGGATGTTTTTAAAAATCTAAAAGATTTATCACGTTGTTATAATCAAACTTAAAATAATATACATACAATTTTTCTTAAAACTATTTTTTATTTATTGAACTAAAAAGTAGAAAATAAATTTTTTTCTCAGGTGCAATAAAAGCTTTGGGCTAACATTTAAAACGAGTGCTTCAAGATCTTATTCAAAATCCCATTTCATGGTGACTCGAGGAAAAACATTACTTTTTAGTCCATTAAAGATTACATAAACGCTTGTTTTTGAAAAAAAAATTTTATTTATGTTATTTTCTACTTTTTTGTCTATTATCCGCCGCTTCCGCTACTTCCAATATTCCACCACTTTTCCAGTTCAGGGACTATTTTCGAATTCCATCTATGTAGATCGATGTTAGATATACTATATTGAATTGTCACGTGACTTATACAAGTGCACGAAATTTTAAATCTCTAGCTTAGGGCCCTCAACCTTTTTGCACGTAAGACCACATTTTAGAATACCAGTCGGGAATATATAAACACCATTTATATATTCAAAAAATAATTTTAAAATAATATTAATTTTGTTTTTTTAAATAAATTAATTTTAAAATTTGTGCTACCAACTTTTAATAGTGGTGTTCTTTAATAAAATTTTTTTAATCGATTTGTGTCGTATTCATTTGGTTTTCGAGATATATCTTGGGTAAAAGTTGATAGTCTTAACAGTACTAATAACTTTTGTTCTAAACGTTTTTTTCGAAAACTCAATTGGTTTGACACAAATCCAATATAAAATTAGAGGACCTCTGTTTTAGCTCAATTAGAATTAGTCAAAATTTTGATTAGAAGAAATGGCCTATACATACACTCCCGTATATATTACTAAATATATGTCTAATATTACATACAGTAACACTTCGAATGTTTCCATTGGTTCAATTTTTATGGGCGGGAGTGTACATAAACTAAGCAGGGAATTTATATAAAAGCTTGTAATAAATCAACTTTGGAATATAATTGTCGCTAGTATCTTTTTGCTAAATTCAATTCGGATTAAAAATTAATGTTAGTTTTTAAAATTATTTCATTCGGTTCTCGAAGAAATGCTTCGGATAAAAGTTGTTCACTAAAGCTGTTCGGATAAGTATAGTAACAACTTTTATTCGTATTTTTTTTCGAAAACCGAATGAATAAGGCACAAATCAATTATAAAATTTTAAAAAATAACCTTTGACGTTTATTGTATACTCCCGTTCATAAAAATTGAACCAGTTGAAACATTCTAATTGCATTCTATGTGTATAATATTACTGTATGTAAGTAATATATACGCTTAGAATGTGACTTACCGGTTCAAGTTTTATGAACAGGAGTGTACATATTATTGAAATCGGTAATAATTTCACGGTTCCTTTGAATAAATCGAAAGGTATCGTGATTCAAATTTGGATGTGTATTAGTTAAAGAATTCATTTATTTCAACCTACTCCAAAAGGTAAGGGAGCTAAAATTTTAATGTTATTTCTTAAATACGAACATCTTTTGTTTTAAATCGATTGGATTCGAAACATTTTGTCGAAAGAGGGTATTCTGGCTGTATCCTCGGCCTTGATAACAATATGACGTCATAATGAATGAATATTCTGTCATGGTAAAATTAACAGCACTACAATTATAGTTTCTTCTGATGAAATTTTCGTGCTTAAAAGACTAGATAGGATGAGATCGTTTCAATACCTACAACCTAGGTCAACTTTATAAAATAAATAATAATTTTTTAGAACGATGTTGAATTTGGTTGTTCTTTGTTCGAATGCGACGATGTTCGTCAAAACTATATATACATACGTGTTATGTTGTTGTCTATCAACTAACTGCCTACCTGAGGAAAAAGATCGTCAAGGTTATCATACGATGTTAGTGCTGTTGTGACACCAGACAAAGACTGATGATGCTGATCACCATCTAACACCAGCAATGAAGAAGGGTGGGTTATTATTATTTATACATTAAATGAAAACATTGGTCGACAAGCAGCTGTTATTCAATTCATATAAAAAAATTGTTTTTTGTTCGTAATATAAAACTTCCTGATGGATAGAAAAAAATTCACAAATAGGATGTTAAGTACGGTTCTCTTATGTGCGAATTTAACGATCTATGAAAGTAAGCCAGCTGGCCAAAGACAACATCAGTATAGAGAGATTTTGCTAGCGTTCAAGAAATTGAGAACATAAGCTCTATTTGCAGTTGAAAATAAGCTATTCTTTAACTGGTGGTAAAGTTTTGAACTAGTTTGTTGAGAAATCAAATATAATTATTAAAAATGTAAAAAAATAGATTATTAAATAACAAGATAAATAATAAACTTTGTAAAATAAAACCGATATTATTTATTAAACTGAATAAATTATAAACACAATGCTGTTATGTATACTCCTTTAAAAATTGCATTAGTTGAAACATTCTAAGTGTTACCGTATAGAATGTTATACATATATTCAGTAATATATATGACGCTTTGAATGTGACTTACTGGTTCATTTTTTATGTACGGAAGTGTAAAAATTTGTAAAAAAAAGTTCGTTACTAACAAGGGAAAGTACAACTTGGATACTTGACTTCGGGGTGTGTTTCGATGGGGAGGGATAACTGACTTCGGGTTTATAGGATTGTAGTACCCCCTGAGGGTCATCGATTGTGAAAGTAAGAAAGTAAAAAAGTTCAAACTAATAAGCGCATCGAATCTATTAAAAATTTCATTATATGGATAGCGAGCGTGGCTACCTTCTGGGGAGTCACGAATCGCTTGGATTGACCTTTCCATCGGTAATTGTTTTTGTTGAAATTATAAAAATTAGCACTTTTATAAAGTAATTAATTATTTCTGATTGTGTGTATTATAAATTAAAATAATATTGTAAATTTCTTTTAAATTAGATAATATAGGCAATTTTATTAATACTCTTATTTTAATTCTTAATTGTTAAATGTTATAACGTCAAAATTATAAGATCAAAATATTGAAAACAACGTAGTGTTTATGTTACTGTTGGCATAACTACATCTGGCTTTCCAAAAGTCTAATTCTTCTGTCATTGCAATCTTTTCATTCGTTTGACAGACAAAAAGTTTCGCTTATACTTTTTTCATAAATTGAATCGTTTCACCATATTTCACCGCCAACATCTGTAATTACCCCTGATTACAAAACCATATGAACATAGACCGGGTGAACATGAACATATACCGGGTATTTAAGCAATTAACTCTTATTACTTTTTATCAATGCTTAAGTTAGTTGTTATTTTCACGTGTTTTCTTTTCCAACATAAAATTTTCTCAGAAATTATATTAAAGTTTATGGCCAGTTAATAACTCTATTGTTATAGGAGAAAAAATACTAAATCTTGTTATCACCCATAAAACATGCCTCTATTTATATTATATTTTTAATTGAAGAATTGATACGATTAATATGACGTGTATTTTAAAACATTTTTACGTTCTGAAGTATATAAATGTACATTTTTATTAATATTCATAATAGTTTAGTAATTAAGATAAAAGTCAATGCACTTATCAACAATCATAAATAATAAATATAGATTTTATACAAATATTGTTTTGTATAGTGTGTTTGTGTATGTGTGTTTGTTTCTTGACTAATGTGATGCAGTTTTTTATACAGAGTGTTAAATTTTTAAGATTTTAGTTTTTAACGAACATCCACAACAATGAAATAGAGTTACTCTGTTGTGTTTAGGTAAAGGACCGTAAACTTCAGTAACTGTCTTTTATTAATTTTGATGATAATTGACTTTTCCGATGATTGTCTACATATATATTATAAAATGACTCATTAAGAATGTTATTTCAACAAGATAATAATTTTTTAAGTTTCAAAAATATTTCAAATTGGTTACATTTCCTAAATATAAAAGCAGTAAATTCATTTTTCAAAGTAAAAAAGTAGTAGTTTTCACAACTGCTTTTTTACTCTTTATTATCTGTTATGATTAGAGTTTTATAATAATAATAAATGTATATTTGAAAGAAAAATTTAATTTCTTAATTTTAATGATTAATATTTTATGATCATAGCAAAGTTTGTACACTTTGTAAACTTTGAATATAAACTCTGACATATTTACATATTTCTCATTTTCTATTCTATATTACTGCGTTTTACCTTTAACAAGATATATAAATAAAAATAGTGAAAAATGCAGTAATTCATTTACTACAGAGTACAAAGGCAGTAAATCACATGTTACTGTTTTTCATTACACAACAATTAAAGACAGATGATTTCTTATTTGAACCATTTTGATTAGTTGTGATCTAAAATCTAAATGACTTTTTATGAAGACCTGTAACACATGATTAGTCGTTCAATAAATATTATGGAAAATAATATTATCAATTTAGTTAAGAAGTATCCAAAACTTAGATTTAATTTTTCTCTGTTTTCCTGTTTTAACTTTTACAACTTTACTGCCTTTTACCTAAGCATGGCAGTATCGGTGTTGTATCAATGGCAAACGTTCGTAAAAACTTCTTCAAATGTCCATCGATACTATTTGGTCGATGCCAAGTTCGTTAATGCACGAAATCGGACAAGGGGGAAAGGTGGGGGCTTAGAGAGAGGTGAAAACATGAAATTTGGTACATCTATTTGGTAATTATCGAGATGTGTATGCTGTTAATTTAATATTTACAGAAATATTTACGATTTAAAATTGAAAATTAAAATCCTAAATATTTCTTTGTATTAAACAGATCAGGTAATGAATTGTATTAAAGTTGATTTTGTACAACTTTACTACTTATACATTTTTCGAGTTTGCTATATTAAGATAAATATTCTAAATTATGTATTTACTTCTATCTCAAATCCATATTTTCGTGACGGGTTTCACTCACTACCGAACTTGTCCTTTCAAATACCATAAAATGTCAGATACGAAATTTCGTTTTGAGTAAAATTATTTTAATTCGATCCAAATTTTTTATTTAAAAAAACGTAAAATTCGTAAAACGAATATAAAAACAATTCCATTTCTCTGTCGTCTACTTTGTACTAATTATCATTTAATTCGAGCTCACACCTTCCGAGTAAAAAAGTGATCTAAAATTTTGATTCATTTTGGTCCATTTAATTGTAATTGGATGTACGAATCTAGAGTAATCTTAGACATTTACCTTTAATAGATTTTGCGAATAACAGAATTATTTATAAATTTCCGACTGTGTATTCAAAATAGGGGTTATAGGCAACAGAATAATAAACATTTTAAATTAAAAACATAAAAGTTAAAAAACCGGTTAGAAAAGCCACAACCACGAAAGGCTATTTTTAGGTATTGTAATGTTTTTTAGGCACATTGTTGCTGCGAAAACTACAAAAATATATTATTTGATATTTAATTGTATAAATCATTTTTATAGATTTGCTTTCCGACTGCAATGGATGCATTTTTTTTATTGATTTTATCTGATTTATTAACTTATCATCTTTATATGCCCGCATAAGGTATAAATGAAAAATGTGTTTTTTGTACGCAAATTTATTATAAAAGTCAATTCTTGTAAAATTATTTACAATTATCTTTGTACTATTGACTCTAAAATTAACGTTCCTTTTTAAAATTTTTGCTTTTTTTTTTTGTCGAATTTATATTTGGCTTCCGAAACAATGTTCCAAATAAAAATTGTTACTTATAAAAATATCAACGAATCAGTCGACCCAACACCACCCGATAGTTGGACGATACTACCTACAGGTAAATGATTAGTATTTAAGCTAAATAACTCAAAACAAATGAATGAAAATATTTTTGTTGAGCTGACGCCACGGAGTAGTTGTACCTAATGGTACAAGCAGGCGAGTAAACACCACAGCAATTGAACAAGGAGAGAATTAAAAAATTAATAAAATTCATCGTTACATTGAATTAAAAATTTATTATCAATTGATAATATGATATTTTTACCGAATTACGTGTTATCAAAACAATTAAATAATATATAAACATAAAGATTATTAAAATAATCAAAAAGAACTCTAGGTTTTTTGAAATTACATTTCAAATTTTGCCCCAATTCCTAGAACATTTATTTGTATTTTATAAATACGTATTTCGACTATAATGTAGTCATCACCTTTTGGGATATGGATTCAGAGATATGTTGCTTGTTGCTAATTTGGTGCGTGTCTCACAATGATATTAAAAAAGTTTTGTCTTATATATGATTTGACTGAGGGTATGATCTGAACTGAAGGATTCTTTGAGTTGGCTGACTAAAGGATTAGGTGTGTGAAGAACCCTACCTATTTATTGATGTTATCCTTTTGTGACTATGCGGCGTTGTTTTTGTGACTAAAGTGGGGGTATCGAAGCTAACCTTGATATTCGATTTTTTGAAAATCGTTTTATTTTATTAAATCAGAATTTGGAATTGGACCATTTTCTAAATTCATTATACGTTAACTCAATTTGTTTATATATATACTTTCGTATGCATCTAATTCTGTGGGGTTTTGTACCGATTTTAGTACAAAAATGACTACATTGTAGTCGAAATACGTATTTATAAAATACATATTTCTAGGAATTGGGGAAAAATTTGAAATGTAATAAATAAACAGTTTCAGAATGTTATGAAACTATTAGTAATCGGTATAGAGTTATCAAAACATCATGTCAAGTGGCTAGAATAAAGATAAGTGATTCAGGGTGATTTTGGGGCGAGGGGGTCAATTTAATATGATTTATAAGAAACATTTTTATGCCGTAGAAGTAGATTTAATAGGTTGTAGGAAATATTTTTTTAAAACCGTATATTTTGTACGAACGGAACTTCAGCGACATATTATTAGACAAATTTCAACTTTTTTAACGCGAAGGCAATTAAACAACTAAATAATCATCAATTTATTATTGTAATTATCAATAATATAAATTAGTATATCATACTTTTATATCATTTGCACCACACTCCTTTTTTATAGTGGTTTGAAAAATTGTATTTGGAGAAAAATTATATTTTTGTGTCCTCATGGCCACTAACCTTATTATGGTAAATTTATAATTAAATGAATTCTTGTTATAATTGTCGTAAATATTTGAGAATTTTGTTTCGTTAAAAAGGTTTCGTTTGCTAGTCTAAAACTCTAAAAGTAATTTATTGTCCTTGATTTATACTCCTCTTTTCTATATTTGACTGTTAAAATATAATGTGGTTAAGTTGGAGGGTAATATACGTATGTTTCAGAACATGGATAGTAAAACCATCCATGATGGTGGTTCGTTCGTTCATGGTAGGTAGTGTGTATGGTATCTGGTTTGTATGACGGATCAATATTAACATTCTGCCTAGAATGTGTAAACACAAATAAAAAGTCTGTTTTAACTTTTAGTAAACCAAACAACTTGTAAAAGTTTGTACGATTTCGAAAGAAGAAGAGCATGCACAATTTTAATTTATACTTTTTTTGTTCATGTAAGAAATTTGAAACTAGGGTCAAAGGAAAATAGGTGTTGATTCAGATAAAAAGATTATATAATTCGCTTGAAAAAAGATTTTTCCATTGTACTTCGTTTTCCCCCAAAATTAAAATTTCTCGATAGAGTTCTCTTTGACCAAAATTTCTTAGCGACCCGATCCAATGAAATTGTTATTAGTGGTGGAAAAATATATGAAATAATTTTAAGCGGGAAGTTTGTAACGTGATTTTTGTGAAATATTGTTTTTTCGGCATTTTTTCTTCAGCTAGGCTCCCCGCTTATCTGGAGATGTTCATAGCTACTCCATTGGCATAGTACAATCTTCTTCCGTAAGTTGAGAGAAACAATTCAATGCACGCACGAATGTGATTATCAAATTATGTTAGATTGTAACTAGCATTTAAAGTCGCGGATGACCACGTGGTAGAGTTGGCTCATTTTCAGCACGTTAAGTTTTGTTACCATCTCACAAGAAGTATACATTTTTCCGGGATGAAAAGTATACTGCATTCTATTCGAGGACCTAAGGTAACTAAATACTAAATTTCATGAAATTCCGCTCAGCCGTTACGGAGCTGAGTGATAACAAACATTCACACACATACACACACACAGACTTTTGCATTTATAATATAAGTGGGAAGTAGGATAGGATGGGATTATTAATATAGAATACTTACAAAATTTTTATAATTGATCTTTTAATAGTTAAAATTGATTAAATTATTATATCTCCGATCACAATATGAGCTTACACGACATGATTTAATAACGTCACATTTTTAGTCATTTATTATATACACATTCAAACAGTATCATTGCGGATATCTTATATTTCCCACTTAAAAACATAGCAATAGTAATAACAACAGCTGTCAATTGATCTAAAGAAGTGACGTAATGACTTTATATGACTAATTGATGACGTAACACACTTTTTGTGTAAATTTTTGAAATCTCTTTAACGAAACTAATAAAGTGGAATGATCTCGAAACAAAAATCAAACATAAGTATAATTATTTATGTCTAATATATAAAAATATAATCTGCTATCTTTGTATTGTGTGTATTGCTCTCTTTGCCATAGTAACGCTTTTTTATTCGAGGTTAGCAGTGACACAGATAATCAAACAACGAAACATTAAAAGTTGCAGTTTTTCCAAAATATTAAAATACTATAAATACGAAAATATTCAAGTGAAATTTTTGGTATCGTAAACCGCTGATAAAATTTGTAAATAATGTAATTAAAAAAGTTTCACTTCCCCCGAGATCTTATATGGGTGAGGCACACACGTTTTGTTTTCTTAAAATATTACATGAAATACATAATAAATACATAGGGGAACGTACCCATACTACGTGACCTATTTTTTAAGATTTTTCGATCCATCCCTCCCCTCGGTGACCATTTGTAGTATATGTCAAGACCCCCCTCCTCCTGAAGTTGTTACGTAGTATTGACAAATATGATTTTTAATCATTTTGCAGGCAGAAAGGGAAACAAATAAAAATAATTTGGCTCATATTCGTCTGAGCCAAACTGTGAGTTTAAGAAGCACGTTTAGTTAAACATTCCGCGCCATATTCAAATATAGTTCGAAAAAGCGCGAGATTTCCCTCGGCGAAATCGACTACGTGACAAAAATCTAAGCCACCCCCTCCTAAACAGGTCACGTAGTATGGGTACTACAGACTAAAATTGTGACCGCTAGAAAGTGATTTATGTATTTTAAGGAAATTCGCTAAGTTGAAGCAGCTCCTGCGTAACGAATTTTTACTATTTGCCAATGTTAATGCTAAACGCCAATGTTATTAATAAATGGCAAGGGCCAAGGGGAAAGGGGACATAAGGAAAAAGGAAACACAAAATGTAAAATATTGCTCTTTTTATTAGAAAAATCTAAAAATATATAAGGAGTAAAGTTGTAGAAAATTATGTTTGCTACAACTCACTTACAGATCATTTTTCTCAGACTCTAATGTGAAAAGAGATATTAAGAATTTTAACTTTCAATCTTAAATTGTAAGTATTTCTGTAAATATTAGCGTAACAGAAAAAATGATAAGAAACAGAATTATAGTAAAACTAATTATCTACAACTTTATATTTGTTTCCATTTCTCGAAAATTAAGGGTGATATGAAAAATTTTGTGTTTCCCCCTCCCTCTAAACCCCTTTTCCCCTTTTCCGATTTTACCCATTAACGATCTTGACCTTTAAATTACCGAAAGAACCTCAAATACCAAATTTCATTCCAATTGGAATAAAGGTGTGACCACCAAAGAGTCCACAGACACAAACATATATATATGTATATATATATATGTTTATTTATATTATATATATTATATATATATATGAATATATATAATGACCATCGTTAACATTTAGATATATATATATATATATATATATATATATATATATAAATGTTAACGATGGTCATTTTTAACATCTAGTAGGTAGGATCGATGGACATTTGAAGAAATTTTTACGAAATTCCTTCATCGGTACAAAAACAATAGTTGCATTTTTTTCCTTTGGAGGAAATTCGCTAAAATAATGTGCGTGTATCAAATTGATTCTGCCAGGAAGTTAAAACAGATCTAAAACGTAATATACCTAACATTTTTGATATATAAACGAATAGTAAGAGAGAAATATATCTTTTTACAAACGATTCGTATCCTTTTATTCTTTTTTAGTATTTTTATAAATATGATATTTAAAATGTTTAGTTATTAAAAAAAAAAAAAAAAATTACTTGAATAGAGAGAGAGAGACTTGAGTTTAATGTAGATTCTAAGCTGTGCAGCATAAAATAAAAACAGATTCAGTAAAAAAATCTTCTACCAACACAAAAGCAGACATTTTATTACAAATTGTATTTCTAGATTAAAATTTGAATTTTTTATTTAAAAAAATAATGTTCATATTTGTTAAATGTTTCATGTTTGCATAGTAGGTAATACAATACGTTGAAGTATTCAAGAATATTTTGTACTAGTTTTTTTTTTTTTTGATAAGAATGCATCATTTTTTAACAATGCAAATTTGTTTTCGTTTATATTCCATAAATCGATTGGTCTGAATTCGGAATTATAATAAAATTGCCGTACAGTTTGAGATATAAAATAAATAATCCAATTTAGGAAACTATTTTATATTATAACTTTTTTTTAATTCATAGCAATAAATGTGGATTCTAGCGGTCAGAGTTTTATTCCGATTGGAAGGAAAATTGGTATTTGGGGCTCTTTTGGTATTCAAAAGTTCAAGTTCATTAATGGGTAAAATCGTGTATGGGGAACGGGGGGGGGGGGTTTAGAGGAAGGGGAGAAACACAAAATTTGGCATATCTCCCTTAATATTCGAAAAATCTAAAAATTTATAAGCGGTAAAGTTGTAGGTATTAAGTTTTACTGTAATTTTATTGCTTATAATTTTTTCTGTTACACTAATATATACAGAAATATTGACGGTTCAAGATTGAAAATTAAATTCCTTAATATCTCTGTACAGATTAGAGTTTGAGAAAAAATGATCAGGTAATGAATTGTAGCAAACATGATTTTCTACAACTTTACTTTTGATACATTTTTCGATTGTTCTAATATTCAAAGAGAAATTTTATATTTTGTGTTTTCTTCTTTCTTCATGCCCCCCTTTCCCCTTTGACCTATGCCATTCATTAATAAAATTGGCCTTGCAAATACCAAAATAATATCAGATACGAATTTTCATTTTAATTAGATTAAAATTGTGACTGTTAGAGAGTGAGTTATGTATTCTAAGGAAATTCGCTAAATTGACGCAGCTCCTGCGTAACGAATTATGTAACTGAAATAAGTAGCTATATAGCATCATTTCACATAATATACGCTTTCTTTAATTCTAAACTTTAAAGCATTATGTTTCTGTTAATTTTTATATCTTCAAAATCGTTTACAAATTTTAAATATTATCGAACAAAATCGTGTATCCTTATTGATGTATGTCTATATTAACCCCCATCGCAAATAGAGGGCTGTTATAAGTTTGAAGCCTATGTGTGTTTTTCTATCTGTCTGTGAATGGTTCTGGTTCTGCGGTGGTTCTTAGCTATGTTTGATAAAAGTCTGTTCAGTCGTTTGAAGATTATCAGATATTTTCCAAAATGAAGTATAGGCATATTATTAACATTATCATTTTACATATAAATTTGGTGGAGGTAATGGGAAGTTATTTTTTGGTTATACATTTTTAACGTTGGTTTTTTTTATTGGGGATTTTTAAGTTTTAAATTCTACTTGTATAGAAAAGAATAGGGAATATGCATGAAAATTTTTTTTCACTTGAATTGAAGCATGTTTACTTGACAAATATCAAGGTAAAATTACTTTTTAAATAACTTTAAAAATAAGCGAGATATGAATGTTTGAAATTCCCGATTAGACAGCCCTCTGGGTGATAGCCCTCTTGATATGTTATGTGACGTCATATTACACTTTCATCATTTAAAATACACGTAAAACTCCGTTTTTAGTATTTTTGCAGGAAAGAGACAGATAATAATCTTTAAAAGCTTATAGCTTCCTTGATATTTGTCAAATTTTAATTTCGTTTTAAAATATTATTACAGTATTAACAGTATTTTCATATTCTGAAAATAAATGTGAAAAAAAATTTTCATGCGTATTCCCTATTATCTTGGACCCATATAAATACTATAATTAATATAAACTACGATAATTTTACAAAGATAGCATAACATATAATTTTTATTTTTTTTTTGTTTCAGGTAAATTGAGTTGAAAATCATTATGAAAATTGCTAATGAACATCATAGAAAATAATTTTAAACAAAAGGAGTAAGTCAAAAATGTATGCTACTTCAAAAAACAAAAGTACAGCTTTTATCACATTTAACATTGACAATATTCTATTCTCGTACTTTAGAAAATAAGTGCCTATTAATTAGTATATTTCAAGTTTCGAGGGTGAATGTTATTCCAATGGCTGCTAGTAATTATATAGTATTGAAAAAGATTGAATTTGCCATGTACCGGATGTGTCTGTTTAAGGGCTACCACACATGATCGAATGAATATTTTATATTACTATAATTTCATAATTTTTCTATTATTTTGTAAGGTCCTTTATTTAAAAAATTTAATTGTCTATTTCGAAGTCATTGTAGAAAATGAAAAGATGATTTAGTAAAGTATGATATCACGGATGTATAGTTCGTCAATTTAATTTATGCGCTTGAAATATATTTCCTTCTCGCAAGTAGGTTAGACAAATCAATCCCGAATGAGGGATTAACTTAGTCTGGTCACGGGTAGATTTACGGTTAAATGACAATAGATTTTATGGTTATCAATATATAGACCATTTTTATGTCTTTAAAACTCAACATTTAACACGTAACCTTAACAATATTACTCAAAAAATTGCGTCTTTAAAGTCTGAAATTTATATTTTTATAAGTATTAATTAATATTAATATAAAAAAACTAACTCATGCGCCAGGTATCGAAACCCTGGACCTCTGGATTTGGGGCCCGATTGTGCTATCTGTTACACCACGGATGAAATAGCTATATGAGTCAATTTTTTCATATTATTGGCAGTATTACTATGGCGACAACATTAACTTATTATTCCCAGAAATTATAACTTTAGTCTCGAAACATTTTTTCGAAAATGAGTTGGGTATGAGTCGAAAAGAAGTCTAAATACCAATATTATGTATATGTTGTTATAAATTCGTAATTTGGATTCGAACTATTCGGTTTACGAAAAATTATATTGAAAACAGTTCTTTGTACTTTTGCAATTTAAAGTTTTCTTCTATTTCTTACCGATTCCAAATAAAACTTTACTTTCGAGTTCACTAACTCGAAATAACATTGTTGTCCATAAATTCACCCATAAAATTTGAACGCGATATTTCTCCTCACTGCTAGATACTTTTCGACTGTATTTGTTAACGGCGGATGTATTTTTATTTTAAATCTAACTTAATCTGTTAGTATGCTTTGAAACACATACTATGTTCAAATAAAATACGTCATCGTTTACAAAGGCAGTAGAATAGGGTGTAGCCATCTGTGTAAGGGAGGAAGATGATACTTTGAAAGAAGTGTAAGAATGGATGGATGAGTGTGCCTGAATACGGGTTATAGATGAATAAAAGAAGCACAGAGGGTGAATTATGATGATAATGGTGTTAGTTTAGTGGGAGGAGGGAGTATTATACTAATATTTCATACAGAAAAATACGCCATATGGTCGTATATGGGACGTTAATAACCAACCGCTGACTATTTTATAAAGGGTTATATATCATTTATGATGATTCGCTAACAACAATTGCGGGATTTGTTTGATTATGAAAATAATTTACATCCAAACCAAAATTTGATTTTAAGTGTGATTATTTAAAACTTATTTTATTTATACGGACGGGCAGTGTTTGTAACAAAAAAAGAAACCAACTAAACAAAAACCGTACTCGGTAAAAAATTTTCGATTTGATATTTATGTCGTCGAAATTCAAAGGATACAAAAATGGCGAAGGATAAAAAAATTTAACGCCAGTTTGAATCAATACTATATACATATAGTCTCTTTATGCCCCTGTATTATACTGATATTTTTAACCCGACTTCAAAAAGGAGGATGGTTCTCAATTCGTCTGTATTTTTTATTTATTTATTTTTTTTTTTTTATGTGTGTCACCTCACAACTCCGTCGTTTATGAACCGATTTTGAATTTTTTGTATTCCTTGTAAAAAAAGCTGAAAATCTGTTATGAAAAAATGCACTAAAAATTATTTAAAAAAAAAACGGATAAAAAAATGTGTTATAAAGAAATGCACTAAAAGTTAGTAGGTCGTTTAGTTGGTCTACCCATATTTAGACAAATAAAATAAGTTATAGAACTTCAAAGTCACTAAAAAGCGAGAAATAAACCTTATTTTGGCAAAATGGAAACCCGACTTCAAAAATCAAATATTCTAAAACAAAAACTGCACTAAAAGTAAAAAATAATTGCATATTCTTGTGCCAATTTTAGTTCACCTAAGCAAAAATTTTTAAATATATATGTGCAATTATTGTTATTTTTGGAGGCGGTGTCCAAAAGGTTTGTGAATTTCGCTTTGCCGACACCGACTCCAAAAATAACAATAATTGTACATATATATTTAAAAATTTTTGCTTAGGTAAACTCAAATTGGCACAAGAATATGCAATTATTTTTTACTTTTTAGTGCATTTTTTGTTATAGAATATTTGATTTTTGAAGTCGGGTTTCAATTTTGTCAAAATAAGGTTACTAATCCATCTGAGAAAAAGTCTCAGCTTTAAATATATTCCAGTTTCCAATGCTGTACCTTTAAATTCATTGTATGTGTAAAATTGTCGTCAGAAATATATGTACAATTATGCTCATTTTCGGGTACTAGTTTAATGTGCTGAGTCTTGCTCCATGAGGAAACTGGTCAAAAACCAATAAGTGAAGTTTCGGCTCTCCACCTGAACTCCACAACACTTCATTCTTTATACACTCTCGTTCATAAAAATTGTACCAGTGAGTAACATTCAAAGCGTATATATTACAAAATATATGTATAATATTTCATTTAACACTTAGAATGTTTAAAATCGTTCAATTTTTATGAACGTGAGTTACGTAAGTAATTGGAATTGTATTCTACCATTTCAACAAACTGGACCAACAAGTGGTATTTGTTTCACTTTTTTTGTCAGCACTTCTCTATTAAACATGGTAATATAAAGAAAATCGCGCATCCTATGCGAACCTACTATCCCAATCAAAGCAACGTATTTCAGCTACCCATATTATTAAAAAATGTTCATATGAACTAGAATCTGGCATTGGTTTGTTTATGGGAGAAGAGGTATACTAAGCTACATTTTCTTGAAATGCCCACAAACATAGCCCTAATTGATTTGAAATGTACGAAAAAGTTGAATGTACGACCTATATTCGCATGAACTATTTTTCTTATTCACCTGTTGAAGGTTTTCGCGCGGTTTTTCCTGTATTTATTCCATATATTCCATTTATTACTCGATTTTTTTTTTTTATATAAAATATTATCATAAGACAATAGTTTGAAGAGCATTCATAATCGGTAGAATTGTATTACATATATAATATATTAGTTTAAATCTATTTATATATAAACATTTGATAAATTTCCGTTGCTTCTCTTCAAAAAGAATGAAAAAAAAAGTTTATTTATTACTTCCCGTTACTACTATGAGTTGTTTATTTTGATATTTTGTCTTCGTGATATACACACACACACTCACATACGACGCTGTCTGTCTGTCTTGTGTGAATCAAATCAACAGAGATCATATTAAAATATATTGGATAGTTGTTATGGTTTAGCCAAGTCATACATGAATATTTTATAAGCTGCGTTCTTAGTACTCCGTATCGTGTTATGCCCTGTCGATGTAGAAAGGAGCGCTGTAGAACCTAAAACAGACGCTGATACTCGATACACACAAAAAACACATTATATTAGTAAAAGTTTACTAAATTTATCACAATCGGAAAAACACTCGATTTAAGAAAAAAAAATTATTCGATTTGTTAAAAGAAAAGAGAAATTTAATTCAATTTAACTTCACAATTATGAGTCTATTTCTCTTTACGATAAAATTTTACATACCATACAAAACTTTTCGATTTTGACTTAACAATTAACTGATGTTAATTGATCAACTTTCAATTTTTAAATGATGTTAATTGATCAAATGTTAATCTATAAATGATCTTAGAATTTATGAATTGCTGCCTTATTTACTGCAGAAGAATTACATGTTAAAACAAATCAAAAAAAATATTGTTTTTGAAAAACATATTTTTCTGTAGAAACTTTAGAATAATTTGTTTCTTGTCATTCATGGTTGCATTCAGAGGGATAATAGATAAAATTTATTAAAAAATATAATGGTTCGATTGGGATGGAAATGGAAACTTTCTTTGAAAGAAAACAAATTAAATTAAGATTTTATTTTTTTCTAATTTGAATTATCTTTTCTGTATAAAAATAAACTCGTCTAAGGAGAAAAATATTTTGTCTTAAATATTTTTCCTTTACAATTTTTGTGCTTAGTATTAGTATTATTATGTGTTGAGGTCTCAAAAATTATTCTTAATAATTTTCAACACAACAATCGAATAAGAATTCAACTTGGGAATGAAACTAAGTTTTTGCACTTTGTTTTGCAAACCTTTGTTTTGACGTTCCAAACGTTAACAAACAGTTTCAGATTATTTCGTGACCACGAGATATTAATTGCCAAACGACACGAAAATTGGTTTTTTTCGAAAATATCTCGTTCTTTATACGGCATATGTCATTATAGGCTATAGTAAAACTTGCAGATTATAAAATTGTCTTTAAATTCGATTTTTTCGTATGAACAACCGATCTCGAGTTATATATAGCGCGAAAAGTGAGAATAATGTTATGTAAACTGTGCAGCCAAAATGCATTGTGAATGTGGATATTTTAAGGCTCGCGTCCGTGGATGCGGATTTATATGTCAAGTTTTTTTACAGAGATACTTGATTTAGGTACATGAATAAAGGAAAAAGATGGTAATAATCTTTGCCTTTTCAAGTTCCATCCTGTTTCGCAGAGATTCATAGATTAATCCCGCGCTAAACAGGCCACACTGCCCTGGGTGCATCGATTTTTGATGGTTCCTCAAAGACGTGGTTGTATGTCTTTGTATGGTTGTATGTCCGGCCCTTGCGAGAGTTTATTTTATGGCATATTTTACACTGAGATTTATCTCGGACATGCTCATCCAGTTTAAAATAAGATTAAATCACACTTTGCGTCGGTGGTGCCATTATTGATTCGCTTGTCAAATAGATTATTCAAGGCGAAACACTCAAAAAATAATGCAAATTGTTGAAAAAAAAAAAAAAAACATCCATATAAAAGCATGTCGAAACACGTTTTGATGCATTTACAATCAGAAATGCTAAACAAAACAAGCAACACCCGTATCCGCAAAAGCTCCGTAAAAAGCATTAATTATTGCGGAGTATGAGGATGCTAAATTTAATGCGATGCGAATATGCCTGGTACAAAGTTCGTAGAGATCGTTTGACCGTACGATGAAATGTGTTTATTGGATTATGAGTAATGGAAATGTAAATAAATAACATCTTATTAACTTTTATTTCTTTATATTATATACTAGCTTATACTCGCGCCGTTGCTCGCGTTTAATTGTTATATCTCCGGCTCCCGTCATTTTAACACTAAAAACCTCAATGTAATTTCCCACCGCTTCCACTACTTTAAATATTTATCGTTCTCACCGCTTCAACTACTTCAAATATTTGTCGGCACTTCCATTTCTATTTCTGCGAATAAATTTCTATCTCTCGTAGCGAAATAAAATACCAGTCTTTAAGTCTAATTATAAAGACACAAAGTATAATTTGCTATTTATTTTGAAAACTTATTACATTAACACATACAAAATTTGTGAAGAGGTTTTTTGTAGATAATAATATTATTTACAACTTTTATTATCATATTTTTTTAATGTAATTTTTATAATATGAAAGATACAACTATTAAATTAACGAGTAAATGCTTTTAAAGGGTAATTTTTTTCTATTAATCTTGCGATAAAACTACATTAGAGCTTTTTATGAGATTTTTTTTTAACAAGAGATTTGACTAATAAAATGGAATGAGCATTGGACACTTTCGCATGACCACAAAAGTAGCGTTGTTTTTTCATTATTTTATAATTGATTTGTTCTTTATTCATTTAATATTCGTAAAAAATTTTCAAATTAAAGTTTGTATTATAAATGTACTAACAGCTTTTATGCGAAATATTTTCCTGGAAACTGAATGAATAAAGCACAAATCAACTTTAAAATATTGAAAATAGAATATTTCTAGAAGAAAAATATCCGTTAAATATTATAAAATTACCCGTTTTATTTCAAGAGGTTTGTTTCATCATTAAGATAGATAGATTGTAGAGGCTGCCCTAGACGGGCTACATTTCGATCATAAGGTCCATTGGGATGCCTAAGGATTTGAGAATGTGAGTGGAGTGGAAGGAAGTTTTGTCTATAAACTAGGAATTGGTAGGATATGCGGCTGCAGCCGACTATGATAGGAACTATGCCGATATTCATCTGGAGTTCGTGAAGGAAACTGCAGAAAACCTTCTCAAGCATAGCCGGTTACTTCGTTCTTGTTCATACGCCGATAGTTTAGTCAATTAACCACCCCTTTTTTTCCTAATAATTGACAGGCTGCCGATGTCGGGATTCGAACCCATAACTTCCCAGTTTCCAAGTAGGCATACTGCGCAGATCTAACGCCTTAGACCGCTCGACCACTTGCACTGGTTGTTTCATCATTAAATCATTTACTTAATAGTGTATTTATATTAAAAATTACGTTTCAACGTGAATAACTTGGGATTTAACTACCTATAAAATGATGTATTTATCAGTTTCTTTTCATTACAAAATCGAGTTAGAACTTCTTACACTAGATATTAAATATATATTTGCAGATGCACTTTAGGATAACTGAATCTTTAAAGATGTAGGATCACGTCCCGCTTGACTTGAAGTTTTTTTTGATACTCATAATATTTTTTCCGCATGTGACAATAATTTACATAAATCTATATTCATATTATAAAAGATTCAAACAAGAGTATATTCATATATTAAAGTGTTAAATTTACGTGAATACATAAATTATTCAGAAATAGTTTTTATAAAACTCTGTCAAAAATATATTTCTTTACGAATACCTGCAATATTTGTACCTACGATGTTTACTGATCGAATAAAATTTATTAACATATAGGTAGTACTCATGGACACAAAATTAGTGCTTACGTCAAAATTTTATAATTGGCTTTGGCCTTATTCATTCGGTTTTCAAAGAATGTTTATGAATATAAAAATCCACTATGCTATAAAGCTGACTGATCTATTCAAACTCTTAGGTACTTCTAGACATGCTAGAAAGATGCGGTTTATTGCATTCGACGCAAAATTGCTTGAAACCGACAGGAAAAATCGTAAGCTTCAATTTTTTCATTGCAACCCCCCGAAAAATCGGAAAAACACCCCCCTCCCCAAAAAAAAAAAAAAACTTTTTTTACAATTCATGCAATGTTATTTTCTGTGACGGGGAACAAGGCCGAAGGCTGCCTTGGGGATCAAGGGGGGTACCCCCTTGCGAGCGAGTTGTTTTTTATAAATATACAAACCTTTTTCCCAAAAATGAATGAATTTGGCTTAAATCAACTAAAAAATTTTGAAAAATGAGTGCTACTTTTGTGACTCATAGTACAAAAACAGTATTTTTCTGATTAGTCACTTAAAGTTATGGTTAAGTGACTAATCAGAACCACATTTGGTTTTGCAATTTAATAATCTTTCATAACCTGAAACGACTTTTTTCCTCCAATTTTCTTGTCAACTCCTAATTGGAACAAAGGGAATCCACGAACATTCGCCATTGAACTCAGTTCTTTGCCTGGATTTTAATCTATGTCTAGCTCTTTCCAACTTTCTCCCTTCCCTCTTTCTCGACGCTTTGCATCTAGATGTTCTTTAGCCTCTGTGACTCGAGCCTTGCGGGTCCCAATCCAGTGTCTGATGGGCAAAATTGTTTTCGCTGCGACGCAGGGTATGTTCAACCCATCCCCACTTTCTACGGTGAATTTGTCTGTCAACTGGTTTTTCGCCTATTTTCCTTCACAACTCTCCGTAAGAAATAATCGGTGGTTACCATATCCCAAGAATGCATCTCAGCCACCTGTTAATAAACGTCTGACCGCCACTTACAAGTTGCTTGGTTGGAGGATAGTTTTGTCATTTGTTCAAAAACTCCGCAGTTTTGTGGTCATACTTATTGAATAGAATCCCAATGTCGATTTAAGCATCGCGAACGCGCCGCCCTTGGCTTTATTTATTGGCACCTTATATATTCCGCTGTTCTTCCGTCTGTGATGATTGTGCTCCCAGGTAGCAGAACTGATCAACCCGTTCTGTCACATGGTCTAAGGCAAACCTCGCTTCGTTTCTGTTACTCCCGAAGCGCATATTTGTTCATTTGGACATTTATTTTCAGACCGAAGTTTTTCTTCAGATTCTAGATTTTCCTTAATGTCTCTTCGATGGTTCATTACCCTTTTCATGACATAGGTTTAACACCATGAGAAACAAAATCGGAGAACGTAACCAACCTAGTTTAAAATTTTGTTTTCGCTGACGGGGACTCTTTGCCTTTCAGAAACAAGGTGTGGTGAAAGTTGTCCATATGGACCACTTTGGGGATCATTGGTTTAATCCAAAATACTTATTTCTATTTTAGCGTCAGTAAACGATTGTATACACAGAAGTTTAAACAAAAACCAATCAATAAGTATAAGTTTATAATTAAGAGGCAGAATTGTTCCTTAAAATGTATATTTAATACTTTAAGCAAAACGTTAAATAATTTAATCTATTATGTAAATTTAAGTTTTGTAATATAATTTTTCATTAATAGTTTAGGTTATAAAGCAATACTGAGAATATTTATATTCTAAGCTTAACATTAAAAAATAATAATTCTTTATTTTCTCATTTAAAAAAAATTTAATTATATTCCCCCTAAAATTCAATTTCCTATATGGAAACAATACAATATTCTATTGATATTATTCATTGCTATTTGAATAATTATTAAAGCGCGTGGATAAGCACGTTTGAACAAAGTTTATTGAATTATGCACTGCAAATGCATTAACATTGCAAATAACTGATTGGATGAATCATACATACATTCCACATTGTTATGTTGGTATTTATAAAAAGCTTTAGAATGAAATGATGTTATGTTTGATAGTTTGGAAGAGGTCCGAGTGGCCGGTCATTCAAAGGTGACTCTGCTTGGAACTGGTAGGTCGATTACCAACGGTGGCAGTTTGTCAATTAAATTTTAAAAAAATTTATAGGCTGGTTAATTGACTAAACTGTCAGCGTACGGGCAAGAACGAAAGTAAAACCGGCTATGCTTGTGAATATTTCTGCAGTTTCCTTTCACAAACTCCAGATGACTATAGGCATAGTTCTTATCAAAGTCCTTATGGTCTAAGTGTGTCCCGTCCGGGATACAACCTTACCTAAGGTAGTGCACACCTAAATTAGTTTTTTCTTCACGTAATTGAAATATGATATTAAGGTCAATGTCCCTTATTGAATTATTCGAAAGATTGCGAAGTGGGATAATCGCAAGTTGAGATTTTTAACATGCACAATACGTAAACGGTATATGAACACCAAATTTTGTTATAAAAAATAAAAAATTTTCTAAGGAAAATATCTTATACAGTTGAATTAATTTTGAAATAAAACCGTTATGTTGGACGTCGACTAGCAAGTTTTCACAGTTTCCATCATGACATTAGTAATATTCTTAAGTATTATCACATTTAAATTACAAATATTTCTGTAAATATTGAAATTACAGGAAATATGGTCAGATGATAATATATTGTGGTAAAATTTATTTTTCATAACTTAACTAGTAATGAGTTTTTCCATTTAACTAATATTAGGTAAGATATTCCACGTTTTGTGTGTTTTTTTTTACTAAAGTACACTTTAGTATGTGCATTGTGTATGCACATACTAAAGTATGTGTATCACAAAGTATGTACTTTCGTAAGTGCATCACAAAATCCCCACTCTTTAATGACAAACAAACAACCATACGCATACAGTATAGCTGTGAGATAACTGACTGACTTTATTTATATGTGTACTGACTGACTTCATACAGTACCAGACGGACAGCTAGTAATGAATAATATTTATCATTGATTTACTATAGGAAAAGCTGTCCAACACAGTCTGTATATATACCATACGTTTAGTTTACATCTTCGCATAGTAGATCTCCCACGAGTATGAGAGAGTACATATGTATGCATTAAGCAATGTGTATGAGAAGGAAGTCTTATGTGCCTATGTGTTTTGTTGTGTTGTATGAGACAATCACCAACCACTCGAATAGTTATGAATATTATTCACTGTTTTGAAAAATATGTTTGTTTATCAAACCTATAAGACCTCCTTCTCATACACATTGCTTAATGTATACATATGTACTCTCTCATACTCGTGGGAGATCTACTATGCGAAGATGTAAACTAAACGGTAGGTATATATATAAATATATATATAAATATATATATAAATATATATATATATATATATATATATATATATATATATATATATATATATATATATATATATAAATGATGGTTTTCGACATCTACTAAGTGGGTTCGAGGAACATTTGAAGGATTTTTTTCAAAATTCGTTTATCGGTACAAAACCTATGACTGAAGATACATATTCCGCTGAATAGCAGAATAATCAGTGTCAACACAAATCTCAACACATCGATTAAGGATGTACGAGCACTAGATTTAGTCCATTTATAAAATTCTTCAAAATCTTATATTGTAGGTACATTCATAAAAGTCCACAATATTGTTTATTATTTTTTGTCGTAAGTTAAAATTAAAATTCAATTTAAGCCCGTCATACCGAGCCTAAAAAAAATATAATTAAGAAAAAAACCTGAGATTTCGGGTAATTAAGCTACCGCCGACAGAAATAAAATTTATCCGAAATCTCAGTTGTTTTCTTAAATATCTATTTTTTTAGGTCCGTCATACCGGAATTTTATTGGATCAATCTCTTTATTAATATTCTTATTTTCTATTGCGTAGCTATGTTTTTATTCGTCTTATTTTATTCCAAGTGAAAATTATTAAAATATGTGTGGAAATATGGGTTTCTGTAAAAGAGCAATGCATTAAGACTCGAACTTTAACATTAAATAATTAATTCAAGAATAAAATAATTTTTTCTTTGACTACATAGTAGGACGAACTTTAATAAAATTAATATTAGACTTAAAAAAATTGGAAAACAATAATTTTATTAGAACATTATCCTCAAGGTTCACCTTTTACACCGAAGGGTTAAATAATTGGCATGAATTACAGGATATGTTGAATATTGTGCAGTTGGATATTGTGAAGTTATCTCATAAATGAATCATGTGCAATGATATAATTGTTAGTCAGCAATATTGAAGTAAAAATATTGAACTAAAAACTATTTTTAATTCAATGCAATTTTCTGAAGAAAAAAAACATTTTGCTTTCGTATTATCATGTTTTATCCAACATCAGGTTTGGTTTCATTATACTTCTTTTGGCGCGTTATACTTCTTAGATAGATAGTTAGATACATCTTGGGGTCTAAAAAGTATTGCACTTCGACCTTATGATCCATTGTGCTGCCCCTTCTACTTCAGTCCGACGAGATTCGCTTCTCCCATATGTTGGCAATAGCCAGAAGCTTGTTTATCAGGCGTTCCTGAAGGTTCATATATTCGGAGGAAGGTTCATATATTACAGGTTACTATTTAATTATTTGATGTTTTTTTTTTTATTTTTATGTAATTATTTTGCGAATTTTAACTATCACTTCAACTTCAACTAAATCCTTATTGAAAAATTGAAATTACTTTCATTTAAAAAAATATTTTATTGGAAAAATACTTTGGCTGGAAATAATTTTTATAATACTATAAATACGTAATGTTTTTCAATTAAAACTCGCGCCTTATACTCTCTGTTTTGTTTCCGGTGCCGAAGGAACGCTACTGACATCTTATTTTTGCCAATTATTTGTTTACAAGGAGTTATGTGTCCTTGTTTAGGGTCTATGTACAGATCTTTGAACATCAGGAATAGTCGCTCTACGATTAATGATAACTGTAAATTGCATAAACATATTTTCACTTATACATATACATTTGTACGGGTATGCTATATAAATTCGTACATATGGCTAAATTGCTATATAAATTATTTTTTGTAAATTTAAAATGGCTGAATACAAAGCATAATAGCAAGATGTTTTGCTACTGTACAATACGGGCTAAAAAAAACAGCATATGCTACGTTTGAGTTAACATAGTCTACAGTAACTACAATATATTATATTTTAATGTGGTATAAACAAATATACGCATTCTGGGGCTCTAACCACGGACCCTCAGCTATTTGGACTAACCCTCTACCAATAAGTCTATATTAATGACATTTTTTAGTTATTCCAAATCACTGATCATATTTAAAAAATTATTTTGACATTTATGTCATCTACAAAGTAACCAAATTTTTATTAATTAATAAAGATCAATTAACCCGTTAATAGCACGACTTTCATTTAAATAAATAAGTACTCAATCACATCTTTAGAACCGTACCCGGTATATATCTATACATACAAAATGCTTTGTCCTGAATGACTGACTGACGGATCAACGCACAGCCTAAACCGGTTGATCGTAGAGACCTGAAACTTATAGGTGTGTTCTTTGCATGACGTAGGTAACCGATTTTCCGCAATTCTACCCCTAGGTGGATGAAAAACGGGGGCAAAGTTTGTATGAGACAACGTGATTCCTTGGTCCAATCTACTTCAAATTTTGCATAAACATTCAGTATATTTACTTAAATACTAAGTAATATAAGGTCTGTAAAATTACAATTTTCGTGGGCGATGCTGCGACGGGTAGTGCTAGTAATATATACAAGGGTATAATAAGTTTAGTTCCGACATTGTAACGGTGTTCATAAAACGACCTAAATAGTTAATTTCCGCATGTCCGTCAATATGTCTGTCCGTAGACACGAAAACTCAAAAACGAAAAGAGATAACGAGCTTTGTATGTGTGTTCTACACTGATAGAAGGAATTTCTTTTCTCAAGAAAATATATTTTCTTGAAAATATTTGCTTCAATACAGAAACCCTTGTTTTCATTCAAGACTACGTAGTCGAACCAAAAACATTTGTTTAGTTGAGCGAAGAAACTAAAATTCTTGAACGGTGTTTAAAATTTTTTTAAAATAGAGTTCATTAGTCTTAGTCTAAGAGAGCCTTTCTTGGCTAAATACTCTTGTGATTCTTTAGTCAAGAAAATGAAATTCTTGTAAAAAAAAAGTATTTTTCTTATTAAAAAAAAACTCAAGAAGAGAAAGTTTATGCAGCTTCTTTATACTTCTTTTAACTGAAGTATATTATTACTTCTTTTAAAAGTCTCATTTGTTTGAATTAAACAAATGTTTATTTTGGTACGAAATTTTAGCATCTTGGTCCAAAGAAATCAACATTTCAGTTTAAGAATTTCACGATTCTTGGGTCAATTGGATAATTGACCCAATTGGATAATTTTCTCAACTCAAAACTATAGATGTCAAGATACTTATATTCTTATACCAAGTGTATATTATATTCCCTTTATTATATTTCTTGGTTTAAAAAATTTTTTCTTACTGCACGGAATTACTTCTATCAGTGTAGAGCTAAACAGGAAGGTCAAGTTCGTGAGTGGGCAGAATCGGACCGGGCTTCCCGGTGTTAGGGGGGAAATTAGCCATCTATAAAACGGTAAGAGATAGAACCACATTTAAAGACATAAAAAGTTGCTTTTTTTTTTAAATAAAATTTTTGTTTGAAACTTTTTTCATAAACTCAGTATATACCGGGTATCTAAGCAATTTATTGTTATTTTCACGTGTTTAATTTATAATTTAATTTAAACTTCTATGATGAAGTTTAATAAATTTTTTAAAGTTGGAGTGGTACAAAATTTATTATTGTAATAGTTTGTTAAATTAAAAAAATTGTTTTTATTTTAAAGTAAACTCTTTTTAACCCCCGACGCAAAAAGAGGAGTGTTATAAGTTTATAGGCTATGTGTGTCTGTCTGCCTGTCTGTCTGTCAGTCTGCCTGACGGTGGATCTGCCTGTGGCATCGTAGTTGACAAACGTGTGGACTGATTTGAATGCGGTTTTTGTGTTAGATAGTCCAGGTGGCTCATACGTTTGAAAGTTATCAGCTCTTTTCCAAGGTGATGTATTGGCATATTATGAACATAATCATTTTACATATAAATTTAGTGGAGGTAACGGGAAATTTTTTTTGTTAGAATAAAAGGGACAAATATAAATACCTTTTATTATTCTTTATATTTTTGCTAAGAAACAATTGTGTACACTTGTTTCGGTTCGTTTTGTGGCACAAATAAGTAACCACAACTGTTTAAAGAACGCATTTTTTTCGACAGAATGTAAAAAAGTTTTAATTTTCATCCTCTTTATCCAAAAAAAAAATATTTACAATCGTAATTAACAGCTTCAAAGGTTTAACTATATACTCGCTTTGCTCGCAAGGGTGGTACCCCCCTCGACCCCCAAGGTGGGCTTGGCTCCGCTTCCGATCTTTTGGGGGGTTACAATGTAAAAATTGAAATTTTCCGATTTTGTTCGTCGGTTTCAAGCAATTTCGCGTCGAATACAAAAAAACGCATCTTTCTAGCATGTCTAGAAGTGGGTTAGGTTTTTTATAGATCAGTGAGTGTGTCAGCTTCGCTTCTAGCTTTATAGTATATGAGATTAAAGAAGTTTTCATAATACGATTACAATGACGAGAAAAGATTAGTGACCCAATGTGCTTAAAATTGGTTTAAACTGCAGGCCTTCATGTTCAAGACTTTATTTGAAATTCGATAAATGATAGATGAATCAAGAATAAACTTTAAAAAATTCCAAAATATTCACATTAGTTAGTTGTTGAGATTGTTATAATTGTTACAATAAGTTTCAGTAATTTTGTTTAAAAACAAAAAACGAGTCAGGCGCAGATAGAAGGATGAGTACTTCCTTTTTCATACATTCATATAGTACAGATTAGACATAAAAATTGCATGGATGACTTATAATATTATTTGTTAGACACGCAACTTATTAAAATAAATTCTAGTTTTTTATCTCTAATACGATCAAGTTTTTTTTGTTATTAATAATTAGGTATGCATGTTAATTTTTTTAAATTAAAATTTTAAAATTGATTATTTAATATTCATCCTTTTTTTTTAATAGCAAATAGTTTTTAAAGTGAATAAATTTATTTGAAAAAAAATATTTAATCTCAGTTTAATATCCGGTACGTTTTTTTTTTCAATAGTTGTATTTTTTTAAATCATTAAAATCTAGTCGTTGTAGGAGTTGTATGAAATTCTTATATAGTTTTATAAAACGTGTTATAAGTTTAATCAATGCTAATAAATATTAATGGGAGGGATAAACTCTCTAGCATTTAGATATGCTCTCTGGTGGATAAATTATAATCTAGAGCTAGTAGGTCTATGTTTCCTGTCCCATGACATACCCTTCGACATTCAAGTTTCGTGTTTGCATTCTGGTGTATAATTTAGAAACTGCTGCAAGTAGGTCGAAGAAATATTCAGTTCTGCCCCTTCCAGAGGTTCTAGTAGGTCTATGTTTCCTGTTCCATGACATACCCTTCGACATTCAAGTTTCGTGTTTGCATTCTGGTGTATAATTTAGAAACTGCTGCAAGTAGGTCGAAGAAATATTCAGTTCTGCCCCTGCCAGAAGTTCCCAAAATAATGTTGAATTTGGATGTAATAATAGAGGAACTTCCAATAAGGACGGTCGATTTTTAAGTGTAAATATAACAAGTTTTGTGTGAGATATCCACTCAATTTTTATTTGAAAGAATATTCTATGGCATAACGTGTGTAATATAACGTCGTTCAAATGTCGGCCGCGGCTTTGTTTAATGGCACGTATCCGGGAAGTCCAATTTTCGATTTTGTCGCATACATCTAGCTGTCTGCGATTTTAGATAGCCCCAAAGGAAGAAGTCTAAAGGCGTTAAATCGCACGATCTCGGTGGCAAGTTCATGCCGCGCAAGATAACCATGCCCTGAAACCGATCGTGGAGAATTTCCACCGTGGCATGCGCTCTGTGGGACGTAGCGCTGTCCTGTTGGAACCACATGTTATTGGTATCCATATCATCCAGTTTAGGCCACAAGAAATTGCTTATCATCGACCTGTAGCACTCGCCATTCGCGATTACTGCAGGTGCAGGTGCATTTCGTGTATATTGGTATCGCCTCAAATCCGACACATTTGCTTATTCACACATCCATTCATCCAAAAATGAGCTTCGTCGCTAAAGATGATTTGTTTCTTGTCGCTAAAGATGATAAAATTTGATGATTTGCACACGTTGTTCAACGCTATAATCTTCCATGGTGATTTGCCATACACTACTAAACAGTAAACAACAAATTTGACAGATACCACTTTAACAACATGGTAAAGCAGCCATGTTGTTAAAGTAGCAATCCAAAAAAAAAGCAAGCGTCCCTATTGGAAGATTCTGTACTTCGTTATATTGTAAAATAAATATAATGCACCTATATTCTATCTTGGGCGCATTTTATATTTAATAGTTATGAAAGTTTTTCTTCGGCTAGCAGCGAGATTCTCAAATAAATCAACAGTAAACTACAATTAACATTTTAGTTGCTAAATAAGTATTTTAAAAGTAAACAGGCAAGAAATTAGCTGATCCTCACCTATGCTTATCTTCCCCACCATCCTCGCTCCTATGCTTACATGGGGGACAGCATTGAAGACGCGGCTGTGACAATCGTATTAATATGGTAATCACTGTCAACACAAGTCTTGAGTACAAAATATAGTAAATTGTATCGAAAATGTAAAACTCTATATATGTTATACTAGATGTTCCGTTGGCGTACCTACACAATAAATAAGTTTCTACTATATTTTATACTTTGCTTTGATTTTTATGATTGAACCAGTTTTTACTTTGACTTCTTGATTTTCGCATAGTACACTTGACCGCAAAAGTTTTCGACTAAAAGTTGTTACTGTACTTCTAATGAGTAACTTTTGCCCGAAGCATTTTTTCGAAAACCGAATCAATAAGATACAAATCAATTATAAAATTTTAAATAATGTCATCAACTTTTGTGGACCAAAGTTTTTCCGAAAATCGAATCAATAAGACACAAATCACCGCATAGTTTAATCAACTACGGTTACTGCCAATTTACCCCCTTTTTTTACTGTGTACTTAAAGCACCGAAGTCATTCACATTCTTTTTGAATTCTTATCTGAAGTGCACTTTTATTCACAAAAATGATATTAAACCTTTTGTTGTCAGAATATACAATCGATTCGATTCTATTATAATTTGAATATGTCAAAACAAATTGACGTAATATTTGTCAGGAATGTAGTCGTAGGATTTATAGTTCAAATAAAAAATACTCGTATACTATCAAGATATTTTGATCATTGATTAATATCTTTGATAATTCAGAAATAGTGAACGCACAGCTTTATACCTATGTGAATTAATGTGACGCAGGTGTGCAAAATAATAGTTAGAATAATTTATATATCAAACGGTTGAATAATAAATAAACACCCAACAATAATTTTCAAGATCGTTTCGATACGATGCTATAAATTTGTATACACCAATTTATTTAGGGAGTTTTACAAACATTTTATTGTTAAGGGTAACTTCAAATCGAGAATTTTTGTGTAGGATAAGAAAATTCTTCAATCATAACTATTTTTGTTTACTTAATTCTTCGAATAGTTATGAAAATTCATTATATTTATTTAAAATAATTTAACAAGCTTATATATTGATAATTGTTACTTTAATAAAATAAAGTAATGTAATGACTTCGTTTTTTGTTACCCAGACAGTTTGTTAAAACGATGTGGCACCAGCATGCTATAAGTTTTGCTAATTGGAAAATTTTAGATATATTATTTCTTTGATTCAAGTACTAAAATCATTCTAACTGAAAAATTTGATGTTAAAATTGTGGTATATGCGACTTCTACCATGCAATGTAATTAGCAGTGAGCAGCAAAGGCAGACAATACTTAAGTAATAGTAGTCCTCAACAGATGGAAAGTTATTACCGGCTTAAGTATTTGCACCATCACTACGAGTGGCTACGAGCAAACGTAGGCTTGCGTAGTAATGATACTCGGCTCTTGTAGATGGTCCGGCCATGGAGACTATATAAAGGAGATCTAACTCAAACGGGAAAATTGACAAAATATGGCAACGAAATGGTTGAAGTTATATTTACTTTTTACTTTTTGATAGGAACTCATCCGTACCGAAGTGAAATACCGTACGTTTAGTTTACATCTTCGCATATCAGATCTCCCACGAGTATGAGAGAGTACATATGTATACATTAAGACCTCCTTCTCATACACATTGCTTAATGTATACATATGTACTCTCTCATACTCGTGGGAGATCTGCTATGCGAAGATGTAAACTAAACGTACGGTATTTCACTTCGGTACGGATGAGTTCCTATCAACAACTAGCGATATGATATCTACTGGATATCATATCAAGTTACCATAGCGATATTTTCATTATTATAAGAATTAGAACATTAAAGTCGTAAGTGTGTGACTGTAAAATTAGTAACAAACAAAATGAACTATCGGTTGTAATTCGCCCTCCCTCTAAGTTATTTTTTCCTCTTGAGTAATTTTGCCCATTAAGGAATTTGTCCTATCAAATTCGGAGACCACGTGGCATACCTAATTTCTTTCCGGAGCTAAAATTGTAATTACTAGAGCCCGAATACCCTCTTATATACATCCCAAGAGACATTTGCAGAAATTTTAACGAACTCGTTCTATCGAAACAACAATAATAGCTGAATTTTCTTAGGCGAACAAAATTTGCCATAAAATCAAATGCATTATAAACGTGCTACAGACCCGGTTCGGAATTCATCTCTTACTATTCCTTGTATTAATTTCCTCTTACTACTCAACTATTAATTATATCAAAGTCGTCCGTAATTAATTAGTTTTTTGTGTCAAGGTCTAACAGGGCCCCATAACATAGCTCATTTTTCTCATTAGTAATAGTAGAAAGTTCTTTAACTCTATGGTTGGCATCTTGATATCAATCAAGAAATATTTCTTCCTTGTGGAAATAAAATACGTCATTACTGCAAATTGATTATGGATGGAAATTCTTTATAACAAGTTAATTAAAAGAATTGGAAAATGATTTTTCCCAAGTGGAATTATTGTAACTAAAAAATCATTGTGTGAATTACTTAAATATGTTGTTGGGAAACACTTGAATCATTTAGATTATAATGCCTACAATTAAAATCGGAAAATATTTGAAAATAGTATTAGTATTAAAGTGAACTCAAGCGGCGACAGTGAATATCGTGTCTAAAGTGTCTAAACATTAAAGTGAATTCTTTTTGCGTATAAATGCAAAAGCAGTGCTTTGTGCATTCAGAAACATTCCACGTTCAAAGGTATAAATACCAACAGTGTTTCAATTTTAATTTTTGTAGCAAGCAATTCTTTATAACAAGTCTTTATAGTGCACAGATTTTATAAAACGCACTTTTAAACTGCTTTAATAGTCCATAATTCAAATTTAACAAACCATTTTCGTAAACCATAAAATACAATTTTTATACCCAATATAGTATATACCAGGGTATATACTACTAAAGAAGTGACTTTTTTCTAATTCCGTTTCACCTCCGAAAATTATGACCAAAGTGTCATTCGATTTGTAATTGCATCTAGAAAGTTTTTGAAAAAGTTGAAGTCCCGCGTAAAAAATTTCAAATTTATAAACAATTTAGTAAAAAGAAAAAAAGGTGCATGGTATCGTTTTTTGCAAAAAATTTTGGTATAGTCAAAACGATAAGAGAGCGAGCTGAAATTTTGTATGTGTTTTCTAGAGGGTAAAACTACCTATCTTTGAGATAGAACAAAAATTTTAAGACAAAAAATATTTCTTTTTTAAAAATAAACAACTTTTGTTAGAAACTTTTTTCATAAATTCAGTATATACCGGGTATGTAAACAATTAATACAGTTGTTATTTTCACTTGTTTATTTGTATTTTGTAAACTAGCGTCTCTTATCCATTGCTAGTATGGTTGCCTTTCGATTATATTATACCAACGGAATTAACTAGTTTTTACTTAATTTTACATTTAAGTAATATTTCTGAACACCATTCTTTGACAGCAAATGCTTGAGATGGAAAATAATACACTTATAGGATGGGAACGCTCTGTCCTTGAGCTTGTCCAGATGTTACGATAGTGGAATGCATATAATTTCTCACCATCATGATGTATTCTTAATTTGTTTAATTACTATTAACATATTTTTAATAGTTTTTTTTGTCAACTAGCCTCTATTTATCCATTGTTGCCTTTTGGTTATATTATGCCAGCGGAAGTGACTATCATTGATAAAATTGTTTGACATCAAGCATCTGATTTATAAATTTTTCACCTTTTTGAGACAAATATTTTTCTTCTTATCTTTAACATATTTAATAATAAACATACTATTTCTATACAGTAGGAGGCGGTTAGCGCTCTTATCCAAAACCTGAATAGCCCGGAAAAGAGAACTTTCCATTTTTTTTAAATCTTACTTTCACCGAATTTACTAATATGATGTTTATTTTTATACTTTAATTTATCAAACTTAGGAATTTACTATTATTTTAATTGCAAATATATTATTATACTTTTATTAAAATTATTCATTAAAAATCCTCTACAATATCAATCTTAAATCGTTTCTGGAAGGGTGTTTCTATTGAAATTTTTTACTGTTGCATCGATGGTAGGAAATATGCATGAAATTTTTTTTCACATTTATTTTCAGAATATGAAAATACTGTTAATACTGTAATAATATTTAAAAACGAAATTAAAATCCGACAAATATCAAAGAAGCTATAAGCTTTTAAAGATTATTATCTGTCTCTTTCTTGCAAAAAAACTAAAAATAGAGTTTTACGTGTATTTTAAATGGTGAAAGTGTAATATGACGTCACATAACATATCAAGAGGGCTATCACCCTCTTTGTCTAATCGGGAATTTCAATCATTCATATCTCGCTTATTTTTAAAGTTATTTGAAAAGTAATTTTACCTTGATATTTGTAAAGTAAAATTTTCATGCATATTCCCTATTCAAAACGGCATTTTACCCAACCCTGTCTATTCTTCTGATTTGAAATTTCCATCATGTGTTCGACGAAACTAAACAAATAAATATAAGCTCGTTAAATATAATAATTTGTTTTTTTTTTGAGCATATATAAAAATTTTATTTTCTTCAAATTTCTATTCAAATTACATTTTATGATTATTCAAAATACATAATTAAAATTCAAAATAAAAATAATATTAAAGATACCTCAAACATCAAACATTATATTTAGGTATTTGAACTTGGAGAAGAACTCATATGAACGTATGGACATCACATACTTATAATTTTAATTAATTCGTCATGTCCGGTAGTAAATACATGTTCATGTTTGATATCAAAATTAACAAAGCATGATAAGTTGATAATAAATCATTCTATCTTAATATTATTTTAAATGTGTGGATTTATTTTTATAACTAATAAAAAATTTTCTTACAACAAATTATTTTTATACTTTAAAATATTGCGTATTGCGGATTCATTTCAATATTTCTTGTTGCACATTCTTTATTTAGTACCTATACAAAATGTTCCAGAACTCCACTATTTCAGGAATCTACCACAAAATAAACAGAACAAGTAATGTAACAACTAACTGACTTAATTGTTTGAATACCCAGTATATACTGAGTTGTATATAAATATTCGAATTTTGAATACCTTTATATTGGGTATACAAATAGTATATGAGATGTTATACATACACTCCCGTTCAAAACACATGAACAGACCTGAACCGAATCAGTCTCTCTCAATTTTGATTATTCTTGTAGTAAATGTTTTTGTTCACATAAATTAAAAATATAAAACTTCCATTTCTTTTTTCACATTTAAAAAATATACTACTTATCTTTGTTTATAAATTTATAATATACAGAGAGTTACAAAAGTGAGGAGTTTTATGAAATGTTAGAATATTATATTTCCGCCTTCGTTCCACTATGAATAATATGTTATTTGCTGTTTGAGCACAAATTATAAGAAAACTATTGAGTTTTTAAAAAAAAATTTCAAACAAAAGTAGTTTATTTTAAAAAGAAGAAGATTTATGTTATTAATATTTTTTTCTATCTCTTACGGGTTCAAAAATGTGTATTTTCCCCTCTGGCGGGAAGAGGAATGTTCCGATTCTGCCAATTAATGAACTTGACCTCACTTTTTTGCTATAGAACACACATACAAAATTTCCGCTCGTTATCTCTTATTTTTGAGAGTTATCGTGTTCACGGACAGACAGACAGGCGGCCGGACATGCGGAAATGGCGGAATTAGGCTATTTTATGAACACATATGCCAAACATTCATGCCTACGATCAATGTTTTCCAGCGTTACAAAGTCGGGACTACATATACTCGGTATAAAAATACACAGAACAAGGCTATGGGAAAGAAAATTTCTTCGTACTAAAATTAAATATTTTTATGCCCATTTGAAGGATAAATTTATTCTCTATAAAGGTCTATTGTTGTATCTTCAATAGTTTATGCGATATAAGTTACCGATGAGTGGAAGTATTCAGAAAAGCTTAAATTTTTATAAATAAATACATGAAACTAATTTTCAGCAATAGTTACAAACTTGTAGTCTAGTCAACAAGTTAAAAAACGTGTTAATTCTTGCTACTGCGACTTATAATACGTGCGATAGATCGTTAAACTCGTTATGACGTCTAGAAAAATGTGCAAAAATTTCAAACCAGCATACAAGCAATTGCAAAAGTTATAAACAATTTATTTAAAAAAAAAAAGAGGGGTTTTTGTTTTCTGCAAATATCTCAGAAAACTGCAGATATCGGAAATCAAAAAAAAGATTCCTAAAGAGCAGGAAATTTCCTTTTAAAAAAGTCCCACCTCCCGGAACTGTACCACTAATATTTATAATTTTAATTGAGAGATGAAAATAGGACTTGAAAGCGGGTGATTCGGCTCCGTTTGATTCCGACACTTGATCAAAAAAATTGTTTAACCTATTAAATATGAATATTAAGGAAAGAAAAAATTCAGGTATACTTACTGGATCTTATTAATCCTTATACTTACTTAATCATACTAATATACTTACTTAATCAAACAATAATCCGTCAGCAAAAAATGTTTACCCCAATTTTTCCATTAACTACGCTTTTGTCAATTTAAAAAATTTTCCAATCTAGATAACGCAAACTAGATATTGCTCCTGTACTCATTTTAAAAGTAAATTTATTTTCAATAAAATCTAACGGACAATTGTTGTATAGTTAATAGTTAATCTACGTACTAATATATAAAGAGATAAAATTTGTTTGTAACGGGTAATCTCTGGAACTACTAAACCGATTTTAAAAATTATTTCACTGACAGGAAGCAACACTATTGACATGGAAGCAACACTAGTGACATGGGCTTTAAAAAGTTTTTCTTTTATACATCCGTGCCACCTACTAGAAAGGCGTCTACTACATCTGTGTCTGAGAAATAAAGAAAATCTTCAAATATAAACAAATGTTTATCTAATAAAAACAAAGAACTTTTGTATGAAACGTTTTTTCACACAACTAATAGTTTAAGTGTAAAGCACAATTTTAGTACAAAGCTTGTGTGCATCTGATAGTACTTATACTTAAGGGATAATTGCTGGAACTACTGAACTGATTCTAAAAATTTGTTCACTGATAGAAAAATAAACTATTGTCGAGTGGTATAGACTATACGTTTGCATGTCCGCATGCCACGCCAAAATATAGGGAATATGCATGAAAATTTTTTTTCACTTGAATTGAAGCATGTTTACTTGACAAATATCAAGATAAAATTACTTTTTAAATAACTTTAAAAATAAGCGAGATATGAATGATTGAAATTCCCGATTAGACATAGAGGATGATAGCCCTCTTGATATGTTATGTGACGTCATATTACACTTTCACCATTTAAAATACACGTAAAACTCCGTTTTTAGTATTTTTGCAAGAAAGAGACAGATAATAATCTTTAAAAGCTTATAGCTTCCTTGATATTTGTCGGATTTTAATTTCGTTTTTAAATATTATTACAGTATTTTCATATTCTGAAAATAAATGTGAAAAAAATTTTCATGCATATTCCCTATTGTTTATCTAATAAAAACAAACGAGACTTTTGCATGAGACATTTTTCATACAAACAATAGTTTAGACACTATTTCCGTACCCGAAGTTCAGCTATAATAAATAAAGTAATACACATTTCAGCGATTTTCTGAAATCAACCGTTAAGGAGGAAAATAGGTAGTCAGAGTTTCGGTTTTTCTGAAGTTAGGGATATGCAAATTTCTATTTCAATTATATATCATAAACGCGTTCGAGTTTGTTGAGACACGCAGCCAATTAGCAACGAGTAACATATCTTAGATTACATATCCCAGAGATAGTTACGATGAGCTAATTCATACTGATGATGGCTCTAAATAATAATACAAATAATTGATCTAGAAATTGAGACAAAAGTTTAAATTTAGAAAATTATCTTTAAAATTAATTGAAATTTTTTTAAATAATTTTATAAATGACGTAGTTAAAAATTATCTTGAAATTTCTTGTTTTTTTATCATTTAATCTTCAGCAGACTTATTTTTAATTTGATAAAGTGAGGTTTTCCGGTGTGTTTTGTGGTGTAATTCCAATGTCAGTTTCTTATAAGAAAATTATTTTTAACAACTAATATCTCACAAACTATAAGTCATCATTGATTAAATTTTGTTATTTGGTTAACAAACATGTTCCACAGGTTGATTAAAAACTGGAAAAACCTTAAAAATTAGTAGGGAATTAACAGGCTCAACCAGGAATCATGGTAATATCCGCGGGATTTTTTATAGCAAACTATCTGAAAAGGTTAATTGCATTTTCTTTCTTTAAAACCGTTTGACGAATTCTAGGAAAGCCATTGATCAGTATATTCTGTGTGCGGTTTCGTTTGTCTTTTAAAAATTCAGGACTGGAAGAATATTTATACACTGTTTAACATAATTTTAAACATACTACAGAGTTTGAACCATGAAACTCTCTAACATTAACGGGGTGAGGGTGGTATACGACACAGCAAACTGCGTGGCATACCTAGTTAAAACTTAAAATCGATTTATTTGACACGAAATCATTATTACTTTATTAACCCGACTTCAAAAAGGAGGATGGTTCTCAATTCGTCTGTATTTTTTTTTATGTGTGTGTCACCTCAGAACTCCGTCATTTATGAACAGATTTTGAATTTTTTTTTTGTTTTAAAGGGTTTGGTTTCCCATTGGTCCTATTGGCACCAAATCGTATTCTGATGAGGGGATCCCCGGGAAATCGAGGAAAATCCTCATTTTATATGTGATAACCGATTTCTTCGAAATTTTTTTTTTTGAAAGGGCATACTCATTCATAATGGGAAAATAGAAAATTTTTTTTAAAACCGACTTCAAAAAAATTTTTTACAAAACAAACCGACTCCAAAACAAAAATTTTTACAAAAAAAAACAAAATGCATGTAAAAAAAACTGAAAATCTGTTATGAAAACATACACTAAAAATATAAATAAAAAAAAAAACGGATAAAAAAAAATGTGTTATAAAGAAATGCACTAAAAATTTTTTACAAAAAAAATCGACCCCAAAAAAAAATTTTTACAAAAAAAAAACAAAATGCATCTAAAAAAAACTGAAAATCTGTTATAAAAAAATTAACTAAAAATTAAAAAAAAAAAAAAAACGGGTAAAAAAATGCATTAAAAATTAGTAGGTCGTTTAGTAGGTCTACTCATATTTAGACAAATAAAATCAGTTATAGAACTTCAAAGTCACTAAAAAGCGAGAAATAAAACCTATTTTGACAAAATGGAAACCAGACTTCAAAAATCAAATATTCTATAACAAAAATGCACTAAAAGTAAAAAAATGATTGCATATTCTTGTGCCAATTTTAGTTCACCTAAGCAAAAATTTTTAAATACATATGTACAATTATTGTTATTTTTGGAGGCGGTGTCCAAAAGTTATATGAATTTCTCTATGCTGACACCGCCTACACAAATAACAATAATTGTACATATATACTTAAAAATTTTTGCTTAGGTGAACTAAAATTGGCACAAGAATATGCAATTATTTTTTTACTTTTTAGTGCATTTTTTGTTATAGAATATTTGATTTTTGATGTCGGGTTTCCATTTTGTCAAAATATGGTTTATATAATAAATAGCATTGCATGATCTTATGTATGTATGTGTCAACGAATGCACTAATGTTTAAAAATGATTTAACATAATTATACCAAATGAAACTTTTATTCTTTATACATTTATAAATATTTTTATTTCTATATACATTTTGGCATTAAATAGATCGGGCTCTATCCGATTTTCAAAATGCTTAAGCTCTGCGAGTCAATTTTTACTATAAAGCTCTTTAAACGAGAACCTAGAAAACACGAAAGCTTGCATCTAAACATGACTCATGTACACTTAATGAAGCATAAGGTTTGAATCAGTTAAAACATTCTAAGTAGCGATATATATATAATATGTATATATATATATATATATATATATATATATATATATAGTAATGCATACACTTAGAATGTGATTTTCTGATTCAAACGCATAGTAAAAATCTAGCTGTGCCCAAAATCTAACATTTAAAGAGTACGAGATAGAGAAAAATTTTTATCTCTTGATACAGTTGAAAGTTTAGACACAATCTGAGTGAATATACTTTCCTTGTTTATTACGTTGAATAATGCAATAGTCTCTCTCTCTCTACAAGGTATTTTTTTATAATTTCTATTTTTTTTAAATTTTCTTATATAGGCTGCACTTGATTGTAATGGATTTTAAGACGGCTGCCAGTTATGGATGTATTCTAATTATTCTGAACTTTTAAATTAGCTAAAAAAATTTCAATTAACATATGAGGGAAGTAACCTAAGTTTACTTTAAGTTTGAACACCTGGCTGCAGGTAACCGTAGCAGTAATAAGCAGCGCTGCCTGCTATTACAAGATTTGTCGTATCGTATACTATGTTATTTAACAAGCAAAATTCAATTAACACGTGAGGGATTTAATTATGAAAAAATCAATTTTTAATTAATTAATTAATGTTAATTGCAGCAGAACTACCCTGGTAGACATTACATTGCCAAATTGTTTATATTGCAATAAGCGTTTTCAATAATATTTCAATCAATTAACAGATGAGGGAAGGTTTTCACTAATGCCGGATCTTAGACCATTACAGTGCTATTACTACAGGAAATATCAGAGGTGATTTGACCCCGAAATATCTTCTGAACGAAACGAGCAACAGTGCTGATTTTTCGAATATAAGCTATTTGGGGAATTATAAGAGACTATTTTATTTAATCATCGTTAACGAATTAACCGTTAAAAAGTTATTTCACTTCAAAAATGCAAAAATAGCGGGAACACCCATAATTTAAATATTTATGTCACATTTTAGCTATCATGAGCAGCTGATAATATTTGTAAGTAATGAAACTAATGAAGTTTCAGTTCCCCCGTATGCTTATTTGGGTGAGGCTCACATATTTGTTCTTTTATTGTCAAGTACGTTATCTCAATAACTGATCAAATAAACGTTTTTTTTTTAAATCATCAATTTGAAGTCGATTGTACGAAAAAGATTTTCGCTCACAAACGATCAGTTATTGAGGATCCAATCCACTCACCTGCTATTGCATACTCTAAAATGACTAGTGACCGCTTTAAAAGGTGTGTTATGTTTTAACAAGTTTTATTTGTGTAGACCACGAAACATCACCATGAATGACTAAAATACTGCAATAATAACTAAAACAATGTAATAAATATTCGGGTTAATATACTCTTATCGTTCATTGAATAAAATTTAATATTTTTAATGGGTGAGTCCAGCAATCATAAACATATCACCAAAGATTTTTCTTTTAAATAGTGAGCAAACAAAGGTTGGAATCACTAATGGGTACAATTAGTTTAGCTCATCGAACCTTTTAATATATCAAAGCAGATCATCGAACGAAATAATTAATACATTTCTAGGAAAATAAAAATTACAAGATATCAGAATATGAGTGAATGTATTGCAAACGAAAATATAAAAGCATTCAAATACGTGCTTCCTCAAAGTACTTGAAACGTGTTTTTAAGAATTTTAAGTAGCAATTAAAGACTTTGTACCGTGTACAGTCACATTCATTATAGAAAGACATTTTCAATATATATAGCTTATAAATTTTAGCACTAACAAATCACAAATACAAGTCTTTTTAATAATTAAATAAAACAAATATTGAGATTTTCGAAACAAAGATTTTTTTTTGACTAGTTTCGGAACACAGTTCCTTCATCAGGAAATATATTAAAGCTAGAAAATGTATTTTCTGATGAAAGAGCTGTGTTTCGAAACTAGTCAAAATAAAATTATTGTTACGAAAATCTCCAATATTTGTTTTATTTAATAATTATAATGGATTTTCGTAACAATAAATTCAAGTAACGCGACCCATTCAATACAACATTTCTTTTTCTATATCAGCAATAATATGTCAATGGTTTGAAAGAATTTTTATTATTTTTAACGAAGTGATCCAAAATCCTTGATCATACAGTTTTACATTGTAGATATGCTTGTAGAACTCATATTTGTCAGAACTATTCGCAATAATTTTAAATTTAAAAAATATTGAGTCAATTTGTTTTAAACCCTCTACTATGGAGGTTATACTAATGAAACGATTTCGACAAAATTTCTTCAGATGGGGAAACATAAAATTAGGAATTACTTAATAATGCCAAAATGAAAAAATTTTAAATGAGTAGATTTGTGAGATTTCATTTTACCTCAAGTTATCCACTGGCCACTCGCTTAGTGTACGCAGCCTCTACTTCGTTGAATTTTTTTATATACCTCACGTCATTCTGGACGTATTTCGACCAATTTCCGGTTTCACGACAACGGTACGACAACGATGTCGGTGGACGCGTAATCACATGTAAATAAATTGGAATGCTTTCACTCTCGCCAACATGTCGGTATTGTGTTGTTACCGGCGACGTCGTGTCGACGAGCAGCAGTCACTCCACTCGTATTGTCGACGGCGGTTTAGTATTTTTATCTAGATCTTATTAATTATCCTTACATAGTATAAAATAAAGTCTCCCAGCTGCGTCTTTCTGTTCGCGATAAACTCAAAAACTACTGCACCGATTTTCATGCTGTTTTCACCAATGGATAGAGTGGTTCTCGAGGAAGGTTTTAGTATATAATTTGTCAAGTTTTTGTATACATTGGTCCTTACATATTATAAAAATGATTCATGAGGAAGGTATAGTTGTATAATTTATTGATGTATAGGTGTATAATTTATCAGTGAATAGTAAAAGATGTTCGTTGCTTATCGTAGCTTGACTAGGTACTGTGTGTTATACATTGTCTGCTAGGAGTGGGGATGTAGACATTTTATACATTTTTCATATCAAGCATTTGATGTCAAAAAATGTTATCAATGTTCAGACATATTACTGAAATGTCAAAGTAAGTAAACGGTAGTCGCTTCCGTTGGTATAATATAACCGAAAGGCAACCATACTAACAATAGAAATAAATAGACGCTAGTTTACAAAAAAAACAATTTGAAAACATTTTATTGATTACCATATGATATAATAATAGCTTTTGATTTTCATTGATAAATGGCAGTGAAACTATATTCCTACACATCAGTTCATTAAACTTACAATAGATGGCAAGATATCAGTGGTGTATATAAGTGGTGTAGCAAATATTATGTTACTTGGTTATAAGGGCGTTACAAAATTTTTGCGGGCGAAGCCGCGACGGGTATTGCTAGTATTATTTAATATAATGTAATCAAATGTATTTTTGCTCATATGAACACAGTTAAAAAACTTGTTTGGGTCATTAGCTAACTTCTTGAACATAGTATAGTAGGTATCCTCTAAATATCTCCCTTTATTATAATTGGATGTACCCATAACTGCCTATGCTTATTTCGTTTTTGCGCCTTAAATATAACAAACAAAGCAAATACAAATATTAACTCCCGCCATGAAGTTTCTTCGAACGACAAACGACAACTACCGTTTCGTTGCTAATGTATAAATATTCCGCCAATATCGTGTCGGTATTGGTGCTGTGTGGGTGTCGGTAAATATGAAAACGTCCAATATTTCAATACATATCCTTACACCGTTTGTATGTTTATGATCGAATGCTATTTTCCGAATACTATAAATCACAGTTGTAGGGAAAAACTTAAAAAATTTACACATCAAACAATATTTTAGATGAATTTATTACCGTACGTACATATGATTATTTTATAAATTGTAAGGTGCACCATACATAATTTCGTGTACAGGAAATGCACATTTAGTACCGTATTGTATTGAACCTGTAGTTTGGTTTTACTACTCGGAAATGCATACATACATAAGTCAATGTTATAAATATATATGTGTTTGTATAGTGAAGTGACCAGAAGCTGGTAAATATGTGACTGAACACTATTTAATATATGAGCGACGTTATCACACGCATGATCAAAATATCCATCCAATCCTGGGGCTCTTCACCTTCGTCTACTTACTCTACACACTATACAGTATATATTCTATGTAATATTATTATTTTGTTAGAGTAGTCACTATACCGTGACTTTGTTTCATGAAACTTGTGCTGATTGAATTTGCTTTTTTTGTTTTAATCATTGGAGGAGGATATGTCGTAATAAAACTCATTTTAATAATTCGCTAATAAAATTTAATATCACATGTCCATGAGAGAGGATATCAGAGAATATTATTTTTGAAAGAAATAGACCCGTAGCTGGCAATATGAAAAATTATTTCCACTTTTTGCAAATACTAATAGATGTATCCTCACGTTTACGAAAACATCGCGCTAAATGTGATTGTTACAATATGCGAAACGTTAATCAACGGTGCATTTGAATTGCCGATTATGCTTCCTCTAACATTATGATATGATAACATTAAACATATTATTTATGCCGAAGCTTTCCACAGTAGTTTTATATTTTTTGACTTCAAAAAGGAGGATTGTTCTCAATTCGTCCGTATTTTTTTATCACATATATTGTCGTGCTGCTTTTTAAGTCTATCGATCCTAGCTTAATGTCTTCGATACATATACTTCGAAAAATTCATTAGTGTACACGAAACATTAGCGTAATTTTTCATACTATTGATTGTCGGTCTGTATTTGCCTTTTAACTGGTTTTCAAAATTTTTGTTTATGCTTTTACCTTTTTATATTTATTATTCATCTATTTATCTGTATTTAGTACACACGGCATCAAAAGTCGCGCTATCATTTAAAATGATGTGTTCTTTATTTTTTCCGTTTTCGGAAAAATTTTCGAATGAAAAAAGATGTTAGTATATTTAAATAAACAACTTGTATCCGAAGCATTTTGTCGAAAACCAAATGAATGAAGCACAAACAACTTTTGACGCCGTACGTACTAAACTTTTCTAATTATTTGAACCTAAAATCGTCTGCATCATTAGTTCATAGTTTTGGGATATAATCACATCGCACCCTGTGCATCAAAATTTATTTTAAAATTGTAGATATTTCGTCTTTAATGTTATATCATTGTAAACTATTAAAATTTTAAGATAACTTTTAAGATTGCTGTGCATCAAAATTTATTTTAAAATTGTAGATATTTCGTCTTTAATGTTATATCATTGTAAACTATTAAAATTTTAAGATAACTTTTAAGATTAAAATGATTGTGGGGTAACCTCAAAACTATTTAACTAATAACCATTCTTATTATTTGAGGTTCAAATGTATTAACAAGCATTTTTTCTGTTTCTTGTTTAAAATGACTTTGCAAGGAGAGAAGGTTCCAAGAAATCCTATAACCTACCCTCATTACAAACATTACTGTAATATTTTAGTTTACGCATTTTTAAATTGGTTACTATGACACCATAGCAAACTTAGTATACAGAGGGAGCTGTGGTTTGTGAATTGTAGAGAGCGATTTCATCGTTAATTACTAAACATTTTAAAATAATCCATGGCTTTTTTTTGGTTTTCACACCAGGGATGTTGCGGATGCGAAATTATGGCTCCGTGGATGCGGATTCGGGTTTATAAGTCAAATTTTTTTAAAGAGATATTTAATAGAGGAAGAAGATGATAATAATTTTTAATAAACTTTCTAGTATTATCCAATTTTTAGTATGGAAATTTAAAATTAGAGGTTCATAGATTGATCCCGCGCTAAATAGGCTAAGCGGTTTAAGGTGCATCGATTTTAGATGATTCCTCAAAGACGTGATTGTACGGCCCTTGAGAGAGTATGTTTAATGGCATACTTGACACTGAAATTTATCTCGAACGTTCTCATCTATAGCTTAATCGTTTTAACGAGGCAAGCCATGCAAACAAACTGCACACGAATGAACCAAGACTTGCAATGATCAAGCACATGGTACTAAGCACATAAATAATAATAAGTCGTAGTTCACTCGTACGCAATCCACTTACATAGCTGGCCTCGTTAAAACGATTTAAGTATAGTATATATAAATAAGACTAAATCACGCTTTGCGTCAGTAATGGCATTGTTGATTCACTTGTCAAATAGATTCAAGTCGAAACAATCAAACAATAATTTAAATTGTTGAAATAAATAAATAAATTTTAAAAAAAGGGTACGTGAAGTAAAACTCACGTACCTCAATTAATTCGCGGCTAAAGTAGTTTTACTTCAAAAATACATTTTGTTACTCGAACTAGGATGCTGTTATGTCCATGAATTGGGTTATCTGCCTAGTGTCCACAAGTTTGTTTAGCTTACCCTAATATATGTATTTGACAGTCGGAGTTCAATAATTAAATGGCGTGCATAAGGTTAAAATTTAAAAGTTTAACATACACACTGGTTGTATACAATACACAATTTGTATTTCAATTACAAATAAATTATTTAAACAATAGTTCAGTTTATATATCACACAACAAATAATTGTCAATTTTGATTATTTTCATTTCCATAGTAACTATAATTATTAATATGCAAGCAAGTTTCGTAACATACCAAAGTGATGACGTCACGTTTTTTTACCGATTCACCCTCAGTATTTATTTTTTGAGCGGTGCGCGTAAAGAAGAGTCACTTCAAAAACATTCAAATAATAACATGTCTAAACACGTTGTCATTTATTTACAACCAGAAATGCTAGACAAAACAAGCAACATCCGCATCGAAAAGTTCCGTAAAAAGCATTGCTGATGTGGATATGGATGCGAATATCTGCAACATTCCTATTTCATACCATCATTTAAGTTCGATAATGTTGTAAAAATCGAAACACGCCCGGATTTGTTATGAAACACAAATAACATAAAAAAACGAACTAAAAATTTAAATTTCCCTAATGCTATCTAAACACATGACAACTGTAATCGAATTATAATTTTTGGTGAAAATATTTAATAAAACAAAAAAAACTATATTTTTTCTGAAAACATAATAACATTTACCGGAAATTTATCATTGGATATTATACAGTACATATATTACACATTAATATTTGATTGTACTTAAAAATATATTTTATTTTCAACTTCCTGTTGACCAAACCCTTCCTTCTACCCACCACTCCCCTTTTTCTTGGTCCATCACCCACGAATTTATATTAATTAAAGGCTTTTTAACTTTTTTGTTTATCAAATACTTCCTACATCACATACATACACATATGTTAAACAATGATAGACATTTTAAATAATTAATATGACAATGACAGAGATAGGATACTAATCATTTTTATAATATTTGTATTGTTAAAAACTCCCTTCATAATTTTCGTATGCGTAGCGTTTTGTTTTGTGTATATGTTATGTGAGTGTGTCTAGTAGTGTGTGTGTGATGTCATACTCATTAGGGCTGACACAAAGAAGTAGGTCATTATAATAATGTAGCTACTAACTTTAGATTATATATGCCGTAGTAAAAACTTAATCCGTCATTCGATTGAATTACTACTAATTGTAGTCATTGTACAAAAAACTGACGATGAATTACGAGCAATTAATATTTTTCTCAAGAATCTAATGAAATTGAAATTAAACATTAAGCTCAATGTTCTTTTTAACCCGACTTCAAAAAGGAGGATGTTTCTCAATTCGTCTGTATTTTTTTTTTTTAATTTAACAAAATCAAATTCTTTGATCGATTATGTAACCAGATATTCGCGAGACATATATCTTATAAAGTTAACAAATTAATTGAAAAACTAGTTAAAATAACAACGAACTGAGTCTATTGCTTAAATACCCGGTATATACTGAGCATATGAAAAAATATTCATTCAAAAGTTGTTTATTTTAAAAAAAGGAACATTTTTTGTGTTTGTTCTGTCTCTTTCGGTTTCAAAGAAGGATATTTACTCCCATGGCGGGAGAGGCACAGTCCGGTTTTGCCCATTCACGAACTTTGCCTTAGTTTTCAGCTCTAGAACAGCTAGCTATCTATTTTGGTTTTTGAGTTATCGTGTTTACGAACGGGCAAGTAGGTGGAAATGGACTAAATAGGCAATTTTATCAACACCTATACCAAAAATATTTTTCTACGATCAATATTTTCGACCGTTATAAAGTCGGAACTAAACTTAATATACCATGGTATACCGTACGTTTAGTTTACATCTTCGCATAGCAGATCTCCCACGAGTATGACAGAGTACATATGTATACATTAAGCAATGTGTATGAGAAGGAGGTCTTATAGGTTTGTTTTGTTACTGTTGTGTTGTATGTGCCTGTATAAATTTTAGAGAGTGGGGATTTTTTGTTGAATACAAATATTATTAATTGTTTTGATAATATGCAATCATTACTATGTGAATGCTTTTGGAAAATACGTGTTTGTGTATTTTATTTATTGGTATTATTACAACAATGGGTTATTATTACACAAAAGAAGAAAAGTGCAATTGTTAAATGGTACTTTTCCGGACATTCCGCACAGGAATGTGTCAATTTATTTATTGTGGCATTTGAAGGTAGACAATCACCAACCACTCGAACAGTTATAAATATTATTCACTGTCCTGAAAAATATGCTTGTTTACTAAACCTATAAGACCTCCTTCTCATACACATTGCTTAATGTATACATATGTACTCTGTCATACTCGTGGGAGATCTGCTATGCGAAGATGTAAACTAAACGTACGGTATATCATATATACCGCGTATAAAAAGTTTCGATTTTATAAATATATTAATATTTAATGGTAGTAATTGGCAAGGGCAACACCAAACATGATGAATAATCACAATCAACACAAGTCTTGCATGGTACACGTCTCTGCAAAAAATTGAACCTATTAGAATTATACTTTCAAAAAAATTCAAGATTTTGATAGCGTATGTTGAATGTTTAATATCCTTATTTGATACATAAAATATATATGATCCCAAAAATAATAATTGATTGCTATTTATAGTAAATGTTAACACAATATGACTAGTTTAATTCCGTCAAGTATAATGATGAGTATTTTGAACACTCATATTTATTCATTCTTCTAATTCACCGTCAGTTTGCATAATGGCTAAATTTAGTCAGACCAGCCATTCAATAGAATGCTTGAGTATTCTAACTGACTACGACATATACATTTATTATTATACTTAAAATAACAAACAGATGGTCTATTTATAGTGTTTTCCATAGATATTATAATTGTTATAATTAATATTATTTATGTAATGTTAGTTTACTTTCTACAATGTAATGCGTATTTCAAAAAGAAATAATCAATATATCAATTAGTTAGATGTGAGAAATGTTGGTAGGTGTAGGATTTTGTAATCCTTAATCTAAAATGTTAATTTTTTACTGTTTAAAGTAGTTCAGTCGTGATAGTCAATGCAACCAGCTTTATTACAGCAATGACAATTGAACATATCAAGACCAGCCAAGTAGCCGCGCTTGTTAAGGCGTTGTCTCTACTGAACTGGGAGGTTATGGGTTCGAATCCCGACACTGGCAGTTTGTCAATTTAAAAAAGTTAATGGGACGGTTGATTGACTAAAACTGTCGGCGTATGGACAAGAACGAAGTAACCGGCTATGCTTGTGAAGATTTTCTGTAGTTTCCCTTCACGAACTCCAGATGAATATCGGTATAGTTCCTATCAAAGTGGGCTGCAGCCGCATAACCTACCAATTCCTAGTTTGCATACGAATTCCGGATCCTCTACTCACATCATAAAAATGTAAAGTAAAAATTAATAAAGGTTGAAAAATAATGATGTGGGTGGCCTCTGTTATAGACCGTTGTGTCTCAAAAACGGAGGTTAAACCCCATTATTATTATATCTAGTACAGTAGAACTTCGACAAGTCAGATAGATCAGTCGAAATCCTCGTTCTCTTACATTCAAGACCCAAAATCTCGATTAATTACTAAAAGGTATTCCAGTACAATTTTACCCTCTATAACTTGAAATAGTTTTATTTGATTTTCGCATCTCAAAGAAAGTTATGTTTGTTTTGTCATGGGGCGTAGAATCTAAACAGCTACAAGTCGAACATGTGAATATAATAGAAACGTCTACCGAGTCCTCTATAATATTTTTGCATCTCCCTTGAAGCTCGACTTGCCTACGGTATTTAACATATCACAAAATTAGAGTTCTTTTTATATAAAATTTCAAATTCGTCCCAATACCTAGATTAGTTTTTGTATTATAAATACGTATTTCGACTACAAAGTAGTCATCATCAGTATAAATTAGCAAGTCGTAATTTACTCTTTGACAATTGGAAATAGATAGAAAAATCCTTCAGAGTTGGATGCACACAAAAGCATTTACATTCAGAAATTCTAAAGAAATATTATGAATTTAGACAATGGACCGGTTCCAAATTCGAAAAATTAATCAGTATGTCCGTCTCTTTCTAAAGATGTCAAAATATAAAAACTCGTTTACTGCGCAACGCATAACTTAGTACCAATCAAGAGCGATCTTAGAATAGAGTTAACGTCCGTCAAACATATATAAGCAAGGCACAACCAAGACTCGTCGCGAAACTGTCACCAAATTAGCAACGAATAACATATCCTGAGACAATATAAGAGTAATTTTAATAAGAGTGATGTTAACAATAGTTAATTTAATGAAAGTAATTTTAACAAGAGTAATTTTAATAAAATTTATTTTATTTTAATTTATTTTGTTTAATTTTAATTTATTTCTATTTTTGTCTATTGAGCTCTATTTTGTATCTATTTCCAATTGTCAAAGAGTAAATTACGACTAGCTAATTTATACTGATGATGACTACTTTGTAGTCGCAATACGTATTTATCATACAAAAACTGATCTAGGTGTTAGGGCGAATTTGAAATTTTATTTCAAAAACCTAGAGTTCTCATTAATTATCATTTGATATCTAATGTTTAGAGTTCTTTTTCATTATTTTATAATTAACCTTATTTATTCGGTTTTCGAGACAATGCTTCGGATAAAAGATTTTCATTGTTAACATGCTAACTACTTTTATTCGAAATATCTTCCCAAAAACCGAATGAAAAACGAACAAGTCAACAATAAAATTTTGAAAAATGAGCGCTACTCTTGTGGTCCATAGTACTATGGGCCACAAAATAACGTTCTTTTTTCAAAATTTTATAGTTGATTCGATTTTTTGGAACATATTGTAAATATATTGTTGTAAATATATTTATTATGAACAAACATTATTTTGAAAATCGAATGAATAAGGCACAAATCAATTGTAAAATTTTGGAGAAAGAATGCTTTTGTGGCCATGTGTAAAAATCAACTTGAGTGGCGTTCTTTTTTAAAATGTTTGCTATCAATTTGTGCCGCATTTAATTGATTTTCGAAAAAATGTGCCGATTAAAAGTTGTTCGTCATAAAAATACTAACAACTGTCAATCCGCAGCGTAAATTTTTTTTTATAAAATCATTTTTTTAAGTTCAGCTTTATAAGATATTTGTTTTTGAAGCAAATGTTCAGGATTTATTAAAAAAAAAAGATTTGCACGAACCGTTTATGCACACCACTGTGCTCAACTTGATGAATGCGAATAAATATTTGCTTCACAAAAGCTCAAAAAATTTCAATTTTTATAATTAAATAATCGATGCTAACGAGTTTAATGTCATATTTCATACTTCATTAATTTCTTGAGAAAAATGTATGAGAGTACTACCTTAAGTTTTTGTAAATGTTGGTAAAAAAAAAACGCTTATCAATAAAATTGTATCCGTGTGAAATAAGTTTTTAGGGTGGATCACACACACACTTATACAAATATAAATTACAAATTTAAAATGAAAAGTTAATCTTGATAATTCATTCAAAATTCGTGTTTTAGTAAATAAACTTAACTTGAATTTTTTTTAAATAACATGACGCATAATATAATATAAACATATGATTTACACGTGGGGTCTGTTTTGTTGTATAAATGTAAAATTGTCTCAAGAATAATCCCCACGTGGGTAGTTATTATGAAACCTGGGGGACATTCATTCTTAACACTGTTACACTTATATAAACGATATCAATATCTAAGATATTAATAATAAAGATGATGTACAGTCAACGACAGAACAAACTCTACAATAACAGTTCATTATTATTTTATCAATTAGCCTTTATGTTTTGCCAAAAACATTATATTAACTAGAAATGTAACAACTAACTTACTTGATTGTTAAGTTCCTTATTAGTGCGTATACAGTTTATTTTACACACTGATAGAAGAATTTCTTTCCTCATGAAAATATATTTTCTTCAAAATATTTGCTTCAATAAAGAAACCCTTGTTTTCATTCAAGACTACGCAGTCGAACCAAAAACATATGTTTAGTTGAGCGAAAACACTAAAATTCTTGAACGGTTAAATTTTTTAAAATAGAGTTCGTTAGTTTTTGTCTAAGAGAGTCATTTTTGGCCAAATACTCTTGTAATTATTTAGTCAAGAAAATGAAATTCTTGTAAAAAAAAATTTTTTTCTTATTAAAAAATAAATAAAAAACTCATGAATAGAAAGTTTATGCAGCTTCTTTAACTGAAGTATCTAGAGCACAGAAGTGCATAAAGCCGAGTTTAAAGGGTTTTTGGCCTTCGTTATATATTTAACAGAAATATATTTAACTGAAGTATATCATTACTTACATATAAAAAGTTTCATTTGTTTGGATTAAACAAATGTTTATTTTGGTCTGAAATTTTAGCATCTTGGTTCAAAAAAATCATCATTTCAGTTTAAGAATTTCGAGATTCTTTAGTCAAGAGTCAGTTTATCTTTAGTTAAGATAATTTTCTCAACTCAAAACTATAGATGTCGAGATACTTATTTTCTTACACCAAATATATATTTTCTTCCCTATATATGAGAGTCAGAAAATCTTGGTTTAAAAAAATTTTTCTTACTACAAGGAATTACTTCTATCAGTGTAGAGCTAAACAGTAAGGTAAAATTCGTGAATCGGCAGAATCGGACCGGTGTTAGGGGGGAAATTAGCCATCTTTAAAACGGTAAGAGATAGAAATTTAAAAATGTTGCTTCACATTAGTGCACGTATAAATATATGAAAACCTAACCCGTGTTATTTATACTAAGTTACGATTTATGTATCTATTTGGCAAAACTATTCTGTTTGTGAAAGAAAAAGTTTCAAATACAGAGTCAGGACTAAACTTATAATTACTTTATAAATAAATAAATATATATATATATATATATATATATATATATATATATATATATATGTTATAGACATACAGTGATATAAAAATAGTATAAGATTATTTCGCATTTATTACATTTGCCAAAAAATCAAAATATTTTACATAATTATCGCTAAAACTAATATATTTTTCGTTTTGTTTCAGGTAATTGTGATGAAAAATCATTTTGAATTGTATATAAACTCTAGAGAGAAATAAGTAAGTCAAACCATTTAGGATCTATTAATATATAATCGAAAAAGAGCTATTCTGACAAAATATTAATATAAGAAAACATTTTTAAGAAAACTAAAATTCAAGCTTTTATCAGTAGGTAACGCACTAAACAGCAAAAAAATAATTAAATAGTTAATTGTAACTATTTAATTTTGTATTAAATTAAAAATCAACAGTGTCCTTCCAAAAAAAAATTATAATACAAAGCGCGCAAAGCTTTACAATTAACTATTTAATTTGTTTTTAACGGCGAACTTTACTTTGTGGAATTTCATTATATGATAGAGGACCAGTCCAAGTGGCCGAGCGTTCTAAGGGGTTATGTCTGCGCAGTATGCCTACTTGGAAACTAGGAGGTTATGGGTTCGAATCCCGACATCGGCAGTTTGCCAATTATTAGGAAAAAAAAGGTGGCGGTTAATTGACTTAACTGTCGGCGTATGGGCAAGAACGAAGTAACCGGTTATGCTTGAGAAGGTTTTCTACAGATGTTTGAGCTGAAATTGGGGCAAAACTTTTTTCAGTTTATGAAAAAAGGTTTAAACCAAAGTTATTAAAAAAAAAGATTGCATTTTGTTTCCTCCTTTAAATTGTGCAACTTTTGTTTAAAACATTTTATATACAGACTGTGTTGGACAACTTTTCCTATAGTAAATCAATGTTAAATATTATTTATTACTGTCTGGCCGTCTGGTACTGTATGAATTCAGTCAGTTCACATGTAAATAAAGTCAGTCAGTTATCTCATAGTAGCTATACTGTATGCAAATGGTTGTTTGTTTGTCATTTAAGAGTGGGGACACAATGCACATAGTAAAGTGTACTCTCATCACATGTGTACTGACTGACTTCAAACAGTACCAGACGGCCAGGCAGTAATAAATAATATTTAACATTGATTCACTATAGGAAAAGCTGTCCAAAACACACAGTATATTACATATAAACAGAGTCCTAAAATAGTTTCGTAAACCATTTAGATTGGAGATATTCATCTTATGTGAACTGTACATAAAATTACATTCATTGTATTGTTCTTATAATAGTGCTCATCATTAATTAAAATAAGCTTATCGCCTTTAAAAAAAGACCCCTTGTTGTTGTTACATTCAGATCGTTATATTATATATATATTTAGTTAAAATCGAGACTAACCGAGAGCACCCGCAAACAGTTACATTGGAATGAATTGTTTATTAAAAATATTTTTAAAAACAAAACATCAAATATAAAAGATTGTTATCTTTTTGTGTCAAAAGAGTTTTATACAAAATTCGGGTGTTATTTTTTTAATTGTAATAAATTGTTACGTAATTATTATTTTCATTTAAAAAAGCATTTATTTGAACAATATTTTATGTTATGTTTGTTTTTTTGTAGTGAAAAACATTATTTTTTTTATTGAGTGCCAGTTTTTTTTAAATAATACGTTATTAAAGTGTTCTATAAATTAATTTACTCAAGTGAAGTTATTGAATTATAATTGATAAAAAATAATTCAAGTGATTATTAAAATATTTCGAATATCGTGTTGAATATCCGGCTGTAATTAATTATTGATTGGATTGTTCTGTATGGAATATCGATAAATATTACGTTGAAAATATTGAAAGTATACAGTGTTGCAAAATTATGTTTAGGTGATAATTCAAGCTTTCTAATATAAGTATTATGTATTAAAATAAGAAAACAGTATATGTGCATATTGAATCGGAAAAGCTTTGTTTTCGAAATATAGTACCCGAAAACAGTGACGAGAAAACATACTTAATTCGTGAATCTATAATCATCACTTGTTATTGATATTATTAATAACAAGTGAAAATAACAACGAACTAAGTTAATTGCTTAAATTCCCGGTATGCTTATAGTTCATTATCGATTTGTGAACTGTTTTATTATAGTTTTTTCTCACACACAAATGTTGAAAAATACAAATTTGTGTGTATATTGAAACTATACACATGTATGGTTTTGTAATCAATAGTAATTTCAGATGTTTGTGCTGAAATTGTGACAAAATTTATTATAAATACTTTTACGTTAAAGTTGTTTATTTTTAGAAAAACAATTAATATTTATTATCTATCTCTTTGTTTAAAATTTAAATGTTATATCAAAGAAAATTGTGAAAACTAAACATTTTTTTATGTTTATCAATGATTTTGGTGATTAGTATTATCTATTTTGTTATGAACTCAAAAAGTGATCAACCGTCAACTATTACCCATCGTTGTATTTCGACAACAACAACGGCAACGTCACGACTTTATACCTAGTAAGTTTTTTATCTTAGTAATGTTTCTTAGCGTGGCTCTTATGAATTCCAAGGCTGTGTGTCATAACAGGAATGATTTTATCTACACTAATTACTAAAAGGACATGATGATACTACCAATTTTCTTTATACGGCATTACTTACAATAGGTTTAACAGTTTTTGAAACATTTTTAAAAATTGTTGAACTCTTTTTTGTTATAACAAAAACCTATTTGGTATTGTTCTATGCGACGACAGTAAATATAAAAATAAATACTTTTTACTGTATATTAAGTGTAAAATAAATAATTCATTATATATCAAAATAATTCAGTTTAAAGATTAAAAAACTGATTAAAGTCGATTACCCGGAAAACTCTGTTAAAATAAAACAAGTGTTTCGTATTTAACATAATCTTAAGCCATAACCAGCCCCCCTTCAAAGCCGATTTTGTCCATTAATGAAGGGTGGCCTTTCAAACACAGAAAGTACGTCAAATGCCTAATTTTATTCCGATCGGACAAAAACTGTCGATTCTAGGATATATAGATTTTTAAAACAATTAATGGCCGTCAATTTTATCATATATTAAATAGGATCGATAGATATTTGAAGCAATTTTTGTGAAATCTCTTCATCGGTATGATTGCAATGGCTAAATTTTCTTAAAAATGAAAAAATACTAAAAAATTGTTCCTGGTTTTTAACGCCATTTAAATGACGTTAAATGGCTACCGTATTTTGTATTAGCTTAGTAGTAGGGGAGGGGAGGTCGAAGCCTGGCAGGTAGGCCTTTCTAGGCCTTTTTACCGACTCCAGCTCAATTTATATGCGGACCATGAATTGATGGGTTGTGCGACTGCAGCCGACTTTGATAGGAACTACGCCGATACTCATTTGAGTATGTGAAAGGAAATTGCAGGAAACCTTCACAAGCATTGCCGGTTACTTTCGTTCTTGTCCATACGACGACAGTTTAGTCAATTAACCGCCTCATTTTTTTAAAATTAATTTAAGTTAAACAAACCGCCGCCGTAGGGAATCAAGCAAGCAACCTCCCGGTACCGAGTAGAACGCCTAAAACAACCAGACGACTCGGATTGGTTGTATTAGCTTACAAAAAATGTATTTTTTTAAATGATTAAATAGTTCGTATTACGTTCAAACCTGGATAAACGAACGTTCAAGGAATCTGGAATCTTTTTTTCGCTTATGGAAACTTTTTACCTACTTAACCAAGTGTCTCACATAGAGACGCAGGAGCGGTTTTTCTCAATTACAGAGGTATAAAAAGTACACGAAACCGTGATAAATATGTAAACACATTTTTAATTTGAACTTGTTGTTATTCCACGAAATTTAGAAAGCATCATAATAATAGATAATAAATACACTCGAATCTCGTTTATAGGGATATGAAAATGGCAGTCTCAGTCAAAACGTCCAGGCGTGAAAAACGACTCTCTCATATCGAGGTTTCTGTTTCTCACTTGTAGATGATTTCGATGGTTAAAATGACGGGACATGGCAATTTAGTCTCGTTATTAGAGCTTTCTCGCTCACCCACATTTGATTCTATTATATATTGATTCTATTATATATTGTAAACCTATTCGAATATCTATCAATTTTCTGTAATAATATATTATTTAAAATAATAAACAGATTAAATGACTTTTCTAGTTAAACTATGACAATTTCAAAATTCTTCGAAACATTTAATCAATTTTAATTTTACAAACTATTAAAAGGTGTGTTTATTATTGAAAAAAAAAAACAATATTTACAAGTTAAAATTATTTTAATTAAAGCTTATCAAGTACGATTATTTCAAGTTCATGAAATATTTAAATCTTGAATAATATTATTTTTTTTACCTTTATATACTGACTGGAACTATAAGTATAATATAATAGGGTGGCCACTTTCTGAAAAACCGGGAAATTATCAGGGATTTTTTTTTTTTGTTAGGAAAAACCTAGAAATGTTATGAAAGTTTTTTGTGGTTATGGGAAATCTAATTTAACCAACTAAATATAATTTTAGAAGATAAAATGTTAGTTATGTAAAATATCAATTAAAATCAAATGTGTGCGCGTTAATGTGTGCGCATTACATTTTGCCTCTTCAGATACCTACAAAAAATAAATTGAACGTGAAAATAAAACTTTTATTCAGTAAACCTATTTGAAATGACATTATTTTAAGATAATAAAATTAGGCTAGCTGATACACGCGGCATCGCCGCTCGCTTGATTGTTATATCTCCGGCTGCCTTTATTTTAAGGACGTTCGAAAAAAAAGCAGAGAAGTTTCTGTAAATTAAATATGTTATAAAAAAATTCAATACGAAGTGTTCGTAATAAATTTTCTACATTTACGTTTTAATATTCAATAGTCTGATTGTAAACAGACACATAGAGGTTGAACAACGTTCACACCAGCCAGTTTTATTCTGTTTACTTATACATGAAACCATGAAATCAATTTTCATTATTAATTCGTATAAAAATGTATATTTGTTTATTCGAATGCGTGATTTAATCTAACGAAATGTTATATCGATAAGTAAACAGTTTTATTGATTCAAATAAAGTGGACAATGATACAATTTTCATGTCCAGTGGCGGGGCAAGACCCAAATTTGATGTGGACAAAGTACATTTTGCGAGGCCCTCTGGTGTCGCAAGAATGTTATACAACTTTATTATAGTATACAAAATGCAAAACTAAACTATAATTAATTACAGCAGTGTATTAAAAATCAGCTAACAAATTTTCATCTGGGAGGAAATGACGTATCCTCAATTATTCTCTAAAGATTTTTATTTTTCGTGTTCGAGCGATCAGCTGACGTATAATCCACCATGTTATAGTCAGCTGATTGTTTCCTTCCTTCGAGATATTGGGTTAAAAGAGGTAAGAGGAAATGACTGAATTTTTTTTTCTTCGTGCGTGGGAGGCTACAGCCGCTCATCCCCTCAACGGAACCGTAGCTAACGTTCACAAAGCTTTATGATACAACTCTCTAATGCATTCCACTAATTATCGCTTGAGAGGAAATAATTGACCAAATTTTTACTTGGCTCCCGGACCAGTCGTAGGCGGTCGCCCACGCCTAACGCCGCCTCTGTTCATGTCAAATATACAAAAGTTATTATTAAAATAATGTATCTTCTATATACAGGCTGTATCCGTCAAGGCTAGCCATTGTGACACGAAATATGCAACAACCAACGTACATTGAGTTCAACAGAGATGCATATATATATATATATATATATATATATATATATATATATATATATATATATATATATATATGTAAAGAAAAAAGCGACAGATACATGCATAAAATATTTGTATGCCTGTCTCTTTATCCCTTTACACATAGAATGTATGTGTCTATAAAACTAAATTCCACCAAAAACAATAATATCAAAATTTTTGCATACAAAGAGTATTTATTTCCCAGCAAAAACAAAAATGGTCGCCTACAAAGTAGTAGAAAGTTCAGTTGTGAAATCTAGGTAAGGGACTAGTTGTTTACCAAAAATAAGAAAATGACTGATATAAATTTATTGCGAAAGTTTATCTTTCGAACTTAAGTTATTTATCAAAAGTAGGCAATTGATTCGTATAAATTTATTGTGTATGAAACCTATCTCTGGTGCAGAGTACACTCAGGGCGCTTTCAGGTGTAGTGTATTTCATATCTTTTACCGTTTTCGAGGTAGAAATTTAAGTGTATTTATGCCAACCCTAACGGGGGCAAAGAAATTTCCGATTTTCAGACTTTTCTGGGTGGTTTCAGTCTAAGCTCTATCCTCCTACCAAACTTACTAGGGCAACTGCAAGTACCCTAGTATATTGAAGATTATGATTATGATGAGTGGCTGATTTTGACGAGTCATCAAACTGTCGATTTTCGGTTCCTTAGATACAGAGGCCTAGAAACCGTATCTAGTCATTCGTGTGTAAAGCATAGTACGGTAGGCGTCTATGCTTGAACTTACTTACGCACGACCGTGCTATATGTTTCGAGTAAACCATAGATGACCATTTTCTACAGGACTTTTTATAGCCGGGTTATACAAGGTGTTGAAATAATCAACTCAGTTGAAAATAATAATAAGCTAATTAATGTAATGTATTAAGTTTTCCTGTTTCATTAACCAGAGCGATCTCGACATTGGCTACCGTATTTCGAAAATGAACAAGCAATTTTATTGTCGTTAAGCGATTTTTCTCTACAGATAGCCGTTTCGGATATTATAAGAGGCTATAAAAAGAGACTAGACAACAACATTACAAATCTCTCTCTAAAATAATAAGAAAATTTAACTTTAAAGTGCTTAAAGTTTGCTTTAGATTAACGTTGTACTCATAAATATAAATCCGCGATAAGTGATTTTTAAATAAACTTAAATCCTAGTAATTATTCAATGATTATAAATTTGTAAATAAGGGTAAACAGTAGTAGTAGCAAATTTTATACATTTTAAAAAGAGTCCGGAAAATTTTATATGTAATTTATTCAATAAAAACATGTGCAAACATTTTTAACCGACTTCAAAAAAGAGGAGGTTATCAATTAGTTTTTTTTCTATGTTTGTTACCTCTGAACTCCGTCATTTAACAATCGATTTGGAAAATTCTTTTTTTGTTTGAAAGGGTATACTCTCGAGGTGGTCCCATTGTCACGAAGTCATATTCTGATGAGAGGATCCCATGGAAAACGATGAAAATCCTCATTTTATATGTATGATCACAGATTTCTCCGTCAATTGTTGATCGATTTTGAAAATTATTTTATTGTTTGAAAAAAAAATACAAAATACCGCGCCCTTCGGCCTGACGCAAGTTCTCGTCCCATTCCTGGATATTCCTCAACGTTGCCAATTTTACAAAACAGTACATGACTGTATCGTAAGTAACATGACTATACTGATATAACGTCCTTAACTGGTTCAATTTTATTGCGTTCATATACTGTTTTCAAATGTATTTCTAATAGGGAATCAATGTTAAATAAATAAATAAAATATTTACTATAAAACCATACATCCATACACATACTTACAAGCATCTGGGCTGCTTGTGTTATGATGTTGGTTTGATGTCATTTAAGAGTGAGGATTTAGTGATGCTCACTTAATTTATAATATTATTATTCCTTACATATGCACACACACACTACTAACTACAGACTACCCCCACTATTTTTATTTCTTTATGAAGCATTGTGTAGTTATATAGTAAGTAATATTTAACATTGATTCTCTATTGGCAAAGCTGTCCAAAACCGACGGTATATCATCTCTATGGACCAGTCTGCATATATTTTTGGATGCATACAAATTCTTAATTTTCCACTTCGATTCATACTTGATCCTTGCATTTATTAAAAAATTTTTTTTATGATTAGTTAATATTAAATTACAGATTCGTGGGAAATGTATGTTATATTTTTATATTATAGAAAATAATATGTAGAAAAAAAGTAATAAATTATTACACTTTGTAAATATAACAATTTATTTTTTTTTAAATTAACAGATGTGGTTTAAACTTAAACAACTCAACTAAACTCGCTTACTTTTTAACCCGACTTCAAAAAAGGAGGATGGTTCTCAATTCGTCTGTATTTTTTTTTTTTTTTTTTTTATGTTTGTTACCTCAGAACTCCGTCATTTATGAACCGATTTTGAATTTTTTTTTTTTTTGTTTTAAAGGGTTTGATTCCCGATTGGTCCCATTGTCACCAAATCGCATTCTGATGAGGGGATCTCCGGGAAATTGAGGAAAATCCTCATTTTATATGTGATAACCGATTTCTGCGAAATTTTAAAGGGTATACTCATTCATAATGGGAAAATAAAAAAAAATTTTTTAAAAACCGACTTCAAAAAAATTTTTTACAAAAAAAAAAAACCTACCCCAAAAAAAAAAATTTTTACAAAAAAAAAAACAAAATGCTTGTAAAAAAAACTGAAAATCTGTTATAAAAAAATGCACTAAAAATTACAAAAAAAAAAAAAAAAACGGGTAAAAAAAAATGTGTTATAAAAAAATTCACTAAAAATTAGTTGGTCGTTTAGTTGGTCTACCCATATTTAGACAAATAAAATCAGTTATAGAACTTCAAAGTCACTAAAAAGCGAGAAATAAAACTTATTTTTAAATAAGTTTTAAGCAAAAATTTTTAAATATATATGTACAATTATTGTTATTTTTGGAGGCGGTGTCAACATAGAGAAATTCACATAACTTTTGGACACCGCCTCCAAAAATAACAATAATTGTACATATATATTTAAAAATTTTTGCTTTGGTGAACTAAAATTGGCACAAGAATATGCAATTATTTTTTTACTTTTTAGTGCATCTTTTGTTAAGTCGGGTTTCCATTTTGTCAAAATAAGTTTTATTTATTTACACGTCTATATATAAACTAATATGACATAATATTTAATATAGATAGATGTCTCTTACGGTGTTAAAGATGGATATTTTCTGCCCCGGCAGGTGAAGTCTGGTCCGATTTTGCCCATTCACGAACTTGACCGTACTTTTTGGTTCTAGAACACATGTACAAAATTTCAGCTCCTTATCTCTTTTGTTTTTGAGTTATCGTGTCCACGGACAGACAGACTGGCATGCGGAAATGAACTAATTAAAACATTTTATGAACACTTATACTAAAAATTTTTTTCTGCGATCAATATTTCAAACCGTTACAAATTCGGTACTAAACTTATAATACCCTATCATAAATAAAACAAAACTTGGTGTCGTCTTGTCAAAACACTTAAAACTAATATACACAGGAAATTGTCGTCCTATCGAAATAGTTTAAAATATGTTCGCACATAAATACATCGGTCTTTTCCAAAAATAAACTAAAAGAATGTCCTAGCAATATTTAAAACAATGCTTTGTTTGAAAAATAATTAAAGAATGAACAACACGAACAATATACAAAAAAATCATAGAACGTTGTTAAAATAATTCTAAAAAAGCACCCTACTACAAGACTACTTTACTTAAAGTGTGGGTTCCGAAATATAACCCAATATACTGGCCAGTGCTCATGACGTCATTAATCCGACGCCATATTGTACTGGTGTGCCACCATATTGTACTGATGAGACAAGCAAATAAAAAGTATAGCTAGTATATTATACAGGTCGTCAAGAATTCTGTTAGTTATATGCAGTATATGATATTTAAATGAAAAGGCAAAATTGTGCAACGTTGTAATGATATTTGTTGTACAAATATCATTACACAACCCAATCCGGTTTTTGTTTTATCACCAATGCTAAATTAATTCCCACACTAATATTTCTTCTTGAAAAATCAAAGCGTTAGACTAATTTGAACAACAATTAAAATATTTGTTTACATTTTATTTTAGTTGATTTGACTGTTTTCACGACTCAAGAAAAGGTTCAGGCCATTAAATGGTTTTACGGTGGGAATTCTCCAGCAGAATGTGTGGAAATGTTTGGACTCAATTTCCTGAACCGACCTATACCTTGCCTTCAGACAATTCGTAACATCATTGACGCTTTTGACAATTTCTGTTGTGTAAATGGCTGTAGAAAATCCTACCCAAAAAAAAGAAAAACCTGGGGAGAAAATTGAGGCATTCGAAAGGTGGGATGTAGAGATCTGCAGTATGTTTGAAATAAAAGATACTCAATCAGTACGAGATGTGGCTGAGATAGTGGGTATTAGCCATGAAACTGTTCGCATCGTTTGGTGGGAAAATGGCCTTAAACCTTTTAAATATTCCAAATATCAGGAGGTATTTCCCGCAAACCATGCACGTAGAATGTAATTTTGTGATGATGAGGTAACTGATGAGTCAACATTTTCATTGCATGGAAAACACAATCCTTCCATTGTACGTTATTGGGCTCGGAAAAAACTACAGCGATATTTTAATGTCCGTACTCAGTATCCTCAAAAACTGAACGTTTGGGAGAGTGTCTTAGGTGATCACTTAATAGGCCAAATTTCTCCAATTGCTGCAGACCTCTATTATTCCCGCCGCTCAAACCTACCTGGAGTAAATATGGAAACGATATGGTTCCAACAGGATGACTGTCCGGCTCATAATGCGGTCAGACTGAATGCGTTTTTAACAAACATTTTCCCTGGCCGAATTATGAGTACACATGGTGATATTTGTTGGCCTCCAAGATCTTCAGATTTGTCTCATAACAATTTTTTCTGTGGGGCTTCCTTAAGGAAACCATTTACGCCCATGGCCGAGTACGTGACTTAGCAGAGCTACGAGAAAAAATCCTGTAAAGGTCCACCTTGGTTAACGCAGAGATGCTTGGGCACGTGCGAAACAATTTTAATGATAGGCTAGGAATTTGTTCAGCAAAAGAAGGTTGAATTTTTGAACCTTTTTTGTAATTTTTAATATTTATTTTGTACATAGTTTATTTGTAATTTATCGAGTTTTTTTTTTTCTAAATTCATTTTAACAGAATTAACGCTTTTATTTTAAGAATAATTAATGTACCTTTGTTAAACAATAATTCAACAATTATTGTGTTGCTACCAGATTAAAATTGTGTGTGATCATTACTCACACAACCAAATGAAAAGCATAACAAATTGCATATTATTGTATTGATATTTACTGTCTCTCTACAATGTTGTAATGTCTTATTTTCCATACCTAATTGAAATATTGACATAGTGTATAGCCGCACTGGCCAGTATATTTCGGAACGATTCAACAATATGGCGTCGATTCATGACGTCATGAGCACTGGCCAGTATACTCGGTTATATTTCGTAACACACGCAAAATGACCCTTATCAAGCGTCTATGATGACGCGTCTTGGAAGATGACCGAAAAATGTTTATTTTGGTTTCGTATGGCACAAACCTGTTTTAGTTATACCATAGTATTTACTATGTGTACAACAACCGCAGTTTAAAATTGAATGTGAGTCTTGGATCTTATCGTAGACTCCCCGAAAGTTGCATGTACATTAAACTCTATGAAAATGTACACTCACGTTCATAAATATTGAACCAGTTGAAACATTCTAAGTGTTACTGTATGGTAATATTATACTTATATTTAGTAATATACACCCTTAGATTGTGACTTACTGGTTCAGTTTTTATGAACGGGAGTGGCTGTTCGTATCAGATTGTTTCTAAATGTTTTTTTTCATGACTACTTGTTGTTCTTACATAAATGGTATGTTTAGTTTATTAATTAAAAAATTTTATGGTTTATGTTTATAAACTAATTATTATTATTATTAATGGTTTGTATCTTTGAATAATACAAAGTCTAATTTCATAGTGAATTTAATTTATATTCATCTATTTCATAATAATAAGTTTAAGATTTTATAAGTTTAATCCAAATTTTAAGATTGATAGTAAGATTGGTAAGATTGATCGGAGAAATAAAATTTTGGTATTAGAGTTCATAAAATTATTGTCTTTCTGTCAGCTCCATAACTCAAAAACGAAGAGGTCTAGTGCTAACTTCAGGCTCTTGAATGGGTAAAATCAATAAAAGTCAATTAAGGGGCGCATTCAAAAAAGCGAGGAAATGCAACATAACCGAAAGAAAACACGTACCATCGTAATCAAAAGTAATGAACATATTTACAATCGATTTGTGTAGAATCCAATCGCTTTTCGAAAAAATGTTTAGATATTAGTATTTTTATAAGAAACTAATTCGGAAACCGAATGGATTCCACAAAAATAGGCTGTAAAAATTTGAACGTACACCACTTTAGATCGTGAATCTCGCATTACTGCGACAAGAGTATTCTACCTGCTTTAAATTTCAGTTCAGTCAAATCTTTTGGTCATTAAAATAACTCAAAAAAGTCTAGTCTAGTATCCAAATTCTAAGAATTGAATAAATTTCATACGAATAAAAGCAATAAATTATTATAAACAATGATAAAATGACCTTGGAATAAATTAGCAAATGCAATCAATAAACAGTTAAACTAAAATAAAATATACTTTCATTTCATAAATAATTATTTGATAATAATAATATTATATCCTTGTTCTATTATAGGTAATTATGCAGGTGGTAGAGATTAAACTGTTATGTTTTATTCATCATAATTCAAATAATGTTTTACCAAGAGATAGAAAATAAATTACATCGAAATTTACAATAAAACAACAATATTATCGAATGAAACGAACTTGCAACCACCACCAACCATACAAACAACACTGAACGAACCGAACATCGAACTTGAACTCTATAGAGAGTATATTTTAATATGTATTTGTATTTTAGTATAGAGACTATAGAGTGTAGTATAGTAGTTCTATACATAATATTACCTCTAGGTTAGCTCCTGTGCTCTCTGCATACATACTACAGTGTAGTAACTACACTACACGATATGCAGGGATATGATGTGCTAGTACATTTCAACTAGATTTGAACTCTTGTAGCGGCGGTGGTGGTGGTAATAATATTTGTAGTATAAAATAGTTAGTCAGTCAGGCAATGTATGGAAATGATAAACGGACAAACAAACTTCTATGTATACAGACAGGCAGCATGGCACAACTTATTTATATACAGTATAATATGTATTTACCGACCTTGGCTCGTGCGTTCAACTCTCCTTCTTGTGCAGCATGCGCGTTCCTCGTTCACTGACATCATGTGTACTCACTTTAACATATAAGTATAAACAATATAGTAGACAGTATATAATATTACTGTGTGTACAATATCAACCGTTACACATTTTTTCAGAGGAACTTTTAGTTATACAAAAATCTGTTATAATCTATTATACTCGGTATATATAAATATGCAAGGGTATATTCAGTTTAACCCCGACTTTGTAACGCTTGAAAATATTGATTGCAGACATAAATGTTTGGCATAAGTGTTCTTAAAATGGCCTAATGGACATTTCCGCATGCCCACCTGTCCGTCCTTGGACACGATAACTCAAAAACGAAAAGAGATAACGAGCAGAAATTTTGTATGTATGTTCTAGAGCAATAAAGTAAGGTCAAGTTTGTGAATGAGCAAAATGGACTAAACTATCCACCATAAAAGATAAAACCATAAAAGCCAAACCATTTGAAACCATAAAAGATAGAACAAAAATGTAAAAACAAAAAATGTTCTTTTTTAAAAAATAAACAACTTTTGTTAAAAACTTTTTTACATAAATTCTGTATATACCGGGTATTTAAGCAATCAACTCAGTTAGTTATTAACTCAGTCAGTTATATTAAAGTTGTATAATTCTTAGGGAGAGATAACAAATATTTTTATACGTTCAGCTGCAAAGGGGGCTCAAAATTTAGAAACTCTCTCTTAATATTAGTACATATATCATAAAATTAAATTGACAGTAAAGAAATTTTTCTAAAATTTATACACTGACGGTTGTTTCCTATAATGCTAATATGTATAGAAATATTTTATGAAATAAAACCTCATATTTTATGTAATAGTATAAAAATTGTAATAAAATAATAAAAAATCAGTATTAGTCATGACGAAACAAATTAAATGAATTATAATTATATTGATTGAATTTACTTTTCGCTTCTTTTTTAACTACTGCGATACCAAAGACCTTGAAACATAAAAAGAGATATCATAAAAATTTCAATTTCAATACCAATTACAACTCTTTTTTATCACAAAGGTAAACAATAACTATAAATCATAATCGATTACTATTATTTTGGATAAATATTAATTTTATATCATACTGAGAAGTTGAACAACGACCTTTTTGTGGGTTGTGCTTAGTAAGATAAAATTCGAAAAAGTCGTGCGTTATCACCTCCATCCAGTATATTTAAACTTGTTTCTAAGATGACCACTTGTAAATCAAGTCAACAGCGCTTAGATTATATCGCGTTTTAACTTTCTGCGTTATTTTATTTGAATTTTGCTATTGGCTTCAAAAATTCATAATCAAATTAAAAATTATTTTTCAAAGATTTTTAGATAAAAATAAAAAGCAATATGTTTTCACTAAAAAAAATTTGCCTTTACACGTATCATATGCGTTCCCTCTTTAGAATCAGGTAATTGTTATAAAAATTTTAACAGTTTTGTTGATAATTATTTATTTAAGTTTTAAAACACCCAGTAAAACTATACAAATGTAGGTATATAATATGTATCCGTACATAATATTAAACTGTGTTAGCATGGCATATAGTTTTAGTGTAAGTAAATGAGTACCACACCCCGCACGATCTACCGTATCATCACATTGTTCAGTAGTGTGAGTAGATGTGAATATGTCCCATTGAATTACTTGAAATAGATAATATCTATTATACAATGTGACATTAAAAATCAGGTTTTATTGATAGAAAATGAAATGTAACTATTACGATAGTTATTATAAATCTAAATATGGAAAATTAATAGTTCTTAATTGGTTTTAGTAAGAAATAATGTGATTGTTAAATAATAAGCCTGAATAACCCACCATTAATTCTATGTTTTTAAACATTCTTTATTTTTTACTCAGTTAAAAAAATTTTACTTCTATTTTACAACTTCGTGAATGAGCAAAATTGGACCAAATTCCAACAAAATCGCCAAAAATATATCTTTTAAGAGTAGGAGAGATAGAGGAAGATATCTTTTTTAATAATTCCAGCTCAAACATCTGTAATTATTTGAAGATACATACGTATTTATACATACGTACAGATACGAATATATGTATACACATATAAACAGTAACTTAAATATAAAACACAAGTCATGTTGTTAGAAGTATATTAATTTGTAAAGAAGCCTCGAATATCGTCACAGTTAGAGTGGATCAGTCTATTTTCAAAATGAAGGGGAGGAAACATATATTTAATACTAAGTATTAAATGTATGATTAAAATATGGTATAAATAAGTTGCCCTACTACTTTTAAATAAGTTCCCCTTACGCGCATATAATAGTCAAAACAAATTAATTCAGCTCTATACACCCGTATATACACTCCCGTTCATAAAAATTGAGCCAGTAAGTCACATTCTAAGCTGATATATTACTAAATATGTGTACAATATTACATACAGTAGCACTTAGAATGTTTCAGTTGGTTCAATTTTTATAAACGGGAGTGTATATATATTGAAGTACAATTCCTTGTCCTCCACTCACATCATATAAAAAAAATTTATAGTTTAAAAAATTAATAAAGGTTGAAAAATAATGATGTGGGTGTCCTCTGTTATAGACCGTGGTGTCTCAGAAACGGAGGTAAAACCCCATTATTATTATTATTATTATATATTGAAGTACAATAAATAAATAGTACACATTTTGATCAAGAACTCAATATATAAGATATTTAAACAATTTTATGTTTCTATTAGTTTTAAGTTTAAACTAATTTTAATCTAATGTTGGATTAAGCAATTCTGATTCAGGTTTGATATTTTGGATTGATCTTTGCGTATGAATTTTATAGACCTAATTTTTTTTTATATTATGTATTCAACATAATTTGTGTATATATATACATACATATACTATGTAATATATTATGTTATGTAAAGTATTACACAAACCTTTGAAATGCATTTCCCTCTTTTACTATCTGTGAAATTAATTTAATTTAAATTTTTCAGTCTATCTCTCTCTTCCACGCTTGAATCAAATTACTTTGAATAATTATTGTATTCTGTAGTATGGATCTGATTATTCTTATTAGAAAAAGAAACTTATTATTAATTTGTGCCTCTATAAGTCGAAAACTATTCAAAGTCGAGCTTTGTAATTCTAGCAGGTTTTGATTAGAAATAAATCAATCTCAAATTTAAAAAACTATACTGAAAGCCAATTTCTGTAGCACTTGTAAGAGTTACCAAAACACTTAACCTCCTGCCTATTACCGTACACTCCCGTTCATAAAAATTTAAACAGTAAGTCACATTCTTAGCGCATACTTAAAATGTGTCGACTGGTTTAACTTTTATGAGAGAGACTTTACATACAAGAATTTATCTCACAGCCAAAATGTTGACTCTAATCTCTGCTTTGCAAGCGTGGGGATTATTTCAAATACGTCAAAAGCGAGTCTGGTTCGCGCATTCATGTGACGTCCAACAACCATGTGAGTAACGAAAAACAGAAGATTTCCTTCTATCTGAAACTTGATGTCTGCCAACCCTGATAATATCAAAATTTTAGCTACAGAAACCTAACGTTCGGAGAGAGAACGGTGTTTTTCGCACATGTTGAGCTGTATCTTAGGTTACTAATTGGCCAGAAATATTTTTAGGATTCTTAATGAAAGCAAATAGTAGAAATTCCTCAAAGAATATAGAACAGGTTACAAAAAAGTGTTTCTTACTGTTGAAAAATATATGCCCTTCACCAAGACCAAAAAATTTGAAATTTCCTACCTCATAAACTGAATAACGCAACAAGAGTCACCTTGCAAGTGTTTGGTTTTTTTTTTCTTTTCAGTTGCTGAACTTTTAAAATTTGAATCAATAGTCATTTCTTGAATAAATGTTTCATAAATTAAGAATTTCGTGGGGTATGCTCATTGACAACCTCAAATTTACAGACAAAAATGTTTTTTTGAAAAACCTTTTTTTTTAAATAAACAAAATTTTCTTTAAACTTTTTTTCATGAACTGAATAGTTTCGCCATTATTTCAACTAACATTCAATAGTCCACGCATTGATAATCAACTCAGTATATACTGGATATTTAAGCATAAGTTATTATTTTCAGTCATTTTAATTTGATTTTTTAGTCTTAAAAAATTTATATTTTAAACAAATTTTAATGCAGGCTTTAACAAATAAAACCTATTTTGACAAAATGGAAACCCGACTTAACAAAAGATGCACTAAAAAGTAAAAAGTAAAGTCAGCATAGAGAAATTCACATAACTTTTGGACACCGCCTCCAAAAATAACAATAATTGTACATATATATTTAAAAATTTTTGCTTTGGTGAACTAAAATTGGCACAAGAATATGCAATTATTTTTTTACTTTTTAGTGCATCTTTTGTTAAGTCGGGTTTCCATTTTGTCAAAATAGGTTTTATTTCTCGCTTTTTAGTGACTTTGAAGTTCTATAACTGATTTTATTTGTCTAATTTTTAGTGAATTTTTTTATAACACTTTTTTTTTACCCGTTTTTTTTTTTTTTTATAATTTTTAGTGCATTTTTTTATAACAGATTTTCAGTTTTCTTTACAAGGAATTTGGTTTTTTTTTGGGGTCGGTTTTTTTTTTAAGGAAAAATTTTTTTTGAAGTCGGTTTTTAAAAAAATTTTCTTATTTTCCCATTATGAATGAGTATACTTTTTCAAAAAAAAAAAAAAATTTCGCAGAAATCGGTTATCACATATAAAATGAGGATTTTCCTCGATATTCCGGAGATCCCCTCATCAGAATGCGATTTGGTGACAATGGGACCAATCGGGAATCAAACCCTTTAAAACAAAAAAAAAAAATTCAAAATCGGTTCATAAATGACGGAGTTCTGAGGTAACAAACATAAAAAAAAAAAAAAAATACAGACGAATTGAGAACCATCCTCCTTTTTTGAAGTCGGGTTAAAAAGGAACATTTTTTGGTCATTAAATTTTTGTTCTATCTCTTACGGTTTCAAACCAGCCATGTCTGCGCAGTATGCAGTACTTGGAAACTGGGAGGTTATGGGTTCGAACCCTGACATCGGCAGTTTGTCAATTATAAAAATAAATAATAAAAGGGGCGGTTGATTGATTAAACTGTCGGCGTATGGACAAGAACGAAGTAACCGGCTATGCTTGAGAAGGTTTTCTGCAGTTTCCTTCACGAACTCCAGATGAATATCGGCATAGTTCTTATCATAGTCGGCTGCAGCCGCATATCGTACCAATTCCTAGTCTACTTACAAATTCCTTCCACTCCACTCACATCCCCACATCCTAAGGCATCACACACAAAATAAGAACTCTCTCTAGAACCCACACAGAAAATTTCGGCTCGTTATCTCTTTTCAGATGGGTGGGCAAACAGAAGGATATGCCAAAATGAACTAATTAGATCATTTTATAAACACCTACACCAAAAATGTTTTTCTACGATCAATCGTTACAAAGTGCGGACTAACATTAATATACTCTGGTATATATCATATATACCGCGTATAAAAAGTTTCGAGCTCGGGCCAGTCATATACAATATTAAATTCTCATTTAAAACACGAATGCCGATGATTGCCGACTGTCACATAATCGATTGTTACCTAAAAAACGGGACAGTCTAATCAGAAATTTATATTTATATCTCGCTATATATATTTTCTCATCGAAAATTATAAAAACGTTGAATCCTGTGTGTTTGAGAAAAAGTTGTTTTTGAGAAGGCTATGATGGTTTAAGTGTTACGTACAAACAACATAACATTTAATTAAACTACAGCGCCGCACGCTTTTATTATTATCATTATTTTTACATGTTAGTCCGTTACTTACAAATAAATGCGTATATTTATTTTTGAAAATATAAATTTTTGTCAGTTTGTACTTTCATTTTAAAATATTTGAAAAGAATCTCTTCAAGTATGTGAAACATGATTTTAAATAGATAGTGTATTTAAAAATTAAATGGGAACCTGTTTTTTTCGTGGATTTTAGTATTCAGAAAATAAAACTGCTACAATAACTAATATATATATATATATATATATATATATATATATTATATATATATATATATATATATATATATATATATATATATATATATATATATATATATATATATATATATATATATATATTATATATATATATATATATATATATATATATATATATATATATATATATATATATATATATATATATATATATATATATATATATATATATATATATATATATATATATATATATATATATATATTTACCTGTATATTCTTTAAGATTTGTATCCACTGTAATGCGTCGTTGTCCGTTGCCAGATTGCCGCCACATTGGCCGACGCGTTCCACTGATTGTTCACTGACAAAATATATATTAACTAGGTCTGTTTTAACTTTAAAATTAATATCATTTATTGAAGAAACAAGTTGATAAAATTTTGAAAAAATACACTACTATTGTTGTCAATAGTACTGTCGGCCACAAAAGTAACGCTCTTTTTAAAAGCTTATATTCATGATTTTTTTCTTATTCATTCCGTTTTTGGGGAAATGTTTCGAATAAGATTATATTTGGCATATTTATAATGAACAACTTTTATCCGAAGCATTTTTCCGAAAACCGAATTAATCAGGCACAAATCAATCTTATTTACTGAAAAACATACACTAGAGGTATTTTCTCGAATATTACCCGTGAAAGACATATCGAAAGAAATTCAGGAATTCAGGTAGATTTACTAATTATTTTAGAAAGAGATTGGCATTTTGTTTTTCAAGGTGCTCACAAATCTAGAAATCCTGGAGAGCCGGGAATAGTCATGGAATTTGTTTGACGATCCTGAAAATTAAACTGCGAGCGAGTTATTATGTACACTTATCTGTGTACTTTTTCTAAGTTCGGCAATATAAAACCACAGCGTGATTTTATATTGCCGAATTTCATTAAATATCTTATTTAATGAAATTGTAATTGACGAACCCTTGTATTTGTCTGGGGGACTTAACTAGAAAAACGCTCCAGCCCGGACGAAAGCATGAAACTTGTATATAAGTGAATCAAAGGGAGGTTCATTTTATTATAAGGAGTGTTTGTTTATCTATCCTATTTCATTATTTTCTGAGAAACCATAAAACTTATTAATTATTTTTCGTGGCGTGGTAATATGATATCCTTGCTTTTGATAATATAGATAAAGTTTTGGCCTTGCATTCTAAATAGAATCAAAGCTTTTTTTTATATTACAAACATATTAATTCTGTGAATAACAAGCTTGATGTTTCGCGGGTACTGAAAAACAATCTGTGATACTAATATTTCTGTAAATTGGACACCATATTTTACAGTTGATTTGTGCCTAATACATTCGGTATTCTAATAAGTGCTAAAATTAAGGTTGTAAAGACGCAGTTTGGTTGGCAGCGTAGAGACGTTTGTGAAAACAAGCTTTCCTCTTACGTTTTCTATAATTCTGAGTAGATTTACGGGTCATACGAGATGACATATGATTTGTAAATCCTAGTAGTGCTTCGCAAGCTCCTCACAATGACACCCGAAGAATCAATGTCCTAACTAAACGCGTTTCCACACTACACAAATTTATAACTTAACACAAGAAATGAAAGTTTGACCGGCCAACAATGTAATGAACGATTTTGATGTTTTCACGTCAAATAAATAATAGTTTTAAAAAACTAAAAAAACACGCTTTTATAGAAAATCCAACTAAAAAATAGAAAATAAAATTTAATAAATTTGGATTAAGTAAAGTGTAAATAAGAAACAAATGTATATTAATGGAAAAAAGCGGGGGGTGCATAGTGTCAATAGTTGTTCCATTAATATACATTTGTTTCTTATTTACACTTTTCTTAATCCAAATTTATTAAATTTTATTTTCTATTTTTTAGTTGGATTTTCTATAAAAGCGTGTTTTTTTAGTTTTTTTAAACTATTATTTATTTTTCATTTTTTAGTTGAATTTTCTATAAAAGCGTGTTTTTTAGTTTTTTAAACTATAATTTTTTAAACTATTATTTATTTTTTCAATACTTTTCAATAATAAGTATTTTTAATCAGGGACTTTTCAGAAGTTTCACTTCTACCGTGTGTGACTTGCACACACACATTTTTTTTTTTAAGTCAGTAACTTATCTGGGAAATTGATGAATCCTGGCTAATCTAATCAGGATAATCGGATATTTTAATCGAATTATTGCATTGTCATAGGACTTTGACACGTGTGCAAAATTTGAATTAAATCTGATCGTTCAAAGTAGGAGAAAATCGAGCCCAAAAGGGTCGGTTACATACATACATACATACAAACATACATACAGATGAAACTAATAAAAAGCGTATAAAAAGAGCGCTACTTTTGTGGCCATGTGTATTATATACAGGAATCCAAAAAAGAAACTGGGCAGTTGAAACAAACCTTATTTATAATGAAGTCTTTTCTTTTCAGTACTTAGTTTGTTGTTTGACACTATGTTACACAAAGTTGAAAGTTTAGTGAGCTTATAGGTGACCTTGTATTGGAGTCCATTGACCAATCTATATGCATCTCTGTTGAATGTACACTTTTGATATTGTATAACATATATATGTATATATATATAGATATCTCAATCTGGCCTGTATGTATACCTTATTACACTCTGTCTAAACATTCACATGCATGATATATATTTTTTTATTAAAACAACTTGTTTCACTTACTATCAATTGCACTTCTTATTTATCAGTGAAATAGTGAAATACTCTCTTTTCTATGTCAGTACAGATATGCTATGTTATCACACAGCAAAAGTTATTGTTGCGTAGTAGTAGAATGAATTATAATATTATGTGTGATCAATGTTTGCTCACAATGAAATACAGGACTACTAGTGACATTTCAATGTTACATTTATGCCCATTCCACCAACACGGTTCAATTTGTAGTTCACGTGAACTCGTTCAAATTTGAACTTAGTTTAAACCATGGTTTTTTTTTATCAAGTTTATGTTCAATTACTGACCTTACAGTTTGTGTACTATAAGTCTAATATTTTGTATCAATGAATACGATTGGAGCATAAGTGACCGCTTAAGGTTGTTGTGAAACTGGAAGGGGTAAGTGAGGGTGGGGAGTTTTTCCTATACTAAATGCATTGATATCTCATCCATTGCCAACTCTAAATAAGTAAAAATTTTTCAATTTAATCAAATAATTTAATTTTTGTAAAAAAAATATATATTTGTAAAAAAAAAAAATTTTGTTTAAAAATTAAATCCTAAATTTCATTTTTTCGAAGAGTTTTAATAATTAAAAATATGTTTTTATGTATTTCAAAAAAGTTGCATGGTGAAAAAACTAGATAAAAATAAATATAACTAAAAATAAAACTAGATTTAGAACATTTTTCGATCTACAAATTTAATTATCTCAGAAACCAAAAACAGAATTAATTTGAAATTTGGTTCGGGTATTTATAAGACTTTGATAATTATTATGACATTTTTTCATAACATAGATATAGATATAGATTTATGAGAGATATAGATTTTTGTATTCATGTTTTTACCGACGAGTCCATTTAAGCTATGTAAAAATCTCTTAAAAATCGTAACTTTAACATTTATTTACTCAAAAACTAAAAACAGGATCAACTTCAAATTTTGACAGGACATTCTTTATTATTGAAATAATAAGGTGTCAAATATTGAAAAACCTGTCATTAAATTGAATTTTCTTCACAACAACCTTACTATAGCAAAAATATGAAAATGTGTACTGTTTGATCTAAAAAATATATATATTCATTCCTATGGAGTTCAGAACTAATTAAATATTATTTTTATTGGGCTGATAATTTAATAAATTTAATTGATGCTCGATATCGTACAAATCTTCAAATAAATTTTTTTTTTTTAATTTCTGATTAATGTATATTATTATATTATTGCCCTCACCGATAATAATAAAATATTTGAATGCCATTATAAAAAATTTCTAGGACTATTTTGCATGTAATGTATAATATTATTATAAAAAACTATGACGTTTTTAGTCAATAGTGCAATCTATTGGTTGAATGCTGTTAAAAATCGTTAATCGTACAAAAATTGGCGTTCACGATGAACGTCGTTCATTTCATTGAAATTGTTCAACTCTTCTTGAACTTTTTTGGTGAAACACAAAATGTCGTTGATCAGAGTTTATATAAGATCATATTATGAAACTGTTTGGTGGAATCGTCTGAGTTCCTGTTAATTCGTTCAAATATTTAGCTCAGTTTGAACTTTGCTCAATTTATTTTCTTTTCCACCAAGTTCATCTTATATTATTTGAACTCCAAAAACAAGAGTCGGATTAAAAATTAAATGATCTATCTTACAATTGTTAATAACATATGTTTCTAAAAGCTTTTAATCTTGACCGTCAACGAATAAGTCGTTTCTGACAAATTTTAGTAGTTTTGTTGTTGTAAATATAAACTGAGATTTAGATGCGGTACTAGTTCATACAATCGAATTCCAACTTTACCGTAGATGTACTTCATATCCTTTGAACCTGCAGAAAATCAGGTTCCTGCAGAGTACAGAAAATCCTGCAGAGTACATCTGGAGCATTGTGAACGATTCAACAGCGGCTTTTATCGCCAAGAACTCGGGATCTAGACATAAATTTTTGAAAGTTTAGACAACCAAACATTCTTTAGGGAAGCTTCAACCATCGAACAACAAGCTGATTACGGCTGTTGATGAACATTACATACTAATATTTAGAGTCATCTTAATAAAATATATCTAAAGGTGTGAAAAGAACACCTAAATGCTTCAAGTTAATTGCTTAAATATCCAGCATGTACAAAGTTCATTATCAGTGTATGAACTGTTTATTTTACACATGTAGATGGATTAAAATATGAATTGTAGTGTATATATCAAGGTTACTAAATAAATATGTAATATACTCATACACATGCTTTTGTAATATATAAAACTTGTTTATTTTAAAAAAAGTAACATTTTTTGTATTTAAATTCTTACGGTTGTCAAGGTAGAGAATTTTCTTCATAGCGGGGAAAATAAATTAGGCGACTTCGCTCGATATTTCTTTTCGTTTTTTGAGTTACCGTGTTGACGGACGGATATGATAAGATTACAAAGTTGGGCCTCCATATATAATATCCTTATTATATTCAGGGTAAAAAAAGGAAAATTCTGGAAAGAAATGCGAAAACTATGAAACATTTCCTGATGGCATCGTAAACTAGGAAATTCGGATAGTTATTAATTTCGAGTTTCAACTGTAACATGTGCATCATACATATAAAATTGGTCATGCATGAATTGTTATGCACCAATGGTTCTATATAAAAAAAAAAATATAAATATTATTATATTCATTAATTTCGTTGGTTTGCTTTTTACATCACAAATTAACTGGATACTTAACTTCTAGTTATGATGTTTTATTTAAAGTCTTTGTTTATTTGTTTAAAACTTAACCAACAAAAATTTGTTTAGGTTGTAAGATTTACACAGAGCAGAATGTCAAATCGATAATCTTATCGCTGTTATTAGTGGTATTGCAAACAATCCAAAACCTTATAGCTCGTAGGTAGTTTAGTGCATGAACTATTATTTGAAAATAAAATTCGTCGAGTAGAATCTACGTAAACTAAGCGTATTTTGTCAGAGAAAAGAATCAAAATGAAATTAAGTTAACTATGACGATACACTTATTATTGTTTAAAGTATTAAAACATGAAAACTGTAAATAATTCTCTTATGGGGGTAGCAGAAAAAAAGCTCAGATAAATGATAATAAATTGTATTAAAAATTATTTTCTACAACTATGTTCATTAAATTTTTTCGATTTTATTAATATTAAGATTGATATACCTAATTTTGTGTTTTCCCCTTCTTCTAAGCCTCCCTTCCCGCTTGACCATATTTGCTCATTGCTGAGTTTAGCTCTTCAAATCAAAAGGCATGCCGCATACCAAATATCATTCCGATCAGACTAAAATTGCTTTTAGAGTGCGTACAGACTACAGACACATATTTTGACTGATATTGTATTTGACGTAATTTCTGTATTTGAAACGTCAAGTTCGTTAATAGAGGGCAATGGTAAGGAGCATGTAGTAAAATGAACATCAAGAGCAGAGGTGGGCGCAGGCGGCTCGCCGGAGTCGAACGGACTCTCCATAAGCTGGGTGAGAGTAAGTAATAAAGGTATGTTTTGAAGTAAGGCGGAACGATGTTTCAATACAGCTTGTCCTACTGATTATTGCCCAATAATTTATTCAATCAATTTTGAATTAGTTTTATAAAATATTTATTGTTTAAAAAATATCTTTTACAATATGGAGAGATACACCAAAAAAATATAATAATAACAATAATAATAATAACAATAATGATGATAGCAATAACAATAATTATAACAACAACAACTATATGTATTCCCACTTTATGTAAAATTTAACCATTTAAAAATTAGTAACAAATTACCAAGCGGTAAATCACCAGCCCCAAATTACCAGCCCAAAATTCCAGAGTATGTATTCAATGTATTGTATGTATTGTATACTTTGAATAATAGTGACCATAAAACCATGGTGACCATTATATTTTTTTCAGAAAATGTTTTAATTAAAAAAAGAAAATAATAATAATTGGTAGGTGCCCTATATTTACTATATCTCTCTTCCTACCTCTCACTCAGAGCTCAGTGCAGTCAAGGTCTGCCCACCTATGATCAAGAGTAATTCAAGTTTTTTGTATCATTTCTTTAAATGCTCCTTATCTGTTGACCGATGTTGTCTATTAAAGAACTTCACCTTTCAAATCCTGAAATCACGTCACATATAAGATTTCCTTACGATCTGACTAAAATTGTGGCTACCAGAACGCGTACAAGGACTTACTAAAACTCTCTAATAGAAGAATCGTATTAATTTTAAAATAATGCAGATAAATAGAATTCTTTGTACATTAATGTTTTTCATAATACATTATACTTATATATACGATAAATACCAGTATCGTTATTCATTGTGTGTTTCCATTAGTCCTTGGAACGTATTATAAAAGCCCCAATATGTACCCAATACACGCACTTCCTTTTAAATTTTATAATATGTTGTTAAAACACTACAAGGAATGATATGTTGTTATTCTTCAGATAATAATCAATAGTTTTTTATTTATAATTATTTTAAATAAAATTATTATGGTAACAGAACTTCTCAAAAATTTTTAATTTATATTAATCAATCTCATCCTTAATTGAATATGCTTTATTAAATAAAACAAATATTTGAGATTATCGTAATAGTAATTTTATTTTGACTATTATTATAATTTTATTCGGACGTATTGCCGCTGGCTATTAGCACCCCCTTGACACCGAAAATCGTCAAACTTCATTCCGTCCCGGTACCCCGTTGTGACCCGGGATCCCCTCACAGTTCCTTCATCAGAAAATATATAATATTTTAATATGCTTTGTTGTCTATCTGTATTCTACGAATCTTGTAAAAGGGATTTGAAATTTTGCACACGTGACAATGTCCCGTGACAATGCAAATTGGTGACAACCGAAGTCTGACAAGTAGACCTTTCTGTTTTTTACCGACCCCTAAAGAACAAGGAATTTGTATGTAGACTAGAAATTGGTAGGTTGTGCGACTGCGCCCGATTTTGATAGGAACCATGCCGATATTCATCTGGAATTTGTGAATGGAAACTGCAGGAAACCTTCACAAGCATAGCCGGCTACTTTCGTTTTTATCCATACGCTGACAGTTTAGTCAATTAACCGCCCCATTAATTTTTTAAAATAACTTAATGGACAAACTTATCATTATTCGGAATCCAACCAGCAACCTACCAGTTACGAGCGTCTTTGCCATCTCAGCCACTTGGACTGATGACAATCGATATTTGATTATGACAATCTAATATTGTTCATTATAGCAGCCAGAGATACTTCTGTCCTGATCATCGAATCTGCCGTCATCGATGGAGAAGATATTTATCTTTGAGTTCTTCTAATTCGTCTATCTTTCTTTTTTTTCAAAAACATATTTTTTGCAACTATTTCAACTCAAACATTACTGCAGATTAAAGAATCATACACGTTGTCTTGGTTATATTTTTATACAGCTGTGCATGTAGAGAAATGTACTGATAAGAAAGAAACTTAGTTGTTATATTTCTAGATTTCCAAATCAATGGTTTCAAGTTTAAAATACTCTGGAAAATGTATTCTCTTAGTATTTTCATGACCTATCCGCTGACAAAATACTTTGCTAAACTTATCGTAAATTGAGTAGTCAAATAATATTCTTAAATATATAATAGTCATATGTTATTATCAACAAAAAAATAACATTTTGATGTGTAGTATCTAATAATACTATCCGAGGGTAAACTTATAAATATCACCCTCTTCTAACTATTATCACTCGTATGCAAGAACCCTCTAATACACTTCGCACATATATACTTGACAATAAATAGTAATAATAATAGTTTATTGTCAAGTTCCCTTTATAATTTATATAATATAAAAGTTTAGATTTTTTTTTTATATATCACAAAATATAAATTACATTCTATAATAGAAGTAGTATTACATCTGGTCATATTATTTTTAGATATATTTGGTAGGGGATCCCGGGGCACAACGGGGTATCGGGACGGAATGAAGTTTGACGATTTTCGGTGTCAAGGGGGTGCTACTAGCCAGCGGCAATACGTAAAACTAGACCAACCTGTGGCTGTTCAACTACGACATGTTTGTTAGTCTTGTTTTCTTGGTCGTTGGTGCGTGATATTTTAGTTATGTGATTTTTTGTTCCTGGTACCCGATTCTGTATTTTAAGTGAGATTGCTCATTTCTCGCATTTTCATCTCACGTGAGTTTACTCGCCTGATTCTGTAAGGTTGTAGTGAAAATACGAAATTACTGGGTGAAATGATTTGGATCATAGATAATATATAGTAGTTATCTCTATGAATATAGTAGTCTTTGACATTGGCATCCGTGTGAAAATAAATAGCTTTGCTTTGATTGTTTAATTTTTCAATATTTCACTTTTTCAACATAAATGTGACTGATAAACAAAAGCAAATAATTTTAAATTTCATGCGCGCCGACCCCGACTTTGGACGAGATAGATAGATAACCAAAGAATGCATATATACATTCTTTGACATTACCATGAAGAATATTTATCTATTCTTCATGGACATTACCATTCGTTGTTTTAAGCCATCGATTATTTCTCTCTCTCTCTACTTCTTTCCTTTCTCTCTTGGAATTCACTTATACGTTATGAAATTCCTTGTCGAACAAACTCACGTAACATGGCTCACATTTTCTCTATGGTGAAAGTTACGGAATCGAGAGAGTGCTCACATTTAGTATTTTCACCAGGTTTCAGTTACAGAATCACTACCCTGTATTGTAACTTATGATGATCTTGTAACCAAGATAAGGTATACATACTTGTTTACATTACAACTACAGTTAGTACATGCATCGTGTCTCTGGGGCGTACCCCATTCGGCCGCAATGTTTCATAATGTTTTCTAGGAGACACAACTGACATCAGACTTGATAGGCCTTCAAGTAATAAAGAGGCACGTTTTACTACCATTGGGAGCTCTTGGTTGGCAACTGACAACAGTCTCTTCATTTCATTTTTCAGAGTCTCTTCATTTCTTTTTTCACTTGCGGGAATAGATAGCGAAGATGATGAGGCTGTCCTAGTGTACGAATTTTGTGCATAAACTTATTTTTTCTGCATTTCCACTAATTTTATATTCGTTTATAATAATCTGTCCTTACCACCTCGTTCTGCTCCGTGCCCGAGGCAGAATGGGGCAAATGACATAAAAAAAATATTGTTATTTTATTTTCTTACAATATTATTGTATTTTCGTGATTATTACATTATAATGTATATGTAGCGGTGTCCCTTCATCATTAAATTAATATTATAATTTTGTTCATCATTTTTATCTGCTGCATAACAACTATAACTTCCCTCTATTATCACGGGTGCTTTGAATGTTAACAACCTTGGTAATTTACATATTAAAATAATAACATTTCATAAATCAAATCAATAAAGATCAATTATATTTTTTTCATGTATTTATTATTTATTTAAATAATAATTATTTAATGTAACTAACATATTTACTTTACATATTCATAACAAAATTTGTAGCTCTCTTAATGAATGTTATTTGTATTTTTAAACCATATTTTCTACTTCGTATCCCGTTCTGCCCCGGGTTCCCCTATATAAAATTGTAAAACAACATTTATCTGATCAACATATTACGTGCACAACTGTATGATTCCCACAGTTATCATTTTTCTATATAGAACGGTAGTCGATAGTCCGTCCATATCCAATACCCAATCTTATGATAGATGTGTAAACCTATAACATGGATCAGTAGTTACATGGTCTCTTTCATTGAATTTGTACACTTTTTCCTGAATATAATAATTGATAATAAGTGAATGCTTGTGATCTGATTAAAGTTTTTTAATGGTTTGATAGATCGATATTATAGTTATTGCATTTTATATTTAACAACAATCAATGTTAACAACCAAAGTGTAGTAATTAAAATACATGTACAAGATTAATATTTTTTTTTTTAAATTCGTTACGCAAAAGCTGCTTCAACTTAGCTAATTTCCTTAGAATACATATTTGCAAGTCCAATTTTATTAATAAATGACATACGTCGAGTGGAGGAATGGGGGGGGGGGGGTATAAAGAAAGAAGAAAATACAAAATATAAAATACCTCTCTTAATATTAGAACAATCGAAAAATGCGTAAGGAATAAAGTTGTAGAAAATCAAATTTGCTACAATTCATCACCTTATCATATTTGCTCAAACTCTAATGTATACAGAGATATTAAGGAATTTAATTTTCAATCTTGAACCGTCAATATTTCTGTAAATATTAGTGTAACAGAAAAAATGATCAGAAATAAAATTACAGTAAAACGTAATACCTACAACTTTACTTCTTATAAATTTTTCGAATATTAAGGAAGATATGTCAAATTTTGTGTTTACCCCTCTCTCTAAACCCCCCCCCCTTTCCCCTTTGACCGCTTTAACCCATTAACGAACTTGACCTTTTGAATACCAAAACCGCATCAAATACCAAATTTCATTCCGATAGAATGAAAACTGTGTCCACTAGAGTGATTACAGACACATATATATATATGTATATATATATATATATATATATATATATATATATGTCCATAGATATATATATATATATATATATATATATATAAATTTTACAGATGGTGATTTTTGACATCTACTAGGTAGGATCGATGGACATTTGAAGAAATTTTTGCGAAATTTTGACTTCGGACGGGACCAGTAGCTCTATTTCCTTTCAGGAAATTCGCTAAAATTGAATAAAACATTGATACAAACAACCATACATTTAAGGTAGTCAGGCCGACCCTTGAGTTGTCAAACCAACAATCTATTTACGCTTGTTTTGAAAGTACCTGGGGCAAATCAATCAAACTTAATGGTAAAGTTCGTGTAACTCAAAATACACGAATTCTAACCACGTTAGAAGATTTCTTTAAATTAATTATTAATAAAATTATCCTCAAATAAAATAATAATAAAAAAATAAAAAATTATTAAAAATTAAAAAAATTATTTTAATAATAATTTAATTATTAATAATTTTAATTTTTATTAATAATTATTTATTTAATTTTAATTACACTGACGTTGCCAAACTTAATACTGTGACAATCTAAAATAAAAGTGGCTTTAGGACCATTTTTCGATTTATAAATTTAATTATCTCAGAAACCAAAAACAGGATTGTTTTGAAATTTGTTCCGGGTATTTATAAGACTTTGATAATTATTATGACAGTTTCATAAACCTAACATTTCTGGTGGTCGACATATAGATTTTTGTATTAATGTTTTTACCGCCGAGTCCATTTAAGCTATGTAAAAATCTCTTAAAAATCGTAACTTTAACATTTTTTTTACTCAAAAACTAAAAACAGGATTAAGTTCAAAATTGGACAGGATATTCTTTATTATTGAGATAATAAGCTGTCAAATTTTGAAGAACCTGCCATTAAATTGAATTTTCTTCATAACAACCTTAATAAAAATCCACTCATTGACTGACAGACAACCGCAGCCTATCTGATGGTTCTAGAACTTACATAACGTAGGTGAGCACTAAGAAAGGATTTTTGAAAATTCATCCCCTAAGGGGGTAAAATAAGAAATGAAAGTTTGTATGGGGATGTGCATCATTTTTGAAGTTAAAAACGTAGAAGTTTGCTTTTTACACTTGAGAAAAGTCGGATGGTTCCTGAGATGTTGCCAATGGGAAATTTAATAAAATAGTTAAAAAAAAAGTAATCACATAATATATACTTTGATTTGGTTAGTAAAGTAGTATTTTATTAAAGATTATTAAAATAATCAAAGAAAACTCTAGGTTTTTTGAAATTACATTTCAAATTTTGCCCCTATTCCTAGAACATTTGTTTGTATTTTATAAATACGCATTTCGACTACAATGTAGTCATCATCAGTATGAATTAGCTAATCGTAACTCTCTCTGGGATATGGATTCAGAGATATGTTGCTTGTTGCTAATTTGGTGCGTGTCTCACAATGATATTAAAAAAGTTCTTTTATTAAATGTCTTTTATACTATTTGAGGGTGGGTATGTTCTGACCTGAGGATTATTTGAGTTGACTGACTAACGGATTAGGTGTGTGAAGAGCGCCACCTATTTATTGGCGGTATTCCTTTGTGACCATTTGGCGTTGTTTTTGTCACTACAGTGAGGGTATCGAAGCTGACCTTGATATTCAGGTATTATATTATTTGCAAATGGTTTAATTTTATTAAATCAGAAATTGGAATTGGCCATTGTCTAAATTCATTATCTGTTTTCTCAATTTGTGTATGTAGATACTTTCGTATGCATCTAATTCTGTGGGGTTTTGTACCGATTTCAGTATTTTTAGATTCGATTTGTCAATTTTGTGGTTGTTCTCAATAACGTGCGCAGCTATACACGATTTTTCAGTTCTCCAAAATTTCACATGAGTCAGATGTTCTTTAATTCGAATTCCGATTTGGCGACGACTTTGAACAACATAAATTTTCGAACAGTTTTGACAACTAGAGAATTAAGGGACCACAACCTAAAAACATTTAAATAAAATAACAAATAGACCTTCCATAAGTTAAATTTCAAATTTTCCCCCAATTCCTAGAACAATTATTTGTATTTTATAAATACGTATTTTGACTACAAGGTAATCATCATCAGTATGAATTAGCTAATCGTAACTATATCTGGGATATGGAGTCAGAGATATGTTGCTCGTTGCTAATTTGGTGCGTCTCTCACGGTGAGTTACGATTAGCTAATTCATACTGATGATGACTACCTAGTAGTCGAAATACGTAATTTTTAAAATACAAATAGTTGTTCTAGGAATTGGGGCAAAATTAGAAATTTAATTTCAAAAAACCTAGAGTTCTCTTTGATTATTTTATTTAATAATCTTTATACATTTCATAAGGTTTTAAGCGCATGCTATTTTCGGACATTTTACAGTAAGATGAACAAAGACGTAAAAAACAAAGACAAATCGCGTTATTTGAAATGAAAAGGACTATCCAGGAATTATACAGAAATTTTAATGCCAACGGTGCTTCACTATAATTTAAATTTTATATAAAAATTTCCCCTTGTCATTGACAAAAAAAAAAACACTTTTTTAAATGCACATTGAAGTTCCACATTGAAGTGTAGTTCGTTTTGGCTGATTGCACATATATATTATGATGTACGCACCGTGGGTGGCAAGTACAGATGGGTGAGTCTAATGATCAAAGACATGCATGGATGTGCTTGGTGGTTTTTGTAGTGTATGCAACCAACGAATGAACGTAGTATACACTATACAGTACACTATACACTACGGACTACACCATTCAACACACTGGCTACAAAATATTATTCAACTTAAAACAACAAAAACTATCACTCCTAGTCTATAGGTCTATCTATACTCTATGTTGTTGCTATTACTCTCAACTTGAAAACATATTCTTATTTTGTATATATATATAATAGCAAATACATAGGTCATCAACCTGTAACAGGTTATATGTACACAATCCTTCCTACAAGTACAACGTAGGTTATATCATGCTATGTACACAACTATTTACAGGATACAAAAATCTGAAGTTCAACTGTAAACAAGTAACAAAGTAAAAACAAGAATTATTCATTAGTACCTATGTTGTATTTTTTTCTATGTTCTTCGAAGATTATTTTCTTTTACTTTAAATATTTACAGATTGCATTGCAACTATGTATTTTACACTCAGACCAACAAAATCGGTTAATTAACTTTTTTTTTAAATACTTGTATGTAGAAATAAAGCGTATGAGTATACGATATTTTTTCGTACATCAAATTATACTGCCTTGATTAGGTAAAAAGTAGTCATATTCATTTACTGCCTTTTTATTTATTTTGATGGTAATCGATTTTTCCGATCATTCTCTACATAACAATTACAAAAGGAATCATTAAGGATGTTCCAGCACTGTGTTATATAATTAGGACAAAAAACAGAATTGATTTTATTATAGCACAAATACATAAACATACATAGACAAATACACTGTTCACATGTACAAAATAATGTTATTTTGAAGAAAAATAATAATTTTAAATTTTTATATTTCGAAAACAAAACGGAAACACACGATTTTAAAAAAAAATTTATATACTAAATATTTAGCTTTACTCTCCTAGTTTTTTTTTAAATTCTGTCGAGTATTTTTTCTAATACAACAGATAATATTTGGGCGGGCATGAAGTTTTACATGCTTCTGATGTGAGAGAGTGAGAGAGAATGATTACTTTGTTATTAATTATCTCGCTTTCTAAACGGTAAAAAATTCTGAAAGTTCGGGATGTATTAGAAAACGTTATTTTTGGCCTGTGAAAAAAAATGAACAAAATCTGTCGAAAAATGGTGGTATGCTGGAACATCCTTAAGAATGTTATTTCAACAAGATAATAATTTTTTAAGTTAGTCAAATATTTCAAATTGGTTCCATTTCCTAAATATAAAAGCAGTAAATTCATTTTTCAAAGTAAAAATGCAGTATTTTTCAAACTGTACTGCTTTTATCCACTGAAAAGTATAATTACTGCTTTTTTACTATTTATTACCTGTTATTTTACTATTTATTACGATTATAGTTTGTCCAAATAATAATATTAGAGGTAAGTGTATGTTTGAAAGGACATTTTAATTTCTTAATTTTAACGATTAATATTTATTTTATGATCATAATATAGTTGGTACACTTTGTAAACTTTAAATGTAAACTTTGACATGTTTACACATTTCTAACCTTACTTATTTTTATTCTGCATTACGGCGTTTTAACTTTGACAAAATAATACATTATAAATAATAATAATAATAATAAAAACAGTGAATGTTTCATGTTTTCCAGAGTATAAATAAAGTAAATCACATGTTACTGCTTTTCGATTTACAACAGTTAAAGACAGATGATCTCTTATTTTAGGCATTTTGATTAATTGTGATCTGAAATCAGATTTAAATGACTTTTCATGAAGTCAAGTAATATATTATTAATCGTTCAATAATTATTATGGAAATAATATTATTAATTTAATTTAGAAATATCAAAAACTTAGATTTTCGTTTTCTCTGCTTATACTTTTTACACTTTACTGCCTTTTACCTAAGCACGACAGTTTAGGCTAATAGAGTTAAAGCTGATAAAATATGTATGAGTATTCATTCGAAATATGGAATACGAAATACGGAATGTGGTCTTGAAAGACGTGCGAAAGTTTCATATTCACACATAAACAATTGCAACATTTATAAACGAATAAAGAATGGGTTAAGTTTTTGGCAAATATCTCAAAAACTAAAAAAATGTTAGGGAAAATTTTAAAATTTAAAAAACGATTCTTAAAGAGGAAGAAATTTAAAAACAAAAATAGTTTCGTCTCCCGGAACTTGTAGGGAATATGCATGAAAATTTTTTTTCACATTTATTTTCAGAATACGAAAATACTGTTAATACTGTAATAATATTTTAAAACGAAATTAAAATCCGACAAATATCAAGGAAGCTATAAGCTTTTAAAGATTATTATCTGTCTCTTTCTTGCAAAAATACTAAAAACGGAGTTTTACGTGTATTTTAAATGGTGAAAGTGTAATATGACGTCACATAACATATCAAGAGGGCTATCACCCTCTTTGTCTAATCGGGAATTTCAATCATTCATATCTCGCTTATTTTTAAACTTATTTAAAAAGTAATTTTACCTTGATATTTGTCAAGTAAACATGCTTCGATTCAAGTGAAAAAAAATTTTCATGCATATTCCCTATTATTTATACTTTTAATCTAATACTCAAAATCGGCCGTAGCAAGTAAATAATTTTTTTATGATGTTAAATTATGCTATCACCTCAACACTCACTTTAGGGAAAAAATTCCGACGGAAATATTTTTTTTCGCCAGAAAATGATCCTATTGTTAATTAATTAACTGTTTTAAAGTTTTCATATATATAACATGTTAAACAAAAGCTACTAAAATTATTTCGAATCGGACAGACCTTATGACAATTTAATGAGATTATAACATTGCGATATTTTCATTTGTTATAATCTATAACATTAATATTAATAATAATAATAATAATAATGGTGTTTTACCTCCGTTTCTGAGACTCTACTATCTCAGCTTAGATTAATTATTTAAGCTGAGATTAATTATCTAAACAATAGTTAACATGCAAACTTCTTTGTGTGCTCATTTGAAAGATCAATTTTATTCTCTATAAAATCGTATTGAATGATAAATAACTCCTCTCCCAGCCATTATTTTTGATAATTTGATAAATGAATTATTTTTCTCTGTTTTTTTTTTTCAAAATTAACATCTTGCTAACTATACATCAGAATTGGTTCAAAATACATTATTGATTAACTATTGAAGACTACTTATATTCAAAGCTAACCAGTTAACTTAAAACATTTTGCCAATGAATACTGCATTTTTCACTATTGGTTTAAAATTAGCAGCAAGCAGACTATAATTTTTTTAGGAAGGTTCGTATGAGCTCGGCAAGTCTAATAGAATTGCGTTGGATTGGGGATTCCGAATAATCCAACTCAATATGGACCGTCAGTCTGTTTGTTACTAGTTTTTAGCCTATTTAACATGTTATTGAAATGTCTACATAAGATTATTACAGTATACGTATCTTGAAATATCTAGGTACTATACGTAACTGTTTTAAAATGTACTTAGATATTCAGATACACAAAATATCTAGATATATTTTAAGATTTCGTCACTGAATTTATACATTATACATATCCTGACTATAATGAAAATAAAGATTAAGACTAATTTATATATATATATATATATATAGTCTATTTTCAAATGCATTTCTAATAGGGAATTAATGTTAAATAAATAAATAAAATATTTACTATAAAACCATACATCCATACACATACTTAGCATCTGGGCTGCTTGTGTTATGATGTTGGTTTGATGTCATTTAAGAGTGGGGATTTAGTGATGCCCACTTAATTTATAATATTATTATTCATTACATATGCACACACACACACTAGTGACTACGGAGTACCCCACTATTTTTATTTCTTTATGAAGCATTGTATAGTTATATAGTAAATAATATTTAACATTGATTCTCTATTGGCAGAGCTGTCCAAAACAGACGGTACATATATAATACAATTAAAAAGTTTATTTAAAGAAAAAACATCGTTTTTGTGTCATGAGTATGACTAGGGCACCCGATCTTAAAAGAAGTCTGTTAATTTAATACAAAAATTGCGTGCATATCTTAACATATGTTATCGTTTATGTTCATAAATAAAAATATTTGTTTGTGGTATTGACAATGTATAAAAAACACACAACAATTCATTGCAAAAATATTACATAATAAAAAAAAAGAACACCTCTACGAGCGATGTGCAAAAAACAATAATAAAATATATCCATGACACCTGTCATTATTTACTGCTGCCAAATCGTGATCATAATTTATGTCTACAATGAAAAAAATAACAAAGCGAGTTTTTTTTTAACTCACAACAAACCAACATATCAATAATGAGTTCAATTATTGTTAGCGAGTTGTCATTCTTGAAAAAATTCAGTTATTCCGTTTGTACCGATGACACGATGGCACATGTGTTTGTACGCACTCTATCTTATTTGGTATGCAACGTGCTTTTAATATTTGGAAGATCAAGTTCGTCAAACGGTCAAAGGGAAAAATTGGCTTAGTGGTAGGGGAATACACAAATTGTGGAATATCTATCTTAGTAGTAATAGTAGTGGAGAGTTCGAGGCCCGACAAGTAGGCCTTTCTAGGCCTTTTTTCCGACCCCTTAAAGGGCAAAGGGAAAATGTATATAGACTAAGCATTGGTAGGTTGTGAGACTGCAGCCGACTTTGATAGGAACTATGAAAGGAATCTGCACAAATCCATTACGAGCATAACCGGTTTCTTTCGTCCTTATCAATAAGTCTACAGTTTAGTCAATTAACCGCCCACATTAATTAATTTTTTTAAATTAAATTAATTTAATTCACAAACTGTCGCCGTTGGGAATCGAACCAGCAACCTCCGATTTCCGAGTAGACCGCATTTAACAACTGGACCACACGGGTTGGTAATATCTATCTTAATATTAATACTAGGCAAAAATTAATCATAAGTAAAGTTGTAGAAAACATATTTTACTATAACTTATCATTTGATTATATATTCTCGAACTCTAATATTTACAGAAATATTTTAGAGTATAAGGTTCCAATACTTCTAATAATGCATATTACTAATGGCGCAATGGTTACTTAATGTGATATTCTTTATCATTTCTTTCTGTTAGAAAATTCGCTAGTCGACGTAGCTTTTACGTAAAGAATTTATTTTATAGAAAGGGTAACTGCGTACACTCCCGCTCATAATAATTGAACCACCAGTAAGTCACATTCTAGCGTATATATTACTATATATATGTATATTACATACAATAACACTTAGAATGTTTTTAGCGTTTCAATATTTGTGAATGGGAGTGTACATTAGTATGGGTAATTCATTTAGTATGGGCAAAAATTTGGATATATATATTCAGTGTTGGCTGAAAGTTGTAAACGAAGGATACCTCTTTCCGCGCCATTGAAGTTTGAGAAAGTGGATCTTTAAATGGAGAACTACACTAGGTATATTCATCATCGAGTATTAGAGTTCGTAAATCCCACTATCCCTAAAAAAAGATTTTCAGTTTACACCATACGTTGATTTACTTGTTTTGTGAGCCGTTCCTCGGATGCAGAAAATATACAGCAACAATATTATCAACTATGAAAATGTTAACTTTTTATCCAATTTTTCCCCAAATTGCATTATAACATTCCACCTAGATTAAGAATATTGCGCAAATTTAGGTTAATTTTATAGTACTTTTTTTTTTAAAGTCAATGGTTTTCGAAAAAGACCTATAAAACAGCAATTTTCCAAAAGGCGTAAACATAAACATAGGAAAAAGAGTCACTTTAGACGAGAAGAGGAAGCGCTCCAGGAGAGAGTGCATGTTGAAGCGACCAATAGAATGCAAGCACTTGCTTCCTCACGTCTCTCCTCTAAACAGCGACCACTCCGCTAACTTGTACTCCGTCCCATGATTCTACAACCTAGCTGCTGCGGCAATCAATAACAACTACCCCGTTCACTTGTACACTCCCGTTCATAAATATTGAACCAGTAAGTCACAATATATATATATATATATACTGTATGTAATATTATATATATATATATATATATATATATATATATATATATATATATATATATAGAATTTTTATTTTTAGCTTGTGGAATACACTGAGCTTACCGAATGAATAGTACTGAGCTGAATGTCATATTTCAATTTCACCAAATTTTCAAGAAAAAAGTTTACGTGTGAACTACCTTAATAATTTCTTCTTAGACGTATGTATGTACTATTGTGTAAACTCTAGTCTAAACCCTTTTATTAAAGTCACATTAAATCACATACATATATGTGGCCCTTTTTTTTTTTGAACAAAAAAATTATGTTTTCGACAGCTGATTGTATCTAACCTTTTTAAATAGACATTTAACAAAAAAGGGTAGATACAATCAGCTGTCGAAAACATAATTTTTTTGTTCAAAAAAAAAAAGGGCCACATATATGTATGTGATTTAATGTGACTTTAATAAAAGGGTTTAGACTAGAGTTTACACAATAGTACATACATACGTCTAAGAAGAAATTATTAAGGTAGTTCACACGTAAACTTTTTTCTTGAAAATTTGGTGAAATTGAAATATGACATTCAGCTCAGTACTATTCATTCGGTAAGCTCAGTGTATTCCACAAGCTAAAAATAAAAATTCTATCTTCAAAATTAACCGGCGTATCTTTCAAGTTGGTAACAATGCACAAACAACAGAAAGAATACAGGGAATTCCCCAAAAGTTCTGTATTATTTCAAATGAGTTGTCATGATTAAAGTTGTGTTGCAACCTATTTTATTTACATTCCGAAGGTGGAAGAATTTTTAGCTAGTTCAATACGAGGTTTGCTGGTCAGGGTCTGAGGGTCCCCTAAGCTTAGCCCTTCGTTTAGCCCTTCGGTAGCTACGCCACTGGCTCAAAGCTATTCACTCGGTAAGCTCAGTGTATTCCTCAAGTTAAAAGTAAAAATTCTATCTTCAAAAATAATAATCTCAAAAAGTGTATTGTGAATTTAACTAAAATTTTGAGACATTATGTTCAATATCGTAAAAGGAACAGATTCTCAGTGTTTGAAAAACTTAAGATGACTTTGCTTAAAATCGATTGATTCAAAACTTCTCTTATTAAACCAAGACTTCAAAAAATCGAATTTAAAAAAAAAAAAAAAAATATCTCAAATTAATTTTATAAAAAAATGATGCTGCGGATTTTTTAAAAAGATATTAATATTTATAGGAGATAATTTGCAACTGCGACATCAAAAATTATGATTATAATTCACTCTCAACGCAAGTTTTGCATAGGGCACTAGAATACTTTTACATAGAGTACTATGAGTCACAAGAGTAGCGCTAATTTTTCAAAATTTTTTAGTTGCTTTGTGCCTTATTTATTTGGTTATTGGGAAAATGTTTCGAATAAAACTTGTTACTATAATTATAATGAACATAAATGTGAAAGGTTTAAACACTATATATGTTTTATTAGACATATTCAATTAGCACAGTTGTAATAAGTATTTGTAATTAGCTGCAATAATAGTTGTTACTACTACCAAAACTTCTCAGGTAGCTCAAAGGTAGAACATTGATATCAAAGAATTTTAAGCTGTAACAAGTTTATCATACCATTTTATGTTTGCTTTGACTGCCATGATTGAACTACCTTAGTTATTTCTTTATGTGTTCTATAAATTTTAAATTCACACTGTTTTTTTTAACGATAATAATTTTTTACATCAATTTACATGTTTTTACTCATGTATAAGATGATCTATGAAAAATGATTAAAACTATTATGCCGGCAGTACACACTCGGCGAGGCAAGGCGAGGCAATAGGAGCACGAGAGTGTACTCACAACGCTCTGTCTACCTTATGCTGACTCGCGTCGCATCGCGTCGCCTACGCTCCATTAAAGTCGGTTTTTTTGGCACGAGACAAAGAAAGCGAGTGGGGAATACATTTGACACGAGCACGAAGGACACTATCGTCTACATTCGATTCAACTTTCAACCGCCATTTTTATATATTCAACTATCAACCGCTTTAAATTGTACCCATTAATCTTAATAATAAAACACATTTAAATAATAATTATTTTTAATAGTTTAACCTACTCCGTAATTTTTAATTTAAAAACGTCATTTTTCAGGTATATCAACGTAATTTCTGGCCAAGCCACGTTGACTAACTGATGAGAACTGTATTGCCGGCCGAACACTCGGCGAGTGTGTACACAGCTCCACTCGCGGCTCCTCGCCTTACGAATGTTTCGCCGAGTGTACACTACCGGCATTAGATCAATCAAGAAGTGCTCAGTTGTTGTTTCGTAGTAGATTTGCACAGTTTCTTTTGAAATCGGCTTGAGACAAATATCGAAAAATATTGTAATGATTTACTCCAAGTATGTGGTGTAACCGTAAAAAGGAACCAATATTTTAGCCTGGAAATTTTTGGGAATTTTTATTTGGGATATCTAAGAAATTGATTGATTATGAATGTTCGAATAATTAAAAAGTACGTTTTGAAAAATCGCATCCTATCATAATTTTTAACCCGACTTCAAAAAGAAGGATGGTTCTCAATTCGTCTGTATTTTTTTTTTAATGTTTGTCACCTCAGAACTTATCATTTATGAACCGATTTTGAATTTAAGGGGTTTGATTTCAGATTGGTCCCATTGTCACCAAATCGCATTCTGGTGAAGGGATCCCTGGAAATCGAGGAAAATCCTCATTTTGTATGTGATAACCGATTTTTTTTTTTTTGAAAGATATAAGATATTTATATAAGATATAAGAAAGGTATACTCATTCATAATGGAAAAATAAGAAAATTTTTTAAAAAACCGACTTCAAAAAAATTTTTTACAATAAAAAACCGACCCCAAAAAAAAAATTTTTACAAAAAAAAAAAACAAAATACATGTAAAAAAAAACTGAAAATCTGTTATGAAAAAATGCACTAAAAATTAAAAAAAAAAAAAAAAAACGGATAAAAAAAAAGTGTTATAAAGAAATGCACTAAAAGTTAGTAGGTCGTTTAGTTGGTCTACCCATATTTAGACAAATAAAATAAGTTATAGATCTTCAAAGTCACTAAAAAGCGAGAAATAAAACCTTTTCTTTTCAAAATGGAAACCCGACTTCAAAAATCAAATATTCTATAACAAAAAAAGCACTAAAAAGTAAAAAAATAATTGCATATTCTTGTGCCAATTTTAGTTCACCTCAGCAAAAATTTTTAAATATATATGTACAATTATTGTTATTTTTGGAGGCGGTGTCCAAAAGTTATGTTAATTTCTCTATGCTGACTCCAAAAATAACAATAATTGTACATATATATTTAAAAATTTTTGCTTAGGTGAACTAAAATTGGCACAAGAATATGCAATTATTTTTTTACTTTTTAGTGCATTTTTTGTTATAGAATATTTGATTTTTGAAGTCGGGTTTCCATTTTGTCAAAATAGGTTTTATTAAAAGTTAAGTTGTCCTGATAGAACTTACCTTAAAATTTAAAGTAGAAGAGAGAAATCTATCATTGAAACTAAATTAATAATCCTTGTTCCTCTTTTTCAAAGTTTACTAGAATGAACAAAGGTTAGATTAATAACGGCTACCATACTGTCGAATCTTAAATATTTCCAATCGCGTTTCATGTTTATCAAAGATCATAGAGAATTCAAAAAATGTTACAGAGGAAGGACCGATAGACCGATAATATAACCTGAAAAAGTTATTTTTTTATCGATCACGAAAAATTATGCCTCTGTGTAAAGTTACTGCCTATAATTGATCACTTTGTATTTAAATATTCGAATATACTTTAAAAGACATGAAAATGTTTTGTAAATACGCAACAAGTATTTAACACCTGGCAATCATTTTAAATATATTTAGTAGACATTAAATGCGCACATATGTATGTCATTTTATTTATATTTTAAATATGTGTAATATTAGGTCATTGAGAAACTTAAGGTTGTTGGTGTTATAGAAGAGTATTAAGATTAATTCATGATTTGTGGATATTTGTTCTCCAATATTTAAGGTCGTTCATTTGTGGCAGTCAAAGCAATAGGTATAAAATATAGAATAATAAACTTACTTATTACAGCTATATGCCAATTGAACATTATAATATTTCAATTTATTTATTTATTAACTTCAACTTAACAAATAAAACCTATTTTGACAAAATGGAAACCCGACTTCAAAAATCAAATATTCTATAACAAAAAATGCACTAAAAAGTAAAAAAATAATTGCATATTCTTGTGCCAATTTTAGTTCACATAAGCAAAAATTTTTAAATATATATGTACAATTATTGTTATTTTTGGAGTCGGTGTCAGCATGGAGAAATTCACATAACTTTTGGACACCGCCTCCTACTAAATATGGGTAGACCTACTAAACGACCAACTAATTTTTAGTGCATTTTTTTATAACTTTTTTTTTATCCGTTTTTTTTTTTTTTAAATTTTTAGTGCGTTTTTTTATAACAGATTTTCAATTTTTATTACAAGCATTTTGTCTTTTTTTTGTAAAAATTTTTTTTTTGGGGTCGGTTTTTTTTTTAAAAATTTTCTTATTTTCTCATTATGAATGAGTATACCCTTTCAAAAAAAAAAAAATTTCGCAGCAATCGGTTATCACATATAAAATGAGGATTTTCCTCGATTTCCCGGGGATTCCCTCATCAGAATACGATTTGGTGACAATGGGACCAATGGGAAACCAAACCCTTTAAAACAACCTGGTCTGGTCTGAACTCTATTTCACTAAATCTGATTCTAATGCAAATAATTTATTTAACGCCTGTCTTTCAAACTCTAATTTTAACACTTTTTATCTCAAGAAATATTTCAAGAAAGTGAAATTTTATATTCCATACTATGTTAGAAACTGTTTATAGAGGTAATATATTTTCTATTATACAATAGTTAGTATATAGAAGTAAAACTATTAATAAAATTATGATAATTGGAAATATTTTAATTAGAACAAATACAATTATCACTTTATAAATATCTAATAATTTTTTAATTAAAACATGTAATACATTTTAAATGCAAGTTAAAACAAGTGAAAATAACAACTAACTGAGTTAATTGCTTAAATATCCGGTATAATCCTGTATTTATGAAAATAATTTCAAACAAAAGTTGTTTATTTTAAAAAAAGGAATGTTTTTAGTTTTTAAATTATTGTTCTATCTCTTACGGTTTCAAAGATGGGCAGTTTTGTTCATTTTTCACAATCATGGTCCGATTTTGCCCATTCAAACGAACTTGACCTTCATTTTTAGCTCTAGAACGTATACACAAAATTTCAGATCGTTATTTCTTTTCGTTTTTGAGTTATCGTGTTCACGGACAGACGGGCGGACGGATATACGGAAATGACCGAATTAGGTCAGTTTTGAACACATGTCTGCGATCAATATTTTCAAGCGTTACAAAGTCGAGATTAAACTTAATATATCTTGTATATTTACATATACCGGGTATAAAAGAAACTTACAGAAATCATTATACCGAAGTCATGAATATTAGTACTAGTTTGATACACTTGCTGGTGGCGTGAGTTAACAGGTGAATCTGATAGATCTTATACATAATAAATACCTATATGTGATGTGTATTAACTTTTTTATTCAATATATTCATCTCTTTTTTCTCCTATCTTTGTTCTTATGCATAAACTTGTATAATGAGTGGTCATGGCGACCGTCCGTCACACCATGTCCGTTTGTTATGTTATTCAACTCGGAACAAAGACAAACGACTCACACTTAAAATACCATCTGTATTTTATTTTTAGTGTTGTTTATGACCAAAGTTTGAAATTTTATCAATCTTAATATTGTAATATAGCCATTGTAAAATGTTTTAGGCAAAGTTAGGTTTAATATAACTTTTAAAGTATCCAAGATGTTTATTATAGTTATTGTGCTTTTGCTATATTCTCAGAAGGACTATGTAGCAATCAATTTTATCTAATGGAGAAAGTAGCGAAAACGTGATTTATATTACCGACATCTTAAGTTTGTCAACGCTGTGCTAATTGACAACTGTTATATATTTAGAAACTATTAATATTCTAGGTTATATTCTAGGTTATTCTAGCATTTACGAGTATTTAGATTAATTATGTTAGTTTAAATTTTAATTTTTTTTAACATAATTATTAAACAATCGTGAAGATTTCATTAATTATTTAATTTTAACTTGTGCCAACGTTCCCAAACTTTTGAACACTTTTTGTGAATTTTTCCAAAACTGTAAATTGAATTTTTTTGAAACGTACCTATAGAATAAATTCATTAAACTATAGCGAATAAAATCTATAAGTTTTTACCTTTTATGTATATCTCGTTTAGAACGACATTCCATCTATTCTTCCATGCTAAAAAGTAAAAATCCTATCTTTAAAATTAATTATCTCAAAAAGTGTAGAGTGAATTTAACTCAAATTTTGAGAGATAATGTTCTGACTTTTTTTTTTAAAAAAGAAATGATTTTTTCCATAATTTATCCATTTCGGCGGATATTTGATTATTCGGAATGAGTCCTTTCCCAATTAATCTGGATAGTTCTAGGAGTTCTACTGGACTTAATTTTAAAATTCAACGAGTATATTCAAACTAATAGAAAGATTTAAAACTGTACTTCCTCATCAAGCCGCCCAAGCAATTGAGATAGTCGGTCTTTAATAAATCTGAACATGACTAGAATCATTAGGGTTGGTAGTAGGTCATTAATATTAAAATATCTTTTGGATAACTCTGCCAAAGCTTTACCATTTGTAATAGATTTGTTCGACGCACTATTCTTGAGTTAAACTTTATAAGGCATTTGTTTTTTTTATATAATAGAAAATTTTTCTCATTTTATTAAAAATTTTGTACAAAAATCTCTACTTTGATTGCGAATATCTCGCTTCAAAATCGTTCAAAAAACTTGATTATTTTAAAAATATATTAAAGGAACGCCCCTTTTGGAGTCGATAGTGTCTACTGAATTATTTAACTTTTTGTGTGTGTTTCCTGGCGCTTCCGCTATCAGAATTAAAATGTTATTTTGCTTATATCAGAATTAAATGTTATATTAAGTGAATATGACCTCAATCGGCAAGTCGTTCAGAAGTTACACGAACACGAAGGGTTATTTCACACCAACCCGACAGTTGTATAAACAACATTTAGCCGACCACGACCCATACTTAGATCTATTCACATATACCCGACTAGCAACACGGCATGCCGGACCGACTCGACCATCTCCACATTTTGTCAATTTTTCCTCAGCTTACGAACATGGAGCGAGATCAGTTAATAAGAAAGTATGCTTATGACAAGTTTTGTCCCAACTTAAGTAATAAGTGTTCTATACCAAGTGTCTCCATAATAAAAATTAATTTCCAAAAATATGAGCACACTACTATTTTTTAAATTAAATTTAAAAAACATAATTGTTTTTCTACTGCTTATTGCACTGGAAGAAGGCAAAATGCAGAGAAGTGTACGAACTTACCGGTGTCGGGTGGATATGAAGCGCTCCATTTGTTTAAACTCCCACTACACTGGCTCAGCTAGACTCAAACGACACAACAGTCGGACAACCACGTAGGGGCTCGACAACTCCTAGTGCTGTGGCTGACTGTCATTTTGTTTGAGTCTAGCTGGGTCAATGTAGTGGGAATTTAAATAAATGGAGTGCTTCACATTCAAGAAGTTGTCGGGCCTCTCGTGGCTGTCCGACAGTCGTCTGTCGGTTACGAATGTGAAACGACTACAACACGGTGTCGGTCGAATGTGAAACATATTATTTCTTTTAAACCCTTGTGTCGGGTTGATGTGAAATAGTCAGACGCACGAACGATTATAATTTATATAATATAAAGATAATCCTTTACTTCCCTACTACAAATACTCGTCAATGGTAAATGCTAACAAAAATGATTTTATATTTTCGAACACACGATACCAGTATTTCTTTTTATGTTTTTACCTATTACACGCATACATACATATTCATCCATTTCTCTCTTCTCTACTTGTTTCTCTTGTCTTGTATAATAAATACACAAAGTGTATGTTGTTTGTACGGTAAATGAAATCAACAGTTTCATTTTACTTTTGGTATATTCACTTTTTTTTAATATTATGCGATTCACATACTAAATTTAACCGGTACCTATATTTAATTATATGTATTACTTAAACAATCGTAATTTATGTCATATATTTATTTAAATTATTCAAGTATTCTTATGTTTATTTAACGATAAATTAATAACAGAAGATATTATATTCAATTATCGACGCTTTGAATGTTTATTACTCCGATTGATCAGAATAATGTATGCGGTATAGTTAGTTCGTAAGAAAATTTACTTTTTAACATGTCAAACTGTTACATTATAAACAAAATATTTAGGTGTGGAAAGTTTGTCTTCAGAATATATCTTGAAGAATCGACCATAAATGATTTTAGAAGTTATGGGTCTTTAGGCACATTATGGCAAAAAGATAATCTTATTTTAACATAAGCGTGCACGCCGTCAGATTAAAATGACACCTTAAGAATGTTCCAGCATACCACCACTTTTCGATAGATTTTGCTCATTTTTTTTTACATGCTAAAAATAATATTTTCAAAGTTATCATTCTCTCTCACTCTCTCTCATTAGAAGCATGCAAAATTTCATGCCAGCCCAACTATTATCTATTGTATTAAAAAAAATACTCGACAGAATTTAAAAAAAAAACTAGAATAGTAAAGATAAATATTTATTAAATAAATTTTTTTTTTAAATCGCATTTCACCGTTTTGTTTTCGAAATATAAAAGTTAAAAATTTTTTTTTCGAAATAACATTATTTTGTATATGTGAACAGTATTTGTTCTATAATAAAATCAAACTGGTTTTTTGTCCTGATTTTATAACACAGTGCTGGAACATCCTTAAGACGTTACATATATTTTTAGTAAAAGACGGTACTATTATGCAACCATACAATAGGTTATATTTTCGGTAATGGATGGCTCTGATAGTTTATTTACAGCGACGATGATTTGCTGGTTTTCAATAAATTATTATTTAAGCACCATTGTAATAAAAAAAAAGTTAATTGGGTCGAAATATGCTTCTATTAAATTTGTTCTTTAGTTTTTCTAAACATGTTTCAACCAAAAGTTATGGTCGTTTTTAAGTCGAAAAATGATCAAAATTAGTAATTGGTTAATATTTGAACAACGACCATACCGTGATTTAAAAAAAAGGTTCTTTTGTTTGAACTCTAAAGGTAAACATAATTTGTAAATACTCGTATGAAGTAAAAAAAAATCGAATAAATGCAATTTTGGGGATTATTACAAATCGCCAAAGTTTTTTTTTGTTCAAATCTGCATGAGCAAAAATTGTAATTTTCAAATCTGAAAATTACAACTTAAGCCACTCTGGTTACAAACAACTAGAGCTTTGAAATTCTGCACACTTATATAAGTCATGGAATTGGAAAATATTCCCTAAAATAGGAATTTGGTGGAAATGTTGTTAAATATTGGAAAGCAGTGAAAGCAATAGGAAATTAAAATGAGGTTTTAATTTTAAAATAAAAAAATTTTAAAGAAATTTTTGATACAATAGACTAAAAAGTAGAAAATAATAAACATACCAATTTTTTTCGTTCTATCCCTCAATTTCATAAATCAAGGAGCATAGATCATGATGGTGTAATTATAGCTACGGAGCCTAAAATGATGTGGCGAATAAAATAAAACGATGTGATTAAAATGATGTGATGAAGCTACAAACCCTATGTCTTGACAAAGGGATTTGTAGTTCGTGAATATCTAATTCTAGAGTGTTGAAGTTTAAGAACAGTCCCTAAGCATCTGGATTTTGTTGTAAGCTATTGGACTAATACTGTAGTAGAGTGATAAGACGCTTCAGTTCCCTTTTCTGCTCAAATTCATTATTTGTTTTTATAAGTAATAAAAATAATATTTCGTAAATAGAGACTGTGTAATATTTGTTTATTGTTATACAAAATGAACCAAATACCCATATGTCTTTACTTTACAATCTGCAGATAATAAAAATATCCTTAAGTATTTAACATTTTAACTTAACATTCATAAAGTCGGAACTTTACAATAATTATCCTAATATTTGAAAATAAATAAGTATACCTAGGTAGTACCATAAAAGTAATATTTATTTCTTTTTGAATATTGAAACGACAATTTTTTTAAATAGTGCATTCAGCTGCAATGCTATTTAAACTCATCAATTTTTTTAACAAGAAACTGAAAAACTTTACTTCAACACAGAAACGAACATTCTGCTATAAAGTTTGAACGATAAAAACTTATTTTAAGCTATAGTTAATCAAAAAATATAACTTGGAAACAGAATTAAAAATACGCAATAGACTTACGCCTAGATACCGGTATTCGATTTCCTCGTCAGTAGGAAAATTCCGCGTAACACATTAAAGAAATAAAATTAAGCCTTGAGAAAAAACAAAGTTTTAAACACACCAAATGAACCTTTAACATGTTCAACGAATAAGTCATTTAGTTATTCGAACTAAATGCTCTGAAAGAGGGTTTCTCAATGCTCACTGCTGCAAAATCACTTGAATACGGTCTTTTTTCCTCAAAACGATTTGAAAAATTTGAGTTGTTCTACTGTATTAAAATATAATTATTTTTTATATAATGGACCTTTTCTCAATAATATTGTAGCAAAACACTTGTATGATTGTATTAGCTTCAAGTATCAATGTTGTTTGATACCACGTTATCAAGCTTCAAGTCAATCGATTTTTGTTTCACTCGTTAGCAATCGAGTAATTTTTATCTTGTTTACTTGCACATGTATTTTACCTGAATAATTTTTATACCTGTTTATGTCAGTTAGTGTTAGAATATGAATATAAAACATATTTGCAAATTTTTGTAGTTTGTATCTAGTAAATACTAAACCAGATTAGATTACAGAGAAGTACTTTTTCGATTTGAGAAGTACATATTTTTTGATAAATTAAAATCAAATACATACTTGATAACTTTAAAAACAAAATTAGAACTATTAAACAAATGAAACTGAGTTAATTTCTTAAATGCCCGGCATATACTGAGTTCATTATCAATTCGTGAACAATTTATTTTAGTTTTTGAGTTGAAATTGTGGCAAAACTATTCAGTTTACTGTTTTAAAGATGGATATTTTTTCCACTGGTGGGGTGACCGTTCCAATTTTTCCTGTTCACAGAATTAACCTCATTTTTTAGTTCTAGAACACAAAAAGTTTTAGTTCGTTAAAAATTTTAATTTGTGAAAGCACGAATTTAACAAAATGCATGAGTATCATGCTCCATTAGCGGCTTCACACGCGTGGTTTATTGAGACAGATACAGTCAGTGACCAAAAGTGGTGTATATTATACAAATGTTTGTAGCCAATAGGGAATATGCATGAAAATTTTTTTTCACTTGAATTGAAGCATGTTTACTTGACAAATATCAAGGTAAAATTACTTTTTAAATAACTTTAAAAATAAGCGAGATATGAATGATTGAAATTCTCGATTAGACAAAGAGGGTGATAGCCCTCTTGATATGTTATGTGACGTCATATTACACTTTCACCATTTAAAATACACGTAAAACTCCGTTTTTAGTATTTTTGCAAGAAAGAGACGGATAATAATCTTTAAAAGCTTATAGCTTCCTTGATATTTGTCGGATTTTAATTTCGTTTTTAAATATTATTACAGTATTAACAGTATTTTCATATTCTGAAAATAAATGTGAAAAAAAATTTTCATGCATATTCCCTATTAGTGTCGAAACTATTCGCTTTTCAAAAAAGTGTTTGGTACATAAGTTTTTTGAAATTTTATAAGGAACAACTTTCGTTCGAAATATTTTTCGAAACCCGAATAGTTTTGGCACAAATCTTCTACAAACATTTGCATAATATACTATATACACCACTTTTGGTCACTGATTGTACTTATATCATACTACAATCGAAAGCCCATTAAAAAAATTCCAAAACACGTGTCTAATTATTTAATTATTAGATAACATTCCAAGTTCCAAGTTAATAGCAGCTCTCTAATTATATTTCAACACCTCATTTTATTCTTTTATGAGTTGAATATTCTTTCCTTCTTTTCATCCTCATGACTTTGTAAGGACCATTAAATTCCATAAGTTTGATTTGCATTTGACGGTTTTTTTATAATAATTTTGAGCTAATATATGTTTTATTTTATGATTTCAGTGGTGTGGCACAGCTAAGTTGTACGGATTGCTCAGCATGTAGTGGAAGCAGTACCGCATCAAGTGATATAACTGATCCAGGATCACCATATAGTACATCATCAAGTCATGGTGAAGATTCAACACCTGGACCAATATCATCATCGACAACAACGACAACAACAAATACAAGAAGTTCAACAACTCAACAACTTATACAAACAAGAAAAATAACTCAATTATCACAGCAGAGTGAATTGAAAGTAGATAATAAAATGCCACCACATGAATCAAATTGTCAAAGCCCACCACCACCGGAAACAACACCATCACCTAAAAAACAACCATGGCCCTGGGATGTAAATAAAGTCCTATTAAAGTCACAGACTACAAAAAATAATAATAATGAACGTAGTATGGAATTAGAAAGAGTATCGCCATCAAATTTATTGAAACGTGCTACGACTGCCACCAAAAATACGCACACTAACACAAAACGACTGAAAACAATCGCTGAAAAAACTAGTAAACAAAAAACAAATGAAATAAAGCAATTAAATATATCCAATAATAATACTCGAAAAATATTAGGTAAATCAATAGCAACATTATGTCCAATACTGCCAAAACCAGCTCCATTCCAAAATATATTATGTACAAGTATTAGCCCAACACTGCCGACAAGTAATGCAAATCCACCACGTACACATACTGCACCCTCTAGATGTACAGCAAACAATAATAAAAATAATTTTACCCCAAATACAACCCTGATCACAACAAATACAATAAATAATCCTAAAGTACAATCCCAACAATCTATACGAGATGGACCAATCACAAAGATTATTACAAAAACACAAACACGTGGTAGTAGTGGGGTGATTAATTCTTCAGAGTATGTATCGAACTTACTGACAGGTACACCTCAACAACAAGGTAAAATAACGGAATATTTTAAAGCCCAAATAAAACCACCCACAATAAATACAATGAAAAAGGATATTCACAAAAGTAACACTACCACGTTAAAACCAAAAACGACTAAACGTATGCAGAAAAATGCAAGTGTTGTTAGTAATAACAAAATTGAATTAGTAAAAAATCAAACGGCGGGTGATTTAAAAAAGTATTTAGGATTGTTATCAGGTAATTTTAATGGCGAATGTGATAACACACCATCTGAAGTATATCGAAAAATAGATGTGAGGACGTTATCATTACATCAGAATCATATACAAGCTGTCAAAATGGATACAAAATTAAATGGTAAAGTAAATCCAGTTGTTTCATTAACACGAAAAATCTTACCAAAACCAATAACCACGACACCGCCAGCTTCGTCATCATCTCAAAAGAAAGCACAAGCAGATGTTCCAAATAAAAATGGTATGAAATTGGCAACATTGCGTTTACAGGATGTAAAATCAACAATTCAATCAAATAATAAGAAAAATGGTGTTATTAAATCAACAACAACATTAGCAACAAATTCAACAACAATAATGCCAACAATTGTAATACCAACGAATATAAATACAGCGTTACCAACAGTCGTAACACCAAAATTAGTATCAACAGCTTCAACAACATTACAGTGTCCTCCACTTGTGAAATTAAATGGTAGTTTTATTCCAATTGTAAAATTAAATGCTGTACCAGTAAAAGTAAATTCTAATTCTAATAATAATGCTGTGATTCAATCGTCAACTGTTGTTACCGAAACAAAAGTGAATAATAATTTAAATAATAATAATAATTTACAATGTTTACGAATAGAAACTGGTTGTCCAACAGTTGTTCCACTATTAAAACAAAAGTGTTCACCTAATAATAATTTAATATCGGAAACAACAACATTCAATGATATAACGGCGCACAAACAACAATTATCATCACCAAAAAGTATTGTACTTGAAACAATTCAACAAAAGAAATCCAAAGCCTTAGAGAATAACAATACGGCCAATGAATTGCCTTGTAAAACTGAATTAAACTTAAGTAATAATAATAGTTTTACACCATCGATTATATTAGATAAAAATATTAATTTGTTACAAGTGACAACTACCCCCTCCATACTACATAATAACAATGTTCAATTTTCAACGATTGAATCTCAAAAATCTCCAATATTATCACAACCAAAAACTATACGATTTCCACCCCGTCAAATAGATACAAGTAGCGAAGAACGGAGATTGGATGGAAAATGTCAATGGTCTGAATGCCATGCGAAATTTGAGACCAGTGGAGCGTTATTAGAACATTTACAGGTATGTTGCTTTTTGTTTGTATACCTTGAACCATCATTGGACAAATTAATAAAATTTTTCTGCTAGGGTCAATGGGACCTATTTCAGAGCAACGATATCATGCTCTACAAGGACCTGCACACTATCAATATTAATGATCAGTAAAACGTCTTCATATTATTGATCAATAATATTGGCCGTGTGTGGAATGCCAATAAAAGAGGGTACCAAATATTGATAGTCCACGGGCCTCTTACACTAGTTATAAAATACAATGCAATTTATTGACAGTGCAGTAAAACAATTAAATAAGACACAGTATGATATTTATAACACATTATTGATTATGGTTAAGTATTAATAACCGAACCCGAATCAATTTAGCAAATTGTTTCCACTTTTTTCTTCTTTGATAGACCATGATGAGACCTTTTAAAACCTCTTCCTAACTTTGCGTACATCAAAATCTATATAGTAACAAAACAATGCACTGCTTAAAAATACGAAGGGTGGTTCAATAAAACGATTAAACTAAAACAGACGCTTTCATTCGTAGATAACGCACTAAAATTAGATAACGCAATTCATTGTTAAAGCATAGTGCCCCATTTTCTCTATTTTGCTAAATTTTTGGCTAAACTATTGACGCTATATTTCCTACAAAATTGGTCCCAACAACTTTTTCAGTAAACGGTTGGGGGGATATCAAGGAAACAAATTTTCTTACGCCTGTAAAAAAATGCAGGGGAGGGGCTGGTTGTCCCAAAATGGGTTCCGCAGTTGAGGATTAACCCTTCTTCCGATCCCATAAGGTCCAATCGACGTGAAAATTATGTTAAAACTAAACTCTAAATGCATTGCACTATGAACCCAAGTGATGTATTTAGCAAGTTGGGCATATAACTGTTATTAGCGAATTTCCTCCAAAGGAAATGCAGCTATTGTTTTTGCACCAATGTTGGAATTTCGTAAAAATTTCTTCAAATGTCCATCGATCCTACCTATTAGATGTGAAAAATCACTATCGCTAAATTCCCCTCACTCTAAACCCCATTTCCCCTCGTCCGATTTTATCCATTTGAACTTTATCTTTAGAATACCAAAAGCGCCTCAAATACCAAATTTCATTCCAATCGGAATAAAACTGTGACCGCTAGAGAGTCCACAGACACATAAAAAATATTTGAAAGATCGAAAAATTTATCAGGAGTTAAGTTGTAGGTACTAAGTTTTACTGTATTTTAGTTTCTTATCATTTTTCTGTTACACTAATGTTTACAGAAATATTTACAATTAAAGATTGAAAGTTAAAATTCTAAATATCTCTGTTCACATTAGAGTTTGAGAAAAATGATCAGGTAATGAATTAGGGTAGCAAACTTGATTTTCTACAACTTTACTCCTTATACATTTTTCGATTATTCTAATATTAAGAGAGATATTTTATATTTTGTGTTTGTTTGACACGAATACATAAAATATATTTTATTGTAAAAAACTTAAAAAAAAAATTCAACCGACTTCAAAAAACACAAAAACTCATTACACCAAAAAGCTAAAAACAACAATATACAGATTTAATTCAAAAGACAATTCTTGTCCAAACCTATTTCGTATAATTTTTGTAGCCAGTATATGTAAATGTATAAGGTATATTAAGTTTGATCCCGACTTTTTGATCCTGATATTTTTTTTAAAAATATTTATCGTAGAGATGAATGTTTGGTATGTGTGCATAAAATTCGGCCATTTTCACATGTCCGTCTGCCTGCCTGTGGACATGATAACTCAAGAACGAAAAGAGATAACGGGTTGAAATTTTTTTCAAATAATAATTTTTTTTCATTTTAAAATAAACAACTTTTGTTTGAAATTTTTTTTCATAAACTCAGTAGTTTTCTCATAATTTGTGATGTTCCTCGGAAAGTGAATTGTTAATAATTCGAATATGCAGAATTGTTAAATAATTCAATCATTAATATACAATGCAGTATATACTGGGTATTCAAACAATTAACTCAGTTAGTTGTTACATTACTTGTAATAAAATATTATTATTGGTATTACGTGCTACCTACTGATCGGTTTGAATGGATCCCATCATCAGATTATGACTTGATGACAATGGGACCACCTCGTGAGTATATTCTTTCATATAAAACAAGAATTTTCTAAATCGATCCACAATTGACGGAGAAATCGATGAACATACTTTTATAAAAAACTAGCATTACCCGTCGCGGCTTCGTCCGCAAAAATTTTGCAACGCCCTTATAACCAAGTAACATAATATTTTCTCCCGCCAAGGACTGATAAATTATACACCTATACATCAATAAATTATACAACTATACCTTCCTCATGAATCATTTTTATAATATGTAAGGACCAATGTATACAAAAACTTGACAAATTATACACTAAAACCTTCCTCGAGAACCACTCTGTCCATTGGTGAAAACAGCATGAAAATCGGTGCAGTAGTTTTTGAGTTTATCGCGAACAGACAGACGCGGCTGGGGGACTATATTTTATACTATGTAAGGATACATATAGTCGAACATAGAATCTCCTCTTTCTTTTTTTGGAGTCGGTTAAAATTTTTGCTGATTTTCTTATTTCCACAGAAACTATACCTTACTTCTAAAAAATAACTATAAAAATATTTTATTGAAATTTTGTTTCAATTTTGAAATGTCAATTAAGATTGTCGTTTCCATAGTAACTTTAAACTACAATAGCACACTATTATTAATCGTTGTATAAGGTTGTATTTTGGCTATTAATAAATTTAAATTTTTCAAATACTAAAATAATGTCAGATATGATATTTTATTTTGATCACACTAAAATTCTGACCGCTAGAGACTGATTTTTGTATTCTAAAGAAATTCGCTAAATTGACGCAGCTCCTGCGTAACGCCTGTTTTTTTGTTGTTTATTTGGTCCATATAAATGCTATCCGATATAAATTTTATCAAGTTTAAGCTAAAAATGTGATCTAAAAACAAGCTATCCCAAATATGTGAATACATGCTGGTTCAGGCCAAACTGGGACCGAATCACCCCTTTAAGTTACAACTTGACTCTAGGTGTGTGTTTACTAATATACAAAGATAGAGATACAATAAACCACATAATTCTACTAAGGAACCCCTTTATTTGAATAGATCTTAAATATTCCCTAGTTAAGCTAAATTTGAAGCAATTCATTTATTTTTGGCTAAAAAATTATTATAACAAAGTAATATTGAAAAATGAAACTATTAAACGAAATCGTTTTTGAGTTCACATGTTATGTTAAAACTAAAAGTTTACTAAAATAATGAATTGATTTTTTTCAGATTGCGCACGTAATATCACAAGCCTCTAAAGAAAATTTCGTATGTCTTTGGGTAGGCTGTAAAGTACATGGTCGAACATCATGTTCACGTAGTTGGCTGGAACGACATGTTCTATCTCATGCCGGCAACAAACCATATCGATGTATTGTGGATGGATGTGGATGTCGATTTAATTCACAGGTAAAATAAATTGTTTAACTATTATCTTAGCTTTCACCGTATATATAGTATAGTATACACGGCGTACCTTATAAAATACCTTAGCAAAGAAGCACCCTGAAAAAAACATCTGGGAATTACCGCCTACGAAAGCTTCTACACACAATAGGAATCCACAATGGTTCCATTATGTGCTGTTTGTGTGGCGAGAAGGAATGTGTGATTGCCTAGCTACAACATATCTTACTACGAATCTTTCGTTTACAGCAGATACAAATTATACGGTACATCTCATCCCGAATATACCAACCTTCAGGAAAATCTTATAATCAAGTTTCTGGCTATTGACAAGTTATGGGACAAACAAATACTTCTACTTCCGTCCAACTTAAGTAGAAGGGAATGAACCATAAGGTCGAAGTGCAATATTTTTCATACCCCAAGATTTATCTATCTACATACAGCATATAATAATATATGCTTATAATAAAACAAGATCAATTTTTACATGAAACATATTTTCAAATTAATATTAAACTTGGTTAACAGTCTTGGTTGTGCATTTTTCTTTTTTGCGAGACCGACACCAAGAACATGATGTAAGCAAGACCAACTGAAATATCAGCAATCAAAAAGATTAGTGGTCGGACTTTATTAATTAAATTTTTTACTTGGGCAAGATTTTGTCATATTATCAAAGCCAAAATTTTGATTTAGGTTGCAATAGAGGAAGCTCTAGCTAAAATAAGATTAAGAGTCTTTATACAAAAACTATACCAAGCCAACCTGGTTCTGGGGTTTACACTTATTCATTACTAATATAAAGCATCAAACATCAAATGTTACTTTCGACGAGAGAGGGCATTATAATTATAGAATAGATGAATCATTTACAATGCACCTTTTTTTGTTTAAAAGAAAAGTATTTACCAGAAATATCGGAGTCTTAATATAAATAGGCTCAACTTTTTCCATGTTCTTAATTTTTCAAGTTTATTTATGCAGTCCTTCATACAGTTAAAACCTTTGAATTTGTGTTCAATATTCAGTTTTGTTGAGAAAATTGTTGACGGATTTTTTAATTTATCTTTATCAAATGTTTGGATCAAATTGAATAATATAAATTTTTTTCAGACGGCATTAGAAAGGCACGTAAATAGCCATTTTAATGCAGATGGTGCTCCAAATATAAATAGCCAAAGAAGGTCATTAGAAAATGGAGGTTCAAATAAATTAACAAGGAAAAATGGCAAGAAAATTAGATATAGATTACAACCTTGGTCAGGTATGTGCTCTTTTCTATTTCTCAGAAAACCATGACATTACATAATCCCTCACCAAACAAATGGAAAGGGAGTTAGTTTTTAATGGTTCTATCAACAAAACATTTGTTCAATTTAATCAGAGTTAGATATCTAAAAATCAATCAATTTGATTAAAACTCTTTCTTTAAATGGATTTTTAATCACTTTCAAAATAAAAATGACAATATCGAGGATTTTAATAGAAACTAGACATATTCATATACATTCTAATTAAACATTTTTTTCAGCTCGTATGTTTGATTATTTTGATGCGGGTATAATGGAAGGCTTACAGCATCGTTTAATAAATATGACAGATATTCGAACAGCTGGGAAAATTGCTGAAACAGCCGGAGATGTAGTCGCACTTCGTAGTACTGTAGTAGCGAGAAGAACAGATCTTACTGGAAAGAAATCAGTTCTATTAAGATGGCACCCAGAAAATGTGTATGTATTCGTTTTTAAATACTATTTTTAACTTCAATCAAATAAAATTTTTCAAATATAATTATGGTTCCCAAAACAAGTAAAAAGTAATCTATAATTTAAAAAACCCGACTGCGTAAAAAATAATTAACATATTGTTATAATAGAAATACTTTTGGAATACTAGCTTTTATTTCCTCCATATTTGTTAATTTGCAGACGCCGTATTTATATATTATACCATATGCCACTCCCATAGTTAAGACGGATGTAACAATACCTCATACGTTAAAATCCATCAAGCCGTTTAGGCTACATAGTGATGCCAAATAAATAGACATATATACATACATACACTCGATAAACATTACCCTTCTTCTGTGGTAGTCAGATAGCAAAAAATAATTTTATTCATTTTTGGTGGCTTATTAAAGAAAGCATTTAGTCCAATTAACTGCGCTCACGTTTAGTTTATGTTCAAAATGTTTCATTTGCTCATTTTAAAAATATGTCAAAAGTAGTTAAGATACACACTCAAGTATTGAGGCAATCTGAAGACCGGAATTATATCCACGTTTTTATCACATAGCTTCAATTTCAAAAAGGATTACTTCTTGCTCTTTAAAATATAAATTTTTATTTTCGGAATTTTTCGGAAAAAAATTAATTTACTTTGAAAACTACTCGATTTTGGCAAATCTAGGAGCCTGTAACTAGGCCAATTTTCATTATACCGATATCATTCTCCATAAATAGTATTTTACTCTGGCCTCTACAGATTTGGAAACAATATGTAAAGTAGATTTAAAATAAATTTCCTTTAAATCACGATTTTTTTGAAAATCCTATAACTCGCCCAATTTTAATCAAAAAGAGGTTTATGGGGTCTCAAAAATGTATATTTTGAAATTTTTTGATCAAATATTAAAATTAGAACATAATTTTTTGCAATTGATACTTATTCATAGTTGTAATTTTATTCTGACTTTATAGTATACCAGATGAATGGATACTTGAATCCGAAGCGACACCATTCAAGCATGTGCCCATTCCCGGGCTCGAACCGTCAGCCATTAATGTACTACACAAAGAATTATTTTCGTTAAAGAAAAAATGTAGTACGTCTTCAACATTACACACATCAACAAATGAAGAACGTACACGTAATCGACGAAAACGAGTAACCAGTGCTGTAAATTATACAAATCAACTTGTCACGTGATCCAGTATGACATCGAAATCATCATTATCATCACTGACAACAACAGATTTTATTAACTTTTAAATGTTTTCAAACATGTTTCGAATATAAAGAATGAATTTTAATGTAGATGTCACCTCACTTATCCATTGATAATTGAAATTGGAAATTTAATTAATTATGGATGATATCATGTTACTTTTGTATTTTAATGATTTTCAAACAACATTTAATTTAAAAAATACGTAAAAAACACACACACATACAGCCAAACATACAATTAATGCGTAAATAATTTTTATTCAGTATTATATTTAAATGCAAATTAAATTTTGTTGGAAATTATTAAAATATTTATTTTTATCTAAAAACTACTTGCTTGAACTAATCAAGTTCATTTTCGTAATTGTATTTTACCATAGCCTAAAGGAAGACTAATTTTCATTAAAAGGGAATTTTTGTCATGTATAGGTATGATCTAAATGTGGGTGATAGGCATATTATTATTATTGCGGGACGTACAATACTATTCTAAATGTTAGAATCGCTATTAGTTGTTTTGATCAACTATTCAGGTAAAATGACTCTGAAAAGTTGACGGTAATCAATCAATAGGATGTTTGACTTATTTTTTTTAAATAATTCTTATTAATAATATTAAAAATCGTAACGTGAAAATTTTATCTTAAAATTTTTTAAAGGAACAGAAATGTAGAGCGGTTTAAGTGTAATTGAACAGAGATAACATAAAAGGAAATATTAATAACAAACCTACAGCACATACACTCCCGTTGAAAAAAATTGAACCAGTGGAAACATTCTAAGTGTTACTGTATGTATTATTATATATGTATATTCAGTAATATATAAAATAGTCGCTTCGAATGCGACTTATTGCTTCAAATTTATTGCATTTGAGTGTACAAGCAATAATACTGAAATATGATCTTAAAAAAATTTTAAAGTGTTGTTTGATAAAATTGAAAATTTTCGTCATTAATTTCAGTATTTTACAAGCTTTTATTTAACTTGCAATGTCTGTATGTATGTTCGGGTCAATCTTGCAAGCTGAATTAGAACCACTTCCTCTTATCCTATGGAGTTGAATTTTTACATGTTGGTTCAGTTCCGATGACAATGCAATCTTATGCTAATCATGATAAGAATTGACAAGGGGAAAGGGGGTTTAGACGGAGGGGGAAACACAATATTTGGTATATCTCTCTTAATATTGAAAAAATCGAAAAAATACATAAGAAGTAAAGTTGTAGAAAATTATTTTTACTATAAAAAAAAAAAAGACTATGCCAATTGCATTGATATTTGTTCTCAAAGTCATTTAAATAAAATTAATTGTACATTTAATTTCTGTTGAATTATATTGAACATCTTCCCGTTTTTAAATTTGTTAAATCTTTATTATAAATTTAAAATAAACAAGTGAAAATAACAACTAACTGAGTTAATTGCTCAAAAACCCGGTATATACTGAGTTCAATATCAATGCATGAACAGTTTCTTTAGTTTTTACATACGCTCAAATGTATAAAAATACAAAGGTGTATACTTATATATGGTTTTGTAATCAAACGTAATTATAGGTGTTTGAACTTAAATTGTGGCGAGACTATTCAGTTTATGAAAAAAGATGGATAATTTCTTTTACTGTTTAAAAGATGGATAATTTCTTTTACTGTTTAAAAGATGGATAATTTCTTTTACTGTTTAAAAGATGGATAGATTTCACCCCTGGGGGAGGGATGCACGGTTCGATTTTGAGTTATCGTGTCACATCGTTTGAGTATCGTATCATATCGTTATAAAGTCGGGGCTAAACTGTATTTATTAATAATATACATATACCGGGTATAAAAACTAAATTACCGGACGGAATCATACAAACATATTGTTGCAATTTGTGTTACCAACGTTTAGATTTTTAATGTTTGAATTTTATTTTTATATTTGTTTGAAAAAATTAAGAGCATCTTTTTGCATATATTTCTTGTAGAAGCTTTGTCTTTGGTTAATTAGATTGTTTGAAAAGCTAATTCAGTATCATAACTCATTTTAGAAATTTTCAGTAAAACTTGAAAAATACAATTATAACTAATTAACATGCATAAACTTCAAGAACTTAATATTATTAAAGTTGGACGTTTCGTCACTTTATTGTGACTTAAAGCTTCTATGACAAAAAAAAAAAAAAATATATATATATATATATATATATATATATATTTTTTTTTTTGTCATCTAGAATATAATATATTTTTTTATTTAATAGAAAAGATTTAGAGCATATATATATATATATATATATATATATAGCTCTAAATCTTTTCTATTAAATAAAAAAATATATTATATTCTAGAAGTAGTCAAACCACCCTATTGTCATAAAGATTTGCGATCATTAATATTATTATAACTAAAAAGTGGGAAAAAAACTGGAAGTTTGACGAATGTCCCGTGGTTATGATTTTCTACCTATCCACGTTTACCTGATATGATATATCAATCCAAAAATCATTCTAGCTTGGTGGAAATTAGTTTTTTTTAAAGTCTACTAAATATTATTATATTTTGATTTAAAGACTATGAATGTTTTCAAAACGGCCAAAATACGTGGGTGATTTTTTTTTGAAAACGGACGTTTTGAAATCACAAAATATACGAAGTAGTCTTTGGAGACATTTACATTTAACTTGGTGATGGCATTTCATTAAAAAATATTATTATTACATTAAGTCAATTAATTGATTAAACTAATTGATTTGCTGTATGTATATATTGTGAATAGTATTGAAAACATATTAAGAAGACTGTTTTATAAAAAAAGGAAGATATTTTGGGAACATAAATAAAATTGAAGCTAAGTAGCATATTAATAATAATTATAACTATTAATAAAAAAACAAAATATGTATATTTTTGAAAATATTTAGAGACTGATCCTCTTCTTCTTGCAGTCAACAATTTTTCCGTTCATGACAAAAAATATACGTTTTTAAGTTTGTACAGATATTCTGAAAGTTTTTTTTAGTAGATATATATTATAAAGAAAAAAAAAATAAGTAAAAAATTTCACATTTATATATCTCTGTATATTTATAGAGTATGGAAACAAAAAAAAAATTTAAAAAAGTAAAATATTATTTAGGTTATAAGAGTGATTATCAATCAGTTGATTGAATTGATTGATCAAGGGTCGGATCACAACCAGCTTCGTATCACTGCCGATGTGTAACAATCATAATTATTATTACAAATCAAGTTAATGCTGAGTGCTGATCGATCGATCTCAAACGTGAGATATATATAATATATATATAAGGGATTTTGCATTTATTGTACATTGTTTAGGTTATTTTTTTGTTTGTTTTTTACTTTTTTTATAATTTAATCATTTGAACCACGTTTTCTTATAATTATTCAACTCGCTTCTAAAATGTGTGTAAGTAATAAAAAAAATCTTTTCAATCAATGTTTTTATAAAATTTAATATGCTTTTTATACTACAAATTAGTTGATCAATATCAACATAGCAAAAATATGATTATTGTACTTTCTGATGACAGTTACTCGACTTTCTGTAGGATATCTGAATAAATAAGTCACCGCGTATTTTTATCACCAATATTAAATTTATTTTGCTTACAAATATTTTTTACTCGATAATAAGGAAGACGCATTTGTTGTTTAAAATTTGTTTAGTGGAAGTTGGAATAATAGATGTAAGCTTAAAATGAACTAACCAAAATTTGAACGCAATGAAAACAAACCAGTCGAACACAGTAAGCAAATTTACATGGTAATGCGTATATTTAGACTTGGGTCCACTGATTCATGTTTATTAGTCTGTTATATTCACTTCCCAAATTAATTTCTAAAAGCAGCAATTTTCGATCAAGTCTTCTCTACTTTCAGTAATGCGAAAAAATATTTCAAAATTTATATAAAATTTTATTATATTTAATAGAATCAGAATAGGTTTTATAAATTCTTTTCACTTGTATTTTGTTGGCATCATTTGTAATCCCACAACACATGACAAAAAGTAATACATAGGATCCAATCATTTGTGTATTGCTATTTGTGATGTTAAGTTGTAAACATGATTAAACAAATTTTGCTAATAATATTTGAAAAAAAAATTTAAATTTACTATAATCTTGCTAGTATTTTACTACGTTGTGGAATTATTATTACTTTAAAAATATTATTATCTAAATTGAATTGAATTGGTTGAACAAGCTTACGATACAAGTTATTTGTTTATGGGTAGAATACAAGTCATAATTCTACGTGCTTGTAACAAAAAATTTATGTCTTTAAGGAGTTGCATGACTTCAAGGTAAAGAAAAGAAAAATGGTACTTATAAATTTGTAATCATAAAAATGATTAAATCAATATACAGTCAATGACCAAAAGTGGTGTATATTATGCAAATGTTTGTAGACGATTTGTACCTAAACTATTAGAATTTTGATAAATATTTCGAACGAAAGTTGTTCCTTATAAAAATTTAAACAACTTATGTGCCAAACACTTTTACGAAAACCGAATAGTTTCGACACAAATCGTCTACAAATATTTTCATAATATACACCTCTTTTGGTCTCTAACTGTACATATTTTGAGATATTAGATCGGATATAATTTTGAAATGGAGTTATCATACACTACCCAAAGCACGTTGATAATATATCCAAGTATATTCACTGAGATATCTAGCAGAAAGTAAATATATCAGAGTCTGATATATTTCAGAGTCCATATATATTTAGGAATTTTATTTGGTCAGATTTTTTATTCAAAGTTATGCAACTCCTTAATTATATCTGTATGCATTTTATCAATGAACGTTGAAACGCTAAGGTATTTAGTTATATTAATTAACAAATCTATATACATGGCATACATTAATCTAACAGATTTTTTTTTATTCAGTCGCCTGTTATTAAAAGTAACAACCGGAGTACAATATTTTAAAAAAATGATCAGGATGTATTATGCATGTAAGTTTTAAAATTCATGTAATAATCATGTTTTATGCTTTCAGAATGGAATCTGCATTAGATGCCAACTAATACCAATTACAAACGAATTATTTACCGTAAAATAATGACGTCTATACGATTGATTGACCTTATCCTTATACATAGTTAATAATAAAAAATGGCTTCTTTATTGGTATCCATTTATCCTTTTTAAAAATTGGTAATTAATAACGACGCTAAATATATTTACTATATCACGATGACATCGAGATAAACGCACGTCGTTTTCACAGATGACTTCAGTGACATCATGCGTTCGTTCATATCAAAATTTAATAACGTCACATGCACTCATCCTACTCCTAGATGATGACATCGAGATTTCTCCCAGTGTCATTCATTCTTGTGCATATCCGGCTGTTCATGATGATCGTCATGATAACATCTAGAACGTCATGATAACAAACGAGTACAATCAATTGGCTTTTTAAGAAAACTGGTTCAATTTCGAAAATTTTTCGATTTAGTTTTTAAATTAATTAATCATTAATTATGATGTATTTGTTTTTTAATTTTACATTGCATCATATTTATCTCAAAATGAGTTTATTTTATAGGTTTTGAAAATTGATATCACTTTAATTAATACGTTTTTATCTAGTTTAATTTGTATCTAGAACCTAATTGATCGACATTTTTAATTATTATAATTTTTACTTAACATCAAAAAGAGTGTTTTGACTTTGTATCTAAATATAGACATATTTAGCATTAAGATCTATATTAAATATAGATCTTAGATTAACAAATTTTGTTAAATCTTTTACTAGATTTGCGTGTAGTACATTTAGAAAACTTTACGCAAAGTTAAAATCAGATGGTAGCACTCGATTATGAATTAGACAAAAAGCTGTAGAAAATGTTTTCTATAGAGGACACTTATTTTCGTTTAATTATGTTGTAGAAACCAACTATCAAATGTGGATAGCGTATTTGTATTTTTGTTTAAATTGTATTTTACTTTCAATTGTATATTCAACTCAGAAGTATATAAGACAATATGGACATCAATTATGGAGATTAAATCATTGCGAAATTAATCAATTAAAAAAGTAAACATTACATTTTATACACAAATATTAAAAAAACATAAAAAAAATTTTGAGCCTGGAACTCTGGCATGATGTAAAAACATAAACGATAATGTCGTATTTATTGTGAGCAATGCGATTGATTGACAGACACGAATGGATATCTACAATCTTAGCAATGCCGATGATTGCCGACTCTCACATAGACGATCGTGATATGGTATAATCTGAAATATCATATAACTCTCCTTATAAAATCTTGTACAGTCTCGCTATAGATGTTTTCACATCAAAAATATCAGGAGCATATTGAATTGGCACCCCTGTATTGCATTGGCACTTTTAGAGAGAGACTTTAGCACTATTTAAAATTTCAATATGGTTTTTTTTTTTCGTGACATCTATTTTCAAAACTTGACAATAGTATTTTTATTAAATTGTAAATAATTTTAAAAATTGTATATTTGAAAAAACATATTTGTATTTAACTGCCAAAATGGATAATATTTTTATTTTTAAACAGTTTAATTTTAAATGTAAAATTAAAAAACATTACACAATTACACTTATTTTGTACAAAAATTATTTATTTTTCGAAAAAAAAAAAGGAATTTATGTTTAAATAATATTTCAAATTTAAAACATAACTTTTTCTTTGTAATTTCAATTTGGAAAAAAATGTACAAAATAAGTTATGAATGGTGTAAATTGCAAATAAGATGACAAAGAATATCTATAGCATGGTGTAATTTGTTCTCTGAATTGGGTCTCAAGAATATAAATGGGCTACTACGATTGTTTTATTTTTTTGACTTTGATGCGTGTGTTTTTTTTTTGTTTTTAATTAGCATATTGACTTAAAAAAATTTTTTTACATTTTTATTTTATTGAGAATATATCAATTTACCTATTATTCTTAGACTGCAATTATTATTACAATTTTATTAGGTTTAATTAATAATAATAAAATAATAATGTAATTCGTAATTAATTTGTAGAAATTTTTTTAGATAAATAATGTTTGCAACCAACACTGCCAACATTAGACTGCTCGCCACAAAAAAAATATTTGTGACAAATTTATTTTTTAATTTTAAAAATTAAGATAGACATTGTTTGTTTTTTCTTTTATTAACTGTATTTGTCATATAGAATGTCTGACATTTTTATAATAAAAAAGAACGTAGGCCTTAACAAAAACACAAAAGTTCATGCAATAATATTTTAATTGAAAATAAAACGTATTTTATTTATAAACACACACACACACATACCATAATATCGAATAGACATTTCTTAAAGAAAATTGTTCATGGAAAATACAGTTTAAACTTAGTTTGTGGTGCCATAAAATATGTATTTATTATCATTTTTAATTTCAACATCGCCATTTTCACCATTCATTATTTTTTTACAACCGTGGTGTATTCTCTTTTTTGAAAGAACACACTTGATCTCGAGACATTTTTTTACATTAAGCTCTAATTTAAAAAAAAAACATTTGAAAATCATGCAGCAATAGTCGTTTAAATAATAATAAGATTAACATTAATGTCATCAATCACAATATGTCAGATTAATTTTTCGTCCAGATAATAAAAATATTGTACAAAATGCGGTAGTAAAAAGCGCAATTATTTTTTATTTATTATCGTTTTTTTATAATTCATTCTATTATCATAATAATAAAGCATATTTATTATCTATTTATTATTGTTTCATCGTGTTTTCATATATTTATTTATCTATCTCTTTTTCGTGTGAAATTTTATTCTTGATTGCCTCCATTTTCATAATCATTCCCATGATTAATTTATTTAATTATCTAATGGAATTATACAATAAATTTATATTCGATATTCAAATTAAATAACAATTTTTGACATAATTGATGTTTACAAAAAAGTATCCGATATTACGCTTCAGTTACAAAAAAAACAGCAGTCAGCTTAAATCATGTGAGTTTACCATTTAATGAAATGCGAGAAAGATCGGTATTCAAATGTTTTTATAACTTATTTGTACTAAGGGCCACAAAAGTAGCGTTTCTTTTTTCAAAATTTTTAGTTGAAGTTGTTACTATATTTCTAATAAAAAACTTTTATCCGAAGCATTTTTTCGAAAACTGGATAAATAAACAAATCAATTATAAAATTTTGAAAACAGAACGATAATTTTGTGGCCTTGTGTACAAATTAAGGATATTTGTCAGGAATAGCGTATGGCGGTTACATTTAAGTCTCGTCGCTTTGTGATAGTTGTAATTTTTATATTAAAAAAAAAACTTTTCACCGTATTGAATGCGCCAAAAATAGATATAATAAGATATTTATTATATCAGCAGTTTTATAGAATTTGCATATGTTCCTTGATTCTATTATGATCTAACAGTATACCTTTTAGTTCTTGATAAATTTTTTGGGTAATTACATCTTTTATATGAGGCTGAATTCTATAATTAATCCATTCAACACATTTTCCAACAATAACGTATGTGACTGCCCATCTTGGCTAGATTAATACCGAATAGTTTTGATTAATACTTGTAGCGTGCTACTTTTCGAATCGAAATTTTAATTAAATTAATTTTAAAAATTGATTCGCTTATCAAAATGTCAATAATGTGAATAAAATTTGGATATAATAATGAAAATATCAATAATTTTTGTTGTGCTCTTTTACACTTTCAAGAATACAAACGCAATTGTCATAATGCTTTTAGCTTGAGAGACTTTTGAATTTGAAATTAAATAGCTCCAATTACTTTAATGTTTAATTGTACATTTGGTCCCAAAATTCTCGTTCTTTTTTTAAAATTTTATAGTTGATTTGTGCCGAATCTATTTGGTTTTCGAAAAAATGTTTTGCATTAAAGTTGTTAATATTTTGATGACGCACAACTGTTATCCGACACATTTTCGAAAACCAAACTAATCAACTGCAAAAATTTAAAAAAATAACACCATATAGCAGTTGATAGTACATTATGGTAAAAGTAAATAAAGAAAACGTTTTTGTTCTCATAATTTTGATTCCGTATGCCTGTTGGATAATATTGACAATTTTAGTTTATTCGATTGTGACCCACACTAAAAAAAAAACTGTAAAAAAAAAAAGTAGAATACTCATAAAACTTTATTTTTATAAATTTTTTTGTTCAAGCTAGTAACATTTTATTCACTATTGACTCATTTCCATGAGAGATAAAGTAATTTGATTATCAACGATTATGTAGCCTTCAAATTTATTGCTATATTCATTATACTTGAAAATATTTTTATTGTATTAAACAATTTTTAAATTGTAGTATTCGAATCATTATTTATTAACATATTAAAAAAAAAAAAACAACTCAGGGGAATTTTGAACGTAAAAAAATACAATTTTTACGATTTACACAGTATTTTGATTTTTATGGAAGCTTTTACAACTTAAAAAAACATTTCGCTTCCATCTGCTGCATAAAATATTTCTTCAATTTGTACAATAAAATTTGACATCATTCATATTTGTCACAAATTTTATCATTTTTTCTTTCTAGATTCTATTCATTCAAGGTAGCTTCGGTTATTTGAATGAGGTGTGCAACAGCCGTTTTTAATGAGCCTAAAATACCATATACAAAAATATCGATGGCGTTCTTTTAACAAATAATTATTAGATTTAGACTTTTTAGTAATAATTATGCAAAAATTTGTTAAATTCGACATTGTTTAGAAACTTGATCAAACACGAGAATGAAAACGCTAAGCTGGTTGAAAAACATGGTAAAGGTAAATGTTGGAAACTACCACTATGTATACTTCGCTCATATAACATGGTCGGTTCTGATTGGTTCTTTATCTGCTGTATTATTATGTACGTGTACTTGGTATGTACTATAGACATATATGTAATACTCTATGTAGATCACAAAAGTTGCGTTCTTTTTTCAAAATTTTATAGATTATTTGTTTATTATTCATTCGGTTTGAGGGAAAATGTTTCGAATCAAAGTTATTGGTATATTTATAATGAACAACTAATATTCGAAGCAAGCAAAAACCGAATGAATATGGCACAAATCAATTATTAAATTTTTTGTGTGGTTATGTGTATTATTAATATTACGGCCTAGATGGAGTATGAATTATACGTCCAATTGAGTATATAAAAACGGTTACGATGTTACACCTCATAATAATTGAATAGTAATCGAGGCACTTTGTCCATTCATCATTATTTAATTTAAAAAAATTTTCTCATTTCAATCAAATTAGACTGAAAAATCATCAATATTCGAAGTATTTTTAAAAGTAATTTTCCAAAATTTTTCAAAATAATTATTTTAATTAGTTTGTATAATTTATATTTTAGTTTTATTATTTTTTACGTGTTTTTTTATTATTTTAAATGCTACTATTGATACACCAGAGCATTTATTAATTGTAAATTCATGCATAGTAATTAACCATTCATATTTAGATAAATAAGTGAAATCCTCTCCCCTTCACAAACACATACATAATCGAAACATTTTTTCTTTTCTTTTTGTATTGTAAATAGTTAGAATTTGATAAGACAAGTGTGAATTTTTATAATAAATAAATGATCCCCCATTCGTTCCGCGAATATTATTTAGTAATACAATTTAAATAGAATTTTTAAGCAATTTGTACACGTATGTACAATTTTTTAATTTTAATTTTTTTTAAAATGTAATCATACACATTAATATAGCATTTAATAAAAAAAAAAACGCATCTCTTATTATATCATTAAGAAATGTCATTTTTTTAAAAACAATTTAAATAAAAAAATATTTATTCATAATTTGTACATAAACAAAATAAAAGGAGTAAAATACATAAAAATAATAAGGCATTCTTGAACTAATACAGGTTTATGAAATACAAAAAAAAAATATTTTTGAAAAAAATTCATAAAATATTCAGGGCATATTAAATTAGTTTTACAAAAAAAAAAAAAAAAAAATTGTTAACGATTTTTGATACAACCTTTATTTTTTTATTCGAAATTAAAACATATATGTCAATCCAATAGTTAACTAATCATACGCATGAACGAATATTTAAAGTCATTTAATTAATATCGAAATTTCTAAAACTTTCTGTACTTGAAATCTAAATGGTTTAGTAAGTGTATGAAGATTCTTACATAAATCAAAGTTGTTATTCGAAAACAAATTTGAATATTAATAAGTTTCCCGAGGACTATCATTGAAAAGTATTATTTTTAAACTGTGTTCAGTTTTGTCGCTACAGTTTAATTATAAACTGTAGCTTCGATAGTAAGCTTCGATTAATTAATACTATGCACTGATCTCTTGGTATAGAGGTCAGTGATACTATGCCATTAGATACAAGTTTTTTTAATATTGGATACATATTTTAATTTCATATCTCGTAAATGTATAAAAATTTCGATTAGACTTTGGAAGTTTCGAATCGAAATCGACTTTCAATAAAAATAAATTGGCTAAGAAATAATTAAATGTTGTCATAAAGTCGTATAATATGGGAGTATATTAAGTAGAGGAATGCATTTGTAAACACTTATTTGGAGCAATGTGTGGATGTTGATTCAAGAAATATTTTAATTAAGAACAAGTGGATTCAAGAAATATTGTAATTAAGAACATAGTTTGAATTTTATATTGAATGTAAATTATAAGTAAAATGTGAATAGAGGGTTAAAAATATGATAATTTTAATAAAAAAAATAATAATGTAATTAAGAAAAAAAATCTACTAGTTTTGATTGAGATAATGGAAGAGAATTACATGGATTTGGAACGATAATTGAAATAATTTGTTCAAACCTGAGTTCTCATTGTGTATTATTCTGTATTATTTAGCTATTTGAGATTAGGCACGGCACGGGTTCCATTTTTTAAATAAATTTAATGAGAGAGGTACCCTCTGGTTATTAATTGGTGTCAAAAAAAAGTAATTTAAAAAAAAAAAAACATGTCAAGAAGTTTTGTCAAAATGAAATAAAGTAAATTGTAAATGTTTATGTGAATATGTAATATCTTTCTGTCAAATGAATTTTAATATATTATGTAGATTTTCATTATATATTTTATGTAAAAACTAAGTACAATAATTAATTATTACTTATAATTGATTGAATATTGAAGTTTTGAATTAAATTGTTAGTCGATAAAATGATATAATTATGAATATTTTTTGGGAGCAAATCGCCCAATTAATGGCTGACACAGAAAGTGTTAAATAGTGTAAACAAGCCATTATCAGGGAAATAATACACATCATGTTTTAACATTTTTGTGTGTCTAAATTTTAATCTGACGGTTTGCCACGAAAATACTTACAATGAAGTTTTTTTTTGTATATAATATTAAAATATACAATAATTAACGGTAATTAATTAGGAACGGAATCTTATCAATTGATTCCGAGAACGATGAAATAGGAAATAAAATGAGTTTTAAGTGATTGGTGTTGAATTTTATAAATTTCTATTAGTTAATTGATTAATATTAATGTTATAAAAGTATGAATACTTAATTTATTTATTCTAAGTGATAAATAATGATTACTAATATATCAATATTTTTTAATTGTCTACTTGATCTGTTTGATGGCTAACTTTCGAAGAGTGCTGCATCTCCTCGCGTACTTGCAAAATTTATCTAAAATTTTATGTTTATTGTGTTTATAAAATATTCAAAAATGAAATTTCAATAAATGGAATTCGATTAATGATTTAAAAATTCGATACTAAATCTAATATGGATCCCACACGATTGTAATAAATTTAAAATTACATGAGTTGTATTTGAAAAACGAAAACCTTGAACATAAAAAAATTGAAATAAAAGTTAAAAAAAGAAACTGAATGAAGTAATTGGTATAGAGAAAAGTTTAACATCAAGAAGTAATCTCTGTAACATAGAATTAATTATTTTTTCAGTTGATCTCGGAAGATTTAGTCGAAAAAATTATAATCGTAATTTTGGAAAAATAACATAGCCACCGATAATCCATATTCCATTAGTAGCTTCATATTAGGTTCAGACATGTTCAGACAATTATTTTCTCCTAAACGAATAGTATTCAGACTTTATTTAACAGAGTGATACGAATTCACATGTTAATTTCTCTCACTTAGCAAATTGATTAAAGTTTTGCGAATCTGACACTGAATCGGGTGATAATATATATCAAGTACGCGCTTGTCACTCTTTTTTAAAATATCGTAGTTTTTAATTACATGTTTTTTTTTCTTTATTTGAAAGGAAAGAAAACTTATTATACAGTTTTAAACTTAAATGGAATGTTTTCCTAAATACATATAAATATATTTATATATTATTATATCTAATGTTCAAAAATTTGATAGAATGGTATTGCATATTCAATGTTTTTGTAGAATAGAGTCTATTATTATAGAGAATATTAAAAAAATGAAGTCTAATATGTTTATGTGCTTAGGTTTTGAATAATAATTATAAATAAAATAATGGCTTAATGTATTATCCCTTTGAGACGACTTATGTAGACAAAACACAAATAAAAAAATTGAATAAAACAAAATTCGAATTGATGTCTAAATTTTGTGAATCATCTCACATACATGCATCGTTTTATTGTGATGAGAAAATGATGATTCTCAATTACACATATAAAAACACACACACACATTACACAAAATGTAGTTAATTCTTATAATTAAATATTAATTAAAATTATAAATTTGTATTTGATGCCTCGAATATACCGTAATTGAAACTATTTTATTGATTCTGTGTTTTATTAAATGTTTGTAATATATAATAATCTTTGATTTCCAGATAAACTTTTTGTATCATTTTATATAAATATTGCTAATGGGCAACTTCACGAAAATAGTCGAATTTTTTTAAATGAAACTTCTTTAGCGAACTTAGTAAATCGGAATTACCTTCAAATCGACAAAAAAAAAATTAAACTTATAAATATATTTAATTGTATCTAATAAAAAAAGATAGTCTGCTATCTTTGTATTGTGTGTGTTTGATAGCCTGCTATCTTTGTTGTATTTATATTTTATAAATATATATTTATAAACTCCATATGTAATTATTATTAATTATAACATTCAAATTAAAGAAGTTTTACTTCCTACATTCGCTTACGTAGGTACACTCCGGTTTAAAAAAAATTTCGTTAATTACATGGTAATACGAATTTTGAGTTATATTATTGATGAATACCAACGTTGTTTAATTATGGTTGTGACAAACTATTTATAGAAAATTTCACAGGGAGAGCTTCTTTTAAAAAATGTAATTTCAATGTTAATCAATTTAAGATTCGAGTTACTCTTAGCCTACCTATACTGCTTGTTGTCTATATTGTATACGTATATAATAGTGCGCTTGTTAAAAATAACGGTTTCGTAAAGCTTTATAAAAGTAAAATTCTATCATATACAGTTTTGATAGTTGTCATATTTATCACATAAAATTTCAAATTCGTCCCAATACCTAGATTAAAATATAAATAAAATCAATTTAAATATAATAAATTTTATTGAAATTACTCTTGTTACAATTACTTTCATTCAATTTAGTCTTGTTAACATCACTGTTATTAAAAATACTCACAGGATATGTTGTTATTCATTGCTTATTTGGTGGCAGTTTCACCAAGAAACTGACACCAAATTAGCAACGAATATCATTTATCACAGTTTATCATATATTTATCACAGTTTTTTTTACCACTTTTGCATATTTTTTACATCTGCTACACAAATGATGCAGTTTCTCAAAACGGATATTACCATTCTTGTACAAAAAGACTTTGTCAATTTCAATTTGTCTGGTGCAGTAATGCAACTACTTTACCTCATAATAATACTTAACAAAGTTTCATTTTATTATCTTTAATAGGGAGGGAGAGATGGAAATTCTTGATAAATATTTTTTAGAAACTGTTTTGCATCCTGTATGTCCAACCCGAAGTGAAACTCGAAAATTCGTAAAAAAAACTTTTCTGTCAGCGAAACCCACAAGGGGTAAAATAATTTTTATCACTCAATTTAATTCCAGTTTGAAAGAATTGTTTGTGTACATAAACAATGGTCGTTCGTGAAGATGCCCCATAACATATTTTGTAAAACCTATTATTTGTTACCATAGAGTTTAATTATATAAATGATTATATATTTACGTATTTGTTTATATATTTTTATTGTACTTGTAACTCGCTATGGTAATATATAGTGGTCTTCATATAAGAAGTGATATTTAAACTCTCACAAATTATAGATATAGAAAAGCTGTTCAATATGATGCCAATGATGATGATAATGATGAGACCATTATATATTGAATTAAGTGTAAAGAAACGATTCAAGAAATGTTTTTTTAAATTAATAATTAATTCAATAGTTTGTAAACAAAGCTGTTACTTAATATTTCCATATATCGAAAACTTATTAAAGTTTATTTAAGAGCTTATCGATAGTAGTAACTGAACGTTGAAATACAATGCCAATGGCATCTTTTTTTATATCTAAAATATAATGATGTAAATATTTGTGAATTATATATTTACACAATTCTAAAATATTTACACAATTCTATTTTAGATAAAAAAAAAACGTGATCTTTTGTGATTTTTATGTGGAATTAATTTCTACGGGTATATATTTCAATCTCAGTTTTGGTTTATTACCTGATTCTTTTGCTTGTTTACTAATACCTGTATGTAGATTTTAGCATCGTGTCATTCAAAACTTCTCTGCTTTTCAATTTTTATTGTAAACATAGGCAAAAATAGTTTGCTTAACTTTAATTTCAACTAAAATACTTTAAACTACATTTACACTTCATTACACTTTTGTTTGTTCTACCAGCCAATACAATAAATTAAAATATTAAAAACATTTTAAAATCATCTCATTATTAGATATGAGGTTGCTACAGAAATATTGACAAATAACTATACCGTTTGTTAGGAAAAATTTGTTTTTCGAAATACGGAAATAAATTACGAGGATAGATAGATATGACGATATAGATATGATATGAGAATATACAGAGTGTTCATTTGAAAGGTTTTCAGGTAAATATTTTTTAAATAAAAGTTGCTTAGTTTAAAGGAGGAAACATAATGCAATAATTATATTTATGTTCCATTCACGCGTGGTTTACCTTATTCTTTAAACAGTGCAAGAAACGAAACATCTTTCACGATATTAGATATACATAAAAAATGTTTATCTTATAAAAACAAAAAACATTTGTTTGAAACATTTTTTCATATATTCCCTAGTTTTAGTGTAATACGTCGTAAATTTTGTACATACATACACCAGAAATATTGAATGCATGAAAGAAAGTTTCAAACAAAAATTTATTTATTTATTTATAAGAACAATATTTATAAGAACTCATAAAAACAAACAACTTTTGTATAAAACTGTTTTTCATGCATCCAATATTTCTAGCGTAAATAAAAATTTACGCGAAATTTACGCCGTACTTAAACCAAAACTATGGGATGTATGAAAAAAAGTTTCAATCAAAAGTTGTTTGTTTTATGAAATTAACATTTTTTGTAATTAAAGATTTTCCTAATCTTGCACCGTTAAAAATAGTTAAGTTAAATCACGCGGCATGGATGCATGATAAAAAATATGATTATTGCCCTTTTAAACTATGAAATATTGTTTGAAACATTTTTTTCTAAAATGCGTATTTAAAAAATATTTGGGTGGAAACTTTTCAAATGAACTTTGTCTATTCTATAGGGATTGCCTATTAATATTTCTATACATATATTATACATCCCAGAAGTAGTTTCTGTATTTCGAAAATGAAGCCTTTTTGACAGTAAATGTATTTTTTCTTTGATTTGTTGGAACGAATCCCCCTGGTCATTAATAGTCTGTATTTATGTAACAACCTGTATATTTCAAGCATGGCCATCGCTTATCACCAAAACATTTTTTTTTTAGTTTTGCATTACATCTAAATCATGAAGCCTATATTGTATATCATCCACAAACGATAAGTCACTTTTTTTACATTCTGGGTGACACATAATTTTACAATAATCTTTCAAAATTTTAAGTGGGTCCTTGATAAATTGAAGAACGATTGGAAATTATTGAAGCATATAAACATTTTTCAAAACTTTTGGAAGAAAACAAATTGGTCGATACTGAGCTCAATTTTCAATTTTCTTTCATTTAGTGGCAATGAATATTTTATTTTTTGGGCGTCAAAATTTCTCAAATTCTATTTTACCAAAATTAATTAAATTCAATAGGATTTTTATCAAAATTTGATACTTATGTTTGATTACTCAAAGGACTTCCTAAACCAATTGGAAAGGGTTGTCAGCCCAATTGACTGATTTTTGAATATGTTGTAATTCTGGATATTCTGAAAGTCTCCATTTTCAAACGTTCTTCCAAAGCCAATATTTATTCAGAATAACCAGAACTACATATTACACCAAAAATTAGTAACTTTTATTGAACCTCTTTTTCGAACGGAAAAGAGGTGATTTGTTGGATGTGTTGTAGTTCTCAAAAAATGATAAGTTTGTTCACTATAATCATTTTTATTCGTCGAATTCATCCACTTCGACAAATAAAATAAGTTTAAAAAAATAAGTTCATTTTCAAAGTTTCAGGCATCGAAGTTAAATATTAAGAATGACCAAAATTACAAAATCAACCAATTTGATCGAAATTAATTTGGTATTTTGATATGAGGGCCACGTAATCAGGGCCGGACTAACCCATTTGTTCTGTTTTGATTCCGTGAATCTTTTTATGTTTTCTAATTGTCTCATTTTTTTTCCACTTGCACATTTGATTCATACATTGCGTTTCGTATTTATTGAAATATATTATACAGGTGTTCTGACTATATTATACAGGTGTTCATTTGGAAAGTTTCCACCTAAATATTTTTGAAAAATATGTATCAAACAAAATTTGTCTAGTTTAAAGGGGGTAAACATAATTCAATAATTATTTTTTTAAACAGTGCAAGATAGGAAAAATCTATAAGTACAAAAAATGTATATCTCATAAAAACGAACAACATTCGTTTGAAACTTATTTCGTATATTCCATAGTTTTGGTTTAAATACGGCGTAAATTTAGCGTCAATTTTGTATTTATGCTAGAAATATTGGATGCATGAAAAAAAGTTTGTTTTCATGAGTTCTTATAAATATTGTTCTTATAAGAATGAAAAAACTTTTGTCGTATATTCCATATTTTTGGTTTTAATGCGGCGTAAATTTTGTATTTACGCCAGAAATATTGGATACAATAAAAAAAGTTCAAACAAAACTTGTTTGTTTTTATGAGTTCTTATAAATAATGTTCTTATAAAAAAAACAAACAACTTTGTTTTGAAACTTTTTTTCATGCATCCAATATTTCTGGTGTATATACAAAATTTTCGACACATTTACGCCGTATTCACACCAAAACTATGGGACATATGAAAAAAATTTTAAACAAAAATTGTTTGTTTTTATGAGATAAACATTTTTTAATTTAAAGATGTTCTCTATCTTACACCGTTTAAGAGATAAGTTATACCACACAAGCACAGACGCATAGAACAAAAATATAATTATTGCATTATATCCCAACCTATAAGGTAATTTTTGGAAGTTTTTCCCATTTCCGGGGAGATTGTGTTGGGAAAATTGGGGAATGCAATAAACCGCATCATTTTAGCATGTCTAGAGGTGGGTTAGAATTTGTATACGTCAGTCAGTGAGTTACAAGTTTATACAAAATGCTTTAATTTACAATAAGAAGGGAGCGGCGCAAAAAAGAAACGACCAGCCAAAAGTGACCTTAAGTCCAACCCTTCGCGTAAGAGTTATGCCTGGGTGTATGTAACAAGAAACAAAAAGATATCAATTATGATTAAAATAAGATATTGGAGCTTATGAAATTGGCCTTTAATGTGTAGTGGTGGGTTTGAATTTAATTCTTGAAATTAAATTCATGTGGGTCAAGAAGTTCTTTATACTTATTGTGTGTAGTTGTTGCAATACGCGCTAAGGATACGTTCATCGCTAAGGTAGACTATGATTCAATTAATGTATAAGTTTCGTTTGCAAATCTCATTCGAGTTTTAATGATTTTTAATTTTGAAACACATTGCTTTTTAATCAATTTTCATGCTTTTAGTTAATTGCACACAAATTCATCAAAACTATCACATAGACAACAATAAGTTTTCCATAAGTTTCGAACTGGATATTAAGTAACAGATTTGGTTTGTTATTATAGAAAAATAAAATTCTGATATTTGTTTTAAAATTTTGGAATTTTCATAGATTTATTGAAATTATGAATGAATGAAACATACAAAATATTCTGATTTGCAAATGTACAAAGATTGAATTTATTATCGTATGTACTCATTGTAGTCTGCAAAAAATTTTTCATATGACTTGAGAGGTATGATAAGGTACGTCAGATCTTAAAGTCACATCATCTCTTTATACGATTCAAAAGATTCTCTTAAAATATCGATTGGCTGTCAAAATTATTAGGATAATCATCCTTGTAGTTCAATCAATACTCAAATGGGGGGAGGGGTTGGCTTTTAACGAATATGTTGCAACGGCAACAATTGGCTGCAGGATTCTGCTCTGAATAATTAAGAGGGAAATATAGTAAAAGTCTAGGATTGTACGATGAGAGAGGAAGGAACGGAGGCAGGGAGAAAATGATCCTGTTTCATGGTTTTCCGCTTAAATTAGGAAAACGTTTAGGCATACACTATGTACAAAATTGAAGAATAAATTTCTAACAAGAATGTCTTTAATATTTTTTTTCGTATTATGATTAAGAGCTATCCGTTTGTGATAGTCAATACTTAAATTTAAAAAATGTTGCTTCACGTTTTTGCAGAAACTTTTCAGGCTATCTGCTTTCCCGTTCAATTTCAAACAAATTTTTGAGAAAAGATGTAGAGAATTTTAATGTATGATTGTTTTTATTATATAAATACGGTTTAGAAAATGAAAGCGCACTGTCTTAGTTCGAAGAACATTGGCCCGGAAAGCCAGAGGTCGAGGGTTCGATCATAGATGTCAAAGAATATTATCATTGTTCAGACACATTACTTAATGTCAAAGTATATAAACGGTAGTCACCTCCGTTAGTATAACATAACCGTTCAGGCAACCATACTTACAATGAATGGATAGACGCAAGTCTACAAAAATAATTAAATATACAAATACGTTTTCTTGAACAGATTAATGTTGTACTTCTTCCGTTATACCTTCAATGGAATTCCACATTCCATTGAATTTAAATATATAATTAAATATATATTCCAGATTAATTATTATATAACGGTAAATCGCTATAAAAATGGTTTTAATAAACGGTTTTACCAAAATTTTCAAAGTGATCTTTTATCAGTTGAACATACTGAGAAATATACTCAATTTACAGAAAATTTAATTATCTAGATCCTCTTTTCTGAAAAGTTTCCTTTCAAGTAAAGGGCAAATTAAAAAAAAAGCAAAGAAAACAAATATAAATAAAAAAAAAAGGAAAAACAAAACGACTTTAACGAGCGTAAATCTCTAAACTATAACATGCAAAATAAATTAACAGAGGCATTTTTTTAAGTAATTTAATGTGCTTCACTTTCGTACAGTTCTTTTAGAGGACATAGTAATTAGCTATAGCTAATTGCTTTCGAAATATAAAGTGAAAGAAAAAACTGAACTTGCTACGTCGCCTCCTAAAATCTAAGAATTTTATTGTATTCATCTCTTAACTATTAGTCCCTCTGAAATAATGTTCTGACTTAAATTTTTGCCGTTCCGGCAGGTCTGTCTTCGTTGATTGAACTATTAAGTAAATTTTTCTGGGTTTTATATAATTTATATTTATTAAATTCGATTGGCTATCAAAATTATTCGTACGCAAGTAAGTACAATATTAATTTTTTTTTAAATTTAAAGTGATACTCATTTTTCTAATAATATTATTTCGTAATAAATTCAATCCATTTTAATTTGATTGTATATATTACTCGTATTTATTATTATTAAAGTAGGTAGTTGATAATTTATTTCATCATTGCATTTTTAGAAACATCCGGTTTATAAACATACGATACCTGCTGTACTGTGTGAGACATGCCCTATTAGTATCGAAATTGGATTTCGGTCAGTTTATACAAAATTTTGAAAGAATAGTCGTTGTATCGTTCTGAATTACAAAGTTCATTGGTTCTCTCATTTTAAATTGATTTGTCCTCACAACATAATCGCATACCGATTTCAATCGGTTATTTTTCCACTTTTACCACCAAATAGGTATTCTTGATACCCTAAACACCTAGCTGCAATTATTTCAACTTTAATCGACAACATCTCAGTATCCGATTTTTCTCAAATGTAAAAAAGCTTAAATACCAACTCTCACGTTTCTAACTTAAAAAATGACACACTTCCTATATAAACTTTCGTCTCTTATTTTACCAGCTTAGGGGATGAATTTCCTAGACTACTGATACAAATGACTTTTATTTATAAAGAGAAGCCTAAGCACCAACTTTCACGTTTCTAATTTCACAAAATGGCGCACTTCCCATACAATCTTTTGAGCCTTATTTTACTCCCTTAGTGGATGAATTTCCAAAAACGCTGATACAACTGACTTCTATTTATATACACAAGCCTGAACACCAATTTCCATATTTATAACTTAAAAAAATGACGAACTTTCATACAAGCTTTCATCTCTTATTTAACCTACTTAGGGGTGAATTTTCTAAAATTAGTCTTTACCTTCGTTATAAATAAGGAACTCCTCTGTAAAATTTCATGATTCTAGACCCATTGGTTTAGGCTGCCAGTCAGTCTGTAGAATTTTATTAAGTAGATATTTTAGGGTATAAAGTAAAAAATGTGAGAATCAAAAACACATTTTTTTTCGAAATAGGCCGTATTTTATTGGGTTGGTGTCAATACCTCATTAATAGAAGATGGTTAAACATTGCCATAACTTTTAATGAAAGAAAACCTACACGAAACCTCTAAATATTAGGGTATCTAGTTGCAGCTAATTTCTAAGTTTTATTTCGTATAACGCTAAAAGGTATAGCAAAATTTCAAATTACAAAGTTGTTCCTTACAAATATAAATAAGTTCGATATATATTTTTCGAAAGCCAAATAGATTGGGTAGTAATTGAATGCAAAAGTCTGATTTAACACTATCCAGGTAAGTATGTTGTCAAAGTCAACATCTATCCAATCCAATCAGTTTTCGAAACAGTGTTTTAGACAAAACTTATAAGTATTTTTATAACGAACTTTATAATTTAAAGTTTTGTTTACTTTTAGAAATAAATCAATTTTATATAAATCTGTACATCGGAAAGGACCTCATATTCTACCATGTGCTCATTAAGACTTTCGTTCAGAAGGATTAGAAGAGTTCTAAAAGTTTTATATAAATTGACCTAAACCTAATTTTCATAAAACTCATGCGGGATTTACCCGGCCGATAATTGAGTGATTTTTTTATGAAATTTCAAAAAGTTTTTCAAAGGGCGATTTTATCATACTCTCAAAATCATCAGTTGGTGCAAGATTTAAAATGAATTGATTCAATGCTTTCGTATTCAGCGATTTGATGATATTTTTAAATATTTGTACTTATCATTTCTAATGGGTAATTATTAGAGGTATTCAGCGACGGTATGGTGACGTACGTTTAAAAACTGGGGTAAATGTATTGATGCAAATTGTAATTTGATAGATGTTAAAAATTGTCATTTCGATTTTAATCACGATTTTGTAATATTTTTTAATAACTTTAGAAACTTGAACCATGATTATGAATTAGATCGGCATGATGTTTGTTACATAATGGTCCCAAGTAGTTATTCAAACAAGAAAGCATATATCATAATACTCGCTCTGCTAGCAAGAGGGCTCCGCCCACTCGACTCCCGGGGTGGCCTTCGGATTTTTGACTCCGTGTCCTTAACATATTGCAAAAAACCGCACCCTTCTAGCATGAATAGGAATAAAAAAGGTAATTTTTGGAAGTTTTTCCTATTTCCGGAGAGATTGTGTTCGGAAAATTGGGGAATGCAAAAAACCGCATCCTTTTAGCATGTCTAGAAGTGGGTTAGAATGTGAATACATCAGTCAGTGAGTTACACAAAGGACTGTATATATTATAGGACTCGAAACAAAATTGTACCTATATTAAAAATTTATTTAAATAATTCACTTAAGGCTAACGCCTAGATACCGGTATTTCGATTGCATCGCAATCATCATCGACAGAAAAATTTCGTAAAACACTTTATAGAAATAAAATTAAGCCTTGCGAAAAAACAAATTCTTAAACACACAATGAGCGTTGCAATCGAAATACAAATATCTTGGCGTAAGTTGTATATGCATTTTGCATGAAATTTTAGTGATGTCCATTTTCAATATCGATAAAAATCCAACAAAGCTACATTTCGAAAATTCGCTAAAAATGAAATGTAGCCGAGAAGAAATTTCTGTTTCAGTTATATCGATTTCTTTACGCAAATTTGGAATTCATTTGCTAAAAAAAGTCAATTATATTTGAAGCTTTCATTTAATATTAATTAAAGAGTTTTCCAATTATGCCAGCGGGTGTAAAACGTATGTGTGTACGGTCTACCGATAAGAGCTTTCTAAACAGAGTATGAATGCATAAACTTTTCGTACTTTTGAGATCAAACAAAATGGTGTGAAGGAGCATCAAAATTTCCAAATTTGAACTCATTTTGTAACATTTGTATATCAAAAACGATATTACCTTAAAAAAATGGCTTTCAAAACCAACGTGGTATCTAAATATAAGGAACGTGATATATACAGACTCATGCATACCCTAAATTTGAGACTAATACTAACATTTTGCCTGATAAATTCTAGAGTTAAGAATTTTAAATGTTGGTAAATAAAATCGTGGTTAAAATTTTGATTACTCAATATATTGAATCGTTAAATTAATTTATTAAACAAAATGTTTTATTATAAATAATCAACGAGAACTCTAGGTTTTTGGAAATTAAATTTTGCCTCAATTCCTAGAATAATTATTTGTATTTTATAAATGCGTATTTCGACTACAAGGTGGTCATCATCAGTTTGAATCAGCTAATCGTAACTATCTCTGGGATACGGAGTCAGGGATATGTTGCTCGTTGCTAATTTGGTGCGTGTCTCTGACTCCATATCCCAGAGATAGTTACGATTAGCTAATTCATACTGATGATGACTACCTTGTAGTCGAAGTACGTATTTATAAAATACAAATAATTATTCTAGGAATTGGGACAAAATTTGAAATATAAAATGTTTTATGTTTTAGGTAATGTGGAACAATACAATGGAAAGTTAACGGAAAATTGATACTGCGGATTTGTATCTAAAAATATTTATTTCGCCGGAATTGGTAACCAAGGTTGTAATGATGGACCATCATTAAATTACGTGCCTAAATAACAATAATAATAAATCTTATCAAAATCGTATTTGAGTTGTGGTATTTCGGATTATACAAAACATAGTAGGCTTAACAAAAAGTGAAATATGCAGTGTTAATCGCGATCCCACAATTTACCGATTTTTATCGACCATATTAATACAAAAATTTATAAACTAAAACGTTACAGTCATGCTCGTAAAAAGTGATCAAAGTGGTTTCTTTAGATATTTAAAAACAATGAAATACCTACAGATATCAATCATAATGAAAATCACTTTCAAATATGAAAACGAAAGACTGTGTTTAAAAAAAATTGTGTTTTCTTCTAATAAAATGAAAGAAGTTCCATGACCTTATGCTTTTTTAACAAAATATATAAACTTTGTAAATTTTTGAAGTTTATAACCACTAAACTCTTTGTGTGGGATAATTGCACACATGAAAAAATATGAACTTCCTGACGTTAAATGTCAGTTTGACTAAATAATTTACAAACAACGCAGCAAAATAAGCTAAAATTCTACAAATTTTTATATGAATGAAAAAAACAGTTCACATAGGCGCCGACTACATGTCTTACATCATGAATGCGGGCAATGCTTTATGGATCCAGCAAAAATTATATCAAATACATTACAGGAACATGTAATCTATGCGATGAAATTTTAAAAAGTATCCTACACGAAAACAAAACAAAATTATAAACCTGAAACGAATACATTGAGACACTTGTTACATAACTTAAAGCTGTTATCTTATTGTATAATTGAGATGGTTTTTCTATTGCGTTTCAATCACACTTATAAAAAATAAAACCAAAATTTATCTGTCAATTTTATAATTTATATAAAATATAATTTGATTAATCTAATGCCAATATTAAATCCAATTATATACCATATTGGGATTTCTGGAATGTGGCGGAGCTTAATATTTCAACCTACTATCAGTAGTTACTAGGTTGTTCACCAGAGTGCGATCACGAAACTTGTACGTCGAAACGTATGTCAGGGGGGTCGATGCAACTAATATCGACCTACTAGCTCTAGTTTATAATTTGCCCACTAGAGAGCATATCCAATTGATAGAGTTTCCAATACTGATGAATATTTGATATTTTTTACCCACCAGGATTTAAAGAAAACGACGCCTATGAGTTGTATAACATATTTCATTTATAAAAAGAAACTCTTACACAATTTGTTTGAAGACTTGCAAATTTTAATTGAAAAAAAATCCATTAATTTATATTTTTCATTCACAGAAATGTTATAATAAACATAAAATATTACATGTAAAAAAAATTCATATTCCATTAGGAAATGCTGGAGTCATATGACAAAATTTGATGATGAGGTAGAATAGAAATAATATAATATTCGATTGTAATATGAAATTATTTGCAAATGAAATTTAAGATTGCAATACATTATGGTCCATAAAATAGTTTAATAATTTTAAAAATCATGTACGCTTAATTAAATGTAGAACTGTATCTTTTCTTTTAATGTATATTATATTTAACAAAATAATAATTAAGGTGGTTCACTCGTGACAGTCAATGCAAAAACATTAAATACAATACGGTAAACATACTTATTACGGCTATACCAATTGTACATATGTAGTTATATATATATATATATATATATATATATATATATATATATATATATATATATATATATATATATATATATATATATATATATATTAAAACTTATGAGCCGCATATTAGCCGCACACCTACCAATTCCCAGCCTGCATACGAATTCCTGATCCTACACCCACATCATAAAAAAAAGTAATGTATAATTAATAAAGGTTGAAAAATAATGATGTGGGCGGCCTCTGTTATAGACCGTCGTATCTCAAAAACGGAGGTTAAACCCCATTATTATTATTATTATTAAAACTTATGATACAGTGTACTAAATGTTCTACGATACAAGACTAGTGTTGACAGTGATTATTCAATATTTTTGGGACTTGAAGTTGCAAAATATTATTCGATCTAAAAAAAATCTGCAATAAATTTATAAAAGTTTAAATTTATTAAGATATTTGTTTTTGAAAGAAACGTAAAGAAAAATAGTTTCTAGTTATAAAAAAATGGAGTATGCGGGAACCGTTTACGTACACCATGCATGTTAAAAATCTCAATTTTGATTGCGAATATCTCGCTTCACACTCGGTCAAAAAATTATTATCTTTTTAATAAATGCAAAACATTTAGATTAATATCTTATTTCAATTTCATCAAATTCTTCAGAAAGGTGGGTTTACGAGTGAACTATCTTAAAAAAGATAAGTTTTATAGTATTGTTCGTATACATAATGTAATTTCGTCATTATTGTATATAAATTATCACTGAAAAATGGATGAAGACTAATCTTTGCGCTTGTTTAACAAGTTTAAGACCGATATTGCTATTTTTTTAATAAATGCAAAACATTTAGATTAATATCTTATTTCAATTTCATCAAATTTTTGGTTTGGTTTTTTTCATCAAAGGTGGGTTTACGAGTGAACTACCTTAAGAGAGATAAGTTTTATATTATTGTTCGTATACATAATGTAATTTCGTCATGATTGTATATAAATTATCACTGAAAAATGGATGAAGACTAATCTTTGCGCCCGTTTCACGAGGTTACGATCGATATACTAATCACCTGATATATTTATGTATATAAGACAAATATTATAGGTTAAGACCAATATATATATATATATATATATATATATATATATATATATATAAATATTGGTCTTAACCTTAAACGGGCGCATATATATATATATATATATATATATATGTATCAAGAAAATTAAAATCATTTATGATTTGCTAATGTACTGAGACAGTGTCTATTTTATTTTCACGTGTTAAGGGGATATGGAGAAAATTTTTCTAGCCTTTATGAATTTAACTTTTTCACGTTAGATTTTCATACGTCAATAAATTTTGTAAGCAAAGGGTTTAACATCTTTAATCGTTTTATTTTTGATTTAAAAAGAAGTTCTATTTTATAAAATTTAAAATAATCTTGTAAGTTTAGGCTTTGCATCATTAAAGGCAACAAATTCTTATTAAAATGGATTAAAATTTTGATTTGCAATTTTGCAAGGTAGTAAGTAGTGAAACTTTTGGAATATTTCAGTTCAAATATTTGCATAAGAATTGTTAATTGATTGTTATTTGATAAAAGGTGGTTGGCTCTGGCATTATTATGATTATATTATTTTGGTTTAGTTTCTGATAAGGTTTCTTTCTTTGCCATTTTCTATACAATCTTCTTCGTTTCATTTGATAACTTGGTTACTCAATTTAATTCAATGCAAAAACTTTGTGCAGGTTTTAGGGACGGTTGGGTAATGCAATAAACAACTTGTACTATTCGTATGTAATGTGATACTATAAATTTTAAAACAAAATGAGTACTTGTTGATAAATTTTGCAACTCCTGAAAATTAATTTTAAGAAACATCGATCAATGAACTAAAATTGTTTATCATGCCATGTACACAATATATAGTCCAAGCGGGGACTGTAAAAAAAGATAGTACATATGGTAACTTAAAACACTTGCCTAGTCTGCCCTCCATGAACCTGATCCGACAGGGGGCTGTCCCACCCACAAAAATTTTATCGCGGATAACTTTTTTTCTAGAATAATTACGAGAAAACACTTCAATACCTTATTATCTTTATATATTTCTTTTCTCAGGTTCTCGCAGTTAGTTTACGCAAGTGATTGTAGTCAATATATGAACTATCTTTTCTGAAAGTTTCATCCACTCGATGAGTACCGTTTATTACATACCGTTTATTACATGGTATGATACATTTATTAGAATTTTTTTAAAAGAATCTGAATCATCCTTGTTGCGTCGTATTGCACCTTTGTTTTTATTATTGCGTAACTTAGTAATGTATTATTGTATATTAAATTCTAGAGCTTATTTTTAAAATATTGTAACTTTGTTATTGTTGATTGCGTTAAAAAACGAGAGACAGGACGGAATAATTAGAATTGGATGACAGGTACTCTCGGTACGTCACAATATATCGAATATTTCCAATAGAATGTCTAACATATATTTTATTAGTCGAATATATCTATCATGAATCATGCCAGGATTCAACTTACAAAAAACTACTTTTATTAAAATTATAAATAAAAAAATGAAACTACACATGCGAGCAAAGAAATCGATCCAGTCTCAATTTTTATTTTGAACTATTTTAATTTCAGAATCTGCTATTAGATAAATAAAACATGAATTATTTTTAAAAGAGAACATTCTTCGATTTGTAGGATTTTTTTTGAGTCTTTTTATCCATTAAATAACAATTTGAAGATAATGGTTTGCGAAAGAAAAAATGTTATTATATGGAAAATCTTCCATATTGCCTTCCCATGGACTCAGTAACTGACTCAATGTGTTTTTTCACGGATGTAATCAGTTCAAAATGAAAACTTTAATCCGAATTCATTTTGTCCCCTCTTTTCAAATTTCGTTTTCTACTCGCAAATGTTTTAGAAAATATTTAATTTTGATTATTAAATAAAACAAATACTGGAAATTTTCGTAAAATCACTTTATTTGACTAGTTTCGGAACAACGTTCCTTCTTCAGAAATAAAAATGAAATGATAAATTTATACATACAGCAGCAACAAGGTAAATATTTTCAGGTACTTAACATAACATTTTGTGAATGAAATCTAATAATACTGGTAAAACCTTAAACTATAAACATTTTGGCAAATTATACAAATTATTTGAATTTAAATGTTTATAGTTTAAGGTTTTTCCAATATTATTTGATTTCATTCACAAAATGTTATGTTAAGTACCTGAAAATGCTTACCTTGTTGCTACTGTATGTAAAAATTGATAATTTCATTTTTATTTCTGAAGAAGGAACGGTGTTCCGAAACTAGTCAAATAAAGTGATTTTACGAAAATTTGAAATATTTGTTTTATTTAATAATTATAATGAATTTTCGTCAAGTAACGACCCTTTCAACCCAAAATTTAATTTTCATAATTACAGTTTTGTTCGTAATATAAGATGGGTCTTTTCTTTGCTCAGAAGTGTACGAAATTAGCAAGAAATTAAAAAATTGCAATTTTATACTTTTTAATCTGATGAAAAATAGATACCAAGAATTCTTTATAAAAATGTAAAATACTGTTGAGAAATAACAGATTAAATATCTTTTATTAAGTTTTAATGGTGTATTATTAATATTGTAATTTAATATTAAATATAACGAATATTTTATATGTGTATGAATATTATAATAAAAAATTTGAATCAAAAGGTTTTCTCAATATTTCTAAAACATTTTTTAAATACTAATGGTCAAATTTTATAAAAAGACTAGTTGTTTCCCGCGACCTCGTCCGCATTTATATAAAATGCATTTATATAGCTATCCCCCGTGGTTTATATAAAATAAATAAAATAAAATAATAAATTAAATAAAAACAAATTTAAAAAATAAATAATTTAAAAAAAAATTCACCCTCTAGCCGGATTTGAACCAGTGGACCTATTTATATATAAATCTATTGAATATATTTTTTCTTTCGACTTACTTTATAAATATCAATATTTAAGGCTAACTAAGAATTTTAACGTATTGCTAGGCAGCCTATTTAGCCTTCCTCATGAATGTGGCTATCAAACGCAAAAATAATTTTTCAAATTGGATTGGCAGTTCCAAAGATTAGCGTGTTCAAGCAAACAAATAAATAAACAAACAAACAAACAAAAAACTCTTCAGCTTTATTATATTAGTATAGATTTCTAAATTCCATTTTTTATTTTTGGGTAGGGCTGGCAAAATATTGTCCAGAATTTCAAAACCTTAAGAATATCAATGGTGGCCAAAAAGTATGTTATTTAATAATAAAATAAATACAAAGTTTGCTAAATAAGTTTAAAAAGAAGAGAATATTTTTATTAAATTAGACAAATACTTGAGGTTTTCATAACAACATTTTTATTTTTGACTATAGTTTTGCAAACACAGTTGCTTCTTCAGAAAATAATAGATAATTATGATGGATTTTTGTGCCGATTATATTATGAAATGTTGTACGCTAATTCGTTCCGCGTGTCACATTGGCCACGTGTCAAAGGTTCTCCATATCTGTTCTAGGGTGTTCTACAAATATAAATACAAGAGTTGTCCGTCTACTTCAGAGTTCAAAGAGAGGATGCAGTTGCCATACAGCTCCTGAAATGTACCAAATTTTATTGTTTTAGCCTTGCTACTTCAGATTTTATTAATAGGCAAATTTTGATTTCAAATATTGATTTCAATTATTAAGTATTTTTAATTCATAAATGGAAATAAGGATTTTGACATTTCAGTAAGCTGCAAATTTGAACAAACATATCGTTATATTATCGTATGGGTTGTTTTATTGGGTTTATATTAAGGATGAGATTTTAATATCTTAATACTCGATTGAAAAAAAAAAAAATTATCGAAAGCCAATAATGCATAGCATTTTATAATAATATTAATAGTCAATAGAATTATAACCAAAATTAATCTACTTAATAAAAATCTACAAACTCACTATCAGACAACGCACAGCCTAAACTGGTGTTTCTGGAAGTATGAAATTTTGCACAGTTTCTATATAACGTAGGATTTTTGAAAATTATAAAAGATTGTCATTTTTTAATTTAGAAATATGAAAATTAGTGTTTAGGCTTCTGTTTGATTGATTGATTAATATCGGGGTAAAATTATCACTTCGACCTTATGATCCATTGTGCTCCCCCTTATAGCTCAGTCCGATGAGACTCGCTTCTCCCATATGTTGGCAATAGCCTGAAGCTTGCTTATCAAGTCCTACCGAAGGTTCAAGGCTTCTGTTCATAAATAAAAGTAAAATGTATCAGCGTTTTTGAAAATTCATCTCCTAAGGGGGTTAAATAAGGGACGAAAGTTTATATGGGAAATGTATCATTTTTGAAGTTTGTAGCGTGGAAGTTGGAGTTTAAGCTTTTGTTTATGAATAAAAGTTAGTTGTATCAGTATTTTTGAAAATTCATCCCCTAAGGGGTTAAATAGAAGATGAAAGTTTGTATGAGAAGTGCGTCATTTTTGCTGTTAGAAACGTGACAGTTGGTATTTTGGCTTTTTATATTTGAAAAAAGTTGGATGGTTCCTGAGATGTTGCCGATGGGAAATTTAATCGGGCACACGGCTAGATATTGTATAAATTTTTGTGCTTAAAAACATAAAATTTAAAATAATACATTATAAAAATAAAATAATTTTAAAAACGTGTAATTTTTTTTTCTTCTTAGGCTTGGCAATCCGAAGGATAAAATTTATAATGAGCAACAATCAGGTATATATAATTTATGTTGGTCAAAGTCGTCGCCAAATCAGAATTCGATCAAATAACATTTGGCTGATGTAAAATTTGATAGAACGGAATAATTGTGTATAGTTGCTCACGTTATTGAGAACAACCAGACAATTGACAAATCTAATTTAAAACTGCTGAAATCGGTACAAAACCCCACAGAATTAGATGCATACGAAAGCATTTATTTGCACAAATTCAGAAACCAAATCATGAATTTGGAAAATGAGCCTATTCCAAATTAAGATTTAATAAAATAAACCATTTTCAAAATTAATACATAAATGTCAAGGTCAGCTGATATAACACCCTAACGCTATTGACACAAACAAGACCAGATGGTAAAGACGGATTACTACCAATCGATTGCAGCTGATTAGTCGATCACACACTTAATCCTTTGATTATTCAGTCAACTCAGGTAATCCCTTAGTTAATACCGATCTGACTTAGTCAGTCCGATCATATAAATGACAAAACAAACTTAAAATCGTTTTGAGACACGCCCCAGATTAGACAACAAGTAACATATCTTCGACACGATATCCCGGAGATATTTACAATTAGCTAATTTATATTGATGATGACTGCTTTGTAGTCGAAATACGTATTTATACAATACAAATCATTGATCTAGGAATTGGGAAAAAATATGAAATTTAACTTATACACTGGGTTCGTTTGAAAAGTATCCACCGAAATATTTTTTTAAATATGCATTTTAGAAAGAAAAATGTTTCAAACAAAAGTTTCTTAGATTAAAGGGAGAAACATAATGCAATAACTATATTTTTGCTACATGCATCCGTATCCGCGTGGTATAATTTATTTATTAAACGGTGCAAGATAGGGAAAAAATGCTTAGTTTAAAGGAGGAACAAAATGCAATAATTTAATTTCAAATTTTGCCCCAATTCCTAGAACAATTATTTGTGTTTTATAAATACGTATTTCGACTAGAAGGTAGTTATCATCAGTATGCATTAGTTAATCGTAACTATCTCTGGGATATGGAGGCAGAGATATGTTTCTCGTTGCTAATTTGGTGCTAATATTATTGTGAGACACGCAACAAATTAGCAACGAGCAACATATCTCTGACTCCATATCCCAGAGATAGTTACGATTAGCTAATTCATACTGATGATGACTACTTTGTAGTTGAAATACGTATTTATAAAATACAAATAATTGTTCAAGAAATTGGGGAAAAATTTGAAATTTAATTTCAAAAAATCTAGAGTTCTCTTTGATTATATATATTTTTGTTCCATGCATCCGTGCTGCGTGATATAACTTGCATCCGTGCTGCATGAGATAAACATTTTTTACGATTTGAAGATTTTCCCTATCGTGCTCTGTTTAAAAGACAAGTTATATTATACGGTACAGTTTATGATCCTCTTAAGTCCCATCTAGCGTAAATGGGCAGTGTTTTTGCGACCATTATTGCTTGGACTTGATTTTTGACTAATACCTACATTTGGTTTTCAAAAAAATGTTTTGATCAAAAGTTAATAAAATGTATTTATTCTATAGACCAGGGCCAAACATATTTGAGAGAATAAATTTTCTTAACAGTATATGGTTGGTCGGAAAATTTAGTATAAATTATAAGTAAATGAAAAAAAATAGAGAGAACTTGGTGAAAGTCCCGGAAAAAGGGTGGGGGGAGGGAAATAGTCGAGAATAATGATTTTTACGATTTCCGGCTAAGACCTCCTACACCTCCTACCGGAAAAAATTAAATATAAAAGTTATAGATAATTAAAATATCTACAACTTTTGTATTTACCAATGTCCAATATAATCTCAAATTTATGGAGAAAATTGCAAAAAATCGGTTTTTTCGTTTTTAATTTTTTTCTGCAACAAAATTGATTCGATTTCGAAGAAAATCACTGAAAATATAGATTTTTATGTGCTAAACAAGCAGTAATTTTTTTGAAGCGAAATATTCTTATTTGTATTTTTTAGAAGTTACAATTGAAAAAAAAAAAAATTCGTTACGCAGGAGCTGCTTCAACTTAGCGAATTTCCTTAAAATACATAAATCACATTCTAGCGGTCACAATTTTAGTCTGATCAAAATGAAATGTTGAATATGATTTTAGTATTTGCAAAGCCAATTTTATTAATAAATGACATACGTCAAGGGGAAATGGGGGCATAAGGAAAGAAGAAAACACAAAATATAAAATATCTCTCTTAATATTAGAACAATCAAAAAATGAGTAAGAAATAAAGTTGAAGAAAATCAAGTTTGCTACAATTCATCACCTTATCATTTTTGCTCAAACTCTAATGTGTACAGAGATAGTGAGGAATTTCATTTTCAATCTTAAACCGTCAATATTTCTGTAAGTATTAGGGTAACAGAAAAAATGATAATAAACAAAATTACAGTAAAACTTAATACCTACAACTTTATTTCTTATAAATTTTTCGATTTTTCAAATATTAAGGGAGATATGTCAAATTTTGTGTTTCCCCCTCCCTGTAAACTCCCCTTTCCCCTTGTTCGATTTTACCCATTAACGAACTTGATCTTTTGAATACCAAAAGCGCCTCAAATACCAAATTTCATTCCGATAAAATGAAAACTGTGACCGCTAGAGTGATTACAGACACATATATATATATATATATATATATATATATATATATATATATATATATATATATATATATATATATATGTCCATAGATATATATATATAAATTTTACAGATGGTGATTTTTGACATCTACTAGGTAGGATCGATGGACATTTGAAGAAATTTTTGCGAAATTTTGACTTCGGTACGGGACCAATAGCTCTATTTCCTTTCAGGAAATTCGCTAAAAGCCGAATTTTCAAACCAAAAATTTGGTTAGTGAAATTTCGAATTTTTAACTTTACCAGTGCTCATTTTCTTCTTTGAAATCTCAACTTCACGATGAAATAAAAAATATTGTTTGTGTGAAAAAATATTGTTTAAAACGAGAAAAACCAAAAAATGATTTTTTTCTAGATCAATTTTTCAATAAATGCTATGAATTTTGTGACATATGGTGATTTAAATTAATGGAAAGGAGTAAATTTCGTGTAAGACTAAACAAACTTTACTAAATAATACTTTTACTATTTTGAAAATTTCTGAAAACATTGTTTAAACAATAATCGTACATTTAAAACATTCAGTACATTTAAAACATTAATTTCTCTACAATTCGGGTTTTCAAAATCGTTTTGGCCCTGGTCTACTAGGAGAAGTTTTGAATTTGAAGTTATGCTATATTTCTCTTTCCGTTTGCAAAATAAAATTTAGGGGTGGGATGGTGGTGTTGATAATAAATTTTGAACATGAATCTTTCTTTATCTCAGAAATTAACGTATGAAAAAAACCAATTTTGATAAAAAACAATCCGTATAGAATGGATTTGTTTCGGCAACATTTACACGATCAAATTCCCAGTATCTGTTTTTAGCGAATTTCCTGAAAGGAAATAGAGCTATTGGTCTCGTACCGACTTCAAAATTTTGCAAAAATTTCTTCAAATGTCCATCGATCCTGCCTAGTAGATGTCGAAAAACACCATCTGTAAAATTTATATATATATATCTATGGACATATATATATATATACATATATATATATATATATATATATATATATATATATGTGTCTGTAATCACTCTAGCGGTCACAGTTTTAATTTTATTGGAATGGAATTTGGTATTTGAGGCGCTTTTGGTATTCAAAAGGTCAAGTTCGTTAATGGGTAAAATCGGACAAGGGGAAAGGGGGGTTTAGAGGGAGGGGGAAACACAAAATTTGACATATCTCCCTTAATATTTGAAAAATCGAAAAATTTATAAGGAGTAAAGTTGTAGGTATTAAGTTTTACTGTAATTTTGTTTTCTATCATTTTTTCTGTTACACTAATATTTACAGAAATATTGACGGTTTAAGATTGAAAATTAAATTTCTTAATATCTCTGTACACATTAGAGTTTGAGCAAAAATGATAAGGTAATAAATTGTAGGTAATTTGATGTTCAACAACTTTATTCCTTACGTATTTTTCGATTGTTCTAATATTAAGAGGGATATTTTATATTTTGTGTTTTCTTCTCTCTTTATGCCCCCCATTCCCTTTGACGTATGCGATTTATTAATAAAGGCCTTGCAAATACTAAAATCATATACATTTGATTTTGATCAGACTAAAATTGTGACCGCTAGAAAGTGATTTATGTATTCTAAGGAAATTCGCTAAGTTGAAGCAGCTCCTGCGTAACGAATTTTTTTTTAAATCCAAATAGTCTTCGTAAATTTGTACCGGTAGGAAACTAAAAATTTTAGCGAAATATTTTTACCAAAACACCCCCAATAAGTGTAATAATCTTAAGAAAATGTCTTTCATTAAAACTTTTTTTCCATTAAAACACCCAGATTTCTGTTATCTTTCACTTATTTTACTTCATTTAAAAAAAATTATAATTATTAGAATTATAAGATGATTAGCTGTTTTCCACGACTTCGTCCGCATTTATATGATAGCTAAATATATATGTATTGAAAATAATAATAATAATAATCACGCTTATTCATGTTGGTATACCCGAGGTATAGATAGATTCTTCCACCAATCTTCCGACTTTACAAATTAAAATAAATTAAATAAAAAATAAATAAATAAAATAAATTATTTAAAAAAAAGTCTCCCTCCAGCCGGATTTGAACCAGCGACCTATGTATAACTAAGAACTAAGAACTTTAACGTAATGCTAGATAGCCTATACTCTATACCCTATACCGTTATTTCATACTTTATTCCCCAAGCTCTTAACCCTATTTTCTTCTTAATTGAATTATATAAAATTTCTTTTAGATCATATTGACTGACGTTAATACGCTCATATTGACACCTCAACATCGATTTTATTTTTGGTTCTGATCGTGAGTTCGTGCAAGAGAAAAATGTTTACTGCTTACGAACGCACACATACACACACACACACACCCACAAACACACACACACCCACAAATACACACACACACACACACACACAAAGACATCATTCCAAAAATAGTGTTAATAGACCCCGGTGACCTCAAAACGTCGAGATATGGTGAAAATTTTGATTTCGATTTTCGGACCGATTTATCGGTCCGATTACCAATACTTTCCTACACAGGAAAGTTAATAAAACAATTTCCCCTTGGCAAATCTCCCCAAAGATTGATATTCACAAAATGATGTAAATGGTAAATTTTATTCAATCTTACTTTAAAAGCTTAAGCAAAAAGTTTACTTTAATTTATCTGGACGGTTATGTATAAAATATGCAAGTATACGAAAATTTATTGAAATGAATGAGCAAAAAAGGTTCAATTTAATACTCTTAATAAGGCCCCCGCCTATTCAGAATAACATCAAGTGAGTCTTATTTTGGGTAAAATATAGCGATAGCAAAACTGCCGATAAAAATCAAATCAATACAAAGAAATATTAAGATTCCACTTGCTTCCTTCCAGGGATGAACAGCTTATAAATTAAAATCCAATAGTAAAAACAAAAAAATCAGTACTTCACCAAAAACTTCAAAGAAGTGATTATTCAATATAATTAACAGATGGTCTCATTGATGTATTACTGATAAACACGGGTTTGCTGTCCAAACGAAAACTCATTTAAGAATGACCGGACAGTACAGTACATTTCGTAATAAACAGACACAATCATTTTAATTAATTATTTAAATTTAGATAGCATCTAACATCACTAGTAATCGGATTTATGTAATTATTTAATTACTAAAAATAATCGTCTTTTGACGATTTGACGAAAAGAGTTTTTTATATTTTTAATTAAGATATTTACAAAACTCTTCATCAGATTATCTTTTTTTAGCGAATTTCCTGAAAGGAAATAGAGCTATTGATCTCGTACCGACTTCAAAATTTTGCAAAAATTTTTGCAAATGTCCATCGATCCTACCTAGTAGATGTCGAAAATCACCATCTGTAAAATTTATATATATATATATATATATATATATATATATATATATATATATATATATGTCGGAAATGTATAATTGGGATTATGGTCGTTTGAACCAGTATATATGTTGTCAGGCATTGTTGTTTTTATAAAATACAAACACTTACCAATTTTCCAATAGCACACTGAAAAATGCATTTTCACAAACACGCACTAGTCTACAATAATACCCGGTGTCCCGCACTTTCACAATCAGTAATTACAATTAGTTCAACCTACGACACAGTAAGTTGGCTCCAGTTAACAATACAGATACAACACGAATAATACTAACAAATGCCATACCACGGTTATCTCATCAATAAACATAATTAATTATACTAGTCCAAAAGGGCTACCAACAATCCAAACACTATTTCCATGTGATGCTATTTTCATGTAACTTTCAGCAGAGTTCAGTTGATACTAATACGCAACTGCACGATACGGTCTGTACTCGGGTGCTGTCCTCTCAGAACTCATCTTTCTTGATCTCCGTAAAAGTTATTAAAAAAAACGACTACGTTATAGTATAACATCAAAAAAGGTCTCTTTTCATTCGTACCGTACAATTTGCGTCTAAGTAGAGACCGCATGTGTCCCGTCCAACCGAACCCATACTTACTGTGTTAATTGATAATCTTAAAGAAATTATTCTTTATTGCACTTATAATAGACAATTTATTTTATTCTAAGAATATATAAGTATCGATAATATCTAATTTCCGGGCCTCTATGTCTGGCGGATCCTTTTATGTCGGACATACTGTAATAAATAAACCCTTTTCTTAAAAAATAGTTTTATAGCACTTATAAACGTAAGTGTTTAAAATCTTCAAATGTGAATTTGTCCTTTGCACAAATTCAACTTCCGACATATATATATCTATGTACATATATATATATATATATATATATATATATATATTTGAAGATTTGAAGATTTTAAACACTTACGTTTATAAGTGCTATAAAACTATTTTTTAAGAAAAGGGTTTATTTATTACAGTATGTCCGACATAAAAGGATCCGCCAGACATAGATATATATATATATATATATATATATATATATATATATAAATATATAAATAATCTTCAAATATCCATCGATCCTACCTATTAGATGTTAAAAATCACTATCGCTAAAATTTGTACATATGTATATATATACAGGTTGTCCCAGAACAACCTGGAACCCTTCGGTGAAGTTGTTCCTTAGATCAAGACGAACTCATTTTACGATATAACATAGGTCCGGAAATGATTTGTTTATCCGCTAGCCGCCATTTTGTGTTTTTTGCTTTATAATTTATATCTACACAACGCGTTGTCCGATTGAATTGAAAATTGGAACGATTGTTGCTTTAGCATAGACCAATAATAAAAAAAATTGAATTTTCAAAAATGTATTTTCACAAAATGGCGGCTTTTAGAAAAATTCAAAATATTATTAAATCTGCTTGTTTTTGAGTTATGTAAGTTTGAATTTTTCTGTTTGCTTTTAGAAAAATTCAAAAAATTCATAAATCTGCTTGTTTTTGACTTACGTAAGTTTGAATTTTTCTAAGAGCCGCCATTTTGTAAAAATACATTTTTGAAAATTTTTTTCTATTATTGGTCTATGCTAAAGCAACAATCGTCCAAATTTTCAATTCAATCGGACAACGCGTTGTGTAGATATAAATTATAAAGCAAAAAACACAAAATGGCATCTAGCGGATAAACAAATCATTTCCGGACCTATGTTATATGGTAAAATGAGTTCGTCTTGACCTAAGGATCAACTTCACCGAAGGGTTCCAGGTTGTTCTGGGACACCCTGTATATATATATATGTATATATATATATATATATATATATATATATATATATATATATATATATGTGTGTGTGTGTGTGTGTGTCTGTAATCACTCTAGCGGTCACAATTTTGATCTGATTGGAATGAAATTTGGTATTTGAGGCACTTTTGGTATTCAAAAGGTCAAGTTCGTTAATGGGTAAAATCGAACAAGGGGAAAGGGGAGTTTAGAGGGAGGGGGAAACACAAAATTTGACATATCTCCCTTAATATTTGAAAAATCGAAAAATTTATAAGAAATAAAGTTGTAGGTACTATGTTTTACTGTAATTTTGTTTCTTATCATTTTTTCTGTTACCCCTAATATTTACAGAAATATTGACGGATTAAGATTGAAAATTACATTCCTCAATATCTCTGTACAAATTAGAGTTTGAGCAAAAATGATAAGGTGATGAATTGTAGCAAATATGATTTTCTACAACTTTATTCCTTACGCATTTTTCGATTGTTCTAATATTAAGAGAGATATTTTATATTTTGTGTTTTCTTCTTTCCTTATGCCCCCATTTCCCCTTGACGTATGTCATTTATTAATAAAATTGGCCATGCAAATACTAAAGTCATAAACGACATTTCATTTTGTTCAGACTAAAATTGTGACTGCTAGAAAGTGATTAATGTATTTTAAGAAAATTCGCTAAGTTGGAGCAGCTCCTGCGTAACGAATTTTTTAATTTTAACGTAATGTACGAGATTTAATTTATAAAAGTAGAAGTTTTTTATTTGTAAATCTATAGAAGGTGGAGCAACATTATCGAAGATGTATGCGTTCATTCAACATTTGCTATTCACAACATGTTAAAATTCCAATTTTTAATATTTAATTACATAGAAACCTTTCGTCAGATTTTTTTCAAAAAACTATTTTATACGTATGAGATAGCAATTAATAACATATCAAAAATTGAGATTTTTATCTATAGATTGCCGGTTTTACCTAAACATGTGTCCGATTAACCTTAACTATAAGTGTTGTTGCATTATTGTCTATTGACAATTCTGCTTATATGTTGGAGATTGCCAATTAATTCAACAATTACAACACCGAGTTTTTATAACTGGGCTTTATTAGGAACCGATCCTTGTTAGGCGGCAATACCTTTTACATTTGATTTTCTAAAAGTTCCATTTAAAAAAAATCATAGTTAGCAAAGAATCACCCATGTATAAGACACACGATAATCCATAGCCATCTATAATTTCGTAGAATAAAATAATTTTATAAAACTTGAATAATATTAATAAATAAATTCACGAATTAGCAAAACGTGAGAATTTAAAGGAAAACCGTATTTCCTTTCTTACACGTGGCATTTTATTTTATTCCTTACGAAATATGTTAATATAAATTAAAAAGAAAAAAACGTATTTTTCTAAACAAGAATAAGATATTCTTTTGTGTATTATAATAAAATGATTTTGTCTTATTCTAACAATATCCATAATATATAAAATTTACAGATATTTTTTTAATTTTATTAATTAAATACAGTCGAACCTTTATAAGCGAGAACTTGGTGAGTGCGAGACAATTCTTTAATTGGCTAACTTACTACCTATGTGCTGCCATTTTTATCCTTGAAAACCTCTGAATGAGTGGAACAGTATAGAAATCTGTATATGGTAGAGTCGCTTTTCACGTCTGAGCTTCTATAACTGAGATTGCTTCTTTCTTTACGCTTTTATAATTGTGTCTCAGTACTTAAAAAAAAAATCGGGTTTTTTTAATTTCGTAGAATGACGAACGCATATTATAAACAAATGCGAATTCACACCTTAGGTTTAAAACACATTATAAATTTCGTGGAGCGACCAATGTACGTTCGTTCATCTCTTTACGGCTGTACGCGTGATCCAAAGAATATATATATATATATATATATATATATATATATATATATATATATATATATATATATATATATATATATATATATAGACATTTTTCGTTGTACATATCAAAGTATGTTCAAAATTACACGTCAGAAGACTTATTTTTGGCATAATCTACGATAGTTTAATTTCTATTTTAACTACTTAATTTACTATTGTTTTATAACATATTAAAAATTCAGCTCGTTATATTTACTTTGTCGTAATACGGATTAACCTTAACTTACCAACATTTTAAATGACGTTAATGTTGAAAATTAATGGCCGATGCCGATAACCAACACCCAGAGATAGTGTTGAAGATGTGACTAGTAATGAGGAAAAGGCCAAACTGATGTTTAATGCCGGCTGTACACACTCGGCGAGACAAGACAAGATATAGCCAATGCGAGAGTGAACTCACAACGCTCGATCTGCCTTGCGTCAACTTGCATCGGTTCGCCATCGCTCCATTAAAAGTCAGTTATTTAACACGAGTCAAAGAAAGCGAGTGGTGAATACATTTGACACGACCACGAAGGAGACTCTCGTCTATATTAGATTCAACGTTCAACCGCCATTTTTAAATAATCAACTATCAACCGCTTTAATTGTACCTATTAATCATAATAGTAGAACACGAAAATAAATAAAAACTGTATAAATTTATGAATACTTTTTTTATTCTTTTAGTGTCCTTCATTACTCATTTGAATAATAAAAATTTTTAATAGTTTAATCAAAAAATTACTACTCCGTAATTTTTAATTTAATAATGTCTTTTTTTAGGTATACCAACGTAAGTTTGTTGACTAACTGACGAGAACTGCACTGCCGGACGAACACTCGGCGAGAGTGTACACAGTTCCACTCGCCTTTCGAATATCTCGCCGCATAACGTAATAAGCACACCAACCGGCGGAGGCTTTGGTTGAAGGTGATGCCGACGTAGCAATTGTTGAAGAAAACACGGATGTCGATACTGCTTTCAACAGAAGTCTCAGTTTTTTTTTTAATTTTCTAAATCAGATTTTCTTACTATGCAAGTAAAAGTAAATAAGTGAAAAGTTTTTTAAATAAATAAACACTATTTCCTGCGTGTTCTTGACTCTGTAAGTGAGAGAAGCCACTTTAAATCTGTTCTTGAATAGGTGAGAATCTGGATAAACGAAAAACCGTGAAAAGCGAGAAAAAAATCCCAATCCTTTGAACTCTCGCTTACTCAGGTTCGACTATATATAATAAGTGTTAAATTTATAATTTCAATGTATAATATTGTTACTGATTAAAAAAATACATGTCAGCTATTTATTTTTATAAAAATATACATTTGAATTAATACAAACAGAAATATATTGTTATGTAAGCCCCGTCATTGTGTAAAAATGTTAAGGGCGTTTGATACATATTATCGTGATGACTAAACTGAATCAAATTTTAAATACATACAATCCGTAATAAAGGAAAGATCCTTCAGGATTTCATTTGTTCTCTTTCATTAGTTTCTTAATACCTATTCATTCAATAAAGGTTCAGTTTAAATATTGGTTTTGAGGGCATGGAAAATTTTAGGTAAGGTCCTGTAAGATTTTTACAGGATATAAAAGTAGTAAATAAACATTTATATATATTTAAGATTTGTATCATCCAAAGTGATTTCGATTGAAAAAATATTTTGTAAGTGTATTGATTGCTCCACGTTATATGTTTTGTGGAACATTTCCAATAAGGCATGTTTTTGGTCTTATGTTATGAGCTATAACAAAGCTTATATCATATAGGCCGATAGTCTAACTCAGGGGTGTCAATCTCAATTTTGCAGGGGGCCATATATTAAATTTAGAATGTGTAGGCGGGCGAGATTCAAATTTAAAAAAATGTACTGAATTATTATAACATTTTATTTACTTAATTATATAGTATATAATATACGGTTGTTAAAAATCATATCAAAGTTATAAAAGAGGGTAATTATTTTGAGCTCGAGGATCCAGATACCTGACTTCTCTTGTTTTTGACAAGCTCATTAATGTCAGGTATCATATTCGTTGTAATTATTTTAAGAATTGATTGCACAATCACTGGACTTCACAATCACTATGTCGCAGTACAACTAAATTAACTAAAATCTTTCTCCGACCGTATCGCTTCGATTACTCGACTCAATTGACTAACGTCGTGCCGACGCACTCCTTTTATATCAATAAGGAAGGTTCTAGTCTAGACTCGAAGCGCGTGGAAGATTCTAGCCTTCGTGGTATTTCCGCTTGTTGCTAAGAGATGGCGTTACTGTCTACCTCTCTCGCTTGTCTAGGCACGCGCTGCCCTTGAAATTACTTATAAATGTTGTAGTGTGCGCATTTTAAAACTTCCGTAGAGGAATCGAGTGAAGTCATGATTCTTCTGTCAGTCACACATTGCGATCGCGGGCCGTATCTTTGACATCCCTGGTCTAACTGACATTATGATGCCGTCGAAATCTTGATGCACCACATGCACAATTAAGCACTCATTAAGACGTCCTAGATAACCATTGCTAAATGTCTCTAAAATCAATATTGGAAGTACTATTTTATGGGTTACTCATGTTCTACGATGTTCTCAATAAAAACAATCAAAAATTTGTCATTCTAATAAAATCTCAGTTCCCGGGAAATTTAAAAATTATCTTATTACATTTTACATTTTACATTAGATTTTTTTTTAAAAATATGCCATAAAATCGGAATAATGTGTATAGTTTGAATGGTCGCTTTTTGAATGGTCACCAGTAATAATAAGCTTCTGGCCATTTTATCAGATAGATACGATACAAAACTATGATGAACATGACAAAGTGGGCATTCGTTCCAAATCAACTGTTTTGAAAGTCAATTGAAATGGGTAGATCTAATTTTCATCAAAATTGATCGAGTAATAGAGCTTTGATGAAATGTTAATTTTAGCGACAATTTTTTTGAAACTAGCTACTCCGTCTAAAACAGTGACTGTTTTGGCTACTTTCAAAGATATGTTACTAGGTCAAATTTTAACCTTTTTGGTTTCGAACGTAAACCAACAAAAGTAATTTTAAAAACTTAAATAGGAGGATGGTGAATCTCTGGTCGAAGGGAGGGATTTCGTTTTCTAATGCCAAAATATATTTTCATAGAAAACTATAGCTGTACGTTTTTTTTTTCACACGTAACAGCTCAAAATACGTTTATTTTGCACTTATATAGTTTAATATGAAAAAATTTGGGATAGTGTCCAAAATTTTACGATTTCTGTTATGAAAAATAATATAACAAGTGAAAAATAATAAAGCCATTAAACATTCTAAAGGATTGATTTAAATGTAATGATCAAGTTTATTTTATAATTTTCTGGGAAATCAATTACGTATCTAACCAAATAAATGTCTTTAATTTATTCAATTAATAATTGTGCTTGGAAAAATTGAATCAGCCTCTAAAAATGAAATAAAAAGCTAACCAAAAATATTATTAATGAAAATACTATTTATTTTTAAAAATAACCAGCGCTCCCACCATCTTTTGTATGTATTTTCGAAGTCTTTGTTCAGTTCTTAAACAAATTCGGGTAAAACCGATTTGGAAATATAAAATATAGTTTCTAAATTCACCTTTTGCAATTATTTATTGGGAAAAATCTGTTCAAACTATAAAAATGTTCCAAATTAGAAATACTTTATTAAGCCCTAAAATTAGAAAAAATTTCGAGTGTAATAAAAAGTTGACCCTCATTTGACCTATTATACCGCCATCTAAATAAAATTGATAGTTTATCCCCCCCCCCCCTTCAGATATCAGATCAGATTTTATCTAAGAAACATTTTGTAACCATTCGATAGAAGGAATTTCTTGAACCAAGTAAATATGTTTTCTTCAACATATGATAGATACTCTGAGAAAGAAATCCTTGTTTTCATTCAAGAATTTGTTTACTTGAATAAGTAATTTATGTGAATTAAAGAAAATAGCCACCTTGATTAACTCTGTACAATTGATTTCCAAAGTGTTGTGCCATTTTCAATATTTTGTGCCGAATCCATTTGCTATCGAGAAAACGTTTCGAATAAAATTTGTTAGTTATAAAAATACTATCCAGTTTTGTTAAAAACATTTTTTCAAAAACTGCATGGATTTCGTGCAAATCATTTGTAAAATTTTGTTAAGAGGGACGCCACTATTGAAGCCGATAGTACTAAGGAGCACAAAAGTAGCGTTCTTTTTAAAATAAACTTATAGTTGATTTGTACTTTATTCATTCGGTTTTTGGGCAAATGTTTCGAATAAAAGTGGCTAACATATTTGTAATAAACAACTCTTATCCGAAGCTTTTTTTTGATAACCGAATGAATAAGCTACCAATCAATTATAAAATTTTGAAAAAATAACGCTACTTTCGTGGGAACGTGTACACATTCTATCATAAATTTACCTATATGAACAGTATAACATTAGCAAGCAAGCAAGGTATTCGTATGTAGTACATTAAAATAATGCAATTAAAAAACAATATTTTACTACTGAAATAAGTTAGTACTTCATGCTAATGATAATATAGATAATAATAGTTAAATAGAATATTAGTTATAAAAGCTGCCGATAGAGTATGCAATATGGTTTCCGTTTTATTAGATAATGGGGAGTAATACTGCAGTTGAAGCTCTACCGTTGTTATATCAACACGTGTATTTTGTATGCGCTTACACTTACTTGCATTTAGATATCGATTACTTCATACCTCTTCTCTTTAATCACCTTTATATTTTAGTATATTTTGATAATAAATTTTAGTTTGTAAATTTAAATTTCCATCATTATCTTTCAACTTACTTAATTACCTTCAATCTCTTCCACTCTTCTCAATACATACATTTTCGGTAGATGTTTTGACGGCTACGTGCTACGGTAAATATGTTCGTAGTGTTTTTAGAGCTTTATATATTTAAAATATAACCACCGCGAATGTAATTTGAAAAAAGTAGTGAATTTTTATGATAAAGATTTCATTAAATTGTTGTTAGTTGTTCTGTGTAAAATCAATAATAAATACATATCGATGGAATTATATAAGTGTCTGGAAAATTGAGGTATGTAGTTATTTGTTTATTTATTGTTGATACATATGCTTATTTGCTCTACGCGAATTTAGCTATTGTTCGAATTTTTACCCATAATGCATTGAGACTAAGCTTAAGGTGGTTGTTGCAATAGTATAGTATGTGAAATATTATTATTTTTTATATTCAGCTTATAGGATCATATGTTAAAACACATTGGAAAACTTTGCCATATCGAATAAAAACTTTTGCTAACGATAAAAGCTTATTTAAAGATCGCTGAACTTTTTTGGATCATTTTAAAACTGAAATTTAAATTATGTAGTTTTAATTTATATATATAAAGGTTTTTTGAAAATTCCGTACCAAAATTAGCAAAACGAAAGAACATTTATGGAATCACCTTTTTGTCACAGACGTTTTTCTCATCGTTTATTGGGGGTTGAAATAGAGAAAAAATTAACAAAATTTCAAGGGCGTCGTATAGGGTGTCAAATGAAAGCATAAACACGAAACACGAATTCAGCATTATATACGATGTATTTAATGAATTTTTTTATAAATTTTTGGGAAAACCAGTTAAAAATTATTGTCCCTCACCCGTATGATTGTGTAAGGTGTTAATTAAAATCTTTTTGAAGCACCATTTCTAAAATGATCAGATTTGAAAAATTCCTAGCGCAAAATGTTATAAGCAATTTAATTAAAAAAGTTTCAAAATCATTCAAAATCACTGAACATAATTTTTTTATATATTTTGTTTGACAATTGTATTAGGTGAAAACTTTACAGGAACCCTTATTTTTACGTAAGGCTAACTAGAAAAAAATTTGGCGTATCTAAATAAATTTACTATGGGCTGCTGCTTGTATTGAAGTAATTTTATCTGCGACGAGATGTAAATAGTTTTCACAATGATTTAAGAGAATCGAAACATTTTGTTAGGTTAATTGGACCATAACACTTTTTGTTATTATGTATTTTTTCTGAAAATACTTTCATAAAAAGTGATTAATATCTGTTTTAAGGTCAATAAATTGCCAAAATTTGCCGAATTAACTAATTAATATGAATATCTGACAAAACGTTTAACTTTGAGTGGAATGACTACTGTAAGTCATTCCACTCTATATATTTATGAAATTTCGAAATTTTGTATAATTTAAAGAGAAGATTGTATAATTTAAAGTGAAAAATTTGACTGCTTTTGAGGCCAAATATAGGACTTAGGTTGTGGGAGGTTAGAACAAAAAAAATAGGTTGCAGTTTACCGCTCAATGTACAAATTTCTTTTTTGTTACAAATCGACCATGTCGTGTCTCAAATAATTATTACTTAACGAGGTTATCTTTCAATAATAAAACAGCTATAAGTTTTTATCGAAGAATTTTAACAATCACATAGCATGGTAGTGCGTTGGGCCCAGTTTACGTGTAGACCACCATTATGTTTTACACGAAATATTAGAGACGGTTTTTAGGCCTGTGTATCTTAGGTACCAAAAAAAGCTACGAAGCTAAAATTTAAAATGTAGAGACCCATCATCTGACAGTATGTACCAAATTCGGCATTGCAGATTTCATAGTTTCCAAAATCTTTAGCCTTAAAAATCGATAATTTGGTGACTGGCTCACCGACTCATCATCATCAATATTCAAGGGTACTTATAGTTGGCCTAGAAAGTTGATTTTTGGGTAGAAATATATGTCTTGGGCTCAAACCACCCAGAAAAGTCCAAAAACTGGAAATTTCTCTACTCCCAACAAGGAAGGGGAGGGCGAAAATTTTTATTTAAAAAACGGTAAGAGATATAAGAAAAGTTTAAAGATTAAAATTTTTCTTTTCTAAAAATATTACAAATTTTGGAAAACTCAAAAAATATACAAGAAATGATATATAGCAAATTAATATTACCACAGCTTACTTTTCATCATTTTTCCCGTTTCTCTAATATTTGAAGAATTATTTACGATTTAGGATTGACAATTTAAATCTTAAATATGATTGAATATATTAGAGTTTAAGAAAAAATAGTAAGGTAATGAATTGTAGTAATTTTATTTTTCTTCAACTTTACATTTTATACATTTTTCGATTATTCTAATATTAAGAGAGACATTTTATATTTTGTATTTCTTCCTGTCTAAAATATAGACTATATGAATCTTTCATTTCATGGATCATATAGTGAGCATAAAAAACTTAGTAAAATAATGGACACTACATACCGTTCCTCCAACATTTAACAAAGAAAAACCAGAGAAAAACGTTGAACACAAAACAACCTTGTTTTGAGGAAAAAAATTTTATGGTGACAGAAATATAAAAATTAAAAAAAAAAAAATTTAAACAAATAAATAAATTTAAGTCCCTGTTCGGACGCCAATGTAAGCAGAGAAGGTAATCCTAAAATCTACTGTAGAAATGTATATTATTACAATAATTATTTTGGATATTAAACTAAACGCATAGTTTACCTAATAAATAATCAAGGAACATCAATTTGATAGTAGTTACCGTGGTTGATTGATTGATTAATATTGGGGTAAAGACTATTGCACTTCGACCTTATGGTCCATTGTGCTCCCCCTTCTACCTCTGTCCGACGAGACTCGCTTCTCTAATATGTTGACAATAGTCTGGAGCTTGCTTATCAAGTCCTCCCGAAGGTTAATATATTCGGGGTGAGATGCACCGAGTATCCTGTATCTGCTGTAACCCAGAGGTTCGCAGTCAAAGATTATGTGGCTGGATGTTTCTTCCTTTTCGCTACACAACCTGCACACAATGGATCCGTTATGGAGTCCCATTGTATGCAGATGCTTCCGCAGGGAAGCAGTACCGAGAGATATCCTCTTTGTTACACTCCGAAGCAGTACCTTCCCGAGCTTTTGCCGCGATACTTTTTCCCAGTGATCACGGTGTTTAGCATTAAAGAAATATATATTATTACAATAACTATTTTAGATATTAAACTAAACGTATATTTTTCCTACTAAATAATCAATGAATGTCAATGTGTTAGTAGTTACCGTGGTTACTCAGGGAACATGTAGTGTGTAAGCAAAGGTGTCTAAATATGAAAGTAAATTAATATTTAGGAGCAATAAATTTCGATTTTTTGACCTAATTTCCTAGATCAAAATTTTCCAAAACCGTCACCAAAAACAAAAATCAAAGCCGTCAGCAAAATTTGGTGCAGACCGTCACCAAATTAGCAACAAGTAACATCTCCTCGGAGAATAATTACAATTAGCTAATTCATACTGATGATGACTACTTGGTAGTCGAAATACGTATTTATAAAATACAAAAAATTTTGATCTAGGAAATTGGGGCAAAAAATCGAAATTTATTTCGAAAAATCCTAGAGTTCTCTTTAATATTATTTATATTTAGGAGCAAGTATACTACAATATCTCACTAAAAACGTAATAGGAGGTAAGTAATAGGAGGTATTTTTGTTGCCAACAAAAATAGTGAAATCTATGCAAGGGTTAAGGTGTTTAACAAAACTAAGAAAATGATTGGTATATATTTACTGGGGAAGATTATCCATGGTACGTAGCTAACGAGAATAGAGTTATTTATCAAAAATATGCAAATGATTAGTTTAGTTAAATATGAAATACCCTGCACCTAAGAAACTTACACAATATATTTATACCAATCAGATTCCGGTTAAGCATCTGGCTAGTGAATTTAATGTCCTCTTATGTAAAGCCGGTTCCAGAGAGGTGATTGTCATTCTTTTCGTGACCAATTACGAAAGTGAGTAAATCCTCCAAGTATGATGTTGCGAACTTAACAGAACTTGTATAAACTTAACCATGCTTATGGATAAAAAGGATTTTAAACATAAAATAGTAAAACAAGAGGCGTGATTCGAAATTTTAGAAGAATATTTCAAAAGTCAGTGACCACTTTAAAAGAAATTGCATGCCCCAAATAATTAGAACGTTCAACAAAATGTCTCATAGTATTATGGGACCAGAAATAGAAAGAAAAAAATTAAAATGTTGTTTCTTTTCAAGGCGATAACTTAAAAAAAACGATTATGCACTTCCAAAAATTTCAAAAAGTTACGAAAATTAACATTTCGAAAAATGGAACACTTATGTCCGTCGCTAACGTTTTTCGCAGAGACTATTTTTTCTCTTAAATGATTAAAATTTGGCATAGAGTTACTCAAATCGTTGAAAAAAATTTGAATACAATCACGAATAAAGATAATTAGGAATATATTGAAACGGGAAAAAATTTAACATCTGAGTTTCGTCTGGTTTTCAACGAAATTTCTTAAGAATATGAGTTTAAAATGCGCCTACATAAAAAAATGCGCCAATTTTTTTAAAATCTGAAAATATAAAAAATTGACCTAGTAATAAGAATTTAAAAACTAAAGAAAGAAAAGGAATATAAGGAGTCCAAATCATATTTCAGACCTCCTAATAAATTTCATATCGCTTTCCGTTTGCTATTTGAACGTGTAAATTGGTTGTCCCATTTTAATCTATCACCCGTTATCTTTCTTGGGATCGGTCTAATAAAAAAAATATGCCGATCCAAAGTTGTTTGGTTTTGACGGGGCTTGCTGATGGTGACCTTGGAATGAACTTGAACTTGCTTTTGAAGGTCAGTTAGAGGTCAGTTTAAAACAAGTAAGTATATTCGAGTATCCAATATCATTTTTGGACGTAAAATTTGCCGTTCTACTGATGAGCGACATCAAAAATAGGTCTTTTCATTTGAAAAATTAAAGTTGACGATGTAATGACCTTCAAAAGAAAGATCAAGGTCATGAATTGTTCTAAAGTCATGTACGATGGAAACAATTTAAATTAGTGATGCCGCGAGACGAGACGAAACGAGAGTAGCATGCCACTTGTATTGTATTAACTTGTAAAAGTTTTCTATCAAAAGGAAACAAAAAACAAGAGGAGATCTTGCCTCCTCTTGTTTTTATAGTTGAAAATTTTCTTGAAAATATACAATTAAAAAAAAATCATTATTTGTACTTAAGTAAAAAAATTCGTTACGCAGGAGCTGCTTCAACTTAGCGAATTTCCTTAAAATACATAAATCATTTTCTAGCGGTCACAATTTTAGTCTGATCAAAATGAAATGTCGTATATGATTTTAGTATTTGCAAGGCCAATTTTATTAATAAATGTCATACGTGAAGGGGAAATGGGGGCATAATGAAAGAAGAAAACACAAAATACAAAATATCTCTTTTAATATTAGAACAATCAAAAAATGCGTAAGGAATAAAGTTGTAGAAAATCATGTTTGCTACAATTCATCACCTTATCATTTTTGCTCAAACTCTAATGTGTACAGAGATAGTGAGGAATTTAGTTTTCAATCTTAAACCGTCAATATTTCTGTAAATATTAGTGTAACAGAAAAAATGATAAGAAACAAAACTACAGTAAAATTTAATACCTAAAACTTTACTTCTTATAAATTTTTCGATTTTTCGAATATTAAGGGAGATATGTCAAATTTTGTGTTTTCCCCTCCCTCTAAACCCCCCTTTCCCCTCGTCCGATTTTACCCATTAACGAACTTGACCTTTTGAATATCAAAAGCGCCTCAAACACCAAATTTCATTCCGATAAAATGAAAACTGTGACCGGTAGAGTGATTACAGACACATATATATATATATATATATATATATATATATATATATATATGATTGATTGTTGAGAGCTTTAATTTGTGGAAGTCCATAATGATCGGTTTTTGTTGAGGGTAAAATTAATTACTTTTACAACATTTATTTTTGCAAATCCACGTTTTATTTAATAAGATTGCTGACATGTTTCGGGTTTTATCCCATTGTCGAAACTGTGAGAGTACCGTTACAGGTGGCTCTTATTTATACAAAAAATTTTTTTAAAAAATTTTTGAAAAACAATCATAAAAACACGTCATATAAGATAAAAATCAAAAACAATTAGATAACACCTAGCAAGTTATAACAATAAAAATAAAAATATTCAATAAAAGTGTATTTTGACGCTGTAAAATACACCTCCATTGAATAAGTCAAAAAATAAAAAATAAAAACACAAGTATTAATAAAGAAAATATTGATAAAGAATTCCTAGAATTTTATAAAAATAAATACCAATTTAAAAAATATTTTGGTAAACATAGAATTAAAACAATGGAATTTAAATTAAGGAGAATAGCTTTGATGGGAAACAATCGATTTGTTCATTCAATAGGGTGCCGGGTCCCTTTTTGTGTTTATGGATCTCAAGTCCTTCCAACATATCCAGTCTATGTCCTTTCTTCGCTATGTGGAGTACCTCTAGTTTGGTGTTTGGCTTGTGATTGTTCTCTATCAAGTGGTTGGCAAAAGCCGAATCCGTTCTATTCAACCTGAAAGAACGTAGATGTTCAGATTTTCGGATCTCAAACGATCGACCGGTTTGTCCAACATAGCTTGAAGTACATTGGGCACAAGAAAGCTTGTAAACACCTGATTTGTGTTTAGTGTCGATCTTGTCCTTATTGTTGAGAAGGAGGTTGCCCAGTTTTAATGAAGGTTTAAAGGCGGTGTGAGTCATCCGAGAGGGTTTCCAGTATTCTAAAAAATCAAGGCATAAACACCGCCTTTAAACCTTCATTAAAACTGGGCAACCTCCTTCTCAACAATAAGGACAAGATCGACACTAAACACAAATCAGGTGTTTACAAGCTTTCTTGTGCCCAATGTACTTCAAGCTATGTTGGACAAACCGGCCGATCGTTTGAGATCCGAAAATCTGAACATCTACGTTCTTTCAGGTTGAATAGAACGGATTCGGCTTTTGCCAACTACTTGATAGAGAACAATCACAAGCCAAACACCAAACTAGAGGTACTCCACATAGCGAAGAAAGGACATAGACTGGATGTGTTGGAAGGACTTGAGATCCATAAACACAAAAAGGGACCCGGCACCCTATTGAATGAACAAATCGATTGTTTCCCATCAAAGCTATTCTCCTTAATTTAAATTCCATTGTTTTAATTCTATGTTTACCAAAATATTTTTTAAATTGGTATTTATTTTTATAAAATTCTAGGAATTCTTTATCAATATTTTCTTTATTAATACTTGTGTTTTTATTTTTTATTTTTTGACTTATTCAATGGAGGTGTATTTTACAGCGTCAAAATACACTTTTATTGAATATTTTTATTTTTATTGTTATAACTTGCTAGGTGTTATCTAATTGTTTTTGATTTTTATCTTATATGACGTGTTTTTATGATTGTTTTTCAAAAATTTTTTAAAAAAATTTTTTGTATAAATAAGAGCCACCTGTAACGGTACTCTCACAGTTTCGACAATGGGATAAAACCCGAAACATGTCAGCAATCTTATTAAATAAAACGTGGATTTGCAAAAATAAATGTTGTAAAAGTAATTAATTTTACCCTCAACAAAAACCGATCATATATATATATATATATATATATATATATATATATATATATATATATGTCCATAGATATATATATATAAATTTTACAGATGGTGATTTTTGACATCTACTAGGTAGGATCGATGGTCATTTGAAGAAATTTTTGCGAAATTTTGACTTCGGTACGGGACCAATACCTCTATTTCCTTTCAGGAAATTCGCTAAAAGTAATAATTATTATTGGTCGGTTGATGTTTAATAAGAATTTGAAGTAAAAAAATAGAAGAGCCTAATTTTTACAAGCTTTTCTTTAACTTGCTATGTATATATGTATGTATGTTCGAGTCAAATCTTGCAAGCTGAATTAGAACCACATACTCATATCCTACGGAATTGAATTTTTACATGTTGGCTCAGTTCCGATGACAATGCATTTTTATTGATAAGCATGACAAGAATCGACAAGGGGAAAGGGGGTTTAGACGGAGGGGGAAACATAATATTTGGTATATCTCTCGTAATATTGAAAAAATCGAAAACACATAAGAAGTAAAGTTGTAGAAAATTAGTTTTACTATAAAAAGCTTGTTTTTATAAATGTTTTTTTAATAGAATCTTATTTATATTTTAATTGAAACAATAAAAAAAAATTAAATCATCATTACCCAAAATGATTTGCTGTTTTGTGATTAGTACATTTTTACAGATACATTTTTATCGAAAATCAAGATTCCAATTTTCGTCTCGTACGTGTCTCGCTGACTTAATCTTGCCTCGTTTCGTTTCTCTAGTCTCTCGCGGTATCACTAGTTTCAATACAGGTAGAAGGAAACCTCTTGTAAATAAAATATATCCAAACTGTTTTAACACCCTGTGTGAGTGGATCATTTGTATGAAATAAAATTTGGTATTTGATTTATGTCAATTATAAATTGTTTATTCAAAATATAATTTTTAAAGGTAAACATTACATTTTTGATATACGAATCGTTAATAATATACAAATAAAATATTAATTCATGAATAAAATTAAAAATTATTATTATTTTTTGCTAATTGAGTTGTTGACAACTGTTGTCAAACATATTTAACAAATTTAGGTATTGATTGACTTTGCGTGCGTCGTGATTAATCTTTCATGCATTCAATAATATCAATGATATATGTGAATGAATTTCAGTGAAATTATGTTTACTAGTTAATAGCTAGAACTGCAATCGACGAATATGTTTTATTATTGTTATGAAATCAAAATACAGAATGAATCAGTTCGGTATCATGGCTATATAGTTTATGCTAGTATTTTTGACGGGCGATCTCTGCGCCGTCCCGTGTCTTTTATTTTAAATTATGGTTCTGTCAAAACTCATCGCAAACATACGGATATACATGTAAAAAGTCAACTTTAATTTTAACTATAAAGAAATAATTACATACAATGCCAGTGAAAAAATTGATGAGCAGCTTCCAAGAAGTGCAATTAGATATTTTTAGAAAAAAAAAGTATTTCTAAAGGTGCAAAATTATGTACTAGTTTTCATGTTTCTAATGTCTTTAAAGAGATTAATGCCAATGATTCTCGGCGAATTTTTGGTACAGTATTAAGATTGAGATTGATAATACTACGTGGTTTATGAGCATTTATTACTAGTGAGTAGGACTGCTAAAATATAATTCATATCTTAAAAATATCGATATCTGAAAACATCGACAAAAGACAAAAAATGAAAGGTAATAAGCTGAAACTTTTCATAGACCATTCCTTTGACATTCTAAATACTGGCTCAACAGTATCATATAATCACGTGCCCGCATCTTAAGATATTCAAGGGGAAATGTCGCGAAAATAGTCATTTACTATATATGCGTCAAATCATGTTCAAAGTTATTATGAGCATATAATTCTCTACAGATTATGTCTGGGTCACTTTTTTTATCACCAACCGTTTTTGAGATGTGCAGATAATGCTATCAATGGATGTGACATAGTTGTGTACTAGTTAAGAAAAGGTAAACTACAAATTATAGAAATGATTGAAAAACATCCTCAATTGTACCATGAGCAGCAAAAGTGGCGTTATTTTGTCCTAATATTCACAACTGATTTGTGTCGAATCTATTCGCTTTTCGAAAAATTTTTTAGTGTCTCTTAATTATCTATTCTGAATAGATACTAAAAAGCAATAAAATTATCTTGTCCATTCTGAATGTACAATTAACAGCTATACATAATAAAAATTAAAACAAAAAGGACCTGCCCTTCTAATCGTTCATTAGCCGTTAGTCTTAAAATATAATGCGAGTATATCTTCGCTAGAATTTGTGATCAGTGATTGTACATCAGAGGGTGAGAAATGAGACTCATCTAATCATAGGATGTGGGTCGGCATAGTTGGTAGATCCGGATTGCCCAATGTCCTGGATTCGATCCCGAGTCAATATGTGTGTTATTTCATATTAGATGTAAAATTAATTTATTAACTTTCGCTTAACTTAAGCAGTCTACGGAATGAGTAGATAAAATTGATATCAACTGAAGTACACTGTATAATATAATTTGATATATTATTATTAGAAAAAAATTTTTATGTGTGGGTTGTTTATTTTTTGTCAGGTTTGTAATAAATATGTTTTTAGTTATGTCTGAGGTAACTACTGACTTTAACAGATTGCTTTAAAACCTACTTACTATATTAATATGAATTACGGAAATGTTATTTTAATTATAGTATTATGTTTAATAAACACCAATTTATATACCTTCCCAAAAAAATATTCTTTTTAAGAATACGAAGGAATAATGTGCTATTTAGATACGGCAGTTCGACTATCATAAACTTCGTTATGTTATACACCAGTGGTTCTCAACCTTTCTTTTTGTCGCGGCACACTTAACGATTTCAAAATTTGACGGCACGCAAAGAAAAAGATAAGTTTAAAAGTTGTTTACTTACCTAAAATACACTGTGTAAAATAGTTTATGATAATAATTGTGAATGTAAAGTAAAATAATATGTACTACAAAAACAACAGTCCGTTTATTAAGGGATTAATTACAAGTTAATAATATGAATACTTTTAATGGGAAATTTGAACTTGATGTATTTTGATAATTTCATTTATATTTGGTTGTAAAAATGACAATGCTACTCTCATATCGTCTTCTACATTTAACAGTCTCAATCTTTTTTTCGTTTTTAGGTTGGTTAATACTTTACCATATGTACATTTCTAAAATTTGGCGGCACACTTTAAGAATTTGGCGGTAAACAAAAGTGCCGCGGCACAGTGGTTGAGAATCACTGTTATAAACAATACACAGTGATTTAAATGAAAATTTTCTATAGTAATTTTAACCTAAACATTACCAATTAAGATTCATATGAACGGTTAAGTTGTGGAGTTCAAAATTATGAAATCTCTAATTTAACAATTTTAACATAAGCTGAAGTTCATCTCAAATGTTATGTCTTTTATAAAATTAATAAAGCTTTTAACTTACAAATTGTTAATATAATTAAGCTAAACATTTTATATGAATACAATTTAAACATTTCGATTACACTTTTCAAGAAAAACTTCCGGGGACCTTAGAGAAGCTCTTGGTAGTATGGATTTTAACTCCGCCCAAAGCATTTTGAATGTACACGACGCCAACATTCTACCCATAGTGGCAAACTACTTAAAATATATAATTAAAAGAAGGCAATCATATTTATAATACCTTCCTCCCTTGGATTTTGTCTGCACTATTTTTAGGTTATTTTTAGTTTTTAGGTTTTTTTCTGAGTGAAATTTTCATTATTTGTTAAGTCACTTTTATCATTGAATATTGTATTTTTATTTTTGTGTAATATTTTGATTTTCATATCAATCTATAAAGAAAAAAAAAAAAAGAAAAACTTAAATAAAACTTAAGTTTCATTACTTTGCCATGGGATTTAGCCATATTAGAACGAATGTCCAAAAGGAGATTGACCTTTTATTTCCGTCAAGTTTCCGACAAGTCCGCCAAGGTTATCCTCAAATAATGAATATTGGCAAACGACAATCAAAGTTTGAGACGAATAGCCACAATTACAATCCGAGCTCTGGACGATATTCACCATATGCAGTATAGTAACTACTTGCTTTTTTTTATAACTAGTGGAGTGGAACTAAGGTTTAGGTTTTTGGTTGGAGTACATTGTAAATAATTCTTTTTTTTGCTTTTGTCGGCTAGGCTTTTAGACTGATTTAATATCAGCCAACGGAAGTAACAGTTCACTGGGATTATTTTCCATAGCTTCTTGGCTTCGAAATATGCATGTTCATTTTGCCGCCAACAACTGGTTCGATTAAAAGCTTTTTAAAGCAAAATTTAAAAATTTATAATTTATGTTTAAATTTTCTTGAACAATTATCAGAAAAAACACTGCCCCAGCGTATTTCTGAAGTATTGCTGAGAAAAATTTGAATAAAATCATAAATACTCTATAATAAGGTATGGCGGATGATAGAAATTTGAACTTACATTTTAAACCAACAACACATCCAAAAATTTTGATCCCGAGCTTTCGTTTTAGAAATAAACGTATGAAATAAAACAAAATTTGCTAATAATAAAAATCTCCCTATTTTTCTATTGATAGTTATTCGGCGAGCGAATCTCTTATTCTTAATTCTATCCATGGTGGGTAGCGCTCACATATGTTCTACTGGAGCTATGTTCTTGATCGTAATATTTAATAAAGCATACTGCATATGTTCATAAAATATAATTGATAAATATATAACAAATACAAAAATCTTATTAACAACTCGAAAACGAACAAAAATGGAAAAATGTCAAATGGTTGTTACTCATTGTATTTTAACTTCCAACGTTAAATATTTGCATCTAAATCCACTTCGATTAACGGTGTACAACAACATTTCGAATCATTACTCACATAATTCATATTACATGAAGTAGAATGCAGTAATTCCGAAGTTTCCTCATGTAACGAGCAATATGTGGGTTGACTAACATAACGTCGCGAATGTCGTTTGTATAATGGAATCCGTGAATGTTGTCCACCATGATGACTTTTCAATAGAGACGTCGATTCATCTGTTGCTACAGATAATTGTGATGGATGTTCACGTAATCGATCACCATGCCAAACATGCATCCATTTTTCCAATAATGTAGAACGTTTAATGGGTATTTTCGATTTATGTCGGACGACTTTACCAAAATATGTTGAGAAACGATTTGCTATGCATGCAATACGTGTATCTTTATTACGTAATTGTAACTGGCGCACAACATCAACATGAAGTATATTGGGAAAACGTGTGATAAAATTGTCCGCAGTTTCTTGTGCAATTGAATATTCAACATGTTCATGGATAAATAATACGTAAGATATTTGGAATAGTAACCATGCTGTTGTATCCATAAAGAAGTGTCCAAGTTCTCCAACAGGTAACTCATGACACAAATAACATATTGATATTATGTATTCGGAGAATTTGACGATCAGATCGTATGTTGTTATTGTGTAGACAAATACTAACAATCTAATATCGGATTTCTGTAAAATAATGAGCATTTAATATCGTAGTGGTGTTACCTTTTCCTGGCGAATCACTGACGTCTATATAACTAGAGAGATTATCCCATTATGTTACACCATTAACCCGAATTGAACCGTTTCTCAACTAGCCAAGGTACCAATTTTTGCTTCATTCCGGCTGCGCAGCATGTATTTGTGATAAGAATGTGTACTAATGTATGTGTGGCTGTTACATGTATTTTCACTAAACACAAAGTTTTAGTATCTTGGGTAGTTTAGGCGACTAGACAGCGCTGTAATGGATCCGTTATTTCACGATTATACTCATAGGCATACTCTGTTCAGTTATGGAGAGGTCAGTCTTGCAAATAGTCGGGTAGTTTTAGATATAAATCAAAGATTTTTTCCACCTTGGCCGATCTTATCTTTAGCCGCTATCTGGGAAAAGGTGTTTTTTTTTTTATAAAGTGTCTCTGTATCTAATAATGTTTAAGAAAAAAGTGATTGATATTAATTTTATGAGAATGAAATTTTAAAGATACAGGAGTAAGAAAATTATGGAAAAAGAATTTTTAAAACAGCTTGTAATTTCTATAGGAAATTATTAATAGTGCAGAACTGGATAAAAACAAGTATATATATATATATATATATATATATATATATATATATGCATAATAACAAAATATTTTTTGGATATCTCTTTTTTTAGCGAATTTCCTGAAAGAAAATAGAGCTATTGGTATGTCCATCGATCAAATGTCCATCGATCCTACCTAGTAGGTGTCGAAAAACACCATCTGTAAAATTTATATATATATACATCTATGGACATATATATATATATATATATATATATATATATATATATATATATATATATATATATATATACATATATATATAAATATATATATATATAAATATATATATATACATATATATATATAAATATATATATATATATATACATATATATATATAAATATATATATATATATATATATATATATATATATATATATATATATATATATCTGTAATCGCTCTAGTGGTCACAATTTTAATCTGATTGAAATGAAATTTGGTATTTGAGGCGCTTTTGATATTCAAAAGGTCAAGTTCGTTAATGGGTAAAATCGGAAAAGTGGAAAGGGGGGGGTTTAGAGGGAGGGGGAAACACAAATTTTGACATATCACCCTTAATATTAGAAAAATCGAACAATTTATAAGTAAAGTTGTAGGTATTAAGTTTTACTGTAATTTTGTTTCTTATCATTTTTTCTGTAACACTAATATTTACAGAAATATTGACGGCTTAAGATTGAAAATTAAATTCCTTAATATCTCTTTACACATTAGAGTTTGAGCAAAAATGATAAGGTGATGAATTTTAGCAAACATGATTTTCTACAACTTTATTCCTTATATTTTTTTCGATTGTTCTAATATTAAGAGAGATATTTTCTATTTTCTATTTTGTGTTTTCTTCTCTCTTTATGCCCCCTTTCCCTTTGACGTATGTCATTTATTAATAAAATTGGCCTTGCAAATACTAAAATCATACATTTCATTTTGATCAGATTAAAATTGTGACCGCTAGAAAGTGATTTATGTAACAAACGCCATACTTAAATAGTATACTCTATGTTACTCTTACTATTATAAGATGAATCTAACGACACCTCGTATGTTACAATCCATTAAGCCGTTTAGGCTACAGAGCGTGCCAAATAAACAGACATCCATACATGTATACACTCGGGGGCATTCGTGTAAAAAGTAGAAGATAACTATTTGTATACAATGATATACATACATATTTAATTTCTATCTTAAAATAATTATTATATATTGTAGGATTAAAAACTGTGAGCATTACCTGAATTAAAGCCTCAGTTATTTTTCAAAATGTAATTTAAAACTACCCTGTTGGAAGCCACACGGTCGGACGTAGATTTACTGTTATAAAACCATATAGCGCAAACATAAGATATTGTACTGCTCATGTACAGAAATAATTTACAATTCGAAATTCAATAACATCGGTTCTTTTTTTGGATGTTTGGTGTTTCAAGTCTTATTTTTTTATTATAATTTATAAAAACACTGTAATTTTTCAGTCTTATCTTTAACAAAAGTAACGTATGTGCTATCTAGTCCAAAAGACGAATTTGTGTCGAATCTATATTTTATTATCAAAAAAATGTTGTCCGAGTAAAACTTCTTATAAAAAAACTAACAAATTTTGTTTCATCTATTTTCGTAAACCGAATGAATTCAACACAAATAAATGTAAAATTTGGTAAAGAAAGGCCATTTTTGGAGTCCATAGTACATAATTACATTATTGTTGTGAGTAATCTAACCTATTGTAATACTTTCATTTTTTAAAATTGTCGAAAACGAACGCAGTTATAAAAAATTTATATTATTTATAAATTGATTTCGTCGAGTTCTATTTAGAATCCAACATTAAATCTTACCATCCAAGAAATGATAATATTCTCACAACTTTTGAATGAATCTTTGGCAAATGATGCAAATTTCTATATAAAGAAATATTTACTAAAGCTATTTACGGTCTAAGCTCGGTATAATTGTTGTTCAAAACGCCAACATAGTTGCCGTCTATGTTTGCGTCTGTATAAGTCTAAAAAATGGTCGTAGTTTTAAAATCCCAATGTAAATAGTAGCCCAGTAACAGGATTCAAAAAAACGGCCATATCGCACAAAAGTTCTAGTATACGATTTTTTTATTTCTATTTGTGTAGACCAGTGCTGAGACCGGTTATAAAAATTCTACACGTAGGAGCTACATAGACCAAGGGAATTTTCTCAGAGGAATTATAATTACAAATTACAATTACGGTACAAACTCAACTAGATTTTCAGTGGCCTTAAAACCAAAACAGTTCTCATAATTATTATTGATTTTAATGCGAACAACATTTTTAACAATTTTATTATTGAAATTTTCCTATACAAAAAAAATCACATGCATATCAGACTTTTTGCATGATAAATGTACTGTCAGTGACCAAAAGTGGTGTATATTATGCAAATGTTTGTAGACAATATGTGCCAAAACTATTCGGTTATTGAAAAATACTTCGAACGAAAGATGTTCTCATAAAAATGTAAATAACTTATGTGCCAAACACATTTTCGGAAACCGAATAGTTATAAATCAACTACAAACATTTACACCATTTAATTATACACCATTTTTGGTCACGGACTGTTACTGAACTATAGATACCTACTTGATGTTAAAAAACTTACCACAAGTAAATCAAACATTAATATAATTGCTGATATTAATTTTAATATCATTAAAAAGTAACCAGGTATTATACGAAATTTAATTTTACGATTATAATCATCTAAATCATGACCAGATAATTTTGTAACATCAACATATCCTAAATTTTTATCGTTATCCAATATCCATTCTCGGTCACCATATGATAAATCAATTACTACCAACCATAATGAGAATACTGATAATAAAAATAATATAAAATTATTTAAAAACCGAAAATCATAAAAGTAATATTTGTTTAAAACTTGTTTTGACAAAACCATTTTATAAAACAGTAAATGTCAATTTTCCATTAATTAATTTTGTGACATGTCCAAAATATATTTAGATATTCAGCATCAAAATTCTCATTTCCATAGATACCACATATTTATTACCTTTTTATCACCTTTATTATCTTTGGCAAAAATTGCTGTAACGGGATGAAACTCTTTGACAGCTATGTTTGGTTAGTAAAATAGTAAATAGTAAGTGCGAAAACACTAGTCCAAATGGCAGAAAGGTATAAGGCGTTATATCTGCGCAGTATGCCTACTTGAAAACTAGGATGTTATGGGTTCCTCGGTTAATCCCGACATCCGCAGTTTGTCAATTATTAAGAAAAAAAAGAAAAGAAAAAAGGGGCGGTTAAATGACTAAACTGTTGGCGTATGGACAAGAGCGAAGTAACCGGCTATGCTTTAGAAGGTTTTCTGTAGTTTCCTTCACAAACTCCAGATGAATATCGGGAGAGTTCCTATCATAGTCGGCTGCAGCCGCATATCCTACCAATTCCTAGTCTACACATAAAAATTCCTTCCACTCCACTCACATCCTCACATTCTTAGGCATCACAATTGACCCTATGGTCGAAATGTAGCCCGTCCAGAGCAGCCTCTACTATTTATCTATCTAAGTGTGAAAATATTTTTGATTATTTAAGAGTCGGGTTTGAAAATTGCTCCAAAAAACTTGTATGACGAATTAATTCCGTTTATTTTCAAATTTAAATAAATTCCAGCTTAATGAATGATCGAATAAAGGGCGGAGACCTCAAGAACTGTTGTGTTTCACTTGCATGTCGTTGAGATTTTAGGTTAGAGTACCCCTTCCAAATTTTTCCTTAAGCTGTTCCCGATAGATTTCTGGTAGGCATCCAGGAATCTGACCTTCTTATGCATCAGGGAACGTGTACAATCTTTGCTACAAGGTATGTTACGCGTTTAGAACAGAACAGAGTCCTAGAATAGAGTCTAGAAGAGAAGTTATTTTGGTCTCTTTTGTGCTCCGATTCTGTATGACAGGTCGATGCTCCTTTCCTCACCAAGTCACCCGCTTCCTCAATACCCCCGACTTCTGCAATTCCTGACTGCTACTTAAAATAATTGTTTTCGAATAATTTTGATAATTTTCTGGCTGGAGATAATATTTAACGAAGATCTATCGAAAGGCGCAGAGACTAAAACCATAAATTTATTTATCCCCAATTGGAATAGGGAAGGGTTGACTCGTAATGAAAAGGCCCGGTACCATAGTTTAGCAAAATTGGCCTTTCCGTTTGCAGTCTGCAAAGAGAGAGTACTTACGGGACTATAATAGAAACAAAGATCGTAATAGAACAAAGATCCTAGAAGTGCCAGGATCTATAGTGAAAAGTTTAAAACTTTTAACTAAAAAATATATCCGTTCAATTTTTTTAAATTTGAGTGTACGTACAATGCATAGGTGGGCAAGGTTTGACTTCACAAGCTCTGAGTGAGAGGTAGGAAGAGAGATAGAGTAAATACAGGGTACCTACCAATTATTATTATTTTCTTTTTTTAATTAAAACATTTTCTGAAAAAAATATAATAATACCAACTCTTTTTTATGGTCACTACTATTCAAAGTATACAATACATACAATAATAATAATAATAATAATTCTTTATTTAGTAGGCCGTTACAGAAACAGTATAAATTGCGTCAACTTCAGTTACTAATAATTAAAAATCAGAATTTAAAAATTCACTTAAATTATAATGACATCGAGCAATCAAATATTTGCGAAGTATTTTCTTAAATTTGATCATCGGTTGATCATTTATCTCGCATGGTATTTTATTAAAGATTCTGATCATCAAATTCCTGCAGTTTTTATGGAAAACTGTGTATGCACTTTGGCATATGACCAATTTATTATTGTTCCGTGTGCTGTAGTCATGTGTACATTCATTCGACTTGAACAATGCAAAATTTTGTTTAACAAAGCATGCACATGCGAGTATATGCATGTCAACAACAGTCATTATGTTTAAAGCTCTGAAGTGAGGTTTGCATGTTTCCCTAGGTCCGATTCTAGCTATAATGCGGACACAGCGTTTTTGAAATTTCAAGACTCTCGAAACGTCTTCCGAATTACCCCAAAATTCTAACCCAAATTTAAGATTTGAAGCAATATAACCGTGATATGCCGATAACACCACGTCCAGCGAAACAACTTTAGCTAAACATTGGAGCAGGTAGCAATACTTTGATATTTTTTTGAGTAAATAGCTTATATGGTCTTTCCAATTGAGACAGTTGTCCAGCAGCAGGCCAAGAAATTTAACGTCTTTACTCATTGTTAAAGTATGGATGTCAGATATTGGAATTTCTAACAAACCTTCCCCAAATTTTCCAAACCTTATGATTTGAGTTTTGTCCATATTTAGCTTTAAACAGTTCTCCCTACACCACTCACTCAGTTGGAAGACTGATCTATTTATAAGCATATTCATAGATTCAATGTCTTTCCCCGCATACAACAACGTAGTGTCATCAGCATATTGTAGCATAGTGTTGCTTACAGCCCGTGGCAAGTCATTGACATACAGTATGAAGAGGGTAGGTCCCAGAAGAGAGCCTTGAGCCACTCCAGACTGTAAACTTCCAGTGTAAGAATTCCAGGAGCTATCACCACAATTGTAATGAACGAATTGTTTTCTATTTGTGGAGTATGACATAAAAAGATCCAATGGGGTACCTCTGATATCCAACCTCTCCAGTCTGTATCCCAAAATGTCTGTGTTTAGGCAATCAAAGGCCTTACTTAGGTCAAATAATGCCGCAATAGGAACTCGTTTTTGGTTCCAAGCTTTTAGTACAAAGTCTAGCATCTTAAACACTTGTAAGCTGATAGACCTTCCCCCAATAAATCCATGTTGTTGTTCAGCAAATAAACTATGTTTTTGGATGTAATCTACCAGTCTGTTCAGCATTAATCTTTCGAAAAGTTTTGAAAATGTCGAAAGGAGTGAAATAGGCCTATAGTTGCTCAACTCAGATTCGCTACCGTTTTTAAAAATTGGGACAACTTTAGCAATTTTAAGACTATCAGGAAACTCGCCTCTAACGAAACAGAGATTTATAATTTTTGTTAGGGGTTCGCTAATATTCTGGGCACTATGTCTAACCACATAAGCTGGTATGTCATCCCATCCTACGGACTTTTTCTGTTTCAATGTACAACATGCATTATAGACCTCAAGGTCACTACAGGGAAACAGAAACATACCTTCTGTAACCTTGGCTGAGGCGTGATCGTGTTTGAAAATTGGGTCACCGATATCCAAATCTCCAACAATATTCAGAAAATACTCATTGAAGGCGTTAGCTATATCAATTTTGTTTTCAATCATCTGACCATTGCAGTCAAACACAATGTCCTTTATTGGATTCCTGTCAGAATCCTTAAAGTGGTGTATGGCCTTCCATATTTTATTGCTCGATGTCGCGAAAATATTTTTGAAAAAACTATTTTTTGCAAATTTAACCTTTTTCTTCAATTCTATGCATAATTGCTTGTACTGCAGCTCGACCTCCGTGATAAGTGTTTTATTTCGCTTCAATTGCATTAGATATACATGCATGTTTCGTTTTCTTACTGATAGTTCTTTAATTTCAGTTGTTATCCATGTTTCACTTTTATTTTTGTTAATTAAAACAGTCCTTTTAGGAAAGCATACATCAAAGTAATATTTAAAAATTTCGTGAAACTGTGAAAAAATGTTCGAAATACTTTCATCAAAGCAGATCGAGCTCCAGTCTTCATTTTTAAGATACTCATTGAACAAGAATACTTGGTCATCTGAGTAGGATCTTTTCGTTATTTTTTTAATATTTTTTTTTACATCGATCTTTCATTGAACAAACACTTATAGAAATATAAACGCAATCATGATCAGAAAAATCAACTGCCACTGTACCACTTATATAATTTTCACCACTATTTTCAATGATAATATTATCAATACATGTCTGAGAAGTTTCACTTATCCTAGTAGGATCTTTGATTGTATATACTAAGTTAAAATTATCCAACAGATCACAGAACAACTTTTTTTTTGGGTCATTTTTAAAAATATCAATATTAAAATCAGCTAAAATAAAAAAATTATATCTAAGTTTAAAAACAATTAAAATTACTTCCTCAAAAAATATTAAAAATTCGTTTATATCACAGTCCGGTGTTTTGTAAACAACAATAATGATGACATGTAATTCATCGCACTTGATACCGCAGCACTCAAAATTTTTTTTTTCAGATAAAATATGGAATTCCTTGACTTCGTCTACGTTGTAGCCGATTTTTGAAAAAATGCAGACACCACCACGTCCATCCTCACTTCTACAATATGAACTTGAAAGTCTAAAATTTCCAATTTTCAGGTATTGGATTTCATCTGAAGCTGCCCAGTGTTCAGACAAGCAGAGAAAATCAACATTTTCATCTTCAACTAATAATTCTAATTCAGAAGTTTTATTCTTCATACCTTGTATGTTCAAATGAAGGATTTTAACTTGCTTCTGAGAATCAGCTGCTTCATTCAAGTTTTGGGTAGGCGGGCTTTCGCAGAAAAAACCGATTTATTGCCACCCCTTTCTCCCAGAAATCAGGGTTGAGAATTTCATTAGCAGATGTTTCGGGTACCGTCAGCTTGAATGAAGCATAGTTCCCCCTGGCGTTTAAAGTTTCACACTTCATTTTAATGTCAGGTAAAGTTTTCCGAATATAGTTAGATATGTTTTCTTCCGTTGTACTGGGATGAAGTTTCCAAATGTGGATGAAAGTTTCGTTTTCCGCAACAGTTAGGCCAGTATTGGTTTTATTGCCAATTATGATATTTCGGCGTTTTTTTGGATAACGCACAATTTTGAAACCTTCATTATCGACGTCTTTATCACTATTATTATTTTCGACTTCAGTCTGCTTAATAATTTTTGCCTGTTCCATTTCATTCAAAGATTCCTTCCTTTCTACTAAATGTTTAACAATCACTTTTGGAACACTTTGTAATTCCTCTGTGTTTTTTATATTTTGTTTGACAGCTGATGTACTGTCCTTTTCTAGCATAAGAGCTTGACTATACGTGCCACGTTTATGTAATTTTTGTAAATCACTTACCATTTCTTTGAGTTTAAAAATTTCCTGAAGAAGCGGTTCAACGGCTAATTTTACAGCTTCACAAATTGCACTCTGAATAAACAAACTAGTTTCAGACACTGACACCATGTTTTCAGAATTTTCACCGTCTTCATTATCACTATTATCACTTTGTTTTTTGTCGCTTCTTAAAGCACGACCTTTAGATCCAGCCATCTTGAAAAGAGTGAAATACATTGAATACATACTCTGGAATTTTGGGCTGGTAATTTTGGGCATAAAATGTACCTTTTTAATATATTTGGGTATGAATAAAATATAAATGTTATATAAATTATAAAATATAAATCTTTTGATCTTTTATATTTACCGCTTGTAAATTTTTTGATGATTTAGCTTTAGTTTAGATTTTAGAATTAGATTTTAGGAAATTCCGAATAATTTGCCTAAACTATTCATATCGGAGAACTAATAAACAATTATTTACATGATTTAATTATTTTTTCTTAGTAGGGGGTATAGTGTCATGGGTATTTGATGACACTGGATACAAAAAAGATGCCAATGATAAAGCTGGGTAGGTGGGGGGTGGGGTTTGGTAATTTGTTACTAATTTCTAAATGGTTAAATTTTACATAAAGTGGGAATACATACAAAGTATACAATACATTGAATACATACTCTGGAATTTTGGGCTGGTAATTTGGGGCATAAAATGTACCTTTTTAATATATTTGTGTATGAATAAAATATAAATGTTGTATAAATTACAAAATAGAAATCTTTTGATCTTTTACGTTTACCGCTTGAAAATTGTAAACCACTTGTAATTTTTTTGATGAATTAGCTTTAGTTTAGATTTTAGAATTAGATTTTTGGGAATTCCGAATCATTTGCCTAAACTATTATTCTTACTCAACTTGAGTTAGTCTACTTCGAGTTAAGCTACTTTGAATTAAAAAAGTGAAAAGTACTAATGAAAATTATTTTTCGCATAATTTCTTTAAAAAAATAAAATAAAAGTAGTGATTTTAGTGAAACGGTAATTTTACAATTTAATAATCGATTTACAGATTTCGAAAATATAAATGTAATGAGTGATTTTTTAGTGGCCCCTTTTAATAGAAAATTTAAAATTCCCGCTTTATTAGAAATTTTTTCCGGAATCCAATGATTGTGCGTTATTAAACGAAATGATTACCCTTCCAACAAATTATAATTTATTAGGAGCCATGAGCACGAGCACAAAAAGTATTTGGGAAGTCGTCGGAGAAAACCCATCTTCGTTTGAATATCCGGAATTATTATAAATAAATAAATAAAAAACTTGTTTTTGTAGTTGTTTCTCATCTTCTTATCCATGTGAATCGGGAATTTCACATATGAAACATATAAAATCAAACAAATTATTGGGCAATAATCAGTAGGGGACAACCTGTATTGAAACATCGTTCCGCCTTACTTCAAAATATACCTTTCTTACTTACTCTCACTTTCTTATGGGGAGCCCCGTGGCTCCGGAGAGCCGTCTATGCCCACCAGTCAAACCAAAACAATGGGGCTTCTGTAATTGTAAATAAAACCTTATATATAAAATCACAATTTATATTTGATGTATAAAAAAATTCAACTATAATTTATATGCATTGTTTATATGCGTGAACTTACCAAAACAGAATTAAAATCACAAAGATTTTTAGTTGTTCTTTGTACATCTTCTCAAAATGGGCAAATTGCAATAAGTCATTTTGTAAAATGTCTGATAACCCGTTCAAATTAGATGAAATAAAGGACCAACTCAGCAATGAACAAATAATAAAGAAAATAATAATAACCCAGGAATGATGAATACCTAAGCAAGCTGAATTTTTATATAAGCCTTCGTTTTGATGAAGGCTGAAAAAAAATCTTATCCAATCTCATGTTCGCGAGCCAAGCTTTAAAAGGTAAAAGATCTTGAAAACAGTTTTTTGTTGTGCAAAAATCTTGTTTATATTTAATAATACTATTATTAACGAATTTTTGAAGAAAATGTACTTTTGGTTTTGTACCGATGAAGGAAATTTGGAAATACTTTTAGGAAACATATAATCTTGAATTTCTCTTTTAGATAGATAGATAGATAGATTGTAGAGGCTGCCCTGGACGAGCTACACTTCGCCAATAAAGTCCATTGTGATGCCTAAGGATGTGAGGATGTGAGTCCTCACATCCTTATTCTTCCTTATTTTTCCAATAGGAAGGAATTTTTGTGTATAGACTAGGAATTGGTAGGATATGCGCTGCAGCCGACTATAATAGGAACTATGCCGATATTTAAAAAAAAAAGAAGAAAAAAAAGGAGCGGTTAATTGACTAAACTGTCGGCGTTTGGACAAGAACGAAGCAACCGACTATGTTAGAGAAGGTTTACTGCAGTTTGCTTCACGAACTCCAGATGAATATCGGCATAGTTCCTATCAGAGTCGGCTGCAGCCGCGTATCCTACCAATTCCTACACACAAATTCCTTCCACTCCACTCACATCCTTAGGCATCACAATGGACCTTATGATCGAAGTGTAGTCCGTCCAGGGCAGCCTCTACAATCTATCTATCTATGCCGATATTCATCTGAAGTTCGTGGAGGAAACTGCAGAAAACCTTCTCAAGCATAGCCGGTTACTTCGTTCTTGTCCATAATAATTGACAAACTGTCGGGATTCGAACCCATAACTTCTCAGTTTCCAAGTAGGCATACTGCGCAGACATAACGCCTTAGACCGTTCGGCCACTTGGACTGGTGAATTTCTCTCTTAGTATTATTATTAGTAAAATGGAAAAATTTGTTATAAGTAAAGTTATAATAAATAAAATTGTCTACGATTCATTTTCTGATCATATTTTCTCTGAACTCTAATATATATGGAAATGTTTGCAATTTAAATATAATACCCATAATAATGAATATTACAAATGAATCACCATGGTTACTTGATTTTGTGATGATGACATACTTAAATGCATTTTCTGGCAAGAATGGCGTAAATAAGTTATTTTGAAATAAAATTCTATAGATGTAAAAATTATTAAGAAATAAAATAAATAGGTAGGTATTTTCCATAAATAGAAATTTGTTGTCGGTTGAATACCATTAAATGATATTAGTGCTATTATTTATTGGGTAATATTTGTATTCCCGATTTATGAGGTAATTTGCTTGGACTTAGGCACTCAATATTTGAACATGTTGGGGGTGGGGGACCCGCCTGTCACACCATCTATTTTGTAGGACACAAGTTTTGAAGTCTTTATTAAATTATCTCTCAATTTAACTAACAAATTAACTGTTACTGATAAAATTTTTGCTATCGTCAAACCAACAAGTTATTCTCTTATGCGTTTCGTTAGTCACTATTATCAATAATTTTCGCGAGAGAAAAGTAGGGCGTCTTGCCGAAAGGAAGCTACTGACAAAACTTTAGCCTGTTACTAATTATTATTATTAAAACCGTGGTGTACTGTGGACTATATTAATTATTGAGTAATATTTTTATTCCTGATTTATGAAATAATTTGCTTGGCCCTAGACACTAGATGTAGAAACGAGAAATTTAGAACACACTCCATTTTCCATCGTTTTAGAATATTTTTTATTATTTTTTTAATTAAAAACTCCTCTTATAATCCATCAAACCGTTTGAATTTTACGAGTAAGTAAATAAATAAGCGGCTGTATATCACATATGTGGAATAATAATGTATATTATGGAAAGTCTGAGCATTTTGTAAAATAATTGATTTAAATTTTACTTTCGATATACAATTGTCTTGATTGAATTGAAGTAACAAAAAAACAAAAAACAAAAAATTGGATGCAGTGAGTCCAATTTGATTTGAACATTTTATTTATACACAAATGTACCACTAAACTGGTATCCGTTGAATGAGTACATTTATGGGCAATTTTTAAAATCAAGTCTCCTATATGTTGTTTCTACACAATGTTTTTAATATAATTATTGATATAAAATAATATACAGATTGGTCCACCGAAAATTAACTAAATTGTATTGGGTTTTACAAAAATTTGTATGATTTGAGCATTTCAAATTATTAAATGTTCGTAGCTTCGTGATATTTAACGAGATTTTACTCTTATGAATGACTCTTATGTACAGTTTTATAGACTTTGTCAAATACCTTACTTATATCATAGTAACAGAATAGATCGATTATCAATAACAATAAGTAATCGTTTGAAACTATAACTTTAAATAAAAATTTATTATTTCTTTATAATGTATCTCAGGTTTAAAACAAAATTTATGGTCAAACGAGACAAAGTTCGATGTAACCGTACAAAAATATTTCAATACTCAATCACAGTTTCAATTATTATAAGCTTTTATTTAACATCAATTTCTGTTTGAAATTTAGCTTTGAAATTTTGTATACAGTTTTGTATTTGATCACAATACAATAATCGGATCATTTATATCAGCGGTGGCCAACAAGTCGATCACTATCGATCGGTCGATTGCGAAGCCAGTTTTGGTCGATCGCTCGAGATGTCTTGACAAAAAGTATTTGAAAATTTTTGATGTAAGATTTCAAGATTTTGAAAAAGTTATTGAAATTTTGGAATGTATATCTTTTTCTATTAAAAAAGATTTAAGTGTGAAAAAAATTTGCCAAAAAATTGCAGACATATTTCGTATGGAGCAAAAGGCATAAAAAATGAAATTACAATTTTACAAACTGATATAATCTTACAAGCCAGAAAATTGGAACAACATTTTTAGGTTGACGAGTTAATTTTTTCATATCAGTAACTAATTAAAAATTCAATGACAATGACATTTGTCTAAATAGTATACGCTAAAGTCTTCTACAGTTTGTCTTACGTAACTGAAAGGAATTTGGACAAACATCGTATTGTTGACGCTTAAGTATACACAAATAAATATATATGAATAATAACTTTGACAGAAGTAATACTGTCTAAAAAAATAAAAATAAGAATGATATGAAAAAGTTGGCTGTAACGTCACAGTCGTCTTTGGTGTAGCGGAAGCATACTGGACTAGATATCCAGTTTTCATATCAGTATTTAATTAACATTTTTAGGAATACGGCAACCGAGGAAAATATCCCAATATCACCAAATGTAGCGAATATATTTATTATTGTTTCGGATCTACATACCTGTGTGAATCGGCATTTTCATACTTAAAGTCAACGACGACTAAACAACGCTCTGTCCTGACAAATTCCTATACTGAAGACTTATTATTATTTTCTTTGTCAGGATATACATCTAATTATGATTCCTTGGTTAGAGTCATGCAATCTCAATCTTTTTATTATTGTTATGGCAATAAAATAAATTCTAAATCTGTCTATATCTGTAGTTAACTTGAATTAATTTTTGCCCGTTGAATAATTATGTTGTTTTTTACGTAGGTGAATATTCAGTGTTTCAGATGATTGACAGATTATTATTCCATGATAAATTTTCCTTACCCCAAAAAAAACGCGAAAGTGAAATCTTAAAATCAAATTATCAGCCATACTGTGCATTTTTATAACAACTTTTTCATATGTAGGAAAAAATAGTACAAGTCGATCGCGACATTTTTTTAAGATAAAGAGTAGATCTTATGCACACAAGAGTTGAGCACCCCTGATCTAGATGAACTGATGGAATTCGAAAATATTCCCTATAATAGAAATTAGATGAAAGTGTTGATATATATCGGGAAATAGAGAAAGCGTTGCCAATTCAAATTTCTTACAAACCTTATCAGATGTTCATTATGCAACCATGCGTCGAATGATATGTCTCCGGAGTCGATATCATTGTTTGTTCTTGAGATATTAGTTAGTTAGTTAATGTTTTCTATGATTCCTTGCGGAGTAGGGCGGTCCACTGTATGCTTTTATTTCACTCGATTTTGGGTTTGTGCTTTAATTTGCTTCTATGTTGAGCCTATGTACACTGTTTCCCCTGGGTCCGCACTTCTCTATGCGAATTTAGGGCGGCCCTGTTTTTTGCTCTGTAGGTTCCAGTTATTACACTAAGAAACTTTTACTAGGTTACTAATAACAGGCGACCAACTAGGGCCAATTAGGATTTGTAATTAGGTCTGTAAATAAAAGTGCAAAAACAAAATGATCAAAATCACCCCAAAAAATAACTAAATAGGATTTGTATTTTTGTAGTTTACTATAAATTTTGATGTGCCGTTGACTCGTGGACATTTTTAAGTTGGATTATATAATTTCTTGTTTAGTTTGTAATGTACTCGATTCTATATCTAAGGTTCTTCAATATTTAGGCACCTATAAGTAGAGTAGATGTTTCCCTGAGTTACCTTGTAACTACCAACGAACTGATGTAATTATTAAATATTAAGGCAAAATAAAAGTTCGGTTGAAAGTTTCGAAATTGTCTTTTTATTTAATTTTCATTTACTTTGAATCGATTACAGTCATCATTTTCATTTCGGGTGTGTGGTCTTAATTTGAACATTTTAGTGGCATTTGACTAATTTTGCCGACTCAGTTTCACTAATGATCTAATTTTTTAATAGATTATATATTATTTCTATTATTATTAATTTTACCACTCATTTCCATTAATCCATTCAATAAAATCTACACTGACTTTGTTTGGAGAAGAGTAGGCTGGATAGTCATATTTGAAAAAGTTCTTAAATACAGGGTGCCCGCAAGTAGTCGAGTTCTATAAGAGGGTAGGTAATGGTACGATTTTGGAACGAAAAGTCCTGAAACATTTTTTTATTAGACGCATCGTTAATTAATTATTAATTAATTAAGGACATCCTAAAAAAAATATCTGATCACTATAACTTGTGTCCCAAAGCTATTATGAATTTTATCTTTCGATTGTATTCACAGAAAAGTAAAATTTAAGGGGTGGCAACTTTGTTTTATGGGGGTACATGTCTTGCAATTTTCGAAAAATTGATAATTCCAAAAATTTTATTATTGCATTATTAAAAAAATTAATTAATAAAATAATTTATTAATGCACTTTTGAGAAAACTTTATAATTTAATTTGCGCAGTTTTAAAAAAAATTTATTATTAAAACAATTTATTTATTAAATTTTTCAAAAAATAAAAAAATTTAATTAATTTTAAATAAAAATTTAATTACTCTTTTCAAGGAATTAATAATTCGAAAAATTTATGCAATACATTTTTCCAAAAATTGATAATTAAATAAAAAATGAACTATCAAAAAAATGCACTTTTTGAAACTCTGGTTTCAACCTAGTTTCCTTAATTAATTAATAAATAATTAACAGTGCGTCTAATAAAAAAATGTCTCAGGACTTTTCGTTCCAAAATCGTACCCTCTACGAACCCTCTTATGGAACTCGACTACTTATGGGACATCCTGTATATATATATCGAGTGTTCTCTTTAAAATTCACACTATTTTTAAGCTGGTACACTAGAAAGTTGAAGATCTTCAATTGTTACCGGCAATCGACAAAAAATTTTCTCTTTGTAACAGTGCTGGATTTAACTAATCTGATGCTGAAATTGATTTATCATAGACATATATTAATTTTGATGAATTAATTCAAATGATCAATTGTGTCCATGTGATGGTTTGGTTCACTGAATGAATTTTAAATAGAAGGTTATCCGTTAAAAGGTGGAATTTTAAATTAAGAGAAATACACTTTTTAAACAAAATTTAATGTGAAGTACAGACTTTGCGGTTAAATATCAAACATAATGCCTGATAAATGGTCATCCCGCTTACTCTTGCAAATTATTGGTGTTCCATTAAATGGGATGTTTTAAAATTTAAAGATATCGTCACTTAGACGCTGAGTTGGCTAAGGTGTGTAAAACTGGTGTGGGAAGTACGGGTGGTGAGTTTGTCCAATACTAAATGCATTGATATCTCATCCATTGCTAACTCTAAATAATTAAAAATTTTGCAATTAAATCGTTTCAAATAATTTAATTTTTGTAAAAAACACATATATTTGTAAAAAAAAAACATATTGTTTAAAACTTAAATCCTTAATTTCATTTTTTCGAAGAGTTTTAATAATTAAAAATATGGTTTTATGCATTTCAAAAAAGTAGCATGGTGATAAAACTAGATAAAACTGGATAAAAATAAATATAACTAAAAATATAACTAGATAAAAATAAATAACACTAAAAATAAAGCTAGATTTAGAATATTTTTCGATCTATAAATTTAATTATCTCAGAAACAAAAAATTTAATCCATTTAACATATGTAAAAATCTTTTAAAAATCGTAACTTTAACATTGTTTTACTTAAAAACTAAAAACAGGATCAACTTCAAATTTGAAGAACCTGTCATTAAATTGAATTTTCTTCACAACAACCTTAAGCAAATTTTCTTGGAGGAAGAAACCATAACGACTATAAAATCAAGTTACCATGGTGACATTTGTAATAATAATATTGTTACAAGTATAAGATCATTAAATTTTTCAGTAAATATTACAGTTACAGAAAATATGATATTAATTTACTTTCTAATTTATTTACAGCTTAACTAATGACAAATCGGTTCATTTTACTAATATTAAGATAGAACGCAAGTATATACTTATATATTTTATCGAATAGAACGTCTATAATGGATAACATGCAGTCAAAGGTATCTGGATTTTCTTCTCAAACCTTCGACATGTTATCATTTCCTATTCGATATATATTTTCATAAGTACTTGTGTTTTTTTAATATTTAGACAATTTATCAATTGGGTGTTTTTTAAATTGTTTTTTCAACAAGTTTTTTTTTAATCAGTATGATCGAAAATATGTTGAAAGAATAAATTTGTTTTAAAACGGAGAAATTTTTTGGCTATTAGCTACAGGGCTAGTGTACATTTTATCGTGCTGAATATAAAGACGGGAACATAGAGATTTGAAAAATATTTACCAAACTATATATAATAAAAGTCTTTATGTGAACTAGCTTATTTCTTGAAATTACTAGAAATATATTTTGAGTTGGATTTCCAGCAGTATAGGCAGTGTCGTCTTTTCCACATGGGCATGGGGGAACGCACTCAGCATCCCCGACGGATGGTGCCGATATTTTCTAGAACAAATCCGATACAAAACTAATTTTTTCACTGGGTATACAAAGACCTTATTGGGAGATTTTTGCAATATTTGTCTTTAAAAAAGCGTGACGGGAAGCATCAAGATATAGCAGATACCGTTATGAACTTTTTGGAAAGCCTTGATACTCCAATACAGGAATCTCATGGACAGAGTTATAATAACGCAGCAAATAGCTGTTATATTTTTGTGTACAATTTTTTCTCAGGTTTGAAAAATGGATGGAAAATATTCACATAATGTTTAGGTATAAATAAAGTTCTATAGTCCTTATCTGAAACCTGCAGTTAACTCTGTACGCGGTTAAACAAAATCAAATTTTGATTTTTTCATTCACGTTATATAAAAGGACCCTCAAATTCTGCTCTGATTTACTTTATAAAACGACCCTCAAACTCTGTGTACCCAAGGGCTCTTTCTTGGTCTAAAACAGCTTGGGAATAGGCGTAGAATTGATGGACAAAATATGTTAACTCATATATAAATTAGACCGTGATTAGCCATGATCCATAGTAAAAATAAATATTTTTAAATTATTAGATGTAATTTTTACATCTATCTTTAATAGATAGACTTTTTAGATGTCTGTAATAAAAATTCTTCGTGCAGTAATATGTTAGTTACAAATATTGATAAACAGTGATTAACGAATTGTTACTTTTTATTTGTTATTTCATATCATATCGATTCTTAGTGTATTTATTATACATATGTAAGACAAATGATTGTGTATCGCAAAATATCACCTGTATTATTTCTCATAGAATATATCATACGTAGAATAATAATAATAAATCATTATAAATTATTATTTTCTTAAAAACAAACTACTTCATACTAAATCATTTATTATTAATCAGTTCTTTTGTTTTATTATATAAATATACACTTCTAAATATTAAATTGATTATTTACAAGGTACAATCTTATAACTCTATTAGTTGTTTTGGTTCATTTAACGTTTGGGTTAATGGCAGTGCCGAAGAGCTACGTACCAAGAGTTAAAAATCTATCAAGTTAGATAGGTACGGTATACCACCTACCGTCCCATGGAAATTATTATTAATCATTGTAGATTTAGACGATGGTGTCCAAATCTACAATGATTATTAATAATTGTAGCACATGTTTAAAAGTGAGCGCTGACCACACCGTACATTATGTAACTCTAACATTCACTTGACATCACCACAATTTGAGTACGTCCAAGCAATAAGATCGAATTTTCAGATAATAAGGTAAAAGGCAAAGTATTGTCTCCCGGCTGTCAAGAATATCAGCATTAGGCTTCAAGTTAGAGAGCTACTTTACTGACTGATAATGTACTGCCCGCATTAACTAAACGTAGTAAGCGTTCCATCAAGTGAATTTTGTATTTGGAATACTTCGGAAATTAATATCTTTTACAGCAGAAAAGATTTTGAAAACAACGAAAATATCGTAAGTCCTTTCCAAAACGATTTGAAAGAAAGCTTAAGTAGAGAACTGAGACAGTTGAGCTGTTCAAAACAGATGTGGTTGCTTCTGTTCACAGTAAAAGCTGTGCGCAACTGCAGTTTTATTAACTTTTAATGGAACATTTATTAGAATCTTGTTTCTCAAATAGTCTTACGCATTTTCTAGTTTTTGATGATCAAAAAATACAGTGGAGAACGTTTTTTTCAACATTAAAGCGCAATAAACGTTAGTTAAGGAACAAAATGGGACAAGAATGTCTAAATGATTTCACCTATTGAACATAGAATATGATTTGCTTGAATACATTGATTTGATGAATGTTTCTCTAAATTTGCCCACATTAAATCATGGAAACTTTTTTTAAAGGTGCTTCTTGAAACCATTTGCCTCATGGCCCGATATGGCTTAATCCGTCACTGAATAATGGAACATCACTACAACTCTGTGATCTGAACAAATCAACGTTTTTCTACTTTCAAGGGAAGTTTCAATGGAGTATCAGCATGTTTAAAAAAACTAATAAAAACACAAAATTTAGAAAAAATAACTTATTGAAGGTCGATAAGTTTTGCCCATTTTGCCCATTAAAGAACTTGACTTTAGTTTTTAGCTATAGAACACATAAACAAAATTTCAGTTATCGTGTTGACAGGCAGACATCCACATTACAATGTCGAAAATAAACATAATAAACCCTGGTATATATTATATATACCGGGTATCAAAAATGCATAAAACAGAAGGTACGCACACCAAGATGAGAGAAACAACTCAAGATAATAATTTCAATTGTTATAATTAGTCTTCTAAGTATACACTAGTCTTCTACAGTTTGTCTTACGTTACCGAAATGGAATTTGGACAAACATCGTATTATTGACGCTTAAGTATACCCAAATAAGTGTATATGAATAATAACGTCGACAGAAGTAATATTGTCTAAATAAAAAATAAGAATGAAATGAAAAAGTTGGTTGTTACGTCAGAATCGTCTTTGGTGTAGCGGTAAGCACGCTGGACTAGATATCCAGAGGCCAGAGGTTCGATTCTTGGTTGACGAGTTAATATTTTCATATCAGTATTTACTTAAAAATCCAACGATATTGGTCCATAAAGTATACACTAGTCTTCTACAGTTTGTCTTACGTAACCGAAATGGAATTTGGACAAACATCGTATTATGACGCTTAAGTATACACAAATAAATATATATGAATAATAACGTCGACAGAAGTAATATTGTCTAAATAAAAAAATAAGAATATTATGAAAAAGTTGGCTGTTACGTAAGAATCGTCTTTGGTGTAGCGGTAAGCACGCTGGACAAGATATCCAGAGGCCCGAAGTTCGATTCGTGGTTGACGAGTTAATTTTTTCATATCAGTATTTAATTAAAAATCCAATGATATTGGTCTATAAAGTATAAACTAGTCTTCTACAGTTTGTCTTACGTAACCGAAATGGAATTTGGACAAACATTGTTTTGTTGACGCTTAAGTATACACAAATAAATATATATGTTAAAAATATGGTCAAAAAAGAAATTGCAGTGAAATGAATTTTCTGCTTTACTTACAAAAAACACTGAGAAATTTTTCCGTTTTACTATAATAGTAAGAGAAAAATTTTAAATTTATCCCTCCAAGATTCTTGGGCTCTCTAAGAGCCATACCGTTCAAAATTCAATTGTGGCTTATAGAGCGGCTATAGGCACATTTATAGAAAACACTGACCATATAACACTATTACATACCATTTTATAAGTAGACACTCTGTGCAAATATTTAATTAGTTGGTTTATAACATAATTAAATAAAATTAATGAACCCAATCGATTTATATTTAGATAATAAGTTTAAAACTTAAAAAAAATCTTTAGTAGGTTTATTAATGAATAATTATTTTATTATACAGTATGACCTCGTTAGCCTGGACTAGATACGGTCGGAACGTAAGTACTGTTTATCCAGTACTAATATTTTTCTGTTCTAGGACTCTTTTTTAATCTGTACTATTTGACTTATGTGCTAGAAAAAAAGTATTAAGGTAGTTCCAGTATTGACTTGTATAATCAGGACAAAAAACCGGCTTGCTTTTATTATAGAACAAATACAAATACACATATATACTCACATACATATATTTATATACGAGTACACATTAATATCATTTTGAAAAAAAGAAATTTTTTAAATTATATTTTGAAAACAAAACCGTAAAATGCGACTTTTTACCGAATTTCCTCCATAGGAAATGTAGCTATTGCTTTTGCACCAATGTTGGAATTTCGTAAAAATTTCTTCAAATCCATCGATCCTACCTATTAGATGTTAAAAATCACTATCGCTAAAATTTGTATATATGTACAAATATTTAATTAGTATATTATATACATATATATATATATATATATATATATATATGTATATATATATATATATATATGTATATATATACTTTTTTTATGTGTCTGTGGACTCTCTAGAAATTTGGTATTTGAGGCGCTTTTGTTATTCTAAAGGTCAAGTTCGTTAATGGGTAAAATCGGACAAGGAGAAAGGGGGTTTAGAGGGAGGGGGAAACACAAAATTTGGTATATCACCCTTAATATTTGAAAAATCGAAAAATTTATCAGAAGTTAAGTTGTAGGAACTAAGTTTTCCTCTAATTTTGTTTCTTATCATTTTTCCGTCACACTTATATTTACAGAAATATTTACAATTAAAGACTGAAAGTTAAAATTCTAAATATCTCTGTTAAGATTAGAGTTTGAGAAAAATGATCAGGTAATGGTTTGTAGCAAACTTGATTTTCTATAACTTTACTCCTTATACATTTTTTGATTATTCTAATATTAAGAGAGATATTTTATATTTTGTGTTTGTTTGACATGAATACATGAAATATATTTTATTGTAAAAAACTTAAAAAAAAAAAAAATTCAACCGACTTTAAAAAACACAAAAAGTCACTATATTAAAAGGCTAAAAATAACAATTTACAGATTTAATCCAAAAGACAATTCTTGCCCAAACCTACGTATAATTTAGTATATGTAAATATACAAGGTGTATTAAGTTTGATCACGATTGTAACGCTTAAAAATATTGGTCGTACGCATGAATGATTGGTATATATGTTCATAAAATTTGGTCATTTCCGCATGTCCGTCTGTCTGTCTGTGGACACGATAACTCAAGGAAGGAAAAGAGATAGTGAGCTGAAATGTGTTCTAGAGCAAAAAAGTAAGGTCAAGTTCGTTAATGGGCAAAATCGAACTATATTTGGGCAAAACTGCTTATCTTTGAAACCATCGGAACGTGTTTCCCTTCGCACAGGGGGGGGGGGGTATTACATCTTTGAAACCGTAAGAGATAGGAAAAAAATTTGTTAACAAAAAATCTTCTTTTTAAAATAAACAAGTTTTGTTTGAAAAGATTTTCATAAATTCAATAGTTTTCTCATAATTTGTGATTATATGTTCCTCGGAAAGAATTGTTAACATTTCGAATACGCGGAATTGTTAACAATTTAATCATTGATATACAACTCAGTATATACTGGGTATTCAAACAATTAAGTCAGTTAGTTGTTACATTACTGAACAGTCGAACATAGAATCTCCTCCTTCTTTTTTTGGAGTTGGTTAAAATTTGTGTTGATCTCCACAGAAACTCTACTTCTATAAGATAACTATAAAATTTTTTTATTAAAATTTTGTTTTCATTTTGAAATGTCAATTTTGATTGTCGTTTCCATAGTAACTAAAAACTATAATCGTTAAATATCGTTCTATTTTAGCTATTAATAAATTTAATTTTTGCAAATACTAGAGTCATATCAGATATTATATTTCATTTTGATCACACTAAAATTATGACCGCTAGAGAGTGATTTATGTATTCTAAGGAAATTAGCTAAGTTGACGCAGCTCCTGCGTAACGAATTTAAAAAAAAAAAATTTGGTTAAGAAATATCTTTACTCTCCTCGTTTTAAAATTATCTCTTTTTTAAATTCTGTCAAGTTTTTTTTCTTCAATATAACAGATAATAGTTGGGTGGACATGAAGTTTTACATGCTTCTACCCTCTAAATTGCTCCTTTGTTAAGTACCTCGCCTACGAAAATTACGCGAGAAATGTTATAAAGAAAACGTTATTTTTAGCCTGTGAAAAAAAATGAGCACTAACTACCTTAATAATATTATGTTGTCCTTATACTAATATATAAAATTCTTTATTATATGTTAGATCGGATTTAATTTGACAGATTTGGATAAAACTCTATTTTAATTGTTCCTTATAAATTCATAACTGTTATAGGCTATGTTGTGTATATCGTTTTTGTAGAATGATTTAAAGTTAATGACTTAAGTCAATTTTATGGACTACTCATTAACTTGAACCCTCAACGAAATACATTGACCCACCATTTATTCGTATTCCAGCCGCCCATAGTGGTGTCAAGGCTATTGGCCTAAGCGATCTTGTTTTTAAGAATATAATATTTGTACCCCGTTAATGCGATATTTTCACTTTGTTTTTACTTTTTACAAATATCATTTGAATGGCTAGGTAAAAGAAAAAAGTGTACCTTTTTTGAGACCTTTTTTGCAGAGCGTTTAATTTCCTATAAGAGTAAGTTCCCTACAGAATTGGTATTAAACAGGTTATTGTTGTTACATTCACAAATATATAAGAAATATTCGTTAAAATGATTTGATAAAAATTTTCATCAAAATATTCTTTAAAAATCATTGATTATAAAAATGGAACGTTGTGAAACGATTTTCTCACACGAAAATAGAGAAAATGTGTCATGTAGATAACATCACATTTTCGTGAATAAAAGGTAATTTAATTCTTTGAAAAAGACATACTCATCGAAAATAAGTTCTAGTTCATATTATAGTCGGAAGGAGTCCTGTGTTGTCCAGAAATTGTCATTATGCTGCATAGTAATATTTCTGTAGTTTTCTAGTAGAATAAGTATACTACGTGGCAAAGAAATAGTTACTATACTATTGTATTCGTGATAGTAATGTTCACTGTACATTTATTTCCATGAGAGGAGGAAATTACAAGGAGAATTGCTCTAGGATTGAACATTTTCAATAGACATAAACGCCATCCCTCACATATGTTTTAGAAATTTGGACTTTGACCAAAAAAGTAGTCAGAAAGATGAAAACTACCAGTCCAAGTGGCCGGGCGGTCTAAAGCGATATGTCTGCGCAGTATGCCTACTTGGAAACTGGGAGGTTATGGGCTCGAATCCCGACATTGGCAGTTTGTCAATTATTAAGAAAAAAATGGGGCGCTTAATTGACTAAACTGTCGGCGTATGGGCAAGAACGAAGAAACCGGCTACGGTTGAGAAGGTTTTCTGCAGTTTCCATCACGAACTCCAGATGAATATCGGCAATTCCTAGCCTATACACAAAATTCCTTCCACTACACTCACATCCTCACATCCTTAGACATCACAATGAACCTTATGGTCGAAGTGTAGTCCTTCCAGGGCAGCCTCTACAATCTATCTATCTATCTAAGATGAGAACTACTGTAAGAAGCATGGAAAGAGCAATGATAAGCATAACAAGAAGAGATAGGAAAAGGAAAAAATGGATAAATCTTACCTCAGGAATAAAGGATATAGGATAAGTAATAATGATTCAAAAATAGAAATGGATAGGATACATAAATAGAACCAAAGATGATCGCTGGACAAAAAATTGATGGAATGGTGCTCTATAGAATATACAAGAAAAAAAGGAAGACCGAAAACCAAATATGATGAGGAATTGCAAAAAGTGTGTGGAGAAGTAACTTGAAAAAGAGTACCATGGGAAAGACGATTCTAATGAATTTTTCATTAAAATTTAATAAAACTGCAGTTGCATACAGCTTTTTGCTGTCAATCGAAGGAATCACATTTTTAGTTCAGCGAACTGCATCTGTTCGTTGCCAAGGCTTTCTTCCAAATCGTTTGGTTAAGCACTGACGATATTTGAAGTTCTTTTCAAAATCTTTTCTACTTTAAAGGATTTTAATTGCCGAAGTATTCTAAATACGATAGTTACTTGATGGTTAGCTAATTTACCAGGCAGTACATTATCAGTTATGACAATAAACATCTGAATTGAAAAATATTGCCCAGATGTTTGATTTTCTACTCCTTCATCGAGTGTAGTTGGTCTCTAACTTTAAGTCTGTTTTTGATATTCTCACACCCGATCAGGATTTTTTGCTTTTGCTTAATATCTTATAATGTGGATCGCTTTGCTTGAACGTACCCAAATTGTGGTATTGTCAACGTAATGTAAGCGACACATAATGTTTGTGCTAAATTATTAATAATCATTGTATGCTAGAACACCACCTATCTAACTTGATGAATTTACTTCCAAGCATGGGGTCCGAGAATGAGCGGGGCTCGCAGCATTTGCTAACTCTTGCTACGTGGCTAATACGTTACTGTTACTGATACGAGCCATTATCCAAAAATCACCCCAATGGGCTCTAATCTACATACAATGATGATTGAAATTATCCTTTAAAATTTTCTTTAGATCTTGAATTAACCATCCTGTATGTAAATAAATTGCCTTCTTAGTCGATCTACTGTGTCGGTGGTGGTCGGTTAGTAAGAATCTGCACTGCAGTATGTCTTTACCGCACCCATGTCCCATACATAATAATACACATCATAGATTTTCTATGCAACATAGAATAATACTTTGTTTACAATATCCATGCTTATATCTATCTAAAGTTGTTCTATCAGTGTTTTTAACATTATGTATATATGCTTCGAGGTAAATTAGATTATACATTTCTATATCTATACTTATAATAAAACTGTAGACAGGGTCAAAATTCTGAACGTAGAATAATACTCACAATAATACTCAAATTCGGAAATTTGGACTATCTATCTATTTGTAAAGTGAACAGAGCTATAGAGTGTGAAAAATTTAGAACTATAAGTCTATAAACCATAGCATGAAAATATTCACAAAAATTATAGCAGAAAGAGTAAAAATAAGACTTGAAGCTGGTATCGGTGCAGAACAAATGGGATTCAAAAAGGGACTTGGAACTCGAAATGCCTTATTCACACTGGGAAGACTAATAGAACGAGGAATGGAGGTACAGAAAGATATATATCTATGCTTCCTTGACTACGCCAAAGCTTTCGACCGGGTTAAACATACGGAACTCATTGAAACACTGAAAAGATCAAATATAAATAGTAAAGACCTTCATATAATAATTAACATGTATTGGGGACAATCAGCAACTGTAATGATAAATCATGGTTGTAGAAATGATAAAAATAGAAAGAGGGGTGAGGCAAGGTTGTATATTGTCTCCAATATTGTTTAATCTATACACTGAAAGTATTTTCCAAGAACTGAAGTCTTTGGATGGTATCAAAATAGGGGGAAAATATATGAATAACATAAGATATGCAGACGATACCATACTTATAGCGGACAGTGAGGAGAAGCTACAAACATTATTAGATAAAGTGTGTGAATTAAATAACTCAATAGGGATGGAGCTAAATGTGAAAAAGACTGTTTCAATGGTTGTCTCAAACAAGAAAAATAAACCTAAAATAAATATTAAAATAAATAATGAACTTATTAAATCCATGGAAAAACACCAGTACCATGGCTCCTGAATATCGAATAACGCATGGCTCCTGAATATCGAAAGTACGTGAATGAAATTAAAAGACGAATATCAATATCGAAGGCTAATTTTAACAAACTAAAAAAAGTGTTGTGCAACAACAACATAAGTTTAAAAACAAAAAAATAAAATTATACAAACATGTGTGCTACCGGTGTTGTTGTGCGGATGTGAAAGCTGGAACATCAATGAAAGTTTATTTAAAGCCTTGGAAGCATGTGAAGTCTGGTTCTGGAGAAGAATTTTTAAAATTAAATGGAACGACTACCAATCCAATTCGAAAGTATGGAAGCGGACAGGTTTTGAAACGTGTAAGGAAGGGAGAACTTGAATCAATCGTGGTAATGGGAAAAGTGGATGGAAAAAGAGGAAGAGGCAGAAGGCGTACAAGCTTCATTCGAAATCTACCTCTAAAACCACTTAGTTCAGAAGAAATTATACACAAAGCCTATAATAGGCAACAATAGAGAGATATGGTTGTCAACGTCTGTAAACAGACATGACACTATCATCATCATCATCTATTTGTTTGTTCCTGTATTATGTTACAGCATTTGAGCCTGGATATGTTGAGAATTCTGAGTAATACATTTCCGCTCCGGAACATTGGAGTCCCTCTAAAACCGATAACTTTACAGCAGAAGATAAAACGAAATAATTTATTGCTTTGGCCACTATAAGGAAGTTTCGTGTTTTTGAAGGTTGAACTAAATCATCTGAAATCAATCAAATTGTCTTTTACTATAAAATGATGTTTTTACGATTGATGTATCCATGCCACGTGATAGAAGTACCCAAAGTCTATCTAAATAAATGGTGCGAAATAGAGAATATCTTTAAACGCAAAAATATGTTGAATCATATAAAAACAAAAAACTTTTATTTGTAATCTTTTTTCAAACACCCAATAGTGGGCCAGCTGATAATAATATTAATATTAAAACTATCATTAAAATAATCGTAATGTTTAGGTAAACTAGTTTTAATTCTTCGAAGGATTTAAACGATGGGGAGAAATGTATTCTTAGTGGGTGTTAACACCATAAAAAGAAGCTACGTTTCAAATTTCATGTTAATAGTCGATTCAGTCGTTTCAAGTTATCAAATATTAAAAAATATTGTTAATTATACACATAGGATGGATATCTCTTCTAATTCAATATAAATATATACATACAATATCAGTACCATTCATATTATAGAGCATAGGATACTCACCCATTGCATATGAATTAAATATTCATTTAATGTAAAGATTATCAAAAGTAACCAAGTAACCAAAAAGAACTCTAGATTTTTAAAATTAAATATAAAATTTTGGCCCAATTCCTAGATTAATTATTTGGTGCGTTTCAAACAAATTTGCAAGGAATTGCATATATGTATATATATATATATATATATATATATATATAATAAATATATATATATATATATAATATATATATATATATATATATATATATATATATATATATATATATATATATATATATATATATATATATATATATATATATATATATATATATATATATATATATATATATATATACATATATGCAATTCCTTGCAAATTTGTTTGAAACGCACCAAATAATTAATCTAGGAATTGGACCAAAAAAGTAACCAAGTAACCAAAAGTTCTTTTTGGTTACTTGGTTACTTTTGATAATCTTTACATTAAATGAATATTTAATTCATATGTAATGGGTGAGTATCCTATGCTCTATAATATGAATGGTACTGATATTGTATGTATATATTTATATTGAATTAGAAGAGATATCCATCCTATGTGTATAATTAACAATATTTTTTAATATTTGATAACTTGAAACGACTGAATCGACTATTAACATGAAATTTGAAACGTAGCTTCTTTTTATGGTGTTAACACCCACTAAGAATACATTTATATATATATATATATATATATATATATATATATATATATATATATATATATGTATATATATATATATATATATATATCGGATATTAAGAATAGTTGAGTGTTTCCCGACATTTTAAGGACCAAATGTTGTTTACGGAAAATGGTAGATTTGTTAAAGCATCTGTTCGTCATATGGTGTCGGAAATAAAGAGTATTTGGGTTTATACAGAGAAACAAATATGGTAGATTATGAAGTAATTAAGTTGTGGAATGGAGCCGCGGTCGTATAGATAGAGCCATATGTTGCAAAGAGGATATCAGGATTGGTACCTGAAAAGTTTGTTTATTAGAGGTACGGGCTCTTAGTAGATTGTAGAGATACAGTTCTGATTGACAAGTTGAAGTCTAACGAATATTTTAATAAATATTCGTGTGTGTATAGTGAGTATAATTATTGAAAGATGCCGAAAGATCCCTTAACCCCGAAGATATCGCTGCGAACGTCCAAGTACCGAGGTATTAGTAGCTATAGATAATACTATCGCTTCGACATAAATAAATAAATAAATAAATATATATATATATATATATATATATATATATATATATATATATATATATATATATATATATATGTTTATTTATTACGATTTTATATATATTTTACAATTTTTACGATTTTACGAAACCTAATCATTTTAATGGAAAATGCAGAGTTTACGAAAGAGAAAATCAAAACCAAACAACTAATCCGGCAAATCTTAAACCTTATGCAAACAAATTCATTAAATTAATTGAATTATTAGTCAAATTCGTTTGTTCGTCGATAAATATATCCGTTAACAATGCATAAGATATCGTATGTGACCGGTTGAAGCGCCCATTTACCACCGGATTTTATCATACTATTAACGCCATCTATCGATTCTCATTGGAACTAAATTTGTTATTTAGATCAATACATAATAATAATAAATTAGGACTTTTTAGAATTTTTTGTTGTTTAAGTGTAATAAACTTCAAAATTGATGGCATTTATGTGATCAACGTCCCGACAAATCTTGAAGATGTTGATTTTTAGACTCTCTTTTCGCCCCTTGAAGGGGTTGTTTTTGAAAAAACACGAATCATATGTTTATTTATTTGTTGAAAGGAGTACCTAATCCTGCGAAGATTAGATTTTAATCCTCTAGATTTTCTAGACGTAGCAGATGCCTACGTCAGAATAACTATCTATGTGCCAAATATCAGCCCAATCAGTTCAATGGTTTGAGTTATGTGTTGATAGATCAGTAAGTCAGTCAGTCACGGTTTCCTTTTATATATACAAAAAATAGAAGATATAAGTTTAGTCCCGACTTTGTAAGGAATTTAGAAGAATATCCATTACTATAATCCGTCAACACGGTAACTCTAAAACGAAAAGAACTAGAAAAAGTTCTCACAAATAGGACAGCGTTTGGGAAATAAAATTTGCTTTTCCAAAATAGTTTCTAATAATAATTTTTGAAAGACAAATGTAATTCTTTTATGATTTTCGTAAGGTAAAATGTGTTTGTCGATTGAATTAAAGTGATATCAGATCAAAAATATAAAATAAAAAAGAATCAAAGGTTTTCAGGGTGATCCTTAGTAAAATTTTTAACTAAGGATTTTTGAGTTATTTACCAATTGTAAGAAAATCAATATTTAATATTTTATCTGGGCAAGTTTAAATGTTTTAAAATATTTGAAACCAAAAAAAGACTTGGAATGATAAAATATTAAATACATAGGTACTATATAATTTATATCCATTTTCTTACACTTGGTAAATAACTTGCCCCTGTCTATATTTTAAGGAGAAAATATTATATTAAGAATTGTCCCGAAAACTTATCTCTTTTTACAAGTTTTTATTTAAATTGCAATGTATGTATGTATGTATGCAAGATCATAAACGATTCCAAAGTCATATACGATGGAAACAATTTAAATTAGTGATGCCACGAGACGAGGCGAAACGAGAGTAGCATGCCACTTGTATTGTATTGACGTGTAAAAGTTTTCTATCAAGAGGAAACAAAAAACAAAAGGAGGTCTTGCCTCCTCTTATTTTTACAGTTGAAGATTTTCTTGAAAATATACAATTAAAAAAAAATCATTATTTGTACTTAAGTAAAAATAATAATTATTACTGGTCGGTTGATATGTTTAATAAAAATTCGAACTAAAAAATAGGAGAGCCAAATTTTTACAAGCTTTAACATGCAATGTATGTATGGAAGCATGTTCGGGTCAAATCTTGCAAAGTGAATCAGAACCACTTTTCTCTTATCCTACGGAGTTGAATTTTAACATATTAGTTCAGTTCCGATGACAATATATTTTTATGGTAAGCATGACAAGAATCGACAAGAGGAAAGGGGGGTTTAGAGGGAGGGGGAAACACAAAAATTGGTATATCTGTCTTAATATTGAAAAAAATCGAAAAACATATAAGAAGTAAAGTTGTAGAAAATTAGTTTTACTATAAAAACCTTGTTTTTAGAACTGTATTTTTAATAGAAACTTATTTACAATTATGTTTTTGATCGGATGTATTTTATACATTATATACAAAAGTTTATAAAGGTATTTTCTCAAATATATTACATTTACATCATATTATCATATATCATCGTACATAAACTAGTTCCTATTAGTTTTCTTTACTTATAATATAGTCGGGTGAAATTATATACATTGCAAGTGCTAAATTACGTCATCCAGTCATATTAACAGATTTGTTTGAATCAAGAATATAAATCTGGCTACGCGCTCGATTATTCATTTCAGTTTCCGAAAACATTTTTCGAATAAAAATTGTTGTTCTTTAGATAATACAACTTAAGGTACTGTTAAATCTGCTTATTTTTTTGAAATATAATCGAGAGTGGAGGGAGGTAGGTCTTGATTGTTTATTTTAAATCTGTAAGTGAGTAGATTCCGCAGTAAGTATTTACCTATCTCGATGAATTCTCTAAAACTGTGCCCAGGGGTCAGAGTATTGGTTCAAAGACTATTGATTAGTGCCTTTTTTAATTGCAGTTAGAAAATTCGATCCGTCATCTTCCATTATACTGCTATAATTGCTTTACAATTTATAAATTTGTGGTATGTTAATTTTGCCTGTTTTCGGGGTCCCAGATGGACATATTTATAACTGCAAACACTGAATTCCAATATAAACATCTAGATTTACCCGACTAATAATAATACTTAGCTTTAATTTTAATCGTAGTACATTTGTATATTACATACGTTCATTTATTTGTTTTATTATTTAAATAAAACGTTTGTCTCAACTAATGTGTATATAAATCATAAAATAAATAAATATTATACATATAGTTCACATCAAATAAAGTAAATATTATGGATGGCTCTTTATTCATCAGTTTGAAATCAAAGTTTATTTTAATATCTTTTATTACTTCACTGTCTGTTTGGTTTTTGTTAGTTTATTTCTGAGGGAAAATACTTGCAATCAAAATTACGACGATTAGTTTTAATTGAGCTAGAGTAAATAGAATAATATTTCTTACATTGAATTTCGAATTCTCTTTTATATTTATTCATTTATTCATTTACTTATTTTTTTCTTTTTCTGAATTTATTAATTAATTAGTTTTTGTGAATTGAAATTTTATTTGTTTCTAAAATCATTTAATAATTTTATATAGTTATATTTAGAATATTAATTTATTTAATTGTATTACAGACCCTAATAAAGGCTTATTATTATTATTATTGAATAGAATAAATTTAAAAAAAAAGTAAAATAATAAACTAAAAAAAGAAAGCTTGAAGCGCTCATAAAACTTAGGACGAATATTTTATAACTAACCGCAAAATTATGAAATACCCTTCACCTGAGAAACTTACAGAATAAATTCATACTAATAATTTGCATACTTTTGATAAATAACTTTATCCTCATTAAATACATATCAGGGTGAATCTCTCAGAATAAATTTATACCAATCATTATCTTACTTTTGTTGAATACCTTGACCTGCACATAGATTTCACTACTTTTGTAGGCGAACATTTTTGTTTTTGGAGGGGTTAGATATATTTCGCATTTTTGTTTCTACGTCTCTCGAAGCTTTCATTTCTCTTTGACCAATTTTTGTTAGTTAACGGACTTTCCATTTTATTCCATTCAGACTGAGGCGCTTACAGATGGACAAACACACACATTCGTTGACTTTTTGGCTAGAAAGTGACCGATGTTTCCATTAAAATAACCAAATGATCAGTGTAAAACTTCCGTGAAACTTCCTGATCTGAGTAAAACTGTATACGTAAAATGCAAGACTTTCAGCTTATGATAAACAATCGATTTCTACATAATACATTCGTTTGGCTTATGGGAAACGTGCTCTTGCCTGTCCCTTGCCTTTTTTCTTTCTCTTTTTCTATTTGGAACAAAAGATATCATTTTGATAATCATTTCACAGAATTTAATGCTTTATAACTTTTTCACCACTTCAATTTATTTAATGGATTATTTTAAAGAAATCTTCAGATTATATTTGCTAATCTAGCAGCCTCGGTTCATTCTGGTGCAAGGGGGAACCCTGTATAGTTATAAGGGGCCATAAATGTAGTAAATAATACAGAACCTTTACCATGGTCTCTGTATATATCTGATAATTGTAGCAAAGTAGTAACTCTATGTACTTAATTAATACCACACAAGTAATGGGCATCCTAAGGGTCACCACGTGTTTATATTTTGATATTACCTATCATAAAAATGTGCTTCACGCTATGCATGTTTAGTATTGAAATATGTTATAAATGCCATCAAATTACTCAATTAATCATCTTTATGTATTGAAGTTATGTACATGATTGGAGTGCACACATTCTTCATCTTTGAGTAGCATGATCATGTATATATATTCTACTCTATATGTACGCGGATGATGATATTGTTGGTATAGGTTTTTCTTTAGGCATCTACAAGGCAACTACAAAACTAATAATATATAATATACAGTTGGTTAAAATAGTCCGGTCAAATAGTATATATATATATATATATATATATATATATATATATATATATATATATACAGGATGAATCGACCAGAAGCATAATAGCACACGCCTCCATTTCTTTCTATGATGCTCCCATTCCTCAATAACATCCAATAGAAATCGATAAATTGATCATCTCCTCGAAACAAAGCGAAGATCACTCGTGATTGGTCCAAAGATATGATAAACAACAAAGCACACAAAATAGACAATAAACTTTTCGTTTTTTAGTTATTGTGGCCACAGAAGGACGGCATAGCCATTTTATGAACACCTATTCCAAACATTTCTGTCTACAATCAATATTTTCAAGCGTTACAAACTTAATATACCCTTGTATATTTACATATAGATACTGGGTATAAAATTTTTTTCAAAAGTGGGAATTGCGAATTGTATATTTATTAGTAAACAAAGTCCATAATAAAAAAAATTACAGTTAATTTAAAATAATGTAATATAAAATATATAAATATTTAATGAATTTTTGTATTGAAGTTTATTCAAAAGTTTACCGGAAATCAATATTATCTAATAACTGAAAAAGTAAATAATTAGTTATCTAATAACTAATTATCGTTTGTAAATCAAAATACTATTATTGTAAAGAAAGTTTGTTATTGTATACTATCTAATATACTTCAGGTAAAATAGACCAAAAATTGTGTTTTAGACTATCATTTTGTCATTAAAAAAAATTCGTTACACATGAGCTGCTTCAACTTAGCGAATTTCTTTAGAATAGATAAATCGCTCTATAGCAGTCATAATTTTAGTGTGATCAAAATGAAACATCATATCTGATATGATTTTAGTATTTGCAAGGCCAATTTTATTACTGAATAGTATAGTTTAAGGGGAAAGGGGGCTTAGAGGAATAAGAAAACGCAAAATATAAAATAACTCTCTTAATATTAGAAAAATCCAAATTTTGTGTTTCCCCCTCCTTCTAAACCTCCCTTTCCTTGTTAGATTTTTCCCATTAACGAACTTGATCTTCATTAAAATTTTAACGATGATCATTTTTAACATCTAGTAGGTTGGATCGATGGACATTTTATGAAATTTTTATGAAATTCCATCATTGGTACAAAAACAATAGTTACATTTCCTTTGGAGGAAATTCGCTAATAAAGATCCGATGAGTGCCCAAAACTATTATTTTCTATATTTTGAACGTGGGAAAAACACGAAGTAAATTCGTTTCAATAAATAATAAATAAATAGATCAAAATAAATCCAAATAAATTGTTTGTTCGAGCATCACGGAAAAATCTCTGGACCGATTTTGATGAAATTTTTGGTGTTTTGCATGCCTTGTCGCATGCCTTTTGCTGAAGGCGGAGATATAATACGAGCATATTTTAGTACATTATATATGAATTGACATATTGAGTTCCAAGTTTGGCGTTGTAGAGTTTAATATTTAGTAATGCAAAATGCAATATAATTAACTATACACCAAAACCAATAAAATATTTCATTCGATTTTACACGATAATGATTATAGACATTGATTTAAGGACGAGGTATAGATTTCGCAAGATAAGGATGGAATTTATATGCATACAGACATGATCATTACAGTACAGTCATGTTCAGTTCTGTAAAATTGGCAACGATGAATTCAATATAAACAGCTTATTCATCTTATCACTAAATACAAATATATATCATATAAATACAAATATATACCTTTTTCATTCCATCACTAAAAAATTGAAAAAACCTATCATATTATTTGTGTCACAATGCTAGGCGTGAAATCCAAGTGTCCAGGGTTCATATTAATACATTTTTTCATATTTATATTCATTAAAAAACAACCCTTTTTTTAGACATTGGTGAAACATTCGTCTCCATCCCACATATCAAATGCGTCGATACGTCGCCTGTTTGTTCTTCTAGAAGACATGTTTCAAACCCGTCGTAACCCGTAATATTGAAAATATCAACGACTGGGCTCGGGATATTTTTGTAGTCTTAGATATGTTATTGTTACGTCATTTAGTGAGTTGGACCATGCCTGACTGAGCTAGTTGGATACGCCGAGGAATCTCGCCATCACAGCCACCGTTATTTTCTATCAGAGCACCAAGGCTGCTCTGATATATGGCTGTCTGTTGACTACTTGGCATTTAAACAGAGTGGTTGTTCTCTCGATCTACAATCATGATTTTGGTTCTTTGGTAATTAATGTTCAAACCATAAGCCTCACCACCGCTCTAGCTTGCCAAGGAAGGTCAGAAGTTTTGCCTGCGAGTTATCCAAGAGAGTTGTATCATCCGCAAATCTAAGATTGGTGAAGTTACTTCCACCAATCGAAACTCCCCCGTTCCTAGTCAAAACCTCATGCATTACATATTTCCAATGATTTCCTCTTTTATCATTAAGTTTTATCATTTTTGACAAAGTGATTCAACGTACTTAATGGCTTTCACACTCGCAAAAATGAACTTATAATGGACTTAAAAATGGAAAGTACTTTTTTCACTATATCAAAAAGATTGTATGAGTATTGTTTTGAAGAAAATGGTGGGAGCTTCGGGTACAAAACAGAATATATTTTAAACGGTATGTTGATAATCGACCTCAAAAGGTTACAAATTTGGATATATTCATTTTCCAAAACATGAAATATGATTGCTTACCCTAAAATAATGATGAAAATATGATTTGTAGGTATTATTTCTGTTTATAATATGCAAATTTAATTATTCTATTTTATTGATACCATTCCAAATAAAAAATTTACACACAACTGACATTAAAAGTATAAAAGTTTTTAATTTATTATTTATTACAAATGGCTACTAAAAATCCTTGGCCTTACAAGGAAAATCAATAAGTTAGTCAGTATACAAAATATAACAATACTAAAATCGACATTACTATAAAATTCAATTTTGTTTTAAAAGTTTAATCGTATATTTCGGTTTTGGAACGAGTAATCATAATTAATATTTTATGATTTCATTTCGATATTTTATGATTTTTCGATATTTTATAATAAAATAAAAGCTAGAGATGCGATATTTGTAAATTATTTTTTTGTAAATTAGCGTCTATTTATATCCATTGTTAGTATGGTTGTATGGTTATATTATACCAACGGAATTGACATGCGTTTACTTAATTTGACATTTAAGTAATATGTCTGAACATTCATAACATTCCTTGACATCAAATATAATGTATACAAAATCATACACATCGAGGATTGGAATCGAACCCACGACCTCTATCATTCTAGACCAATACTCTGCATCTGACCTACCTGATATGTTATGGTTGTGGAATACATATGATCTTTCACCATCCTTAGATGTGATATATTTATTCTGATTCGCTTAGTCGATGCAGCTCTCGCATAACGATTTTTTAAAATTTATAATGTGAATTGAAATTCTGAAATATTGGCATTACTATTGTAAATACGAGGTCTGTCCGAAAAGTATCCGACCAACCTTCATATCTCCGCGCTGGCGGTATTTTTCGTCATCGGATGAGTGGCATCCTTCAGAGAAGTTCCCATTTGATTGAATAACACGCTCCCAGCGGTGTTTCAACTTTCCGAAGCAGTCCTGGAAGTTGGTTTTTGGAATACCGTCTTTTTGTCGTCGAACCGGGTTCTTTTGAGCGGTTTTTTCAAATTCGGGAACAACCAAAAGTCACAGCGGGCTATGTCGGGACTGTACGGAGGTTGGCGAAGCAGTGCGATATTGTGTTTAGTTAAAAATTGCTGCACAAGATTCGATGAGATTTCCCACCGCTTCCACTTTCTAAATTTGAGGTTATAATTTCCCGTATTGTAATTTTTGGTATTCCAAGATAATATTCTAATTCGCGCAGTCAAACGTCGATCTTCTTTAATCGCAAGTCGCACGCGCTCGATATTATCCGGTGTTGTTGTCGTCGAAGGCCAGAACGAGGATCACTATCAACAGATGTGCTGCCACTTTTGAAACGATTATTGTGTTTTGACCATACACTCATCCCCACAGGCTTTCTTAATCATTTGAATAAACTCCAAACTAGTTTTTCCGAGTTTGAAGCAAAATTTGATGCAAATTAGTTGAACTGATCTTTCAGTCATTTTTAACAATAACAAGATCTGACGAACGCAAAAAAGGCTGTGTAAATAAATACCCGCTGCGCATAAACTATTAGTCCTGGAGATGTCTGCGAGCAAATGATAAGTTCGTGAGGCTTTACTGTTGACGTTCATGCCTCGCAGAGGTCGCTCGAAAACTCTGGCGCGAAGATATAAAAGCAGGTCGGATACTTTTCGGACAGACTTCGTATAACAACAATTTAATTTCATTCTTGAATATTTCTTATATAACCACTTTAATTGAATACTATTCGTGTACATATATTAAACGGTATTAACGGTACGCAATTTAACGTAACAATCAAAAAGACAGAAGGTAAGATGAAAGAAAAAAAAATTAATGAAAAGTATTTTATATTACACGATCCGAGAAGAAGGTGATTGTACAAAATAATGAAATAACAAGTTTACATATATTCACGTAAAATCTGTTTGCAGTATAAGTAGTAGTTATTTTATTGTTCAAAGAACACACACACAATACATATAACAATTCATACATACACTAGTGATGCCGCGAGAGACGAGGGAAACGAGACGACACAAGAATAAGCCAGCAAGATGAAAATAAAAATCCTGATTTTCGATTAATATTGGAGAGGAAGACGAAGTATTATTATTATTATTATTTGGAGGTTATTAATCACTGCGACCAATATGATCTATTGTGACCCCCTACTACTGCTCTGTTAAGGCTTGCCTCAGAGCTCCTCAACCAGTCTCAATTCTCGGAGGAATTTGAGGATCTGGGTGGGTTGCAGGGATGGTAAGTCATCCTCCTGGAGTAGGTACTGGTCGAAACAAGCAGCCCGTCTTCGTGCCACGGCTTCACATTCAAGTAGGAGATGAATTGGAGTTTCTTCCTCCAGCTCACAGAACCAAAGACGAAGTAACTCTCTTTCAATAGATTTTTAATCTGTAAAAATGTACTAATCACAAAACAGCAAATTATTTAGGGTGGTAATGATTTAATTTTTTTTTTTTGATTTAGTATTTGTTGTTTCAATTAAAATATAAAATTATTAAAACAGTTAAACAATTAAAACAGCAAATTATTTAGGGTGGTAATGATTTAATTTTTTTTTTTTGATTTAGTATTTGTTGTTTCAATTAAAATATAAAATTAAATAAATTAGAAAAACGAAAATGCACGAAAATATGAATAGAAATAAATATTTTAAAGTTATATTTAAATAACTATAGTAAATTTCTCATATCGAAATAAAAGCCGATAGCAAAGATAAACTTTTAATATTAGATTTGGTATTAATTAGTTGAATATTCCAATTTTCCCTTTCTTCGACATTCTTACGTGTTTGGCGACATCCCTGATTTGGGACATCCATGATTTGGGACGATAATGAGGTGAGAAAAATCGATTTGACTGAAAAAATGATTCAAATATTGTATACACTTTTATATACATTATATAAACTTTTATTTGTTACGAATTCTTAACAAACACATCAACAGATCTGTAATACTTATTAGTTTTACTTTAAGTACAAAAAATGTTTTGAAAATAACAGTATTAAAACGAGACGAGACGATTTTTACAAGTCAATACAATACAAAAGACATGCTACTCTCATTTCGTCTCGCGACATAACTAACATACACATATCCAGTGAATGCAAATACATATATACAGTGAAAACTGTTTATAGAGACATTGAAAGCACGTAACCAGTGATAGTCACCTGGATATCACCTGGGTGTCTGTCTGCCTGTAACAGACATTTTTCTGAGTGATTATTTCACGTAAATGAGTAAAATTTTGATTGCAGTATTTAGTTTCCCAGAAGACCATTAAAATTCGAATTTTTACTTGTCACTTTTGGGGGTTAAAACCAAAAATAAAAAACGATGAAGATTCCCTTCAAGCATCAAAAAAAAAGTATTTCTTCAAGCATCGTGTAAGTTATCAAATAAAAGCTCATTGAAACAAGAATTTAGAACTATTTATGTTTTTGATGCATTTTTTTAAACAATTTTTGGGGAAAAATTACTTTCCCCACTCTTTCCAAATCACCAAGAGGATTGATCAAAAAGTCTGAAAAAATCGTGATCATTCAGAAATATGTAGATGAACCTAAATTATCAGAATGGAAAAATTATCGGGCTTTTTGTACTTTTTAGAGTAGTATAATAAAACAACATTGATATAATGCGGGTTGCCTCGCAAAAGGTTTGCCTATTAATCATTTTTTTTGTACCTATTTGTGTTCACGGATTACTAATTGTGAAAATATTGCTCTTATTTGACCGATTTAAAACTCAACTAGCATCTTCGAGATCAGACATTGCTTTGAAAATATTATTGAAATATATCATCTTAGAATATTAAAGTAAAATAAACTTCGGCAGTAAAAATGGCAGTCCAGTCAGCCTCTATAAATTATTTTACGCAAGCAATTACTGCTCTGTTGCTTAAGATAGTCCACTCGTGACTGCCGACTCAAAAATTATAATACAGTATAATAAACTTACTCATTACAGCCAATTGAATATATATAGTATAACATAAATAGTGTTTCATCTATAGTACAATATATACTATATGTATACTGTCGGCGTTGTAAATTATCACCTTTAAATATCTTTTCAAAAAATCCGCAATTTTGTGATTTTTTCTTTTGAAAACTAGAAAATCAGTAAGAGAAATGAAATTATTGTTATGCACATTTAAAAGGCTGTACAGATTTGCAGAAAAATTTTCGAATGATAGTATATAGTCATAATTAGCGGTTTCTGAGAGAAGATACTTATCTCCCATTACGTTTTAAATTTGAGCTTCATAGCTTTTTTGGTTCCTGAGATACAGAGACCTAAAAACCGTCTCGAATCCTTCTTGTAAAACATGGTAAGGTAGGCGTCTTTGTTTAAACTTGGTCTAACGCACTACCGTGCTATGTGATATGGGATTCAGCTAGTGCTTAACTATGTCGCAATATCCAATACGTTATGCGGGCTGTAGTTGTAATCTCCGCATATAAACAATTTTAATTTTTAATTGTGATCATTCTTAAACATTTTATATAATATTAAATTAGTTGTAGAATTTACACTTTCAAACATTTTTCATTTCATTTCAACTGAATTTTTGGTGGTACTTTTAATCGAAGAATAAATGTCTGATTGATTAAGTATGATACTTAAGCATTAAATAATTTACTTTTAATTCAGATATTATTAACTCGGTCTTGCGCACTACCGTGCTCTAGATTATGTCGTAAAGGTTGTTTATCTAATCTTACACCGAGATGATATTATAATTTTGTATACACGATTTTTAATGTCGTTATATTTTCGATATTGTCATTATTATTAATTTCCAATGTTTCCTATCATTAGCCAGTTTTATAATTTAAACATAGTTAAAGTGGAATCTAAAACTGTTCTATCCTCCTATCAAGATTAAAAATTCAAAAACCTCCTTTCTGATTATGTGGCCTAAAAATTCTAATTGTCTTTATCTTGAAGCCTTTAACAATTTCCTGTTCACCCTCTATTTTCTACCAAGCATAACAACTCTTAGTTTAGTACTGTTACTATTGAGAAATAGTTTTAAGAGATGCCAGGCCTGCTTAGGCCTACTTAGCTCATACTACACTAATGTTAGCGAACGCCCTTATCACTTTTGCCTTCTGCACTTATCAAGCTTCCGAGATATTGATTATTGTAGAACGGATAAGATAGTTGTTTATGGTTAGAAAGAGCGGCAGGTGTGTTTTATTGAAATACGTCAGTTAAGCCATTTTTACTACCCTTGAGTTCGTTGTTTTACCATCATAACTGCGATTAAAAAAAGTGTATCTTATTTAGCATATTAGTATATTCGAAATATCGAAAAAAGGCTTAAAATTGAAAGAATTGCATCAGAAGCAATTATAACTTTTTTGTTTAAAATATCCATTCATACATACATACAAAAAGTTTGAGAGAGAATGAACCATTTAAAACAAAAACGGATGAACTCGAGACCAGTTGAATGCAAAATTCAATTAAGGGACGTATGTTTAGGAATATGAACAAGCATATCATAAATGTTTTAATTATATCCATTTCTGTAAAATACAAGTAATGTTATTGATTTGAATTTTTTCAGGTTCAAGGCGGAATTTCGCGCATTTCAAAACGTAAGTACAACATTTTATAAGAATATTCTAATCCAGGAGAATACATATATCCCAACAAAAAAGAAAATGTAAAAAGAGAGCAGTTTTCCGGTTGTCCTCACATATTTCTTTGGAAAAAATATTGATATCTAGGTATGCCAAGCTATCGTTATATTTTTCTTAGTAGATATTTAATATTTCAGTTGACCAAATCAAAGATTCTTAATATCGTCAAATATCTAAATTTTTCAAGTAAAACATGAAACAATTACTTAACAAAAGCTTGGACCTCATATAGAGATATTTTTGTTAAGTACCAAACTGTCCTCTTCTCCCCAAATTAATCGTCAGAACTCAGAACAGTGGTTATATTAACTTCTGAGAAACATAGACTGTAAAATGCATGTGAGTGAACTTAGCACATCATTGTCTAGCAGATCAAAAATAAATGTTAGTTCTTTTCGCATGCAGCTGAGTTCTACAGTTCTGATACTTTTTAGGAATAGTTCTGGAGTTTTTGCCATAAAAAAAGTCTATTGACAAAATGATCTGCCAATATCCCCTAGCAGATCATTTTGCAGTAGATCAAAACAAATATAAGTTCTTCTCGCATGCAGCTGAGTTCTTCAGTTCCTGATACTTTTCAGGAATAGTTCTAAACTCACGTCCAAGCGCCAGCGAAAAGTCGAAAAATACTATAGTCATCGTTTCAAATCATTTTGAAAGGCTAAAACCCTTCTGCAATCTAGAACTGAATTCGAGCCCAGAATTCATGTCCAAGTACCAGTAGATCATGTCAGAACGTTTGAAAAGTCGAAAAATACTATTTTCATCGTTTCAAACAATTCTGGACAGCTAGAACTCCTTCGTTTTTCACAGATTCGTATCAGTGCCAGCTGATGTAACTCACGTCATCAGAAGAACTCACGTCTTAGTGCCAGCAGATGTAAAATGCTCCGTAATACTTTGTGTAGATATAGCACAGTTCTACATGGTACGTGTCGAGCTGCATAAGTAAGTATATTACACAAATAACCTACAAATACCCAGTATTAGAATTTTGAAGGTACTGAAAAATAAACTACAAGTACAAAGTACTTTTTATTAATGAAAAAATATAAAACTATGAATAATTTTTTGTGAATATTACATAACATTTTGTGAGCTTTTTCTCGGGGTTGTAGTAGGATGGTTGTCGATGTAGATCAAAAGCATAGAATTTAAATCCCATCCATTTAAGGAAATCAAAATAGTTGTATGAACACAAAACTTATCAACCCACAGTCAGTTTACAATAAAGTTCTTATTTTTCATATTGAGGCAAATAAAATAAAGGTCTTATTTATCATATTTAGGCAAATGAAAATGAGCACTCTCTATATGCATGTATTATTATAGAAAACAAATGCATTTAGAGCTATTTATACATTAGGCCACACCCTTATGATATTTATAACGCCGCATTAAAAATATATTTTACACATTGTCAACGTATAATCTTAATTAGTGTCGTAAAGTTGTCGTGCCTTTTATATTTTATTCAAAACAGTTAATTATTATATCAATATTAGGTATAAATTAGTTAGTTGTTTCCGCATTCATTGACTTACTACTACTAAGACATTTATAAATCAATAATTTATTTTAATGTACTTTTAGATAAATTGAATATTTTCCATATTAATTTGTGTATAACATTCCCGGCGTTTTCAAAGTATACTCCTATAAATGACTTACGTATACGTCCTATACGAAATGTATGTGCTCCGGGTTTGTTAGCTGTATTCTTACGTATTATAAAGCAGGGATCTTGCAAATATTCACATCCAAATTCGCAATCGCGGAACTTCCGCATTAATTTAAGCAGTCGCATCCGCAATAATCAACGCGGAGCTTTTGCGGATGCGGATGTTGCTTGTTTTGCTTAGCATTTTTGATTGTAAATAAATCACAAGGTGTTTAGACGTGTTATTATATGGATGTTTTTTATTTATTTCAACAACTTACATTATTGTTTGAGTGTTTTGCCTAGGATAATCTATTTGACAAGTGAACCAACAATGCCACCACCGACGCAAAGTGTGATTTAGTCTTATTTTTTACTAGATGAGCATATTCAAGATAAATCTTAGTGTAAAATATGCCATAAAACATACTCTCGCAAGGGCCGTACAATCACACCTTTGAGGAATCATCTAAAACCGATGCCCTCGGAGAAGTTTAGCCTGTTTGGCGAGGGATTAACCTATAAACCTCTGCGAAATAGAATGGAACTTGAAAAGGCAGCGACATTGCTCTTTATTAAATATTATGCACCCTTCTTTAAATTTTAAAGGCTAAATATTTGATTATAATATAAAGATTTAAAAATTATTGCCATATTTTTCTTTTATTCATTTACCTAATTAAGTATCTCTTTATATAATTACATATGACATATAATTCCGCATCTGCACTGCGGATGTCCTAAATTTCGCCAGTCTGACCGGCAGTGTGCTCATAACTCAAGTACCACTGATATGTTTTACATACTTTTTGAATAAGTCTAGAGGTATGTTCTCTGATCAGGTTTAAAGACAATTTAATGCATCAAATTCGATGAAGCTGGTCGATCGTTTGTATGCAGACTTGGAGAATGAGGGTGAGATGGATGTGGCAAACCGGCGGAATTTTGCGAAGGCCACTGTAGAAAGAAAATCTGAACGATAATTAACTAATACACACGATGGGACCGCGGGCACATCTAGTTTTCAATATGATGAATAAAATCAATAGAAAAAAATTTGATTGATTTATAGTTTATGCAATTTTCTTTAATTTTACTCAATTCATTTTGCTGGTCGGAAGCTTGGCAATAATACAGTAATATAAGATGTCTTTCTCTAATACATTTAATCGACAAAAAGCACTTCATATGCCAAATTCATTCCCATCAAACTAAAATTTTGGTCTTCGAGCGTGTACATTCATTTTCGATATCCAATAAGTCGGTTGATAGAACACTTTTAAATTTTTCCGATATTCCTTCAACGGTACAAATCCAATAATTTCATTGTTTATGAAAATTCGTCAAAAGTGAAACTTTTCTTATTTCTTTAGAAACAAGCTTTCTGAAAATTTGGTAGATTATAGATTATTTATCCACTCACCATGTCGTCATTTATTTCATAGATTCCTATTGCTCTGAAAATTGACGAGCTTAAGTCATGAATCTGACTTAAATTTCTATAAGGCTGATATCAAGCTATGTTTTTTTATAACAAGCCATTTTTTATTTATATAACTAACAATATTATTTGTTTAATGAATTTAATTGTTTGATTTAATAATTACAATGGATGTTCGTCCAATAACGATCCATTCAACACAAAATTTTTAATAAATTAATTGTAATATATTTAATAAATTACTTTTCTGCGGTACATTAACATTAACGAAAGGTATATTATCCGTAGGCCGCGGTTTCTGCATCACTGTATTAAAATATCTTGTGACATTTACACAGGAAATTCCATTACAAATAGTTTTAAGGTTTTTGGGAATTGTGACAAGTATCCATTGAAGCAAGTAAAAAAAACATTCTTTTTCTCAAACATTTGAATGATTTGTAAAATGTTAAAACAATTCTCATAAATTTCGCGTATTCAAATCACACATAACGTTGTTTTAAAAGTGGTTGTATAAGAAGCTGTGGTACACAAAAAAGATTATTATATAGACTGTTATAGGGTTTTCGGTTTCATGATTTTTGAAAGATACGAAAAGTTTCAAAGTTATAAACAAGAAAATTGTTATGTAGACAATTAAAAATAGTTAAAGAAAGATGAGAGATTTCTGTAGTTTTTCTGATTTTATGGAAAATGGATCCTCAAGTAGGTGAAACAGGGAGTGAGGTGGAGAATGGAAGTTTAGTGAAGTTAGAGACATGAAAATTAGAAATTAGCCTATTAATTATAAATGAACAAATACATGTAACAGATAACATGTTACTCTGTTATAAGGTCTTTACAATGACAATTTTCGTGGGAGAAGCTGTAACGGGGCAAAGAGATGGAATTTATGCATATTTCGAAAGTTCTTGTAAAGTTTAGCTCAATACAATTACAAATGTATTTATAATGAACAACTTTTATTTGATGAATTTTTCGAAACCCGAATGAATAAGGTATAAATCAATTACAAAATTTTGAAAAATGATTGCTACTGTTATGGTCCATAGTACTTGCCTACGCAGTTAGTATTTCTTTCGTGGCTCTAGACGTGAAATAGAACTGATTTCCTCTAAAAATTCGAAATTTGTTATAACTATATACTTACCAACTCTTATTAACTCGTTTGACAGAAAATAATCACTTGAATAAACATTTTCTTAAAACATTAATTAAAAAAAAATATGTAGACTTGATCTTGAACTAAAACCACAAAAGTAGCGCTAAATTATACAATTTTGTAAAATGAGCGCTATTATAGTAGCCATGTGAACTAGATTTGAACTCTAAATATCTAGGTGCTTTAACCAACAAACTTTGTTTTCATTATTAAGGATGTACGAGCACTGTAGCATAAGGCTTGATCTTAAAAAGATTAAGGCTTGATTTTTTGTTTACATGTAGTTGAAGTGCATATAAATCAATTATAAAAGTCTTAAGGGGGGGGGGGGTTGGTTGATTGATTAATATCGGAGTAAAAACTATTACACTTCGACCCTATGGTCCATTGTGCTTCCCCTTCTACCTCAGTCTGACGAGACTCGCTTCTCCCATATGTTGGCAATAGCCAGGAACTTGCTTATCAGGTCCTCCCGAAGGTTCATATGTTCGGGATGAGATGCACCGAATATCCTGTATCTGCTGTAACCCAGAGGTTCGCAGTCAAAGATTATGTGGCTGGATGTTTCTTCCTCCTCGCCACATAATCTGCACATAATGGAGTCCCATTGTGTGCAGATGCTTCCGCATGGGAGAATGCCCGGTAATGAACCCGGTAATCCACCGCAGTTGCATCCTGCTCAGCCTCAGTGCATCGAGAGATAACCTCTTTGTTGCACTCTGAAGCAGTACCTTCCCGAGCTCTTGTCGCGGTACTTTTTCCCAGTGATCATGGTGTTTAGCATTTGACCACTCGTTGATCACTTGTTTACATGCAGTCTTTGGAATTCCTAAAATAGGCTCTGGGCCTATGTATGGTATTCCAACTCCCTTCTTTGCTAAGGTATCAGCTTTTTTGTTTCCTTCGAAACCACTGTGACCCGGCACCCAGGTCAATTTAACATTGTTCCGTTTTGCCAGTTTCAGAAGTTCCTCCAGACAATCCTTGACTACCCTTGAGGTGACCTCAGTTCCAGACAAGGCTTTTAAAGCAGCTTGACTGTTCGACAGAATACATACGTTCTGGTTTATGTAGCCTCTACGTAGGTTCTCACGGACGCAAGCCAGTATGGCGTAGATTTCTGCTTGGAAGACCGTGGCATATTTCTCAAAGTTGAGGCTTATGTTTGCTTTTGGTCTCTCACCGTTGACAGGGGGGATTACGGAGGTCTTTAATTAATTATTTACTGTTAAAGTTTTAGTTTTAATTCATAGCTCTTATGGAGAAACCCATATTCTTACACATATTTTGACATATTTTGATGATTTTCACTTGGAATAAAATAAGACGAAAAAAAAAAACTACGCAATAGAAAATAGAAATATTAATAAAGAGATTAATTCAATAAAATTACGGTATGACGGACCGAAAAAAGATATTTAAGAAAACAAGTGAGATTTCGGAAAAATTTTATTTCTGTCGGCGGTAGCTTAATTACCCGAAATCTCAGGTTTTTGCTTAAGTATCTTTTTTGTTAGGCTCGGTATGACGGGCCTAAATTAAATTTTAAGTTTATTTTAACTTACGACAAAAAATAATAAACATTATTGTGGACTTTTATGAATGTACTATTTAAGATTTTGAAGAATTTTATAAATAGACTATACATCAGCGCTCGTACATCCTTAATTAGGAAACAATTAAGTTTGTTTAAAATTCAATAAATTGTCTTTATGATTACCGATTAAAGGTTGAATATATCAGGATATTTTCGTATATTCCTGCATTTTAGTTCCGATACCGGAAATCGAATCCTCGAAGTCTATTGAGTGAAAATAAAACAAATCGAACCCGGAATGAAATGCAAGAATATACCAATATACCTGTATATCCTGGTGTATTCTTTCTCAAATATATCCTAAATAACAAAAGTTATTTAAAAAGAAAATTTATTGGATTTATTTCCAAATTTTCTTTTCTATTAGATGGTAGGGGAAGGTATGTAGTTAACTTAGTAAGTAGATATTGGATTTCAATATCTTTTAGTCCTACACTACCAACATACCATCGTTGGTGTCTTTTTGAAGATTTTTCCATCTCATAAAAAATAAATTAAATATCTTCTAGTAGTCTAAGTGGAATAGTTATGGCGCCATAATACACGTAACGAGCAAAAACTCTGTAATTAATTAGGCATATATTGGCTTAATAAACTCCAATAAACTATCGTTTTAATTAACTGTTATTAGCACAAATTTTAGATTGAATATTGGTGTTTGTTCCTTGGGACTATGACATCTGGTGGCAATAATTAGGAACAGAGTAGTCACACTCAACTGTGATAGTTACATATACACTCCCGTTCAAAAAAAAAGAACCAACCTGAATTGTTAATTTTCGTACATTTCATAAAACATCTCAATTTTGTTACTCTCTGTATAACGTATAATTTTATTATTATATTTACCAAATAAATTTGATCCCAAGATTAGTGTACTTTGTTTATTGTATTGATATCCGTGTATATTTATCCTTCTTTAATTTTGAATAAAAAATAGTGTTTAGTACAGGCATAATTGGCAGATGAGTATCAAATACGGCTCTGTCACAAATTTTTTTTCTCTAACCTTTCTACATGCTGCAATGATTGTAGATATGCATTTTGCCATGCAGAACTTAGGTCCCAATTTTTTAAAGAAAATTTTTTGAAATAATTTTAAAACATTGTTGTTTTCGAACGGAATAAACTTTTTGATATTGTTTGGCTACATGCAAACATAAAAGATTTTGTGACTTTTTAATATAAAATTGATATTTTAGAATGTATACGTTTTTAAATATAAAAAATGCGTTTTTAAAACGAAGGGTTTTCAGCTTCAATATTCTACAGATAAAACCATAATCCCGAATATTTCTATTGTAAAGAATATGAAAATAAATTTTTCCGTTCGATATAACAATTTTTTTTTGGAGAGTATTTAAACAATTTCGCTTTAAAAAAATGGAATCAAATTTCACTATGCAAAAATTACATTTTTGCAATTAGTGCAACGAATAAAGAAAAATCGTATCAGAATAGTTTTTGATACAATTTATCCGTATTATCCTAGACCTAAATTAATACAGAATACTATTAAAATACCGATTATATATTACAATCAGTCAGTCACTGCTGTATAGAATAATAATAATTATTATTATTATACTTATGAATATTTGTCGTAGTTTGCACCCGTACTCCTCGGTGCCACGTAACTACCTCCCAGCAAAGGGGTAGGGGTCTCCTGTCCGTCGAATGTCTACATGACAGATTAGTGTTAGATATAGCTTGTCAGGTATTCAATAGTTCTGATCCATTAATGGTACGCGTGCGGGATCACGTGTTGCAAGGTAAAGCAGCATTCTTGTTCTCTGTAGCATGACGTTTTCTTTCCTCCGATCAGCTGTACTCGAGTCTGAAACAGAAGGCTTTATCATAGCTGCCCAAGATGGTGTGATAGCCACTCTTACACACCAGAGGTACGTTTAGAAGGTAACAGTCTCCAGTATTCAGTGCAGAGCGTGTAAATCTCAGCCGGAGATGCTGATGCACTTCATTTCGGTATGCCCATTTTATGCATCGGCCACCTATATTCTACGCGTGTGCTGTACTACTTCTTGAGAAACAAGTATGAAGTGGACAGAACGCCAGTCCTACCATATGCTCCCGGAGAGATCGATCCTGTCGTCAAAAACGAGAAATGTATCAACTTTTGGAATTTCTCGTTCGCAACTACCAGGCAGCTCTCTGCTACTAAGCCTGATAAAGTGCTCCAGAATATTTTAGCTAAGACTATCAACGTCATCGAGTTCTCTGCTCCTGCAGAAACGAATATAGTCTTGAAAGAGGAGAAAAAACGGATTAAATACCTTGATCTTCTCCAAGAACTATGACAATTACACCCTGGCTACTCAGTCAAAATGGTTGTTCTCATTATCGGTTGCCCTGGCGGTATACGCCCCACTCTAGAGTCTAATCTTTCCACCAACCCGGTTTGCAGGTCTCATTTTCGTCAACTTATCACCTCCTTGCAGATGGCTGTCATCATAGGCACCCTTTGTACGTTGAGATCGAATGCGGTGCAAGAACGGAGCTCTGCACGACTAGAACACTACATGACAGACGAACGTACCCACTGACTCGGAAGACAGGCGGACCCTTCAGCTCGCGTTGAATATCGGACGTACAGACTACACGACCATAGAGTAGTGAACCTTCTTCAAAGGTCGAAGCTACCTTGTCAGGATTTATGTTTATTGAAGAGGTGGGTGGTCCTGAGGTGTATATCCTGTATCCACTCTCCCCCTTCAACATACATAAATACGTTAAATTCTAAACAATAATAATAATTATTATTATTTAAATATTATATACTATAGCAATTTAGGATAGCATTGTTCTTGGTAATGCGGAAAAATTTCGACAAAATTTAAAGAAGACTCTAAAATTTTATTGTTTTTGGTTTTTAACAGGGACACGCGTAGGATATTGTTTTAAAGAACTACTTTTAAGGATACGAAACATATTTTTTAAAGCTTTTGATGAATATATTTTTGTGTTTTGGGACAAAATTACCCGGATAAAAGTTATTTTGTTCTTAGAGGGATATCTTATGTGATCTTATTTTTCACCCAAACCATGATCGTCTAGGTAATTTACAAAAAAAATTATCTCTATTGATTGACCACCAATAACACTTTTTTATTGTTGATAAATTTTTTCTAAAGTTTCTCCAAAAATGCAATCTTAGCCAATATAGATTTAATTACTCAGTTTTAATGTTCTGTTTTCGTCAACCATCCGATTTTGTTAGAAAAGGCTTCCCCTTTGGAAAGCAGAAGTTGATTTTCAAATAACTTTGAAGGTCATGGTTAAGTTGAAAGTTTATTCAGATCATTTTTAACAAAAACGAAATAAAAATTTCTTTGAAGAAATATTCAGGTGCCTTGTTTAGAGGTAGAGGTAGAGGTAGATTGTAAAGGCTGCCCTGGACGGGCTACACTTCGACCATAAGGTCCATTGTGATGCCTTAGGATGTGGAGATGTGACTGGAGTGGAAGGAAATTGTGAGTAGACTAGGAATTGGTAGGATATGCGGCTGCAGCCGACTATGATAGGAACTATGCCGAAATTCATCTGGAGTTCGTGAAGGAAACTGCAGAAAATCTTCTCAAGCATAGCCGGTTACTTCGTTCTTGTCCATATGCCGACAGTTTAGTCAATCAACCGCCCCTTTTTTTTTTTAAATTTTTATAATTGAAAAACTGCCGATGTCGGGATTCGAATCCATAACCTCCCAGTTTCCAAGTACTGCATACTGCGCAGACATGACGCCTTAGACCGCTCGGCTACTTGGCTGGTTGACTTGATTAAAATGAGCATTCTGTACAAATTTCAAAATATGAATGAATATGATTTATATAATTCAAATTTTCGATGTCCAGTTGTGGTTGTATTTCATATTTATATTAGTTTTTTTTTTTGTGTGTAAATAAAACAAAGATAAGTAGTATATTTTTTAAGTGTGTAAAAAGAAATGGAATTTTAAAACTGGATTTATATTTTTTTAGAGAACATTAATTTTATATATGTGTGAATGATAGACAAAGTAAGCCCTTAAAAAATGTATATAAAGTAAACGCATGTAAACTGTTATATCTTCCTCTTACATATAAAAATTAAATAATATGTTGTATCTGTAAAAAACATTTTCATTTTTTTTGAACAGTGCACGTTACTAGGATTACGTTAATACAATGGGCAAAATATAATTTGTGTAATGAAACTGATCTTCTTTTATGAAAAATATAAGTAATTGTTGAAATATAGCCTGAATAAAGCCCCCATTTTGGAATATGACGTCATGAGTAAGTTTTCTAGATATATACCTACAAGCTCTTAGAATCGTGTAACAAACTGAATCGTGTACATTTATGATCAAATATTCGAGCTGATTAATATAGGGGAAGATAAAATACTCAAAGTTTTCTTATCCTTTAAAAACAGGTGTGTTGCTTATGGTAGGGGTGGAGTCTATTTTTACCAAATGTAGTAGTTTGGTGACATGAGTGAGAATGTAAGTGTTTATAATGTTACAAAGTTTTGAGTAATGATGTTTAAAGTTTTTTTATTAATAAAAAGTTTAGTATTTCAATTTACTAAAATATATTAAAACGGCGTTTTATTTGGAATTTGATCAATACCTAGTTTAATATCTTTTGTATACATTTTAGAAATGGAAAACATTTTATAGTAGCATGAAATAAAACTGATGAGAGAAATCAAAACAAGAGAGTACCCGGATAATAGCGATAAAGGTTAAGTAAGGTGTGATTAATTTTTCATAAAACACAGTTTGTATTCTATTGTTATAAATAATGAATTATTTGTATCAATTCACACGATCCATAAATAAAAACTACAACATTATTTTGACATGAAAAATCATACATTTCTTGAATAGGGAAGATCTCTGGCTTTGCGAACCATTGCTCTACCAACTGAGCTACCGAGATGCTTAGGATGCGTATAATTTCTCACTATCTAATGTATACTCATAAACATGAAATCTTCATTAATATGGCACCCAAAATTTTTATAATCAAGATCATAAAATGGAGTGGTACATATTCAAATTTAAAAAAGTCATCTAATGAGAATATTATCGCCGCAACGTAATATACTGTGCATTATTCATGTTCATTTTTTGTTAATCTGTGGTAATCAAATTCTCATTCGATTACTATTTTAAGATTGAGTTTAAAATCACGCCTTTTATTATTTTAAAAATACAAATTCTTTCATATCTGTATGTCTGTTTCTTTCTTGAAACATATCGTATTTGATAAAATATGAAAAATGTACTTATTAAGGGGACTATAAAACTAAAAGTAAAGACTTTATGGCTTAGACAAAAGATTATATGTCTTAGAAAAAATATTATATAGCTACTGAAGAATATCTGACTAATCAACATCTCTGCAGCTTTGCCGCCTTGTAAAAAATGTGGTTTTATTGTCATATCTCTAGCTCCCGTCGTCGTAGCGACATAATACAAACCATAGGTGGGCAGACCTTGACTGCGCTGGGCTCTGAGTGAGAGGTAGGAAGAGAGATAGAGTAAATATAGGGTACCTACCAATTATTATTATTTTCTTTTTTTAATTAAAACATTTTCTGAAAAAAATATAATAATACCAACTATTTTTTATGGTCACTATTATTCAAAGTATAGAATACATACAATACATTGAATACATACTCTGGAATTTTGGGCTGGTAATTTGGGGCTGGTGATTTACCGCTTGTAAATTTTTTGATGATTTAGCTTTAGTTTAGATTTTAGAATTAGATTTTAGAAAATTCCGAATAATTTGCCTAAACTATTCATATCGGAGAACTAATAAACAATTATTTACTTGATTTAATTATTTTTTCTTAGTAGGGGGTATAGTGTCATAGGAATTTGATGACACTGGATACAAAAAAGATGCCAATGATAAAGCTGGGTGGGGGCGAGGGTTGGTAATTTGTTACTAATTTTTAAATGGTTAAATTTTACATAAAGTGGGAATACATATAGTTGTTGTTGTTGTTGTAATTATTGTTATTACTATCATCATTATTGTTATTATTATTATTATTATGTTTTTTGGTGTATCTCTCCATATTTTAAAAGATATTTTTTAAACAATAAATATTTTATAAAACTAATTCTAAATTGATTGAATAAATTATTGGGCAATAATCGGTAGGAGGACAACCTGTATTGAAACATCGTTCCGTCTTACTTCAAAATATACCTTTATTACTTACTCTCACCCAGCTTATGGAGTGTCCGTTCGACTCCGGCGAGCCGTCTACGCCCACCTCCGATACAAAGTTTTAGTTAATTCATTGAAATTTATGATAATTTTACGACCTTAAATTACATAATTTCATTGCTCCAAGCTGCCAAACACCATCTCTGACACTCCTACTTATAATTGACGACTTAAAAAAGTACATGCAAGCACACGTAGTAAATGTCATGTCAAGTTCTAGTACAAGACTTGACAAACAGTGCTACTGTGTGCATGCACCTAATGCTGCTGGTATCAAAAGTGTAAGTTTTTACAAATTACAAGTACTGTATCCACAAAGCGAAGCGTTTTTTATACAATTTTATTTCTATTATAAGTAGTATTATGTACTATGGATCACAAAAGTTGATGCTATTTTTTTAAATTTTATAATTAATTTGTACCTTATTGATTCGGGTTTCGAAAAAATGCTTCAGATAAAATTGTTCATTGCAAATATAGTAACAACTTTATTGCGAAATATTTTTTCGAAAACCGAATGAATGAGGCACAAATCAACTATAAAATTAAAAAAAAGACGTTAACTTTTGTGGTCAAGTGTATATTCGTAAAAAACTACCTATGTACATCTGTGCTGGATGCGTTATGGCAATTACGAAATGCCTTAATATTGGTGATGACCTCCCTTGTTGGAATCCACTCTCGTAGACCCCTATTTACATCTTATGAACACCCACATGATTATATAAGACCCTGCAGGTCAGATTCGATCCATGGAGGCCCGTATGGACCACTTTCATTGATTTCAGCAATTGGCTCAATCGGTAGTAATATATTTTCACTTGTTCATACTAGAGAATTGGCATAGTTAAATAAATAAAATCCACAAAATTAAAATGTGGACAATATGAAATAAACTTTATATGTATATAAAGTATATACATATATAATATGTATTATCTTATAAAGACTGACATCTCAAAATATAAACTGGTTTGTGATATTACTAGAGTGGAAGTGAATGCACAGGAGGTAAGGTAAATAAAAGACAAAATGTATAAAATGGATGAAAAAAAAACCAAAAAGAGTAAGTACATAACATAATACTATATATACCTACTACAATGGATGTGAACGGATATATCGATTGTTTCTTATACTGTTGATTTCGTTCAAATGTATGTAGTTTTGTTGGTTTGTGTTTTGTACACACAAACCAACATTTCATTGTTGGTTTGTGTCACAGGGTGTCACAAAAACCTCTTTTTAACCCGACTTCAAAAAGGAGGATGGTTCTCAATTCGTCTGTATTTAAAAAAAAAAAAATGTTTGTCACCTCAGAATTCCGTCATTTATGAACCGATTTTGAATTTTGAATTTTTTGTTTTGTTTTAAAGGGTTTGATTTCAGATTGGTCCCATTGTCACCAAATCGCATTCTGGTCAGGGGATCCTCTGGAAATCGAGGAAAATCCTCATTTTATATGTGATAACCGATTTTTGCGAATTTTTTTTTTTTTTTTTGAAATGGTATACCCATTTATAATGGGAAAATAAGAAAATTTTTTTAAAACCGACGTAAAAAAAATTTGTACAAAAAAAACCGACCCCAAAAAAAAAAAAATTTTACAAAAAAAAAAACAAAATGCATGTAAAAAAAACTGAAAATCTGTTATGAAAAAATCACTATATATAATCATATAATCACTATATAATATTATATCACTATATAATCATATAAAAAATTGCACTAAAAATTAGTAGGTCTATCCATATTTAGACAAATAAAATCAGTTATAGAACTTCAAAGTCACTAAAAAGCGAGAACTAAAACAATTTTGACAAAATTGAAACCCGACTTCAAAAATCAAATATTCTAAAACAACAAATGCACTAAAAAGTAAAAAAATAATTGCATATTCTTGTGCCAATTTGAGTTCACCTAAGCAAAAGTTTTTAAATATATATGTACAATTATTGTTATTTTTGGAGGCGGTGTCCAAATTTTATATGAATTTCTCTATGCTGACACTGACTCCAAAAATAACAATAATTGTACATATATATTTAAAAACTTTTGCTTAGTGAACTAAAATTGACACAAGAATATGCAATTATTTTTTTACTTTTTAGTGTATTTTTTGTTTTAAAATATTTGATTTTTGAAGTCGGGTTTCCATTTTGTCCAAATTTGTTTTATATGTTATGTGAAAAGTTCCTTTAATTCCAAAGGAGCGCCGCGGAACCTTTAAATAATTTCGATACTCGACACATAAAAAAAAAAAACACAAAATAGTACCTTACTGAATTTATTTCAATTGGAACAACATGCACTTGATTATTAAAAATTTGAAAAAAATGTAAAAAAAACAAAAGTTTTATAACACTCAAAACTGACTGAATTCATAATTTAATTTAATGTTGATCGGACAATTAGGCAATGTACAGATCAAAATCTGAATTTTTGAGGTTATTACTTTCTAACTCATACGTATAAAATAATTTTTTGAAAAAAAATCTGACGAAGGGTTTTCATGTGTTTTCAATCATTAAAAATTGAAATTTTAACATGTGATGAACAGCAAATGTTGAATGAACGCATACATTTTCGATAATGTTGCTCCATCTTCTATAGTTGAAAAAGTAAAAACTTCTACTTTTATAAATTAAACCTCCTACATTACGTTAAAAAAAACTGACGAAGTCTGATATCTTTACTCCTTATACATTTTTCGATTATTCTAATATTAAGAGAGGTATTTCATATTTTGTGTTTGTTTGACACGGATACATGGAATATATTTTATTGTAAAAAACATTAAGAAAAAAATTCAACCGACTTCAAAAAACACAAAAAGTCATTATATTAAAAAAGCTAAAAATAACAATTTACAGATTTAATTCAAAAGAGAATTCTTGCCCAAACCTATTACGTATAATTTAGTATATGTAAATATACAAGGTATGATCACGACTGTAACCCTTAAAAATATTGATCGTAGGCATGAATGTTTGGTATATGTGTTCATTAAATTTGGCCATTTCCGCATGTCCTTCTTCTTTTGGAGTTGGTTAAAATTTGTGTTTATTTTGTCATTTCCATAGAAACTCTACTCCTATAAGATAACTATAAAATTATTTTATTAAAATTTTGTTTTAATTTTGAAATGTCAATTTTTATTGTCGTTTCCATAGTAACTATAAACTATAATTGTTATATATCGTTCTATTTTGGCTATTAAAAAATTTAATTTTTGCAAATACTAAAGTCATATCAGATATTATATTTCATTTTGATCACACTGAAATTATGACCGCTAGAGTGTGATTTATGTATTCTAAGGAAATTTGCTAAGTTGACGCAGCGCCCGCGTAACGAATTTTTTTTCTATTTTCCTCGGATATTCGCATCCACTGCAAAACTTCTGTGTTAATTTTAGCATCCGCATCCGTATTCACAATAATCAATGCACGCTGCCGATCTTTTGCGGATCCGGCTGTTGATTGTTTTGTTTAGCATTTCTGATAGTAAATAAATCACAACGTGTTTAGACATGTTATTATATGGATGTGTTATTATTTATTTCAACAATTTACATTATTATTTGAGTGTTTCGTCTTGAATAATCTATTTGACAAGTGAATCATCAATACCACCACCGATGCATTGTGCGATTTAGTCTTATTTTCAACCAGGCGAGCATGTCCGAGATAAATATCATTGTAAAATATGCAATAAAAAATATTCTCGCAAGGGTAGTACAACCACCCGGAGCAGTTTAACCTGTTTAGTGCAGGATTAATCTATGAACCTCTGCGAGACAGGATAGAATCTGAAAAGGCAGCGACATTGCTCTTTATTAAATATAATGAACCAAATTTGAAATTTCCGAAAATTTGATTATAATATAAAGCTTATTAAAAATTATTACCATCTTTTTCTTTTTTCATGTATCTAAATTAAGTATATCTCGATAAAAAAAACTTGACATATAAATTTGCATCCGTGTTCGCGGATATGATCCTTAAAATATCCGCATTCGCCGACGTAAAAAAATTCGCATCTACAACATTCCTGCTTTTTTCGAAAGATTTGACTCAGCTTTCTGTAACATTCTGTAAATATATTTATATATAAAACATATTATGGATGTTTGTATGCTCAGCATCCGTATACAAAATTACAAAACCCTTATTATAATACTGAATTTTAGATATAATAATTTTTATAGCTTAAAATTTGTTATGTGTATGAAACCATAAAGATATTAAGCTCAATCTTTTTTTGTTTTCTGTATATATTGAGAAAAACTGGAATAATCAGCCTTCACTAAGATTTGCGCATAGAAATCTCAGAAATCTCTATACTGTAATGTTAGACAACACAAATATGTGAATTCAAATGAATGTCGTGAGTGGAAAAAAGAATTGAATGCTGTAGCTATTGTGATATTCTTATAGATGCACTCCTATGCACCACACACACATAAACTCGAGTCGATTGACCACAATATTGAAACAAATTTGGCTATGTTGTTGCGAACAAAAAGCCCTCATGAAAATTTTATTAACAAGGTGGCCACTAAATTCAAAAAAAACAACAAGTAATGTAACAACTAACTGAGTTAATTGTTTGAATACCCAATATATACTGAGTTGTATATCAGTGATTGAATTGTTAACAATTCTGCGTATTCGAATTGTTAACAATTCGCTTTCCGAGGAACATATATTCACAAATTATGAGAAAACTATTAAATTTATGAAAAATTTAATCAAACAAAAGTTGTTTATTTTAATTAGAAGAAGATTTTTTGTTATTACATTTTTTTTCTAACTCTCACGGTTTAAAAGATATTTTCCGCTCTGGCGGGGGGAAACATGTTCCAATTTTTCCCATTAACGAACTTGACCGTCCTTTTTTGGTCTAGAACACACAAAAAAATGTCAGCCCTTTATCTCTTTTCGATATTTTCGTTCTTGAGACGGACACGCGGAAATGGCCGAATTTGGCCATTTTATGAAAATTTTTGTTAAGCATTTTTGTTAAGGACTAACATTTCAAGCGTTACAAAGTCGGGACTAAATTTAATATACCTTGTATATTTACATATACTGGATATAACAACCCAGTAAATTAGTTAAAAATACAAAATAAATCGTGCCAATTAACAAGGACGCCAGATTCAATTTGGGAACCAATTTAATAAGTAAATTGGCCAAATTTGACTGTTGTTGAATTTTTCAAAAAATTATTTTTGACCTAAGAGTCAGTTTTCACTAAATTCAATGACATAATGTTATTAAGCTGTCAAAATATTTATTTGTTAATGAATGAATGATGATCAATGAATAACCTTTTCATAAGGTCTTCTTAGGCGCATTCAATTTTCGGACACTCTACAATATGATGAACAAGGACGTGAAGTATTGTTTACTCATTTCTTCACAATGATGTATTAAACAAAGTCAACTCGTATTTTGAAGATTATTAAAATAATTAAAGAGAACACTAGGTTTTTTGAAATTATATTTTGCCAAATTTTGCATGTTCTAGGAATAGGGGCAAAATTTGAAATATAATTTCGTATTTTTAAATAAAAAGGTCTATTGGTCTTAACTTCAGTAGTGTATTAACTCGTTTCCTTTATGGGTCTGGAGTATGCCACCATGGCTTCAAGTGAAAAATTTTCTACATCAATAATCTTACATAACAATCGGAGTTATTTGATGTTTTATTTGGTTAAATTTCCTTCATTCTTATTTGGTTCATTAACTCGTCATTTGTTTTCACTATATTTACCGAGCGAATTAAAAAAAATATTATACTGACAATACTGGGCAATACTGACCAAAAGTACACACTGCTCAAGAGTATTTATTACAATTGTCGCGAAAAGGAGTTATATTTTTCAATTAATTGAAGTCCATTGATAATCGATAACCCAGATTCTTTCACCAAAAAAGAAGGTATATTGCATTTCGATCGTGACTTCTATATTGTATTGCTTACAATCTTTTCTTGCAGATCTCTTGTTCTTATTCATGGATAATTTTTATCGACTTCGTTAGTGCGTAGTAGATCATGGATTTCATGCTCTTCTTTCAAGAGTTTCGAGCATGATATTGCAAAAAAGGTGGCACTTCTTGCACAAAAATGAATGTGTAAAGTACTATCCGAGCAGCTGCTTGTTAAAAAGTAGGAAAGATTTGTACATTTTCACTAATGTAAGCCTTGTATTAAATCTGTTCTTCGATTTAATCCTTTGCAATTGTTTCACTAACTTAATAAGACAAAGAATAAGCTGATTTTTTTCTACATGGCATTCCTTATTCAAAATTTTTTAGTCGATTGTCTCAAATTCATTTAGTTTTCATGGAAGAATTGTTTTACACATTTTTTAGAACTTTTATTCTAAAATTTTCTAAAATCATGAGTCACAAACCAACTGAAACATTTTGAAAAAGAATGCCAATTTTGGAGTAGATAATACAAGAACGTATTGATGTAAATTGTCAATTTCCTTTGTAGGATTATTCACATCTAAATATTATTTTTCTTTGTGAGTGAAGCAGCGGATAATGCTAATAATTTCAGTACTGATGACCATATATATAGAAATGGTCCATTCCATCTATCCATTTTTATAATTAAAATTTTTATCTTAACGTTCATAAAATAATTGAGAATTTAGAAATGAAAAATAATATAAATCACTACTAATTTTCGTAAATTCAGATAAATGTTCAACAATTTTTTAAAATTATGATTATTTTAGCTCTAATGCTATTAAAACTATTATTGATTTTACTTTTGACAGCCAACTGACAGTTAAGAATTTTTATACGTACTTTTTTTCAACACAATACGTAATATTTATTAGTCCCTTTCAGATGCACTTTTAATTTTAATAATCAGAAATTTTTATTTTTTTATTTGTAAAAATTTGCCATTCGTAGAGCATTATTTAATGCGGTCGTCAGAAGTCGTTTTCGTCGTAAACCCTGCCAATATCGTTTATATATATTCAGTATGGCCCAATTGAATTACAGATGAATTATGAACATTATGAAGGGCGTCAGATCCCTTGATAGTATGGTATTGTACCATTCTTGAAAATGTTTTTTCCACATTTTGTTTGTAAGATGATACATGTTAAGATTAAGTATATTCTAGTATTGTAACATGTTAAGGTATATTTTATATATACAATATATGTATGTATTATATGTTTAAACATAAATTATATATGTACATGAATACAATTGAAAATGAAACTGGTTCCTGTTTTATCAGAATAATGACTAAAAACCTATCAATTCGCGCATAAAACAAATTACGAATTAAATTCAAATTTATTTTCTTAAGATTGTTGTTGATTTTGTATAAATAACTATATCTATATAGTTTCTTTTAACTTTATATATATATAACTAGCCATAACAAGCTGTGCCCGCGGCTCCGCTTGCGTGGAGATTTACTCACCTCTGTGTCGCGCCAATTTTATAAACGGAACAGTTTTTTTTTTAAATCTATTAGAAATATACATGAAAAAGTTTTTAAAGATACACAGATGGATATTTAGAAATAGACAGACATCAGATCAAGAAACAATAATAATAAGTGTCCATTATTAATCTTAAATCTGTTTAACGTGTTAAAATAAACCCTTTTCCTCATTGCTTATTGTGTTCGCGTATGTGAACCTACTTTTGTTGTTAAATTAACATTTTATACTATTTTTCCTCATTATTTGCTACCAAGTCTACGATTGTATCCCACGGAAATCTACATATTGAATGTTTGTACCTCAAAACCATCCAATTTCAAGATTCATGATATCAACTACACATTACTGCACTAGACATAAGATAGTGATTATATCACACTCTCCTGTGCCCGATTTCCACCGATCGCTGCAGAGAAAGTGGGACCAATTTTACCAGCTTTATTTATATATCTGAATTATATTTTTATACCTGAAATAATCTAGAGATTTCAGTATCAGAGGAGTATGGATTACGATAGAATATTTCGAGAAATAGACTCGAAGAAAAGGATTAAAAAAACAATGTTTTTTTTATTAATTATTTTTATAATTAATAAATTATTTTTATAATTAATAAATTTTATAATTATAATTAATTTTATAATTATTAATTTTTATAAATTAATAACAATTATTTTTATTTTTTAAAACAATTATTTTTCTTTAACGAATTCAATTAAAGAATAATAATTAAAAGAGTATAAAATTTCAAAATATGTTTGAACATTCGCCTAAAATTTAACATAATTAAATCGATTTTTCAATATAATTTTTCTCTGTATTTGCAGACCCCTACAAATATGATAATCTCATTTTCAAATGCAAATTATAATAATTGAAAAACTTCATTAAAAGTAAAATTAATTTATTATTTCATGCTTTTATTTTCAGTCTATCGAAACTTATCTTTTCCTTTTAAATATATTCGATATATAAAAGCTTGTTTAAAAAATATTTTTTTTACTTTTAATTTTGTATATCATTTTGTGTATATTGTAGCATCATGAACATCTGCATTGCCCACCTGGATGACTGACGTAAATAGTCAATAAGGTCAATTCAGCAATAAATTAGTATATAATCAGTAGCATCTTCAATGCTAAACCAGATTAGTTCCGATACCTAATTAAAGTGTTAATTACGGGAATATACTTAATTTTGTAAAACTTATTATAATTAATAGTAATAATTTTTACTAAAGGTATTTTAAATAAAAGTAACAAAGCCATTGTTACAATTTTAAAAAGTGAACTTCCTCCTTTAACTTGATAAAAAATCAAGTCATTTTATTATTGAAGCCAAACAAGCCATTGGGCAGATTATAAGAATTGCAATTGGACATAGTATTCACTGGATGGAGAATTCATTTTCAATTTGGGACAGTGGTATTTTATGGAAGCAACGCCAATTATTCAATAAGTACTTTGGTTTGGAAACTGGACAAAAGGTTTATGAATTTGTATCTTGAACAAATGCTCTGGTGACGGCGCCTCCTGCCTAAATAACCGTACTGATTTGCCGTACCGCCTATTGGTTACGACAATATACACATCCATGTGTATCAAATTTATGTTTTCAATTATTAGGAATTAATTCGTAGCGTTTTTTGAATGAAAAAAAAAATTATTTTAAATGAAAATCATCGAAATATATTATTTAAAGTATTGCCCTTCGCTGTCTATTACTTTTTTCCATCTTTCGGACAGAAGACGAATACCGCGTTGGAAGAACACCTCACCTTTTTTAGATGCAATCCACGAGTCGACTCATTTTTGGCAATTTTCAAAGGAAGTGTACTTCTGCTCAGGCAGGCTATGAGCCAACGATCGAAACAAGTAGTAATCGGAAGAAGCAACATCTGGAGAATACGGCGAGTGCAGACGAGTGCAGACGAGCATTATCATACGCTGAAAAATTATTTTTTCGTGCCTTTCGCAGTATTCCGGCCGTTTTTCCTTCAATGCTCGGCTCAAGTCCATCAATTGTAGTCAGTAGCGATCCCCAGTTATGATTTCATTCGGTTTTAGCAGCTCATAATAAATTTCACCCCTCTGATCCCACCAAATACAGAGTATGAGCTTAGACTCATGGATATTCTGCTTTGCCACTGATGTTGATGGTTGGTCAGGCTTAACCTATGACTTTCTGCGCTTGGAACTGTCGTAATGGAACCATTTTTTATCGCCAATAAAATTCGATGACTTTCAGCAGCATTTTTGTTCATATTAAAATAAAAAGTAAAATTTCCCGCAAAAACACTTTAGTCGGCACACATTTCGGTATATTCAGTAAATTACAAGGTGTTGTTATTTACTCTTTAAAAAGACATATAATGAATATTACGCCTAATAACAGCTGTTTCACGATGAATACATTGTTGCAAGTAACAACGGTATACTAATGACATTTATGCCATCTCTTGTAAAACGTTACGAATTAATTCCAACTTCTAAAATTTTTTTTATATATTTTATTTTATTTATTTTTTAAATAAATGTTTATAATTTACAAAAACATTAACTAAATAATTAATAATTAAGTAGTTATAATAAAATATCCTACGAACACAAAATAAATTATGCAAATTTAAAACGTTCGAACATGTTTTTATAATGTTCACACCTTTGTAGTATTTATCAATTTTATACACTCCATATAGTATGCTCTACGTTTTTTTTATGTTAGCAGATATGGCTTTGCGAGTTTGGCATCGAAATTTAAAAAATTTCTGCTTTCAATTATGAGAAATTAATCAGCATATCGACTCAAGAATTTGAGGATAATACCTTTTTTTATCTCTTACGGCTTCAAAGATGGTTAGTTTTGCTCATTTTGCCCGATTTTACTCATTCACGAACTTGACCTAACGCTTTCCTTTTTAGCTCTAAAAAAAAGTCTAACCTTTTTAGCTCTAGAACACATACACAAAATTTCAGCGCGTAACTCTTTTCGTTTTTGAGTTACCGTCTTGACGGTAAGATTGTTGGATACACGGAAAGATGGATGTGTGGAAATGGACTAATTAGATCATTTTATGAACACCTATACCAAAATTTTTTTTCTGCTATCAATATTTCCAACCGTTACAAAGTCGAAACTAAACTGAATACACCCTGGTATATATCACATATACCGGGTATACAAATTTTCTAGTCTACGTAACTGCTTACTGAATTTCTTATTAGTAAGCTATGTAGTGAAATCATAGTGAAATCACAGAATACCGTGAGTTTTGTTAAAATGTTTTTTATAGTTAAAAATTTGGAAAAAACTACTAAGCTAAAATCTTTATCCATGGTTTTTAGGATCGTAGAGATGAATAATGACGCTTCCGGTGCAGTTTGATTTAAGGTTTAATTTGTTCATTAGACTGCAATGCTAGGCAATATTAACTAGGTATAATAATATAGAATAAAATAGAATAATAAAGAATAATAAAATAATATAGAATAATATGTAAAATATATATTTTACATAAAAGTTTTGTTCTACATATAACGCATTACGTGCTATGGACCACACAAGGTCATGTTATTTTTTAAAATTTGAATTTTAAATTGATTTGTGCTTTATTGATTCGGTTTTCGAAAAATGCTTCGGATAAAACTTATATAGCAACAAATTTTATTAACAAATTTTATTCGAATATTTTTTTCGATAACCAAATGAATAAGGCACAAATCAACTATAAAATATAAAAAATGACATGAACTGTTGTGACCAAGTGTACTTATATCGTCTGATTGTAAATGTGTATTACCTATAAATTGTTACTTCTATGTTGAGGTATAATAAGGTTTCATGAAATAGAGATATAGACGTTATATTTTCGCAATTATTGACCATCCTTTAGGTGTATTTTTCTTATTTTCTAATGAACAGTAGATTTTTCGTATATATTTCATCGTATATCATGGCAGTTATTTCTTAAAAATACATTTCAGACAAAAAATTAAAAATACGAGTACGTTTTTGAAAGTTATTTAACAGTGCTCTTCTATTCAAGTCAGACTTTTGTTCTATTTTCCGTCGAGGTCTTTTCCGTTTTGTTTCAATTTTTTCAATGCTTGAGCTAGTTTGGTGTACCTTCTTATCTTCGAAGCTGTCGCAATTTTTTTACCTTGTAGCGCGATCCTCCAATTATTTATGTTTAACATGACACCGCTTTTTTATTCACATTCTCCAACCATCTGAGTTTTGGTATCCTCACTCACACTATTCTCAGTTAACAGTTGCTTTTTCTTCCATCCTTGCCACATGCCCCAACTACCGCATCCTACTCAATTTTATTATCTTTACTACGTCTGGCTCTTTGACTAAATCTCTTAATCTATGTTCGTCATCCGTATATAATCGTCATGCCCGTGAACTGTATTGTGTAATCTTCTACGAAGAACTTTTCATTCTGGATGAGACCGTTTTACTCTTTTTTGATAGGATTCACGTCTCCGAATCATAAGTTAAGACAATCCAACGGGCGCTTTGTTGAGAACACATTTTGCATTTCTGGAGATAATGCTAATTTTAAAATGTTTTTCAAGGCCGGGGTTATTTCTATTGACAAGGATTCTTGTTTTATCTTTAGGGGGCGTGGCACATTGTAATGTAACGCAATAAAGTTTTCAAACCCATATTTCCTATATTTTAGTTGTGGCGCGTTTGGATGTTCTAATTTTTAATTCGCCCAATCGGATTTCTATTTAGGTTTTTTCTTAAATTTTGCCAAATAAATGAGTTTATTAAATTTAAATATTCCCGCTTAATAAAATAAAACCTATGCATTTAATAATTTTAATCAGTGTCTATTTTATTCACACATTCTCAAACTGATTCTCTCTATCATTAACTATGAATTTCTACAATTTAAGACTCGATACGATACTAATAAAGGGGTTCTGTTATTCACGGAGTAAAATATTATATGATTTCTCCGTGAAACAGACGAAATAACCTTTACCGGTCAATGATAAATCGCAAGAGAGCCTTTTTTTATTTCAATTGCTCTAAGGTAAGTTTTTGATTTGGTATAATTCGTCCCAAACCATTTTATTTGGCATAATCCGTCGATTACTTTCAGATGTGATTCCCGTAGACAATGATTGAACCTGAACCTGAAGCTCCGACGCGTAACGGCAAAACTGTATTTTGACATAATAATAAAAACTGTTGTCAATATCGAAAATCAATAAAAAAAAAAGGTATGTAATCTATCATAGAGATTAAATAAAAATACATGCTTCCAAAACAATTTGTGATTATTTAATGTTTGGAGTTTTGAATACCCCGTTCATAAAAAGTAATATAAACGGTATGTAGAATTTGATATAATCGGTATGTTAATTAAATCTTCAACTCGTATGAAATATATAAAAGGATTTTATATCGTGTCAGAGTGGATCATTCTGATCTGGGGGTAAATATTACATAATTTCTCCGTGAAACAGACTAAATAACTTTTACCGGTCAATGATAAATTGCAAGAGAGCCATTTTTTATTTCAATTGTTCTAAGGTAAGTTTTTGATTTGGCATAATTCGTCCCAAACTATTTTATTTGGCATAATTCGTCGATTACTTTCAGATGCGATTCCCGTAGACAATGATTGAACCTGAAGCTCCAACGCGTAGCGGCAAAACTGTATTTTGACATAATAGTAAAAACTGTTGTCAATATCGAAAATCAATAATTGAATCCCCCGTTCATAAAGAGTAATATAAACGGTATATAGAATTTGATATAATCGGCATGTTAATTAAACCTTTAACTCATATGAAATACATAAAAGGATTTTTATATCATGTCAGAGTGGATCATTCTGATCTGTGTATAGAGGTTGTGTGACGTTTCAAAACATATTTTTATGATAAGTATGCGACATTGTGTTACGTCGTGACGCGACTATTGAAGGACAAAATACATATCTCTAGTATATTATACCAACATATTTTATGTTACAACAAAATGTGATCAGTTATAAACATTTTGTAATAGAAAATTTATTTGTAAAGTAATTAATTAATATCATAAATAATAGTCGTATTTTTACTACTATTTGTTATTTAGTTACAAAGTATTTCAAAAGTTCTTACATAAAATTTGCATAGATACTATAGTTCACATTACATTAATATTTCATTAAACAAATCTTTGATGCTATATTAGTCCCTCTTTTCAAGGGTTGTAATTCAAAATATCCCACAACATGTGTTTAAATATTTAGTTAATGAAGAATATATCTAGCGAGTTTCATATTAGGAGTATATTCATATTTTGTACACGTATAACTTTGGCTCAGATTTTTATATCTTCAGGAGTTGAATTTTGTAAAATATTTTCTAAGTTGATGCTTACATTATAAAAGGAATATACTTGACGAATTTTAACTTTAACCTTATTGGATCAACGTTAATGAATCAGTCAAGTAATTGGGATTAATAAAGGCTAAAAAAGATAATGATGAGGGTAGTCTCTTTTATAGATTGTGAGTCTCAGAAACAGAGAAAACAGTTGTTTTATATTCAGATAGTCAAATTTTGTGTTTCCCCCTCCCTCTCAACCCTCTTTCCCCTCGTCCGATTTACCCATAACTTGACCATTAGAATACCAATACGAGTATGTATATATGTTTATATATATATATATATATCTATATATATATATATATATATATATATATATATATATATATATATATATATATATATATATATATATATATATATATATATAAATATATTAATATATACAAATTTTAGCGATAGTGATTTTTAACATCTAATAGATGTTAAAATCGATGGACATGAAATTGAATTGATTGAAGAAATTTTTACGAAAATCCAATATTGGTGCAAAAACAATAGCTGCATTTCCTTTGGAGGAAATTCGCTAATACTTCGGACAAAATTTGTTCATTATAAAGATACTTATAACTTTTATTCAACTTTGTAGTTTGTAGCTTTTTTTCTATCTCTTACCGTTTTCAGAAGAAAATATAGTGGTGTGGAAATACGATTATTTTAGAAGACACTATTCTTGGGACTATATAAGAATATCTGCCACTTCGCCTATCTATACGGTGTGCATTCTGTATATTAAATGTATCTATGCTTTGAAAGCCCTGTATTGTCGGAAATATAATTTCAGCACAGCTTAAGTTGCATTAAAGAAACAGTATATTTGAGATACTCAGTAGTAGTCTAACAAATACTTTACTTATACCAAAAAATTAACAACACAAAACATATATCATAATTATTATTATTAAGTAAAAGACATTTGTTTTAAAATCAATAAAGATAATGTAATTAAAATGAAAAATTTAAATATTTTATAAATATGATTACTATAAATTATAATATAAAATGTCGACACTTTATATATATACTTAATTAAGTGAACATGATATCTTATTAATAATATATTTTGGTCTTTTCTATCGTGGTATTTTATGTAACATTGTTGCCGCTTTTAAATTTTGCTTTAGTTGATATTCGAATTTTTCCCGCCTTTTGATAAACTTGACCCTGAACCATAATTGCAACCCGGAAATGAACTTAACCAATATTATAGTTACATCACACAATGTGTAATATATAACTAAGTGCTCCATTTTCACAACTTTCCCCATACACGATCAAATCATTTGCGCAACAGTTATTTGTGCAACAGCTGTGCAACACCATGGTTACGTAAAAAAGAACCCCATACATGATAAAGCATTTACGCAACAGCGTGTTTGTGCAATGTTTGAGCAACATCATGTTTGCACCAACATTGATCCATAAACCTTTCAACAAGTTGTGCAAACTTAATTTCATGTTGTACCGCCATTGTTGTTGTTTTTTTGACGGAGATTAAGAAATTTAATGGAAAAAGTAACAGAGGGTCTGTGTATTCTCACTCAGTCAAAGCTTGTCAAACACTGCCATACCGTTCAAACAGCTTGTCAAGCATAAAGGTGTTGTGCAATAATTATAATAGGCTTCCATATACGAACAAACATTTTTTGCAACAACCCTGTTTATGCAACATCATGTTTGTGCACACCTCATGTAATTTTGGCAAATAGTGCGACACACGTCCAAACCACTTGTCAAGTTAGAAAATTGTTTGACCGGAAATGAACTTAACCAATATTATAGATACATCACACAATGTGTAATATATAACTAAGTGCTCCATTTTCACAACTTTCCCCATACACGATCAAATCATTTGCGCAAAAGTTATTTGCGCAACAGCTGTACAACACCATGGTTACCTAAAAAAGAACCCCATACACGATAAAGCATTTACGCAATAGCGTGTTTGTGCAATGTTTGTGCGACATCATGTTTGCACAAACATTGATCCATAAACCTTTCAACAAGTTGTGCAAACTTAATTTCATGTTGTACCGCCATTGTTGTTGGTTTTTTGACGGAGATTAAGAAATTAAAATGGAAAAATAAACAGAGGGTCTGTGTATTCTCACTCAGTCAAAGCTTGTCAAACACTGCCATACGGTTCAAACAGCTTGTCAAGCATAAAGGTTGTGCAATAATTATAATAGGCTTCCATACACGAACAAACATTTTTTGCAACAACCCTGTTTATGCAACATCATGTTTGTGCAAACCTCATTTAATTTTGTCAAATAGTGCGACACACGTCCAAACCGCTTGTCAAGTGAGAAAATTGTTTGACCGTGTATGGGGATGTCTTCAAACCAATTTGTACAACAACTACTTTAAACCACTGTGCGACTACGCAATCCATGCCACGATCAAGTAATTTGTGCAACTACGGTTATTGAACGAAATGGTTTGATCGCCTTTAGTGACAAAGTATCATTTTTTTGGGATAATTTTATAATTATCAGGAAACGTTGGAGTTATGAAATACATTTAAAAGCAAAATTTGTATCTAATATTTACGAGTATTTACATTACAATAAGATTTACTTTACAATAACTATTTGTAGTATTTATAGTAATATTCATATACATATACATAAACCTTATATACCTACATTGTTAATTTATGTTAAGTTTATAATAATGAAGGTTCATGGCCATATTTTGTACTTATTTTTGTTATATTTCCGAGATTATAAGGTTTCTTTTATACATTTGTATGTTGCATTATTATATATTATTTACATCGATATTCTTCTCGTATTGCAATTTACATATATGAATGTTCGTTCGTTCTTTAGTATATATTAATATTTTCTACTTATCATCACTAGTATCAGGTAAGTATGTGTAATCTTTCTAATTTCAATATCAATTTGTTATAATACAAATAATTTACTTAGTTATAGTAATAGTAGTTATTCATTCGTTTTGATACCCAGTGTATATATAATATATACGAGGGGATATTAATTTTAGTACCGACTTTGCAATGATTGAAAATATTGGTCGCAGAAAAAAAACTATATTAGTATAGGTGTTTGTAAAATGACCTAATTAGTTTATTTCTGCATGTCCATTTGTCCGTCTGTAGACACGATAACTCAAAAACGTAAAGTGATAAAGAGCTGAAATGTGTGTGTGTGTGTGTATTCTAGAGCTAAAAAGTTAGGTAAAGTTGGTGAATGGGCTAAATCAGACTGTGTATCCCCACTAGTATAGAAACAGTTTAAAAAAGGGAAATGCCAAGTTGTTTTTTTATCACTATTTTTGTACTATTCTATAAAAATATGAAAATAAACTCCATAAAATTTAATAGTATCGATTGCCGTTAAAAGAGATTCCAGGAAACCGTGTTTCAAACAAAACAAACGGTTTGTTTAAACGAAAAAGTGTTTGTTTTAACGAAAAAATTGCACATCGGAAATATATTGACTAGCGAATTTTTTAGCCAGGAGGGAACAAAATGGAAATCAAATTAAATCATGTCGACTGTAATAATTTTTATTATTATATTATAAATATGAAAACACTAAAATCGGCAATGTCTCGGAAAATTAGAACAAATTTTGATAAATTTTGCTATTTTATTAGTACTAAGAAGGATCTTCCAAATTTTGTGCTTCAACCTCTCTAAGTCTCTTTTACCCTTGGCTGAATTTGATTGACGTTACATGATATTACATTTCATAACTTGTGTGACTCATGCTGCTTTTACACGTATAAGTTATTTGTATGTTTCGCTACAACGCAAGTATGAAGCAAATATTTATCATGAAACTTACTGGCCGTGATCCACCACTAGTAATTAATTACGATAGTTTACCGCCGAAATAGTTTGGTGTGCCATAAACAATTGGTATCCAACAAATCTACAAACTGTAGCATTTTTTATCGCCAGCCAATAAATTTACTATTGAAACTGCAGTTTTTCTACATATATGATTTTAATAAAATGAGACACGTAAGACCAAACTAGGCCAAGCAAATTTCCGCAGAGAAAAGTACAAATAAAATTAAGTTACTTGGGCGACAATTTTAAATTAACTATTATTACATTAAAGTCGTAAATATTTTAGTAAATATTATAAAAAATATGATTAGTAGATAAGTTGAGGTAATTAATTTCCTACAATTAATTTCCTACAACTTTGCTAATGAAGCAATTTTTCAATATTACATAATATTGAAGTATTATTATGAGAGATACTCCAAATTTTGTGTTTCCCCCTCATCTAACTCCCTTTCCCGTTCACTGATTTTGCTCATTAACTAACTTGATTTTTCTAATTCCAAAAGGCCTTAAAATACCAAATTGTATTTCTATCGGACTGAAATTGTGGCCTAAAGTTGGTGAAACACAGTAAAGTTGTAGACAATTAAATTATCTAAAATTGAAACATGGTCATTTTTTCTAAATCTCTAATATTGATGTTTAGGATTTCAATTTTGAATCTTAAATCGCAAATATTTCTGTAAATATGAGAATAACAGGAAAAATGATATATATATATATATATATATATATATATATATATATATATATATATATATATATATATATATATATATATATATATATATAAAAAATATATATTTATAAGTTTTAAAGATGGAATAATGAGTCATTTTCGGCTTCAACTTCAACGGTTCTTCTACTGGGGTTGAAGAAGTTCTTGCGCAATCGTGTCATCAGCACAACCTCAATAGCTACATTTTCTTCAAAAATTCGCGAAGTTAATACAGGTAATACCCAAATTATCTGTAATAATGTGGCTCAAGTTTTTATGGGTTAAATTGGGCAAGATTGACCATGAGTGGTTATGCTTTATTGGTTATTATACTGGTTCAATTTATTATCTGATGTGATATTTTTTTGTTTTGAACCAATTATACAAAATGTATTTATTCAGAAGCACTATAACGATGCATAATAGTGTAGAAAATATTGTCCATAAACATACGTAAACAGAATAGAATACAATTCTGAATGGTAATTTGAGTAATTTAATAGTTGTCCTTCTCTATGTATTTATCATTACTATTGTTAACACACTTTTGTTATTATAATATTAAGTAATTAGGTTAATTCACTTAAAACTGTACTGCAATATCATTAATGTTTAGTATTTAGAGGACATTATAAAGAAATAAACGGTTTTTCTTATAAGAAATTCAATTAATTATGAGAGATAATATATGTATTGATTTCCTTGGACTCCGTCCGGTGCATACGGTTTTCACGGCTCTATTAGAAACCATTTTCGGCAGTAACAGTTTAGTTAGGGGCAGGACAGTTTTGCTGCATCGATCTCAAATGAAATTGTACGTTTTCTGGTATTTGCATCTTTGAGATCATTCCAGTGCTTTGTTAGAGATATTATCTTGCAGTCTCAGTATATATTCGATTCATTTCAATTATATTTTTATTTTAATATGTTTTTGAACCTTTGTTGTATGCTTATTCAAAGAGCTTAAGTCCCTCAGACATTGCTTCTCAAAACTTTGAAAGTATATTAGTTAATGTTTTATGTTACGGGCTCTGATTCCGTGGTATATAATAATTGTCTACGCTATATTTTCATATTCTTAATTTTGTTTTCTTGGAAATGATCAATGAATCCTAAACCGGATTCAGAGTGGTAAAAGCGGATCTTGTTTTTTTTCTCTTATTCTGAACATTCTATCGGGTACCAACAATTTCTGTATTACAAACACCAAATAAGTTGTTTTTGGAGTTTGTTTGATATGACTATCGCCTTTCATTAGTGATGCCGGAGTGGTAAGGTTTATGCGAACCTCTTCGGTTTAGCCAGATTTATAATTCAACTATGTCATTAAGCCGAGTGATAATATGGTTGTGGCTTAAGTTGTGTAACATAACTAACGACAACTAAACTTCCATGACAAGGTAATATTATCTAATATAATCGATAGAGAAAATAAATGTAACCCATAGTATTATAAATAAGAAAATGACGAATTATGATCAAAAATAAATTTATCAATTAATATCATTGATTAGTCAATATCAAGTTATGAATTTTATTTAAATTTATTATTATAAATATATTTATTTAATATCCGTGTGACTAAGTTCATCTGCTAACTCTACTCCTATGTACACTTATCCAAAAAGGTTGATGTCAGTTTTTAAAATTTTATAGTTGATTTGTGCCTCAGTTGCGTTTCTAAAAAATTTCTAATGAACAACTTTTATCCGATGTTACATTTGAAATTTTGCCCCAATTCCTGGAACTATTATTTGTATTTTATAAAACATATTTCGACTACAAGGTAAGAGACGCACCAAATTACGGAGCAAATTAGCAACGAGCAAAATATCTCTGACTCCATATCCAAGAGATAGTTACGATTAGATAATTCATACTGTTTAACTTAAGTAAGAAAACAAATCTATAAGACCTCCTTCTCATACACATTGCTTAATGTATACATATGTACTCTCTCATACTCGTGGGAGATCTGCTATGCGATGATGTAAACTAATCAACCGGTATAGTAAACCGAATGTGAACATCGTATATTTTATAAGTTTTGTAAGTTGATATTTTGTTTTAATGGTAAGCAATAAAATTTTATGTCAGTATATTTGCCACTTCCATTTAAATAATTTAATTATGAACTTCATACTGTTTTATCTTCTATACAAATTTAATTGTTTCATAATGTTATATAACCTAAAATATGCATGTGGTGTCCTACTAGAGACATGTATAAATGACACGAGAAATAATAAAGCCAGTTTTATCAAGAGATATTCTAACATTGAATCTAAAATTACTTATTTACCATAAAACAAACAACATTTATTTCAAACTTTTTATGTGAAATGTATAAATACAATAAACATCTTATTAAAAATTATACAGTATAATTTGAATGTCTCTATAAACGTATGTTTAAAAGAAAGCTGATAATTCCAAAATGATTATTATTCTTACAGGTTTGTGAAGCACTCTTTTACTGATTTTATTACAGTTAAGTCAGTAAATATCATGAAAATAGGATATGTTAAGGTTATATATCCATATTTGGTCGGACTGCGCTCGGCAACGAATTGGCGTAGAAAGTTAACAGGTAAGGTTGCCACCTTCGATTGGTTGACTCCCGATTTCAAAGGTAAATCTCCTGAGTTCCCGAGACAAAAAATTTTGCTCACCAAAATTAATATATTTTGCAAAAACAATTCTAAATCTAAAATATATATATATATATATATATATATATATATATATATATATATATATATATATATATATATTCTTGTGTATACTTAAACGTCACAATACTATACAAAGTTTTTTAAGCGAATTTCCTCCAAAGGAAATGCAGTGTTTTTGAACCAATGTTGGAATTTCGTAAAAATTTCTTCAAATGTCCATCGATCCTACCTATTAGATGTTAAAAATCACTATCGCTAAAATTTGTATATATGTATATATATATATATACATATCTATATATATACATATATATACATATATATATATATATATATATATATATATATATATATAATATATATATATATATATATATATATATATATATATATATACATATATATATATATATACATATATATATATATATATATATATATATATATATATATATATATATATATATATATATATATATAATATATATATATATATATATATACATATACTCTGTGGACTCTGTGGACTCTCTAACGATCACAGTTTTATTCCGATTGGAATGAAATTAAGTATTTGAGTCGCTTTTGGTATTCTAAAGGTCAAGTTTTAATGGGTAAAATCGGACGAGGGGAAAGGGGGTTTAGAGGGATGGGAAGACACAAAATTTGACTATCTCCCTTAATATTTGAAAAATCGAAAAATTTATCAGGAGTTAAGTTGTGGGTACTAAGTTTTCCTGTAATTTTGTTTCTTATCATTTTTCTGTACACTAATATTTACAGAAATATTTACAATTAAAGATTGAAAGTTAAATTCTAAATATCTCTGTTCACATTAGAGTTTGAGAAAAATGAACAAGTAATGAATTGTAGCAAACTTGATTTTCTACAACTTTACTCCTTATACATTTTTCGATTATTCTAATATTAAGAGAGATATTTAATATTTTGTCTTTGTTGGACAAGAATACATAAAATATATTTAATTGTAAAAAATTTTGTTTGACGTTTCTATAGTTTCCAGACCTACTTTACCTATTAATAAATTTAATTTTTGCAAATACTAAAGTCATATCAGATATTATATTTCATTTTGATCACACTAAAATTATGACCGCTAGAGAGTGATTTATGTATTCTAAGGAAATTCGCTAAGTTGACGCAGCTGTTGCGTAACGATTTTTTTTATTTATTTAATATTGATGTTAATTAATTAAATCAATAACTTGTTAGTCTATATTATATGCTTGTTATTTCATACTTGTGTCTTCGTAGGTCGTAATCGTACTGCAGATTGATATTGGTATAGTATTGTGACGTTAAAGTATTCAAGAAATTAATATGTTGTAATAATACTGTTGAGAAAAAGTAAGTACTGATCATTTAGATTTAATATGTCTAGATAATATATAATTTATTGTGGAATGTTAGCCAGATTGTCCTATTTTTCCCGAAATTGGCTATTTTTTATATGCGTGACCTAGTTTAAAACATGTTGTATCGCAATTTAGGATCTTTTTTACGCGCCACTGTACATGTTATTATTATTGGTTGACAATAATTAGGCGCTTTGAGTACTACATTAGGCTTCTTTTCAATATAAATGGGGAAACTTGATAGAAATTATTCGAGCAACCTTGCTGCTCAGTTTACTAAATATTATATGAAATTCCCGATCTCCAGACAAGATCGACATAATATATATTGACCTCCAGACTTTTCATCAGTTTGAGGTGGCAACCCCATTAACAGGAATATCTTTCTCTTTCTAAGAGCAGTATTGGATTCATGCATAAGCACTAAAGCATTTGCTTGGATTGCTCGATCTCCAGGGGCTTGCTGTGGATTTTTTTAAAATAAATAATTATACGGGATAATATAAACAAACGATGCAGAATATGACAAAAGTGTCGAATTGCTTTTAAAGAATTAAGAGGAAGTAATAATAATAACTACTTTCACTATCAAACCTAAGCAACAATTGATCTACTTCTGTACTTGGGATTTCAAATGTTTCCTCCACCTCTAACTGAGGATATGTATTCATATTGTAATAGTAAAATTGAAATTTAATTTTCTTTTTATACCTTGCATATAATATATACAAGGGTATATTAAGTTTAGTTCCGTTTTTGTAACGGTTGAAAATATTGATCGCAGAAAAAAAATTTTGGTATACGTGTTCATAAAATTTAATTTTTCGGTAATTATTTAGAAGTAAGGCTCCAGACAAAACTCGCTCTAAAAAATTTTCCACCTCCTCCTGGAGACTATTCTATAGGGTAGAAATAAATGTTTTAAGATGAGGGAGACACTTTTTTACTGATAAAGATTATTAAAATAATCAAAGAGAACTCTAGGTTTTTTTGAAATTATATTTCAAATTTTGCCCCTATTCCTAGAACATTTGTTTGTATTTTATAAATACGTATTTCGACTACAATGTAGTCATCAACAGTATGAATTAGCTAATCGTAACTATCTCTGGGATATGGATTCAGAGATATGTTGCTTGTTGCTAATTTTGTGCCTGTGTCACAATGAGATTAAAAAATTCTGTCCTTTTATACGATTTGACTGAGGGTATAATCTGACTTGAGGATTATTTAAGTTACCTGACTACTGGATTAGGTGTGTGGAAAGCCTTTAGTGACAAAGCAAACGCCGCATTGTCACTAAAGAATACCGCCAATAAATATGTGGGGCTTTTCACACACCTAATCCAGTAGTCAGGTAACTTAAATAATCCTTTAAAAACCCATGTTTTAAACCATATATTATTAATTATTTATTGTGCATTCGACTTCACATGGAAATCACGAAAGGCATTGGCTAATTGGTGAACCTCGAAGTATGGTTTAGAAAACGACGCCTGAACCGGAACTCGGCGATGTACCCTGTCATATGGTAATTCTGACGGCCATATTAGGGCATGTCCACATGTTCACATGCATCACGCCAAACACGCTCTATGTTTTGCGTATATGCATGATGAACATAAAATATTCGCTTCTAGGATCCCATGATCCTGCAAGAACTTTATACTCAATTCTCGCAACGAGAATGTGATTGATACACGCTGAATACTCCAAGTACAACTTTCGCACACCATGGCTTAGATCAAACTAATCAAAAATATCTTTAATACAAATAATTGCGAGCTCAAATATATTAAAAATTAAAGTCACTCAAAAAAAACTTTTTTTTTGTTTATAACAATATTTTTGTTTATAAACAATTATTAAAAATGTCTTCCCCCATCATAAATTTACTATTTTTATGCATTGAAATGGTCTCCAGGGGGTGGAAAATTTTTTAGAGCGAGTTTTGTCTGGAGCCACACTTCTAAATAATTACCAATTTTTAGCGAATTTCCTCCAAAGGAAATGCAGCTATTGTTTTTGCATGTCCGAATATCGTAAAAATTTCTTCAAATGTCCATCATCCTACCTATTAGATGTTAAAAATCACTATCGCTAAAATTTGTATATATATATATATATATATATATATACAAATATATATATATATATATGTATATATATATATATATATATATATACATACATATATATATATATATATATATATATATATATATATATATATATATATATATATATAACATATGTACTTTTTTAAAATGTCTCTCTAGCGGTCACAGTTTTATTCAGATTGGAATGAAATTTGGTATTTGAGTAGTTTTTGGTATTCTAAAGGTCAAGTTCGTTAATGGGTAAAATCGGGCGATTGGAAAGGGGATTTAGAGGGAGGGGAAAACACAAAATTTGACTATCTCCCTTAATATTTGAAAAATCTGTAATTTTGTATTTTATCATTTTTCTGTTACACTAATATTTACAGAAATATTTACAATTAAAGATTGAAAGTTGACCTTCTAAATATCTCTGTACACATTAGAGTTTGAGAAAAATGGTCAAGTAATGAATTGTAGCAAACTTGATTTCCTACAACTTTACTCCTTATACATTTTTCGATTATTCTAATATTAAGAGATATATTTAATATTTTGTGTTTGTTAAATACGATACATGAAATATATTTTATTGTAAAAAATTTTGATCGTCGTTTCCATAGTAACGATAAACTATAATCGTTATATATCGTTTTATTTTGGCTATTAATAAATTTAATTTTTGCAAATACTAAAGTCATATCATATATTATATTTCTTTTTGATCACATTGAAATTATCACCGCTAGACAGTGATTTATGTATTCTAAGAAAATTCGCTAAGGTGACGCTGATCCTGCGTAACGAATTTTTTATTTTTATATCTGGCACATAATATATGCCAAGGTATATTAAGTTTAGTTCCATTTTTGTAACAATTTTGGTACACATGTTCATAAAATGACCTAATTAGTCTATTTCCGCAAATGTGTCGGTCCGCCTGTCAACACGATAAAAACGTAAAGAGATAGCGAGTTGAAATTTTGTATGTGTGCTTCTATGAATGAATGGGCAAAATCGATCATATTTGGCCAAATGGGCAAAAAATTTTCCTCTTTTAAAAATAAACAACTTTTGTAAAAATAACTTTTTGTAAAAATAACTTTTTTTCATAAATTCAGTATTACTGGGTATTTAAGCATTTAACTCAGTTAGTTGACATTTTCATTTGTTGTTTTATACGTTGGTTACTTTTTAATAAGTTATTCTTAGCGTTAAATGCTGTTAGTGAAACTTAAACTTATTTTTCATTACAAGAAAATTAATAAATTATTGTTTTAAAATTATAGTAGTAAGATAATTAATTGAATAGGATAATTAAAGTTTCGGCTTTGAAAATTTGGTCTGAAAAGTCAAACACTGCATTTTGATTTCATTCACCTTCATAAAAATCTTAAACAATTCAATATTTCGTTTTGCTTTAACTAAACATAAATTGAACTATTTTTTTCTCTAAAATACGAGTATATACAAATTTCAAGGACATTCACGTGTAAATCTAGACAGTCTTAACTTTTGGGGTCAAAAAGTCTCGGTCTATTCATATGTTGAATGTATGATAGTTGTGAGATCTATAACATTTAAATCTGTTAATTGTTTTTAATTTTCTTTCTACTTATCAAATCGTTTCTATAGTGTACACTTTAATTTGCACTAACAAAGTATAAGTAATATGGGAAAACGAACATATTATGTTAGAACAAACGTATTTATTTGTATTTTAGTAAATAATATTCCCACAAACATCTGCCTACTTTCCCTATTGTTTTTGGCTTATGTTTCCTACGTTTTTACTTAATGCATACCGCATAATAAACGTAATAATTAATCAATATTAAAGGTGTGGAAAATGATTCACCATAGTATTAAATATTTACAGACTTCTTAATTTTAAAAAATGTTGTACAAGGAGACATTTTTCAAATACTAAATACAATGGTCAAAGTACTATTGTCTATTTGTCTAAAAATTACATTAACTACTACTTATAAAGACCATGCATGGTCATTGTAAAAATTTACTCTTGAAAAAGTAAAGATTCTTTTACATGCATTGAAGGCAGTATAAATTAAGTAAACCGACTTATTCTAAAAGGGTTCGTTATCCTCAACACTCTCCTTTTTGTATTTAGTTGTGCTCTCAAAATTTGTAACAAGGCTTTCATCCATCCGTTCGCCTCTATTAACAGCCACGTCGTCGTCAACTCCCACAAAGTCTTTGAATGTTGGCATGCTTATTTCATTAGACACAAGTATGGTCCATTCCCCATTGCTAGGCACATTTTCAGCACATCATTTTCATTTTCTCATTTTCCTCTGGGTCTTGGCTATCCGCACCGGTAAATAAAAAACTCGATTGGTTTTCGCACAACTACCGACTCTTGATAATAAAGGCATTAATAAAGAGGCGTTCTCAGTTATAGAGGACTTGAAAAACGACTCTCTCATGTAGAGTCTACTTTCTCACTCATCGAGGTAAAAATGACAAGAGAGCCTCACTTAAGTAGGTACAGTAGAGTCTCGTTAATCCGGCACTATTAAAACTAGACGGTGCCGGATTATTAAAATGTTCGGATTACTGGATTGTATAGAAAATACATAATAAATCAAATAAAGCATTTCATAAAGGGAATATATTTGTATTCACGTACAGAGCGGGAGTAGGGAGCGTAGTTACCAGTCCAAGTGGCCCAGCGGTCTAACGCGTTATGTCTGCGCAGTATGTCTACTTGGAGCTGGAAGGTTATGGTTCGAATCCCGACATCGGCAGTTTGTCAATTATTAAGAAAAAAAAGGGAGGTTAATTGACTAAACTGTCGACGTATGGACAAGAACGAAGTAACCGATTGGCATAGTTCCTATCATAGTCGGCTGCAGCCGCATATCCTACCAATTCCTAGTCTATACACAAAAATTCCTTCCACTCCACTCACATACTTAGGCATCACAATGGACCTTAAGTGAAGCCCGTACAGGGCGCCTTCTACAATCTATCTATCTAAGATCTAAAGATCGAAACGTGCCACGATAGTTAAACATAAATTATAATTTAATAAAGTTGAATCACAAAATACAATTAGTTAAAAATTATTTTCAAATCCAATAAGTCACTTAAATAGGTTTCTCACCTAACAACTTCCCGTTTGTTTAGGTTCAACTGTATAATAGTTATATATTAATAAATTATTAAGTCATTCTACCATATTATATTCTTCTACTGACACTTTTTAAGTATAATAGGTTTATATGTGGTTGACTTGATATAAATGCAAATCAAAATAAAAGACCATTACGACATAATCGTAATTTATTATATTTTATGCAGTTAATAAAAATGAATATAAAATTATAATATTATAAAAATAATTTAAATATTATTATTATTACTAATATTTAATAATTATTATAACTATATGAATAAATTTACGATTTAATTTCATATTCTTAGTTTAGTACAATATTTGGAGTGAAAATCGCAAATAGTCATCGTTCCTTTATTAATTTTAACGTCTATATACAGAACGTATTATGTTTTGTTTTGGAGATCCAAAATTGAAATTGCGTTATCATTACGGGATCGTTACTCTTTAGATTCAACTGATGTCAAAAGAACCATTTTGGGTGATTAATATGTGTAAATGCGGGTATATGCAAATAATCTCGGGAGCGAAAAATACTGTAATGTTCTAATTATATACTTATATAAGTTTAGTATCATTATAGAGATTGAAAAAATATGCTTTTGGGAAACTGCGCGTCACGGAAGAAGTTAGTTTTTTTTTCGAATTTTACAAACTTTTTTTAAATGGTACAATGAATCTATTTTTTGGTACATTTTTCGGAATCTATTCTTCGAGACGTTCATTTCGGTACCTACATGGAAATCTGGGTTTTTTTGGTGAAAAGGTGGATAAATCTGGAGAGTGTCTTGGGTACAGTGCATGTTCTAATTTGGCATTGAGTTAAAAATCAAATTTCATTGCGATAGTTTTCGTTTTTGGGATATTTGACTTTAAACCCCAAATAATTTTTTTATTGTTAAATTCATGCATTGTGTTAACAAACAACCTTTATCTAACTGTATGGTCAGAAGTGTATAGTAACCATTACTATTATGAAGATAAGTTATTAATATGTTGCAGAGTACTCAGGTCATGAAGAAAAAATCATTTGAATAATTACAATTTTTACTGTGAATATCTTTGATAATCACACAGGACTCCATCCAATAAGTAAAGGGAAATCTCACCATAACCATTTTTTTGTGTGGGATAAGTACTATGTGACATAGTGTATATATATATATATATATATATATATATATATATATATATATATATATATATATATATATATATATATACATTTATTTATTTATTTGACCCCGTTATTTGAACATGTTGGGGGTGAGGGACCAGCCTGTCACACCATCCATTTTGTAGGACACAATTTTTTTTGAAGTCTTTATTACATTATCTCTCAATTTAACTAACAAATTACTCTCTTACGCCCTTCGTTAGTTACTATCAGCGAGAATTTTCGTGAGAGAAAAGTTGGGCGTCTCGTCGAAAGGAAGCTACTGACAAAAATTTAGACTGTTACTAATAATTTAAAAAAACCGTGCTGTACTGTGGACTAATAAATTAATAAATGAAAAACTAAAATCAAAATAATCTTAATTCTTGTATAATAAATATGAGATAGTCTCTTTTTTTAAATGAACCGTAGAAAGGCAACCACTGGTTTTATCTTTTCGGGTTCGGAGACGTTTAAGATATCTTCCGCACTGTAAATTTTGAGCTTGTTAATAGCTTGTTTTTCTTTACCTTCTACCCCTGGGCAGTCCTCTATCAGATGCCTCACACTCTCAGCTGCATCACACATAACACACACCCTTAAACCATTTAATTCCATACTATTCCATCTAAAATCATATAATCGAAAACTTGCAATCACATATCTTTCATTCCTTTCACTTATACTTAAATATCTGGCTCCTTGCACGCAGTGATCTAGCATAGAAAATATGCTCAGACTCTCTTTCCTCCTAATGTCCTTCATACTTTCAGTCAGAGCAATCTGGTTGACCACTCGTTTTGTAGATACTTTATCATATATTTCATTCATACCATTTAGCCCTATAATTCATTCAACACAATCATTGATCCGTCATTCATAGATGTTATTTGCAACCTTTTATCACTTTTGATTATTCTATTGTGGTAATTGATAGCTTTTTGAATACAGAGATATTCGACGCTCTTAACTCTAAGCTCTAAGTTAACTGCTGCGTTGGGCGTAGATTTAGGTACGCATAGTACATATATTAAAAAATTGTGCAGTACAACATTAATTTCTTTGAAGTGGTTGTATTTTTTTACAATTTGTGGTCCATACTTCACTACCATGTGATATAGTAATACCTACAATATACGTTACTTTTCGTGATAGAAGTATTTACTGCATAGTAATTTCCACATGGGATAAGTATTTTACTCTACTAATGTGAGGATATTCATACTCTACTAGGATTCTAGTCGAGTGGGTCTCTACTGGGATTCTATTAATTTAAGCATGTTCAGGCTAAGTGGTCAACTACAAGTACGTCTATATTGAGGTTCCAAGGCAGGCGCACACCAGATTCGTTTAAATAAACAAGAAATTATTTTAATCTATTGAATGATGCTAAAAGGTATTATAATATTAGTTTTTTAAGATTGTAACAGGTTCAGGTAATCGTCAAATGATTTTATTTATCAATTTCCTGATTTGTTTTATTTTCAAAAATATATCGAATAGCAGCTATTATAACCAGTAAACATATACAGAGAAAATCCTGTGTACGAAATCAAAGTTATGAAAACGACTACATTCTACCAGAATATCTACATGTTTGAACTGTTCTTTTCCTCACTAACTGGCGAGCGCGTTCAAAAGTATCATCGGTATTATAAATTGTTTTACATGAAGCTACTACCTGATTTCTTGAATCAATCGAATTGTTAATTGGTGTTATGTAAATTAATGACTTTATCTGTATAAGAAAAATATTTAGGAGATTAAAGATTTCGATTTGCGAATATCATCTGTCCAGCAACCTTCATACATTCAGCATACTCACATATTTCTAAGCGAGCAGCTACACGGTGGGTAAATTATCGACAAAGATGCTTAGTAAATCGTGGTTCGATTGCACAGTCTATTACAATAATTCGTGGAAATTCTTTATTACACTCTTTAAAAAGTTGGTTTGACCATTAAATGGAACTCTTCTTAGAATCAAGTTTAAGTAGGACTAGAACTTAAACTTGAGTGGAATTGAATATAACTGTTTTTTTGTGTGTAAAGCTTTTAAAACTGTTCCATGTCTTACATCAAGTCTAAAAACTATTTTCTGGTACTCCTCAGGGGTGTTCATTTATAAACTCAGATAATTAAGCAAGCGTCCGTATAGGACGGGACACACGTCGACCATAAGGTCAATTGTGATGCCTAAGGATGAGAGGATGTCAGTGGAGGACAAGGAATTTTGTATGTAGGCTAGGAATTGGTAGAATGTACGGCTGCAGCCGACTTTGATAGGAACTACACCGCTACTCATCTGGAGTTCGTGAAGGAAACTGCAGAAAACCTTCACAAGCATAGCCGGTTAGCTTGTTCTTAGCCATACGCCAACAGTTTAGTCAATTAACCACCCTTTTTTTAAATTATTGACAACCTGCCGATGTCGTGATTAGAGCCCATAACCACCCAGTTCCAAGTACACACAAAGCCTTTACAAGCGTGGCTACTTGGCTGGTCAAGCCTCCGTATAGCTCTGAACCCTACTATGACAGGTGTACAAGTAATCATTTTAGGGTACTTCGAGATAATTACACAGATATTCCTCTGTATAATCAGCAAGACAATATACAAAGTGCACATCGGACATTCCTTCTTTTGTAAAATTCGATACTATTTAATTTTAACTTTTTTAAATTAAGAAAATGGTTTGAAATTTAGAATAAATATTTTATCAAATTGTTTTACATTCCGTAAAACCGTTTTAGATAAATGTTCGTACATAATAAATCCGAAGATCACAGTAAGTCCGATGTGGTCTGTACTGGAGAAATTTCTCTACATAAAGTTTTTTATCCGACGAAGAGTTTTTACCTTTATGTGTTTTAGTTGGATCAATTTAAAATTTCTGAATTACCCTAACATTTATCCACAATTCATAGCCAGGTAACACACATTTCAATTTTGCAGCAGTGAAATATGGATGTTATGTGCCCGTCTGTTGCATATGTAAGAAATTTTTATATTGTCGTTTGACACATATTTCTATAAATATTTCATGAAAAATATTAATTCTATTGAATAAACTGTGCACACTATTCCAGTGTTGGCAAAACTTAATACATATTACCAAAATGTATCAAGGCGTAGTCCCATCAAACATATTTGGATTTCGTTTTGTTTGAAAAAAATATCTTTATATGAAGTTTTAACGGGGTAAGTGGGTATAAGTTACCCATAGTAAATTCCTTAGAACATTCAAATTTCATACCCAAGTCAAAAGTCAAATAATTGATTAAAATATGTATAATCGATGTACTGTATTAAAAGTACTGTATTAAATGTCGGCAAATATATTCATTATGAACTTACAGCCGGCAGTCTATTAGTATTTCATTCTTTAAACTATCCATTCAGAATGGAATTTAAAAGTAACAAAATACTGTATTCATTCTGAAATAGTAGCCATATATTTGCCGATATTTTATACATGGCTTTTGATCACTGATTGTATAATATGTACATGTCTACAATGGACATGGACTATGTACTTCGTGACGTTTATATAAGAGAAAATACTCGTATCAGAAATAAAAAATTGCGTATGTTGCGGAACACGACTAACGGGGAACTTTTATGCAAATGAATAATATGATATGCATTTTCGACCTCTGTATGATGTGGGTTGTGTGTCTCACGAAATAAGTACAATCATTTTTATTTTCAAGAATAAATAATTTTAAAATCGCTAAAATTTGTGTATATATATATATATATATTATTATATATATATATATATATATATATATATATATATATATATATATATATTTATATATATGCACTTTTTGAAAGTGTATGTGGACTCTTTAGCGGTCACAGTTTTATTCCGATTGGAATGAAATTTGGTATTTGAGTCGCTTTTGGTATTCTAAAGGTCAAGTTCGTTAATAGGTAAAATCGGACGAGGGGAAAGAGGGTTTAGAGGGAGGGGGAAACACAAAATTTGACTATCTCCCTTAATATTTGAAAAATTTATCAGGAGTTAAGTTGTAGGTATTAAGTTTTACTGTAATTTAGTTTCTTATCATTTTTCTGTTACACTAATATTTACAGAAATATTTTCAATTAAAGATTGAATGTTAAAATTCTAAATATCTCTGTTCACATTAGAGTTCGAGAAAAATGATCAAGTAATGAATTGTAGCAAACTTGATTTTCAACAACTTAAAGAACAACCTATCGATTTTTCTAATATTAAGTGAGATATTTAATTTTTTGTATTTGTTTGGTACGAATACATTAGATATATTTGATTGTAAAAAATTTTGATTGTCGTTTCCTTAGTAACTATAAACAATAATCGTTATATATTGTTCTATTTTGGCTCTTAATAAATGTAGTAATAGTACTGTAAGCGCGAATGCAAAAAACCTCTTAGACTCGGCCTGTCGCACTACCGTGCTCTAGATTTAGTTTTTGCAAATACTAAAGTCATATCAGATAGTTCATTTTGATCACACTTAAATTATGACCGAGAGTGATTTATGCATTCTAAGGAAATTCGCTGGAATTCTAAGGAAGTTGACGCAGCTCCTGCGTAACGAATTTTTAATTACTGAAGAAGGAACTGTGTTCCGAAACTAGTCAAATAAAGTGATTTTACAAAAATTTCAAATATTTGTTTTATTTGATAATCAATATTATTAATGAAAAATTGAATGTAACGATTAGTTGATTTTAACGATTATCCTTTAAACTGCTTTACTTCGAAGTCTAGGTATCAACAATATTTCGATTTGGGTTTTTAAACCAATTACAACATTTTTATCGCGAAAGTACAAATTGCTATAAATAATCATTAATTGAAGATGGTCGTGTGGGTCACACTTAGTAATGTGACACTCAGTGCCCAACCCACCTCACGGCTTTTTAGGGAAATTAATACCAATGATATGAAATTTTCACAGATTTAAACTAATTTCACACGAACGGATAATAAAAAAAAAGAAAGTAAAATTTGATGACTTAACTATAGTTTGATATCCACTGATTCATTCTCACTGAATATACCCCCACGTATAAACATTATTGGTATACCTTTAGATAATAAACCCATTGTGGTGATCAAGACAACAGCGAGGAACGCAAAATATATGCGACGTGGTTCTACCACCCGCTAACATTTTAATGTCTTCACTGATCACTAAATCACATAATATTATGGCAATTTATGAGAAATTACATAGAATATAATAATTGTTTAAATGTTTTTTATGTTTACAAAATAACAATAAACGTTACCTATCTATGGTACGTACAAATGACCATAAAATAGATAATTTTTTTTTTTTAAATTAAATTATTTATTATTTATAATATTCGTTTTTAAATTCTTTTTCAAATTAGTGTTGGGTAGGGTTGCCACATCATTGATTCATTCGATATTAATTTTGATGCTGAAAAACGCTCATTATTTATATAGATCCACATTTACAAAACGGCAAACGTTTTCATTCGTGAAAAAAATATCCGTAAATAAAATACCTCTTGGAAGAAGTATCCTCAGGCAAAATATACATTTTACTATTGTTGTTTCTGTTCATCATAGAATGAATTAATTTATTTTATGGGAAAAATGGACAACTATTCCTTTATGTTAAACTTTTTTATTCTGTTGCCAACGTTTCGTCAGTCGTTGCTGACTTCATCAGGGGTCTACAATCATAAGAACGGAATTACAAAATAATATAAACATAAATAAACAATTAACTGTGTAATTGGTTTTTTAAGTAATTTTGATTGTTATCACGTTTACTGTTATGGGGTGCTGGCTATAGCAATTAAACCGAGTACCGTGTAGTTGTAATAAATAATTTGATATTGATATATGTGTAAAATTTGGTAATTATGCATTGTATTTTCAGATATTATGATGGTTGATTTATTTATTGTATACGAATGTTTATTTTATTTTGTAATTCTGTTCTCATTATTGCAGAGCCCTGATGAAGTCAGCAATGACTGACGAAACGTTTGCAAACAAGTATCCTCAGGCAATATTTTATGTATATTTTTATGTCCTACTATTGTCCGCAGTTTTGAACTTGTTTTTTTCAACCTGTTGTCGCATTTAGATTTGTAATTCTTAAATTTATGTCCGAAATATTTTGTCAATACATACGGTTTAGGAAACATACTTTCAAATAAATAGCTCCATAATTAATATTTTGGTAGTTACATGACGAAAATCCATTATAATTATTAAATTAACAAATATTTTGGAAATTTTCGGTAACAAAGATCCTTTATCAGAAAAAGTGATAGTTGATTTTTTTTCATTTCTTAATACATATATTTTACAAGACATTCTTTGGTTATATCGACGCATGCTATGGTTAACCAACAAACGATACTAACAACACGTGTATACTAAAGCTGTGGCAGTATTCGTAAAAATCTTCTAGGAGTTTATTTTCACGGGTAGATTTTATCTTGGGTGTATTTTTGTTTGTGGTTAAGTAAGATGTAGTTAGTAAGGGATATTTTGAACGGACATTTTTTTCTAGGCGATATTTAACCTTGACAAATTTTGTCAAGAATTAAAGACGATAAAAGAAACAAAGGGAGACCTCATTAAAGCTTTTCGTAACAAACCTAAGAAATGCACAAAAAACGAATTGACCAACCACTTGAATCTACAAAGTTGAAACGAATTGTAATCGATTTGTAATGTTTTTTACACAGAAACAAATAATACAAAAACGTAATGTAAAAGTAGACTTTTCTTAACGAACTATATTTCCCAGAAAAAGAGAAAAGCTTTATTTGAAGCTAAGGAACAAGTTTATAAAAATGTTTTGATTTGATCATTCTGGTTATTTGTATCGCTTGTGAAAAATTGATTAAAAGTGGTTGTTTTTGGCCTTTATATAACTAAGAGTTTGTTTATTGTTTTTGGCTTCGTTTAATTTTTTTAATTTTTGATAAAAACAAATTACATACCACCTGGAAAAAAGTTCATTTGGGTTTAATTGTTCAACATGACAAACCGATCTCAATTGGTTTCAACCTTGCTATTTTAAGTGGTCAGTCTTATATAAGAGAATTGAAATTGTTTAGTCCAACACTAATGATATAGCCAATACATTATTGTTATTTATATTTTATTGCATTTAAATAAATTTAGAGAATTAGAAACGCAATTATAAACAACAAAATTTATATTAATTTTTGCAAATGTTATTGTAAATCTGTCGTTTATAATGTATATTTTATATTAATTCCATTTATATATGCAGATGCGTGGTATCTTTATCCTTGCATATTATAAAAGAAATTCTCCCGCCGCGTCTGTTTGTCTGCCTGTACGTGGTAAACTTAAAATTACCGCACGGATTTTCATTCGGTTTTCCCCAATGGACGGAGTGATTCATGAGGAAGGTCTAGGTGTATAATTTATTGAGGGTTTGTGTAAATTCGCTGAAATATGACGATAATAGTCAAAGAAGTCGGAAAAAATCATCCTGTAAATTATACAAATATTATTAATAATAAATACGTGTAGCACGTTTGAGGACAATCAGTCCTTGATGGGAGAAAATATTATGTTACTTGGTTATAAGGGCTTTACAAGGCATATATATATATATATATATATATATATATATATATATATATATATATATATATATATATATATATATATATATATATATATATATATATATATATATTCCGTAATTCCTTTTTTTTATATTAAGTTTAGTACCGAGTTTGTTACGGTTGTTTATCGCAGAAAACTATTTTTGGTGTATGTGTTCATAAAGTATTTAATTTTCGCGTATCCATCTGTTCGTAGACACCATAACACAAAATCAAAAAAGCGATAACGAGCTGAAATTACTTTTCTACAATTTTACAATCATAAATTTTTCGATTTTTATTAAGAAAGATATTCTATATTTTGTGTATTCTTCTTTCTGTCAGCCCACCTTTCCTCTTGACCTATTTTTCTTTACGCACTTCGCCATTCAAATACTAAAAGTAAATCAGAAACGAAATTTCATTTTGATCGCTCTTAAATCGTGACCACTAGAGAGTTTATTCTAAGGAAATTAGCATTTTTTCATTTTAATATTATTATTCAACTAGTTCAAAGTTAAATTCTATTCATACTAGTCATAACTTTAAAATATTTGTACCTACAGGTTGATAAGCTGCGGGATCTTGAAATTACATAAACGGATTTAAAAATAAATTAATAAATTCGTTTGAAACAAATAGTAATTTGCCAAAAGTATAATTTAAAATTATGGTGTAAGTCGAAAAATTAATATCATATAATTAATTATTGTTTAAAAGACATTTTTAATAATATAGTTGTAGAAATACATATCTTCATAAAATGTAAATAACAAATAAACAATCATCAAAGATTAATAAATTATAGACAAATTTATAATTATATGGAATCAATCAAAATCACAGAAGTTGAACGAACGAACGTCAAAAATTTAATAATTTAATTGTTTCACAATAACTAATTTAATATTAATCCGGTCAATTTAGATGAAAAAGTAGCTTACCACTCGCAATAATTCGCATAGAGCTGAAAACTGGTACAGACGTTGGGTATATAATTACAAATAAAATTTGAAAAGTTCCTATCGATCCTCCATCGTGAAAAAAATTTTATTAGAGGTCCAAGTCGAAATTTTCTTTTTTTTTTTGAATTTTTTCTGGTAAACGGTAAGTTTTATCACAAATGTGTCTCCCCCCCACCAGAGGGTAAAATATACATGTTTGAAACCGTAAGAGATAGAAATAAAATTTATTTACAAAAAATTCTTCTTTTTTAAATAAACAACTTTAGTTTGAAAAAATTTTTTATAAACTCAATAGTTTCCTCATAATTTGTGCTCAAAGAGCAAATGGCATACTATTCATAGTTGAATGAAGGCGGACATATGTAGAGATACATTGGTATACCCAGTAAAGGTATTGACAATTCGAACATTGATATACAACTCAGTGTATACATCAAACAATTCAAACAATTAACTAAGTTTGTTGTTACGTTACTTGTTTTTTGTTAAATTTATTTGAGCGCGTTCAACTTAATTGATAATATATATATTTTTTTTTTGTGGAAAAAATGAACATGCAATTTTTTCGGTTTTATAAAAAGATAGGGTATGCAAGTACACCGTCCATACTAAACATCTCAACTGTATATATCATTATTTGTGTATACTTAAGCGTCACAATGCAACACTAATGTCAATTTCCATTAAAGTTACGTAAGACATAGTATGAATGAACTATTGTATACTGTATAGATTGCATTACTTTATTAATAATTGATATGAAGAAAATAACGTATCAACCACGAATTCAATCTCGGACCTCTGGGTTCAAGCTCAGCTTGCTTACCATTGACATAATACTGCCAATATTTGAAAAGATTGATTCGTTCGTCAGAGTCATCTTTGCTGTAGCGGTAAGCACGTTGGGCTTGAAATACAGAGGTACGAGGTTCGATTCCTGGTTGATGAGTTAATTTTTTCGTGTCAATATTTAGATAGATAGATAGATTGTAGAGGCTGCCCTGGACGGGCTACACTTCGACCATAAGGTCTATTGTGATGCCTAAGGATGTGAGGATGTGTGAGGAGTGGTAGGAATTTTTGTAAATAGACTAGGAATTGGTAGGATATGCGGCTGCAGCCGACTATGGTAGGAACTATGTTGATATTCATCTGGAGGTCTTGAAGGAAACTGCAGAAAACCTTCTCAAGCATAGCGGGTTCCATAGTTCTTGTCCATACGCCGACAGTTTAGTCAATTAACCGCCCCTTTTTTCTTTCTTAATAATTGACAAACTGCCGATGTCTGGATTCAAACTAGTGCTTCACGAGGCACGAGGCGAGGCGAGGTTTTGGTATCACTTCGCCTCGCCTCGCTTTTTTAAATATCAACCTCGCCTCGCCTCAGGCAGAGCCTCATTCGGCCGAGGCAGAATGTTGGCTAGCCTCGCCTCGCCTCGGTTGGGTCAGCTATCAACCTCGCCTCGCCTCGGCCGAGGCGAGGCGAAGTAAAATTTTTACTAACTTTGGCTTATTTTGCATGAATGTACATAATATGGTAAAAAAAACATATATATATATATATATATATATATATATATATATGTATATAAATTTTAGAGGCGATGACTTTCGACATAGGTACTAGGTAGGATCGCTGGACATCGCTGGAAAAATATTTGCCAAATAATCTATCTATTGCTTCATGTATCACTATATTATTATTTTTTTTAAATTTACTTTTTGTAAATTTGCCTCGGCCGAGGCGAGGTTTTTGGGACAATATACCTCGGCTCGCCTCGGTTGGTAACGAGGATTAAAATTTTGAACCTCGCCTCGTGCCTCGTAACCGAGGGCCGAGTTACCTCGTAGCCTCGGTGAAACACTTATTCAAACCCATAACATCCCAGTTTCCAAGTACTGCGCAGACATAACGCCTTAGACCGCTCGGTCACTTGGACTGGCTAATATTTAATCTCAACTTTAATTATGAATATCTCACCTATCAATCGATCAAAAACTTTCATTAAAATAAAGGACACTTATAGCTTATATAGCTTTATATTAAACTTTAATTTGATCAATTTCTTAAGGAAAATTAGTTTATGAGTGAACTCATTCTACCTCATAAATTTCCATAAAAAAAATTAACTCTCTGTATAAAATTTTAATGGATAAATGTTATTAATTTCAATTTTTAATTGTACTGGTTCAGAAGTACAATATTTTGGTAAACATTTAGATCTTCGCACTTCCAATGTATAGTTTTATAAAATAATTTGTAAAAACGCTTATAATACATCATGTTCGTTCGATCAACAAAATGCTATATAGTTATTCCAGTCAAATATTAATTTTTCTAAAGAATATTCTTTTTAATTAAAAAAAAAAATTGTGTATTAGAAATGTTTGCTATGAACAGAAAAATATCACAAAAACAGGGCCATAACATACATAAGGGAGAGTTAAAAATGTTTCACGAGTTGTTCATCTTTATCTGATTTCTGCTTACGACATTTTTTGATATGGTAACAAAGGATTTTTTTATTTTTTATATCTTTTCCTTCCAATTTTATTTTCTATTTTTTTACATTGTTTTTTAGAAGTACCATGCAGAAATGTCACTAGAAAACCATTGGTTGAAAAACAACGTAACCGAACGAAATTATTTTACCTCAGTAATTACCTTTTCATACTTAAAAAAAATCAGCTATTGCGATTGTAATAATATAATAATAATATTTTATTCTTTAAATAAAAGTACAGAGTACATAGAAAAAAAAAGTAAAAAAAGTACATAATTGTACTTTTGGTATAAAAAAAATCCATTTCGTTACTGACCAAAATTAGCCGAAGGGGTGGGGTTAAGGGTCTTTAGAGAGAGAGTGAAAGACATTCCTCCAAAGTTTGGAATGCCTTACTATTTGGTCTGTATTATATAAGATTTTAATTTAAATTTACTTTCCAAAGAGCCGGCGTAATAATTACTTAGTAGCTGTAGTAGCGTAGAGGAGGTCAAAGCCTGGCAAGTAGGCCTTTCTAACCCTTTTTTACCGGTCCCTAAAAGGCACTAGTATGTATACTAGTGCCTTTTAATCTTAGCGAAAAAGTCATAGTATAACCAATTAAAGAACATTAAATTTTGTGTCGAATGAGTATATCAACTTAATAATTTGTTAAAGTAAAATGGTAGGAGTACTATATATGAGTCTGCAGCTTGGAAATACGTACTCAACGAGAAATATTGAAGTGGTAACTTTTTAAATGATCACACACACAAATTTTTTGTTCGATGCATCCCTATTATAGATAGAGTAAATGTTTATTTGGAATGCAGAATTTAATGTACTTTAATTTGTCATACCATGACTTTTTCGTGAGAATGCACCATCTAGGAGTTATAAGCACAAATCAAAAAAAAAAAAAAAATCCGAGGTTTTTTGGCTGCCAAAAGTTGTCTCGAAGTCGCCCAAGTTAGCATTTTTGTATTTCATATGTTTGTATCCATATATACAAGTTAAAAAAATAAAAAATACTACACCACCTTTTGCATCATTCTTCCTGCTTTGATCCTCTAAAATATATACGAATTTTTCAACATGAAAAATTCAACATGAAAAAAGGTTGTCAAAGAAAATCTGCGATAAATTTAAAAACATAAACAATTTTTAATAAACTTTTAAATTGATTTTAGTGAAAGTTTGTTGTTTATCTAAACGCAATTCTTTCTTCAAATGAGGATTTCCATAGTCCAGTTCAGACTTATTTATCCGGGTTTTGTAAGCAGGTTGCATATAATTGTGTTTGAGCTACGTTTGACATAATTTAAAGATTAATATTTAAAAGTGAATATTAGAACACCAAATAATGAGAACACCAAACCTTAGTGATCGGATTTTTTCTAAAATGCATCGGATAAAAGTTGTTAATAATAAATTTAATAACAACTTGAGTAATATATTATACAATTTTTTTTTTAATAAGCGTACCAGATATGTTTAGTATATGTTGTACTAGATGAAAATTTGCACAAACCTTTCATTTTATATCCTAATCACTGGCTCAAAACTCTCATATTCATATGTACGTATCTTAAGATATTCAAGAGGAAAAGTCGCGAAACGTTTTTTTGCAAATATCTCGGTTACTGTGTGTCAAATTGTGTTTAAAGTTATTCAACATGCAGACTAGAAAATTTTCTACAATTTATGTCCTAACCATTTGTATACCCGCTATATAATATACTAGCAACTCACTACAGCTTAGCCCCGGCTTAGATGATGCGCCGGGTATAGAGCTTAGATACAGCCCAGTTGAGCTCCCAGTCGGCATGAATATTTCCGACTTCTTCAACTATCATCGTCATATTTCAGCCAATTTACACAAAAACCCAATGAATTATAAACCCAAACCTTCCTCATGAATCACTCCGTCCATTGGTGAAAACCGTATGAAAATCCGTCAGTTAGTTTTTGAGTGTACCGCGTATAGACAGGCAGATGCTCCTGGGGGACTTTATTTTATAATATGTAAGGATAAGGATACAAGGGTATATTAAGTTTAGTTCTGTTTTTGTAACGGTTGAAAATATTGATTGCAGAAAAAAATGTTGCTATAGGAGTTCATGTTGCTATATGTAATTGTTGCTATAGAGTCCATCCGTTCGTTCGTCCGTCTGTCAACACAATAACTAAAAAACGAAAAGAGATAGCTGAAATATGTGTGTTCTTGAGCTAAAAAGCAAGGTCATATCAGTTCGTGAATCGGTAAAACTGGACCATGTTTGGGCAAAATGGGCAAAACTGCCTATCTTTCAAACCGTAAGAGGTAGAACAAAACTGTCCCTTTTTAAAAATTTTTACTATTTCGTTTAAAATAAATAAATTCAGTATATATCGGGTATTTAAGCAATTAACGCAGTTATATAGTTGCTATTTTCACTTGTTTATTACCAACCGTTTCGATATTCAATCCTTGAATATCGTAAGACGTGTAGTGGTGATTATATGATAATTTGGCTAACTACATCTAGTTCACACGCCGATTATTTGTTTCTTCCATTTTTCACCGTGAAAAAAGAAATTAATTTGTCGTGTAACAAAGTATTTGGAAAAATCTCTTAAAACTACATCTAGTTCACACTAGGATTATTTTTTTCTTCCATTTTTGCAGTAAACTTTGCTAATACCCTGGGATCTAACAAATATAACGAATTTAGCAGAAAGTATTAAAAATTAAAAATTAAATCCAATATTCTGACGCATTTGCTTTAATATTTAATTTTTATAGAAAAGTCTTAGACCGAACACCACCATGATTCAAAGTTGTCTATTCAATTGTTCGATTGATCAAAGTTATAAAGGCGTTAAATTGAAATTTGTATTGTTAAAGTCTACAATTCTTTTATATAATTTCAACTGGACACAATAGAAATTGAACTAACGATGTTTATATTGTGAGAGTGTTTATTGTGAGTGTCGAAGACCGATCTTGTATTAACCAACAATAACCCTATGTATTTTTACCTGCATATACAGACTACAATGCAGTTTGTAATGTAAAAGTTATTATTTCGAGGCCTCCATTAATTTTGTGTTTGCTTTTATATAATTTTTTTGAGGTTTATTAAGGGAACCGCATTTACTTACAATTTAACGCAATTCAATTTAACGCCTTTATAACTTTGATCAATCGAACAATTGACAATTGAATAGACAACTTTCAATTATGGTGGTGTTCGGTCGAATTCTTTTCTATAAAAGTTAAATATTAAAGCAAATGCGTCAGAATATTGGATTTCAATTTTAATTTTTATTACTTTCTGTTAAATTCGTTATATTTGTTAGATCCCAGGGTATTAGCAAAGTTTATTGCAAAAATAGAAGAAAAAAATAATCGTAGTGTGAACTAGATGTAGTTTTAAGAGATTTTTCCAAATACTTTGTTACACAACAAATCAATTTCTCCTTCACTGTGAAAAATGGAAGAAACAAATAATCGTTGTGTGAACTAGATGTACTTTTTACAGATTTTTCCAAAAAATATGTTACATAACGAATTAATAAATTCTACACACTGACTGACAGACAACGTACAGCCTCCTAACCCGGTGGGTCTAGATGCATGAAAATTGCACAGGAGTTCTTTATATAACGAAGGTGAGCACTAAGAAAGGATTTTTGAAAAGCATCTCCTAAAAAGTTTAAATACGGGATGAAAGTTCATCATTTTTGAAGTTAGAAATATGAAAATTGTGTTTATAAATAAAAGTCAATTGTATCAGCGTTTTTGGTAATTCGTCCTCTAAGGGGGTAAATAAGGGACGAAAGTTTGTATGGGAAGTCCCCATTTTGGAAGTAAAAATGTTATTATAAAGGTTTGTATAAATAAATAAAAGTCAGTTGTATCAGCGTTATTGTAAATTACACCGACCAAAGGGGTTAAAAAAGGGACAACAGTTTGTATTGGAAGTGCGACATTTTTTAAATTTGAAACGTGGTCGGTATGAAGGCTTTTTACATTTGAGAAGAGTCAGAAGATGTTGCCGATGGGAAATTACATCGAGCACGCAGCTAGTAGCAGTAGTAGTAGTTATTAAATATTCAAATCTGCTTTTTTGTATTTCTTATCTTTTTTTTGGTGGTATCTTGCATACAAATTTCTACCATTCCTTTCCTATATTTAAGCTAGGTAGTTTATAATTTTGTTCTGTAGTTGTCCGTTTTTCAGATGTTTTGGCATGATTAAACGGAATAAAACTTTCCAAACTGTAAACTCTACATACAAATTATAATATGCTGCGCTATACGGATGTTTCAATGTTAAAAGATATTGTCGTGTTTTTGCCGAATTTATATTTTAGATGAAAAAAAGAAAAATAGTGTAGTTTTTTGGGAAAAATAATTTTTTCAATATGTTAGAAATTTGCTTTCGATAGAGTAGTATTTTGTATAATTATGACCACTGTGCAGTACTTTGTATAGCCAGAGGTTCCGAGGACCTTTTCTTTAAACAAAACTCATTTAGAATCTAAATGATCTAAAACAAGAAATGTATCAACTAACTGAGTTAATTATTCAAATAGGCTGTTTATACTGAGTTTTTATCATTAACTCTACTGTGTATTTTATATATCTACACATACAGATATATTAAATTATGACTTGTGTCGTATTCATCAGGGATAGCCAACTCTTGTGTAGGTAAGATCTACTTTTTATTTTAAAAATGTTTCGCGATCGACTTCTTGTCATAGGCGTAGTGGGGAGGAGTAGGTTTGAAATACTTACTATGTTTACATACTGTGTTTCAGTGCGAGGTGCACATAAGCTATGGGTAGATAAGCACTATGTGTTCGAAATTATTTTTTATGTTTGACGTGGAATCATCTATTCGCTAGTTACACTGACGGTCCTTCAAACATTCTTGTGTGACGAAATACTGTAAGAGTTCAATTACTAATAACTTAGAGACTAAGAATGCGTTTACAAGGGTAGAGCATACAACAGATCATGTTTTTACGTATCGGTCGCAATATTTCTTTTGCCTGCGACGTCATCGTACCAGTGTAGACGACAGCGAGTCAATCGTTACGAAATAGCTTTGTATAAGTTATAAATTGGTGTAGCGTTGAAACGACACAGTAATTATATTCGCTGGAATATAAGTAAAATTGGTATTAAATTGAAAATAACAAAAATATTAAAAAATTGAAGGAATTATGGAGAATTTATGTCTAAGGAAAGCTCGCGTCAAAAGGAAACCAACGAGCCTAAAAGTCCGGTGCCGAACGAATGCGAGAACTGCAGAAGCAACGAAAAGAAAATAAAAAAATAGTGTAAAGCGATTACGTTATTACAGCAATACATTATATACAAATTCCTATAAAAGTTTTTTGTTTTTATTAAAATTGAATATTTTTTGTAATTGAAAAAGAAATTTCGAAATTTTTCCAAGAGGTATTTCCTCTTGCTTTTCACGTGGTCCATTTGTTGGCGAAGTTTGGCACACTCTTTTCTTTGTATATATTCAAAGTAGTATGGGTATTTGTACACTAAATTTACATTGCAATAGTATATTTTGGTTATATACGCCTATATATAGATGTCACATGCGTGTTTTACTCCACATACTTTTTAACATTAAAAACTATATCTAATTTAATAGTATTGAGTCAAACTAACGGGATAACTGCGGTATTTTATACATATTTTACTTTTTATTATATGTACGAGTATATATAGTATATAAGAGTATATAATACTACATGAATACAAGCATATAACTACAATTTAACAACATTAACTTATAGTGGAACTTGTCGGACTTGGTGCCGGCTAAGTTGCCCTTAATAACGGCCTGACAACTCTACTAGAGTACAGTTGTTTTCAATACACATGTTTATATTATTATTGTATTTCGTATAAATGTTAAAATTCTTAATTATACGAGTGTGATTAAAGAACGGATTTCAATGTCACATTTATAAAATACATAATAGTATAAGTTTCATTGGTTGTCAGATCTTCATTGTCGAAAATCCGTAACCATACCTTTTTTTACTCGTAAAAAGTGTATATTAAGTATTCAACAGTGGAAATTATAAGTTACGCCTTGGTAAAGTAAAGCTGGTTTAAAGATAAATGACATAAAGCATTCGTGTACACGGTGGTGAACAAATTAGCAGTATTGTACCTATTGTTTAAAAGGAAAAGCAAACAAACAATTAATTGTACAACTGCTCTCAAGTTCTAAGATAGCAAGGTTTCTCGTCACCACGATCTGAGAAATCGATTCCTCTTCTTTATTAGTATCCAAAGATCAGACCAAGGTTCTTCATGAAAACTAGTATTTTACCTAGATAGCTGCATTGTACATGCATAATAGATATCCTGCTGTTCCCGGCACCTCATTTCCGATATTTTTAAGATGATACCTCAATAGGCAATGTTCAGGCAGAATTCCTCCTCGACGAAGAGCCTATGAGAAGCTGAGCCTGTCTTTGTCTTGAGTTCCTTCAAGTAAGACTGGGGCATTATAAAAATAGGGCACCGGTCCTATGAAAGGTGCTTCTGCATTCTTATACGCTAAACAATCACCGATTTCCTTAACTCCCGCATAACCTGGTACACAAACATTAAAAATCTTATTAAAAAGCACTTGTTGAGGCTGTTAAACAAATGCAAGCGAATAGGCGACAAATGCACAGTAGAATCATGGTGGAGTGAGCTACTATTCGCAAATCGCTTGCGCTTGTCTAGGTTAAGTTTAATGATATATAAATACTGATATATAAATTTTACAGGTTTTCTAAGCTGTATCTCAAACTTTGGAATATGATTGCCGATGCTATTCTAAGAAAAAAATATTATATACACATAAGTTCATAAGATGTTTAGAATGTATTCATCAAAATATAAAAGAAAGAATTGAAAATATAAGAATTGAAAATGTTTTGTTTTAAAGAAATGTTGAAAAGGAAATAAAAAACTTTTTTGACGAGCTCGTATATCGTAAAAATGTCCACACGTTTAATGTACCCGTAATTTCTTAGAAGTATATTCTGAAAACAAAACTTGTCGTGCTCATGTTTACATATGTTTTTTTTTTTCCGTAGAACCCCATACATAAAAGCCGATAAGAATCCACTCCGTTATTTCGTCATATTTACCTTTCATTTAATGAATAATGAAAAAAAAATTATTTTTTTCAATCACAAATTTTTGGGGCTACATTTAGAAAAAAAGGCGTTTTCGGATGGATCTTTACATGAACGTTTTTTTCATTTAGATGAATAAAAGTAGTTTAAATCATAAAAATACCAACAAGTAGACAAGATGAAAATACAGTCGATGATATATTAATGCAAGCAGATCTGACCTCTGTTTGATAAAACAAATATTTAATACCACTTTCTTTATAACATAATGGTTTTACATTTATTTCATTTATTATAATCATTTCACTCACCAAAACGCCTTCAAGGAATGAAATTACTTTAAAGTGAGTATTAAATAAATGCATGTAACAACAAAATACCTTTAATTCATTTACTTACGTTCGTGTGTCTTTTTTTAACTTACGAACAAAGTTCTCTTTTAGTTTGACTTGATGACAATAAAATACTTTCATTTTTTTTTCTTTCAAGTTAATTTAAATGGACAATAACATGTTTGTAACTGCAGTAATATAAATAATAATTTTTCGAATATGAAATAAATAAATACATGAGGTATATTAATTTTATTTTGTTGTTTTAAATGTATTATTTCTATGTAACATTTGATTCTAATATTAATAATTTCTTTATTTTATTTTATTTATGATTTATTAATAGTTGAATGAGCAGTATCATATTATATCTTATGGTAAGTACACACATAGAGATGAAAAACTGTCATGTGTAGCAACAAAAATTCCAGTTAACAAGTTTTGCAAACACAGAAATCATCTGGAATATGAAATCAAGTTACCAAAAGGACAGTTGTAATATAAACTTTCTTCGCCATTTGTGTATAGCTTTTATATTTATAAATTTTTAAATTTACGATGACATGGTCCTCGCCGAAACTGTAATCCTTTTTCGATAACACATAACTCTCACCTTTCTTATATTTATTGTTCAAGGAAGGTTAAATGGGACTAGAAAATACACATGACTCTATATACATCGTAACTATAAACAAAACTGTATATTGATTATTAAATATTGAGACAAAAATTGAGACATTGGTTTAAAGTCCACAAATTGCCTTTTATCTGTCGTAAAATCTGTCGACGTCAAATCTCTTCTGCTGTTCTTGAACAGCTCTAAATTATTCAAGGAGTAGAGGCTTCTTTTTCAGGTATCACAATGAGCCTTAGAGCCTAAATATGTCCCACCCAGACAGCCATTGCAACCTAACCTTATCTAAACCAATGTTTATTTGTGACTCAATATTGTTATTTAAGTACAAAGTTGTGGATTAATTTGTAGACAATTTTCCCATTTCTTCCACCAATGACGAGAATTTTTTGAATAATTTACTTTTAGATTTGAATAGTTTTTAGTTATACGTTTTAAATAAAAGAAAACCTGGGACCTTCTTTTACTTTATTGTTTTTGATGGTTTTTGGTAGAGTAAAGTTAAAAAAAAAATCGTCCAAAACTAAAACAAAAAACTACTTTTAAAAATCAAAGGCGTTCTTCTAGTGGAGTAACTTCCGCCAAGAGCTTGTTTTTGCAAGCTCTAGTCTTACCTAATTATGGACTTTTGATTTTATAACGCTGTTCATTTTTGAGATATCATATTTTCGCACATTTACAATGACCATGTCTGAGATTTTACAGAAATGATTAGAAGCTTTCTGGAATGGAGGAAAACATTTTGAATTATTGAGTATACATATTGGCCGATAATTTTTTATACTAAACTGTAATATTGTGCCAACATATATTTTATGAAAATAGAAGTCAGATAAAATATTATTATACTTGTTTTGTATGCAACTAAAATAGATATAGACAACAATATGCTACATTTTATAAAGTTTATTCCATTATCAGTATATGAGTGAACTAGTTGATTAAGTCTGGACTAAATTCTAAAACTTGTGTTCATTTAGAATAATCAAAGTTTATAAATTCAATTAACTATGGTAATGAATAACTTATAACATACCACTGAACTATTGTCTACTAAAATTGTAATGTTTAGTCAATAAAATATTTGTATTCTAGAGAAACAGAGAGACAATACATCAAGAAAATTAGTGGTAAACTGAATCTTGACATTGGGAACTAAGTTTCTGATTCCTGTGAAATGTTTTTCTCGTGAGGTTAAATATAATAAAATATATAACAATATATAATAAATATTTTCTAAAGAAGCAACTGTCTTACGAAATACGTATTTTTACGAAAATCTCAAATATATATATTTGTTTAATTTAATAGATTTTCATCCAAGTACCAACCAATTCAATACACAAATATATTAAATATATCGGGTATAAAAATAAAGAAGTCATAAAAATAATTTATGAATATTTATATATTTCAAATAAATTAGCTATAAACAACAATTATAATTATTATTATGAAAGATTGTGAAAGATTGTGATTTAAATAGTAAAGTTGTATTAGATATATTGGGTGTAAATAAATAAAACAAATGTAGGAAATATGTTTATAAACTTTATTTTAGACCGTGTACATACTTACATACATGTTATGTTGTTTGTACAAATATTATACACATAAAATATATTCATATAATATTATATATATTATATGTATATGGAATACTTCAATATATTACTTGTGTTATATATTATCTATGTTTTGTTTCATTGTACATCGACATTCGACATTATATTGTAGTCTTTATAATGTTATTATAAACAGGTGATTCCAAAACTATTGGATGAATGATGAGGAGTGATATCTATTTTGTCTGGTGTATAAGATGCGAGTCGAGGAGATGATTCCTTTGTGTATCATATCAGCCAAGTAGCCGCACTTGTGTAGGCGTTGTGTGTACTTGAAACTAGGAGGTTATGGCTTCGAATCCCGACATCGGCAGTTTGTCAATTATTCAAAAAAAAGGGGCGATTAGTAGACTTAACAGCAGCGTATGGACAAGAACGAAGTAATCAGCTATGCTTGTCAAGGTTTTCTGCAGTTTCCTTGACGAACTCTAGACGAGTATCGGCATAGTTCCTATCAAAGTCGTCTGCAGCTGCACATCCTACCAAGTCCTAGTCTACAAACAAAATTCCTTGTCCTCCACTTAGATCCTCACATCCTTAGGTATCACAATGGACCTTATGGTCGCAGGGTGTCCCGTCCAGGACAGTCTCTACAATCTATCTATCTATCTTGTTTGTCAAGGCGCTAGAGTCCACCAGCCTTCACTAAACGAATTTTGTTTTAAATTAAAGCAGGTATGTAGCTTTAAATTATACAATTTAACAAACATAGTGCCACTTTAACATAGATAAAATGACGCCACAATAAGCAATTGCATTAAAATTCCCGTTTTTGAAGAAAGAGAGGTGAATCAATTTTGTAAGGCTGTAAATTCCTTATTTGTTAACCAATTTTCATATTTTTCGTCCAAGTTTTTTTTTACTTACTTTCGAACAGATCAAAATATATTATTTTCCAAGATATAGCAAAAAAGTCACGGAAGAGATCTTCAGAATGAAGCTCTCTTGGTTTATTATTTCTTCCTAAAATCTTCTCGGTAGATGTGATCTCAAGTCAACACTACCATCAAGTTGGGAGCTAGGATTCCATTTCATTTTATTTACTACATTCATGATCGTTTCATACTAATTGACGCACCTTTAAATAATGGAACTACTGATAATAATGGAATAACTATACTTATATATTATTGTATAATAACTTCCAGAAAAAAACTCTTGGTAAAATATATGTCTTCTATTCGTTCAAAGAAGAGAAAAAACATACAGTAAAAAGTTCAAAATGTCTAACTACGTCTAAGGACGTAAATACTAGTCCAAGTAGCCTAGCGGTCTAAGGTGTCCTGTCTGCGCAGTATGCCTACTTGGAAACTGGGAGGTTATGGGTTGAATCCCGACATTGGCAGTTTGTCAATTATTAAGAAAAAAAAGGGGCGTTTAATTGACTAAACTGTCGGCGTGTGGACAAGAACGAAGTAACCGGCTATACTTGAGAAGGTTTTCTGCAGTTTCCTTCAGGAACTTCAGATGAATATCGGCATAGTTCCTATCATAGTCGACTGCAGCCGCAAATCCTACCAATTGCTAGTCTATACCCAAAAATTCCTTCCACTCCACTCACATCCTTAGGCATCACAATGGTCCTTCTAGTCCAAGTTTAGCCCTTCCAGGGCAGCCTTTACGATTTATCTATCCATCTAAGGACGTTAATCGAACAAAACTAAATTACTTGTACCTCATTGCGTCAGAAATTAAATTGAGTGATGAATGTTTGAAATTTTTTTTTAAGTTTCATTTATTGTTATTTTTAGATATCTAGGTTTCTTTCTAAATTGTAAATAACATTATAAACAAACTGAATATAGTTTCCCAAATTCATTTGGGGACTTAATTATATGTATGGTCCAATACTGGTCGTTCTTCGGATTCAAAAAAAGAAGTTAAATTAGCAACAAACTGAGCTAATTGCTTATATGCATGGTAGATACTAAGTTCATCAATGCGTGAACTTTTTGCTTTAATTTTTACACACGGGCAAATCATTACATTAACATCTAGTAGTGTAAGATGCTATGTACATAATATATGATTTTGCAATCAAGAGTAATGACATATTTTTGGGCTAAAATTGAGGCAAACTTTATCATAAAAAGTTTGAAACAAAGTTATTTATTTAATAAAAAGGAACGTTTATGTATTTGAACTTTTCTTCGACCTCATGGTTTCAAAGAAATATATATACTCCCTCCCCCTTATATTGCTTTATAACTAGAACACACACACACACAATTTACGGCCGGTTATGTGGAAATGTACTAGTAGGTTATTTTATGAATACCTATACAAAAAAATTTTGTTCTCCGATAAATATATTCAATCAATCAATATTTACAACGTCGGGCTAAACTTATAATACTCTTACACATATTATATATATGTTACGGTAAATGTACACTTTTATCGTAAAATGTGTACATTTCCCAAAAAGTTAGGTATATGTGAACTGAATATAATGTACATGTAAATTTCCCGGCAAATGTGTACTCTTGCCTTCACCTTTTGTACACTCTTACCTTCATGGTTTAAAAAAAGGTGAAAAATTTTGGCACGATTACGATAAAAATATGCAAAATTCCAAGAGAGAGAGCTAAAACATGATCAAATTAGATGATAAAATATATACCCAACCCAACCAGACCCAACCCAACCAGGAATAACCCAACTCGACCCAACCCAACCAGACCCAACCCAACTCGGCCCAACCCAACCAGACCCAACCCAACTCGATCCAACCCAACCAGACCCAACCCAACTCGGCCCAACCCTACCAGACCCAACCCAACCAGACCCAACCCAACTCGACCCAACCCAACTCGACCCATATCGATATCTCTATTTCGTATTTTGCGATTTCGTATTTTGTATTCTCACATTTACCAAAACGACATGGTCATTGTGAATTCAATGTACATTTCCCTTCTTTGAAATTGTAAATGTTAGTTGAATGCACATTACCCAAACGAGGAGGCAAATGTGCACATTTACCGGAAAATGTGTACATTTGCCGCAATATCTACTTTTACCTTAACATATACACTATGTAAATTAACATAGACGCAATAGCAACATTGTGTAGTGCATGTATCACTGTCTATGTATAGTATGCTATGATATAACGTTCTTTGTTACACTTGAATAGCACTTTGTACGTCTCCCCACCCAAAACTGATCTAAGACAGTTAATAGCACAATTGCATAACACTTTGTATTCCACTTTTGGATGCTTTGTAAGTATTTGGAAAACGTATCAGACTCGCTCTCGGTTTTAATGTGTAAAAAAGCAAAATATATCATAGTACATTGCATATAGACAGCGATAGATATATATACACTGTTTCCAGATTGTGTCTAGTTTAAAAAACACACAGTATACCGCGTATAAAAATTAAAATCATTTACAACTTACTATCTACGTTGCAACATTTTGTACATAAACAACAATTATATATGACCGTGACGTACAAATGAATTTTCGGCAATTCATATTTCACACTAGTGATGTAACGAATATTCGCATATTTTTTGACATTCGCATTCGCAAGAAACGATGCGGATGTTTGCGAATGCGTATGTTTGGCGAATGTATTTTACAAACAAAAAGGAAATTATATATGGATGGATATGAAATTATAATACTGATAATTATAACTGATAAGATTTATTTATTTTTTATTTACTTATATTTGAATAAAAAAATGATTATGGAACAGTTTTGAGGTAGGCAACTAAATTAGAATACTTTCTCGTTTGTTTTTGTTAGTCATTTGAATATATTTTCTTTCGGTCAGTTTTGGTACATTGTCGCGAAGAGGGTGGCAAAGAATTTATTTTAGCCGAACCTATCTTTCATTTTCTCGTCTTTTTATTTCGTCATATTCATTTTTATGTTTAGCTTTTAGGTGATTTCGCATAGCACTAGTGGTCCTTATTTTGCGAGAGTATTTTTTATTACACAACTTGCATTTCACATATTCAACGTCATAAATTATGAAATAAGTCCAAACTTCGATAAAATGTGCTTTACTTATGTTTTTATATCACTTTTGAATAACAGTTAAATTTGACAAATGCAATAATACTAAGGACGTTCCAGCACTGTGTTATGCAATCACGACAACAAATCGGTTTGATTTTATTATAGCACAAATACATAAACACACATGTACAACACATAGACAAAAACACTGTTCACATATACAAAATAATGTTATTGTGAAGAAAATAAATAAATTTAAACTTATATTTATATTTATTATATTTTGAAAACAAAACGGTAACACACGATTTTTTTAAATATTTACATAATAAATATTTAGCTTTATCTCCTAGTTTTTTTAAAATTCTGTCGAGTATTTTTTCTAATACAACAGATAATAGTTGGGTGGGCATGAAGTTTTACATGTTTCTAATGAGAGAGAGTGAGAGAGAATGATAATTTTGATATTTATTATCTCGTGTTCTAAACGGTCAAAAATTCTGAAACTTCGGGATTTATTAGAAAACATTAATTTTAGCCTGTGAAAAAAAATGAGCAAAATCTGTCGAAAAGTGGTGGTATACTGAAACATCCTTTTGTATACAAATATCGCATTCCAAATATTCGCATTCGCGAATGTGAAAAATCCAACATTCGTTACATCACTACTTCACACACCAAAAGTAGTAACGTATCTACACCCACGGAGTCAACGACCACAATTATATACAGACAATGCACTCAAAATTTCAGTAATTACATTCGTTAAATTTTGTGTTAGAGCATTATAGAGAATCTAAATGAACCCATACGAGTAATTAAAGGTTAATAATTTTTGTAATCACCTGTTTTCTTGTTAAATATTGGTTCCCTCTGGTATGATTCTGAATCTGATGACAGAACATTAATGGTAGGTGGTTATGACAAGGTGAACTTCATAGCCCACACGACACAAAACAACTACTTACTACCGGTAATAATATCACTCTCATATAGATTCAATACTACTACAGACTACTTAAAGTTAATATACTATACATTTATATTACATATCGATTATAGGTGTAGTGCCCTAGCAGTACTAAACTCTACAATACACTACAAACTTCATTCTCATAATAATTTAATAATATTAATGAAATATACTGTGAAGTTTTACTGTTGGGTAGTACTTCGATTATTACATTAATGTATGAATGAAAATGCACTTCTTGTCTATATTTCATTCCAGAGGCAGACATATTAATAAAGGTTGATAAATGGTGACTCTTATAACAAATAGCTTTGATGTATCAGTGCCGGTTTGGGTACAAATTGCAATTTTGGTATATTGGGAAAAAGAAAGCATGCATCGCTACGAAAAAGACTTGACTATAAACATGGATGGATTTTATAACGTTGTGTTATTTAAAATGTGCATTTGAGGATGACTTAACCTAAGAAAGGTAAACCAGATGAAGAATAACTTTGAGAGTTATTTTTAAAATGAAAATTTTGGCTGGAACGCTGTTAAAAATATTTATGCTGTGAATCTCACGTGTGATATTAGAATGAAATTCATTGTGATGGCTATCGGGTTCCACTTTCGATTGGCAGAACGGGATAACATATAAATTAATTGTAAAATATTTCCTTTAAAAATGTAAAAAAAGATGTATTATTCTGTCAAGTCAAGAATACTATTATATTTTTGATTATATAATGAACAACCTTAAGCCGAAACATTTATTCGAAAACCGAATAGATAAGGCACAAACCAATTATAAAATTTTGAAATGATTGGCCGACTTTTGACGCTATTTGTACAATCAATCACCAGCGTATTTGCTGGTGATTGAAATAATTCTTTGCATATTCTTTATCAGTACATACATGCACCGTTTATTTTACTTCTTTACACTCATAGACGTATTAAAACTTGACTTGTGGTTTATTTACCAAGTCATTGTGTAAGTATGTAAATGATTTCAATCTTCAATCAATAGGAAAGGTTTGAGTTGAAATTGTGGGAAAACTATTGAGTTGATAAAACAAGTTTTAAGCTAGAGTTGTTTAAAAAAATATGTTTTCGATCTCTTACGGGTTAAATGATTTATTTTTGTGGAAGGAGGGGGGTGCGTATACTGTTTTTCCTCATACCCGAATTCGAAGAAGGTAGACATATGGGCTTGAGGAAAAATTGACTAAATCAAAACATTTTTTGAACACCTGTACCAGAATCGATTTTTTCTACGATCAATATTTCCAACTGATTCATTCAATAAACAGAGGGGGGGGGGCGTTGAGGTAAAAGCCAGTGTTGTTAGAAAAAATTTTTTAGGTAAAATATTTACATGAGATTCAGAACAGTCTTTTCACTGTAACATATTTTTTTAATTAGTTAAAAGCTTTTTAGTATATTACCTAGCCGTTCATATATATTTCACGATATTAATTACGAGAAAACTAGCTCTTTTTGAAAATAGATGATTTCTAGTCGGTAGGTAGGTTTTCTAAAGCTCTTTAAAAATGTGTAAATGATAAATATCGCAAAAGAAGTATATGTTTGAAATACAAGTTTTTTTGTGACAGGCTCAGATTTAATGAATTATACAGAATTCGTGTGTACGATAACAATATACTGACTAAACGGATTTATATAGAAGGTATACGAAAATTGAGGTTGAGTTTTCACCGGATCGTTACATTATGGAGTTTCTTGATGTCATAAAACCGTTTTTTGGTTGGTACTCTTCAGTCCTTAACAAGTTAATAAGTTAACAAGTTATGTCTCAAGATCAGGAAAATCTAAAACATTCTAATTTTGTAATTAAGTTTTGATCCGCTAAAGCTAGCAAAAATAAATCTTCGGACAAAATGACCCCTCATCTAGAAATGAGATTTTACTGAAGGATTATTTATCCTCTCGAAAATTCTTCAATAATGATCATGATACAGTTATAAAATATTCATATTCAATATAAACACTGTAGGATATTATTTAAAAAAATCATTAAAATCGGAGCAGGGTTGATAGACTAAGAAGTAAAACTAAGCGTGATTTTTTATAGTAAAAAAGTATACAAACCATTTTTTTTAGGTTAAATTGACCAGGTTACAGCGGTTTCGAAGAAAACGAAAAAGCGGATACCTTAGCAAAGAACGGAGTCGGAATACCCTTTATAGTCCCAGAGCCTGATTCCAAAGCCTGCATACAAACAGGTGATCAACGAGTGGATGCATGCTAAACACCGTGATCAATGGGAATATATACCGCAGTAAAAGCTCGGGAAAATATTGCTTTGGAGTGCATCCAAGAGGCTGTATCTCGATGCACTGAACCTGAACAGGATACAGTTACGGAAGGTTACCAGATTAATCACCGGGCATTGTCCCCTGCGGAACCATCTGCACATAACGGATCCATTATGTGCAGACTATGTGGCGAGGAGGAATAAACACCCGGCCACATAATCTTTTACTGCGATGCTCTCGGTTACAGCAGATTCAAGATATTCGGTGCATCTCACCTCGAATATATGAACTTTAGGAAGACCTGATTAGCATGCTATTGGTTATTGCCAAGATATCGAAGAAGAGAATCTCGTCAGACTGAAATAGAAGGGGGAGTACAATGATTCATAATGTCGAAGTGCAATTCCTTTATATATCCCAAGATATATCTATCTATCTATCTATCTAGACCATTTTATAGAAAATTTCATTATCTAAAAATTTAATAAAGGCTATTCTTACAGTAAAATTATAAGACGGTAAAACATTAAAGCGATATTTATTCCGAAAATTTGTTTACCTTAAATAACCTTTTTTAACACAAGCAAAAGATTGGTTGTTGAATTTTGATATGTCATTCAAAATAGTGATATAAATAAATATAATTTCGAAGTGTACAAAACATGTTAGAAATTGATATGGTCATAGAAACTGCAAAAACTAATAATGTAAATATTTATAAGCATCATCTATAAAATATCGAATAAGATTTTGTTTTTAATTAAGAGTATTGACATGTCGTATTTCATTAATTAGGGTTGTCAACATTTAGAACTACATAAGTCATACGAAAATTATGTGATTTGCATACATGGACAGTTAAAAAACCTTCACAACATCAGAATTCAACAAAAAAATTGAAGAAAAAAAATCTATTTTACATAACATTGTGTCTGGCTGGCATTTTAAATTTCATGCTATATGTTAATTTAATTTTATAATTCAGGTTTAGTGAATATTAATTTAGAAGTAATAAATTTATTGTTTCAATCAAATAATCGCTTTTTCTACCTGATGAATGATCTAGTTTTTTTCTTGGCATTATATAGGTGGCACATATATTAAAAATTTGCATATGACTCACGTAAGTTGCGCAGCAACTTACGTCTTTACCTCTATGTACATTTAATATATAAATAGAGAATATCTGTTCGAAAATTGTTGTCGAGCGAATTCCACCGATTCTTTCTGTTTTTGCATATCTAGATTAAATCAAAGTCAATTTTGAGTAGTGGTATGTGTGAATGTCTAATAACTTTATATTTCGAAAACGAAAAGAGCTATTAAATTCAAATTTAATGACAAAGATTTGAATCATAGCAGCTTTTCTCGAGGAATTTTTAATTATACCGATTTTTTCGAAAAAGAATCTAACGACCATTTTTGATCGGTTATTTGTGTGTAAGTTATTACACACTATTAAGGTGTATGTACTCGTATGTATGGGGTCTGTTAAAACGATAGCACGAGAACATAAAACCTATTTTGACAAAATGGAAACCCGACTTCAAAAAGCAAATATTCTATAACAAAAAGTAAAGAAATAATTGCATATTCTTGTGCCAATTTTAGTTCACCTAAGCAAAAATTTTTAAATATATATGTAGAATAGAGAAATTCACATAAATTTTGGACACCGCCTCCAAAAATAACAATATATATTTAAAAATTTTTGGTTAGGTGAACTAATTTGGCACAAGAATATGCAATTATTTTTTTATTTTTTAGTGCATTTTTTGTTATAGAATATATGCTTTTTGAAGTCGGGTTTCCATTTTGTCAAAATAGGTTTTATTTCTCGCTTTTTAGTGACTTTGAAGTTCTATAACTGATTTTATTTGTCTAAATATGGGTAGACCTACTAATAGACCAACTAATTTTTAGTGCATTTTTTTATAACACTTTTTTTTAAACCCGTTTTTTTTTTTTTTAATTATTAGTGCATTTTTTTATAACAGATTTTCAGTTTTTTTACAAGCATTTTGTTTTTTTTTTTTGTAAAAATCTTTTTTTTTTGGGTCGGTTTTTTTTTGTAAAATTTTTTTTTAATGGGTTTTTAAAACAATTTTCTTATTTACCCATTATGAATGACCCTTTCAAAAAAAAAAAAAAATTGCCCAGAAATCGGTTATCACATATAAAATGAGGATTTTGCTCGATTTCCCGGGGATACCCTCATCAGAATGCGATTTGGTGACAATGGGACCAATGGGAAACCAAACCCTTTAAAACAAAAAAAAATTCAAAATCGGTTCATAAATGACGGAGTTCGGAGGTAACACACATAAAAAAAAAATACAGACGAATTGAGAACTATCCTCCTTTTTGAAGTCGGGTTAAATAAGAGGCCTTTTATTCAAATTTTATAACTAAGTATTGAATCCTTAGTGCTAACAAAAGTATGTTTATAGGTCAAAGTTTCAAAGAAAATGGGGTTTATTCGATTAATTTTTTATTTTTCCGTATTTTTTCGATAACGGCTATAATAATAATAATAAGTACCGTATCTGTTATGTGCAAACTTTGCTAATCATAGCGTTCGTTCTATTACTTACGATCATCAGTATGACGGAGAAAGTACCTTTTTTTATATTATTGTAAATCAAGGTTCTTGTTACTGAGATTCGAATTTTTCTTCTTGATTTTGATCCCGAAATTTTTTCAGTGAGTAAATTTTACTCCAAAAGTCTAGTTCTTATTGTTTACCCCAAAAATATTATATGCCTTTTCCTTAAGGTTCTTAATAACTCACGGTTTACACCAAATAATTTGAGCATTTTATCGTTGGCTATGTGCTTAGTCCACGAAATACGTTCAGTTTGTCGAAAAAAACCACAAAAGCGGCTATAACGAAGTTATTGACAAATAGTACATGAATTGTTTGCAAGGTTTTCTGCTAATTAGTTCTATAGATATATTTTTCAAATTTTGCTTCGTTTTAGAGATTATAAAAATGCTACTAACATTTTTCGAAATTTTATAGTCTGAAAGTATATGGTATGTGTACATAATGTAAACATAGGATAAATGGTGAGAGCCCTTTTACGGGGAAGACAATGTTCAAATCCTATTAGAACCATTCAGATTTTTTAATCTGATAAATAAAACCGGAGTCCAATTCTGTGCGTGGAAAATATTTTCATAATAATACTAAATTTGGTTATTATAATGATAAAAGATGCAATAAAAACTGATTTTAAAAAGCTTTCTTTGTCTGTCTGTTAGATTGTTTATTCCTGCATTCTACGTTAACAGTTGAACCGGTGGGGGGGGGGGGGTGTAGAGAACTTTACCGGTAACATATGGGCTATAAAAATGTTTGTTCTAAGCAGCTGTACCTTAAACCTATAATTTGAACAGTGCTAGATTGAGAAAATCTTTGTATACAATAAATATTTATCATTATAACCAAATTTTTCTGAATAAAATTTCAAATTCGCCCCCTTTACCTAGATCATTTTTTTGTATTATAAATACGTATTTCGACTACAATGTAGTCATCATCAGTATAAATTAGCTAGTCGTACTTTACTCTTTGACAATTAGAAAAAGATATAAAGTCGAGATCAACAGACAAAAATAAAAATAAATAGAAAATTAACTAAATTAAAATATACTGGATTTAAAATATAATAGTTTTTAAATTATATTGAAATTACTCTTGTTAAAATTTCTTTCGTTCACATTTATTCCTGTTAATTTTACTCCTATTCAAATTACTCTTATATTGTCGCAGGCTATGTTACTTGTTACTAATTTGGTGAAAATTTTACACTCGTATCTTGGTTTTACACTGCTTATATATGTTCGCCCGACTTTAGATGCTATTCTAAGACCGCACCTGATTGGTGCTGAGATGCTTCGATAATATAATGTTCAAATTTTTCTAGTTTTTGTTTTTTTAAATTTTATATTAGTTACTTTAGTAGTCTGTATATAGAGGATATATGGCGTCCTCATCAGACTTTTTGTTTTATTTAGACGCGACTGCAAAAGTCTTGATTATAGGGTCGTTGATTTATTAACTTTAGTTCTGCCCTTGTTCATTTTAAATTTTGATTTTGAAGTCCAAGCATTATAAATCAAAATAGATTATGTTACAAATCTTCTGTCGTTTGGTTTTTTTGGACCAAACAATGTCTGTGAAAGGGTTGAACAATTTATGAAAATAATTGTTTAATATCAATCAGAGGCTTGATATTATACGCTAGCATTATACGCGCGCGGTAAATAACTATTATGGTGGAATACTATTGGAACCTCTTTGAGGCCTAACATAGGCTAAAAATAAAGGTCTAACTTAAGTGTTGTGGGCTTGATGTATATAGTCTTTTATATCATACATGTTTAAAACGAGAACTTTTATATTATTTAAACATTAAACATTAATGAAGGTCGCAAGTACTTAAAAAATTTCATTTTTATTATACAATAAAATAATTATAATTGATTAATATTTTGTTCTAATTGGTTTATTTAGTTGATAATCTGGTAAGAATAATCACATCCATATACTTGTCGGTTGATGAAGTCAGGCACACCTGCCGCTTCTTTTTACAAGCCGTATGGATACAAAACTTAATGAAGTAATCTAGATTTTTTGACATACATTTTTACTTATTTGAAAAAATTAGGCTAAAAAATATAGAAAAGGAATTGAACAAATTGTATTTTTTACTGCTTAATTTAAAATTATTCAATATTAAAAGTTGTAAAAAATAGCTCGCATTTAAAACGCGACGTGGTAGGATGTAACGTCATTAGGGTTGCCAACTCAAAATTTTAGAAAATCCGGAGATTGAGATCATCAGACCGTAGATATTTACTGAAAATCAGACAAACTTACACTGCACTGCCGTTTAATTATTTATGTACGCATGTTTATGTACGCATGCGCAAGCGTAAACATTCAAAATAACGCTCAGTAGATCACTCTATGTAAAAAGTTAGTATTGTAACTATATTATGAGCAACTTTCAATAGTGAGAACATTATAAATAAATTAAATTTCTCGCAACAATAAATTAAATAATTATTCATATAGAATTAGTATTTTCTTTTCATAAGAATGAAAAAATCCGGAGATTATATTTTTTTAACCTGGAGTCCGGAGATAACTTAATTTTTCCGGAGTCTCCGGTCTAAAACTAGAGAGTTGGTAACCCTAAACGTCATTAACAATGGTTCTGTGAGGTATCAATATTGTTTGTATACAGGTTCAAAAGCGTGAATTATAAAATTATTTCCTCATTTATAGCATAGATCTTAATGACTTTACTAGTCTTTTGCTAAGAGATTTATAAGTTGAATTATTTACCAGTTCGAAATAATATTTATATTTCATTATTTATCTTGCGTTTTATATGTTTATCATTGACACTTGTGTTTGCATTGACTGACAGAACTGGTTATTGCGTCACGCAACATGGCGCGCTTTTTGGGAGCGTTCGAAAATACCTTTTTTTAATTTGACATTTTGAGGTTTGGTTTTTATAGTATACAAAAATTTTTAACAATGTTTTTTTTACTTTAGATTATATTAAACAGGTTTTTAGAGGTTTTAATTTTTGACCGGATTATGCATTTTTGCATCAGGACACTTCATAACATAGAGGACCGTTGAAATCTCAATTTTGGAAAAAATAATCAGTGTAATACCTAATACCATAATACGTAATTACAGTCGGTATACAAAAGTAAAAAATTCAACTGATATTCATCAAATTTATTAGCTACATAAATTATAAATATTTTAACATAATCTAAATAAAATTGCACATATTTATTCATTGCATTTTGTTTTTATTAAAAAAGCCCAGTCCATTTTCGATTACCTAATAATTTTTGTATTCATAAAAATTGATCATAATCATTTGAATTTTTTAAATTACTTGATTTTTTTATTTTAAATTACTTGATTATTTTAAATATGTAATAGCCATGATATATATATACCAATTATTTATCATTTGACATAATAATTTTGATATTTTTTTATTATAATCGTTTTATGAACTAATATTTTTATTTTTTATTTCAGGATTAAAATTTTCTGCAATTAATCTTAAAAGGTATGTTAATTTTTATTTTTAAATATGTTTTTATTTTCATTGAATATTTCATTGATATATTGTATCTATTCATATCTAATTATATAGGCTGCATTTTACTGAATTTAATAGAAGAATTATTAACATCACAGGACTAAAACCATTTATAATTGCGGCAATACAAATATTATTCGAAGTCATCGAACTGAACATTTTATTAACCAATAGTAAATATACATAAAATAACTTTACTTGAGTATGCTTACTTGGAAACTAGGAGGTTATGGGTTCGAATCCCGACATCGGCAGTTTTTCAATTAATAAGAAAAAAACAGGGGCGGTTAATTAACTAAACTGTCGGCGTATGGACAACAACGAAGTAACCGGCTATGCTTGAGAAGGTTTTCTGCAGTTTCCTTCACGAACTCCAGATGAATATCGGCATAGTTCTTATCAGAGTCGACTGCAGCCGCATATCCTACCAATTCCTAGTCTATACACAAAAAATCCTTCCACTCCACTCACATCCTTAGGCATCACAATGGACCTTATGGTCGAAGTGTAGCCCGTCCAGAGCAGCCTCTACAATCTATCTATGTAGGTAATATTTGTTTAATGGCAGATTTATCATGAAATTAAATTATAACTGCCAATGACAAAAATTTTAAAAACTAAATTATCTACTTAAATTATTGTAACAAATCCTAGTGGTCCAGTTGGTATTATACTCTAAACTGGGAGGTTGCTGGTTTTACTTCCAACGGCGGCAGTTTGTCAATTAAATTAATTTATAAAAAAGGAATAAAAGATGAATATCTGCATAGTTCCGATCAAAAATGGCTGCAGTCGCACATCCTATAAATTTCTAGTCTACATACACATTCCTTGTCCTATGGGGGTTGGTAAAAACGGCCAAGAAACGCCTACTTGACAGCGATAAGCTTTCTTAAATTCGCTCTTTCTCGAATCCTCGCGTATAACATTAATAAAGAATTTATGTTAAATACATATGTATTTCGTCATCTTTATTTGCCGTCTTTAAGACTAAGTGAAACAGTATTTTAACTTTTTTATGACATATACATGCTATACCTTATTTCATGAAATAAATGATATAAAAAACAATGGATATATCTTCTATATACATATATATAAATCGATGTGAGTATATATGTTCCTTATGGACTCCAAAACGGTTGGACGGATTTTGATGAAATTTTCTTCAGATTAGCGAGTGATCCTGTGAAGTTTTGTTTTTTGTGCTACCCGTGCGAAGCCGCTAGTAATTATATAATTGTGATTTCACTTGATAGAAATAAAAAATGATGGTTACGATGTCAAAATCAAAGAATCTCATCTATTTATGGTATTTTTTCTCCGGTGGCTCTTTGATCATTTCTTAAACTAGTTATTACATGATGAAATCGTTTTTTTTTTTTTAAGTATAACTTAATTTGTTTTTATAAATACATAATAAGTATTGAACATCTTTTTTCTTTTAATTTATATACTTTTGAAGTGTTTATAAAATGATTTACAGTATTTTATATGATCAAATAACGTTCGTAGTTACTAATTTTGAAATAGGCGTCTTTATAACAAGTCTTTTAAATAAAAATATCAATATCAATAGAAGTTTTATAGAGGTGTAGAACATTTTATGAGTTTCTTAACATTAAAAAATGTATTAAAGGAATCATGATTTTATATGCCGAACATTAAAAAATTCATTCTTTATAACAACCAACAATAGCTTCAATTGGTGAAGCGGTGGACTATTTTTTTATGTAGAAATCCATACGAAGAAAACTGTACAGTAAACATTACTATCACGAAGACAAAAGTGTATTAACTATTACTATGCCATATAGTACCCTGCCCACGAATTTAAAAAAGAAGCACCGGAAATATTTATGTTTTTTATGCTATATAATGATAATATAAATAATTAACAAGAGGGGTACCACAAATGGGTCCCTAGGACCTAGACGAAGTGGTCCTCTGTACCCTTATTGAGAACAACCTGTCACCCAAAGGCGAGACGTCTCCGGGTAAGAGGTGCTATTGTAAGCCGCGGAAGCTATAAGAATCTATTGAGGCCGGACAGAGGAATCGGTGCCAGTTCAATCGACAGTATCCTGTCAAGAGCTCCACCACCCTTCGCAACTGTATTCTATTGAGTTTCAATGCTGTATAATGTTTTTCTCTAGACAATCCACGGCCGTAAATAATATTACCATACACTGTACAACATAGAAATATTACCAATGGAAGGAATGTCTACGGGCTAGAATATCCTGGATTAAATAAGTCCACGTAATATGGGTTTCGAGACCCTGTGGTGTAAAAAAACTATCGATTCGGGAGCAAAAATATACAGGAGTAACAATAAAACAGGCTACCTCTACTCTTAACGGCTGGGTGGATAAGAATGAGAACAGAAAGTGGAAAGTTAGAGCAGGTTGCAGGATAAGTCCAACAAGTGGCAGAACTGGCATATCGGTAAGAATCGGAAAAACATTGACTTTCTGGTTAGGATGTTTAGCGGCCACTGCAGACTTAAATGGCATCTATTTTTCATGTAGTTGGAGGACAGCGAGACTGGCCCGGACTGTAACGGGGTGGATGAGATACACTTTCACCTTCTGGCACAATGTCCAAATAGAGTTAGAATGAGGTACTTTCATCACTACCGAAATAGGGGAATCTGAGGTAAAACAATTAAAGTCAAGCTGTACCAGGTCATTCGTTAAGAGGAATGGTAGGTTACAATTACGGCCATAGGAGGAAACAAATCAGGTGAAGTAGAAGAAAGAGGGTTAGAGGATGAGTGTGGGTAGAAAATCTTGGAAAGTCTTACTTAGCAACTTCGATCTCCTTAAAATGTTGAAAATATATATAGTATACACTTATTATATTCATAAAAAAGTAAAATTATATTCATTAAAAGTAAAAAGATAAATTCTTATTAACTTCAGATAAGGTAATAAAATCCTTACCCCATGCGTGAGAAGGCAGGTATAGGGAGCTGTAAGCGAAATAAATAAACGCTTTTCTAAATGTTTGGCAGCGACTCATTTGATTCACTGTTTATCTATCGCTATAACCACAGATCCATGTCAATATGAGTGACTATAATATATATTAGCTCTTTTGTTGACCCTCTATACTACAGAACTTCAATGGGTCAACTACTTCCAATGTGTATATTTTCGGAGGGCTAAATAATGCCAACTTGGCTTGCTAACTATTTAATTTAGTAAATAATTGAAAGAAATTTGAAAACCGTGCCTGAAAAATAAATAGAAAGTAACTGATATAATTTCCAATATATGAGAAACATTGGTTGTAAACGACATAGAATTTGTTACTCCGCCAGAATACCAGATTGACATTTAAAAATCCAATAAATTAATTTTCCCCTCAAACTAACAGTGTTAAGCAAGAAAACCTGTTCATAGTGTGATGAACCTTAAAAATTTTTTCTTAGAACAGTTTCACTGAAAATAGAGGTTGATGAATGTGAATATAAAATCAATTTGAAAACCGTAATTTTTATTTAATATCAGCAATAAATTGTTTTATTCATTCTATTTAAGTTATTGACGTAATCCATTTTTTCAACCATAAACTTTTTTGTTACAAATGAAATTATATTTTATTTTATTGATGTGTGTAAATAATAAAAACAACACTCACTAAAAATAAACTTCTACACTTGCTTTCAGTGAACCTGTTTCATAAATATTTAAATCAGGAATAAGAAATTTGAGTTTTTCTGTTTTTGTGATTATATTAACTTCTTAACTTCTTTATCAGATTGATCCAAGTCCTGAGTGTTCCTCTTACATCGGATTGTAAGAAGAAAAAGATGAATAGTAAGCGTAGAGTAAGAGTAAAATGAATTTTGGACATTCCATTAGGAGTAGCTTACCGACTCAGCTAGTAACACTCGACTTTTTTATGAAGCGAGAGCTAAAATTCCTCGAACTGATCGTATAAATATCTAGACAACTCCAAGATTTTGCTTCCTCCACCCACACAGTTATTCCCACTCTTAATCCTCCAAAAAGTTTTGAAAATACGATTGAAGGGTTTATCTAATATTTAAATTTAACTTCCGAGGAGTTAATCCTTTTCAGTCGTTCGACCTAGCTAGCTCTGTAAGGAGTTAAATCATTCAGAAATCCTAATATAAAAGATCCTCAGCCCAAAACTAGCATTACGCTATACTTTCTAACTCGTTGCCAGAATATTCTTCTAGCCAGAAATATATATATATATATATCTGGCTAGAAGAATATTCTGGCAACGATATAGCGTAACGGTATAGCGGTATAGCGTATAGCGTAATGCTAGTTTTGGGCTGAGGATCTTTTATATTAGGATTTCTGAATGATTTAACTCCTTACGGAGCTAGCTAGGTCGAACGACTGAAAAGGATTAACTCCTCGGAAGTTAAATTTAAATATTTAACTAAATATTTAACTATATATATATATATATATATATATATATATATATATATATATATATATATATATATTATTTTGTGCTCAACTCTTAAAGAGTATAGAGTTATTGAGTCGCGAGCGTTGCTAGGAGTTTCTGTGATATAAATATATATCTGGGCACAATTTTTATTACCTTACTTGAGAAGAAATGAGGATCTGGTAATAATATTCGGTTACAAATAAAAAAAAAAGTTTTACATTTAAGGTTATAATTACCGAAAATATTTCCTCGTTTCAAAAGTCCCAAATTACTTTCTCCTTGCAAATGCAATTGGTTTTTTCCAGCTTCGCCAAATTCCATATGAAATTTTCATAATCAATAGTGTAATGAAAGTAAAATTTATAACAAGTAGAGTTTATAACAAGTAACGGCCCATGTGTTAAAAGGTCCTATTCTGAAGTTTTGAAACCATCTTCCGGGCTTTGCGTTTACGCGTATTAAAGAAAATAATCATATGCAAAAATAAAGAATATAGATATTCAGAGAGCCGTCATAAAATAAAATATGAAACGCAAATTTTAATTCGTGATTTTAGCGGTTTAAATCACATTTCTTATTATCTCTTAGCTAAGACATCTGAAACAAACATTGCGATGGTACTTTCAGCACTGTATATATATACTAGCTTAAATTTATGTCAAATAATAATAATTTTTTTCTAAATTTTAACAGTTCCAAACGTCAATTTTTTAATATTTTAAATTTATTAACCAATAATTGATTAAAAAAATTTTGTTAGAGCAGGTATTTCTATATACACTATATTCGAGATGTAGGCCGCCAGAAAATGGCTATAACTTTGGTTTGGAATTTTGAACTTGATAGTTTTTTTGGAGTCTTAAGGAAAATTTATCTAGGATCTTCTCTGTGAAAAAAAATTCCATAAAAAATTACTATGATCGCATATAAAAAAATAATACATGACTCATAAGTTTTTACTAGGGACCATAGTAATTTTCGACATACGATAATTTAATAAATATCAATTTTTATTATAAACAAGAACAAAAAATGAAGTACTGTAATTTTTACTAAATCACCATAGTAAAATTAACCTACAAATTAAAATTAACCCTGGGAATCAATTTTATTTCACAATGATCCCATAGTAAATTGAAACAAATCACACTATACAATTTTTTTAGCCAAGTTGATACAGTAGATTTCTGTTGTTGTTTAGCTTTTAGTCGAATAGATCCGTTCAGAATTAGTATGGTATATATTAAATTTTCAAATATACGTATAGTAAACGTATGCGCATCGTCGCGGCGCGCATGTTTTCTTTGTTTATTACCCAAGCTTCGTCTTGCTTTTTTTACTAACATGCACCATAGTAAAAAAAAAATTCGTTACGCAGAAGCTGCGTCAACTTAGCAAATTTCCTTAGAATACATAAATCACTCTCTAGCAGTCATAATTTTAGTGTGATCGAAATGAAATGTAATATCTGATATGACTTTAGTATTTGCAAAAATTCATAGCCCAAAAAAAACGGTATAACGATTATATTTTATGTAATCGTGTCAAACAAACACAAAATATTAAATATTAGAATAATCTCTCTTAATATTAGCATAATCGAAAAATGTATAAGAAGTAAAGTTGTAGAAAATCAAGTTTGCTACAATTCATTAATTGATCATTTTTCTCAAACTCTAATGTGAACAGAGATATTTAAAATTTTAACTTTCAATCTTTAATTGTAAATATTTCTGTAAATATTAGTGTAAATCATAAGAAACAAAATTACAGCAAAACTTAGTACCTACAACTTAGCTCCTGATAATTTTTTCGATTTTTCAAATATTAAGAGAGATAGTCAAATTTTGTGTTTTCCCCTCTCTCTAAACCCCCTTTCCAATCGCCCGATTTCACCCTTTAACGAACTTGACCTTTAGAATACCAAGCAGACTTAAATGGCATCTATTTTTCATGTAGTTGGAGGACAGCGAGACTGGCCCGGACTGTAACGGGGTGGATGAGATACACTTTCACCTTCTGGCACAATGTCCAAATAGAGTTAGAATGAGGTACTTTCATCACTACCGAAATAGGGGAATCTGAGGTAAAACAATTAAAGTCAAGCTGTACCAGGTCATTCGTTAAGAGGAATGGTAGGTTACAATTACGGCCATAGGAGGAAACAAATCAGGTGAAGTAGAAGAAAGAGGGTTAGAGGATGAGTGTGGGTAGAAAATCTTGGAAAGTCTTACTTAGCAACTTCGATCTCCTTAAAATGTTGAAAATATATATAGTATACACTTATTATATTCATAAAAAAGTAAAATTATATTCATTAAAAGTAAAAAGATAAATTCTTATTAACTTCAGATAAGGTAATAAAATCCTTACCCCATGCGTGAGAAGGCAGGTATAGGGAGCTGTAAGCGAAATAAATAAACGCTTTTCTAAATGTTTGGCAGCGACTCATTTGATTCACTGTTTATCTATCGCTATAACCACAGATCCATGTCAATATGAGTGACTATAATATATATTAGCTCTTTTGTTGACCCTCTATACTACAGAACTTCAATGGGTCAACTACTTCCAATGTGTATATTTTCGGAGGGCTAAATAATGCCAACTTGGCTTGCTAACTATTTAATTTAGTAAATAATTGAAAGAAATTTGAAAACCGTGCCTGAAAAATAAATAGAAAGTAACTGATATAATTTCCAATATATGAGAAACATTGGTTGTAAACGACATAGAATTTGTTACTCCGCCAGAATACCAGATTGACATTTAAAAATCCAATAAATTAATTTTCCCCTCAAACTAACAGTGTTAAGCAAGAAAACCTGTTCATAGTGTGATGAACCTTAAAAATTTTTTCTTAGAACAGTTTCACTGAAAATAGAGGTTGATGAATGTGAATATAAAATCAATTTGAAAACCGTAATTTTTATTTAATATCAGCAATAAATTGTTTTATTCATTCTATTTAAGTTATTGACGTAATCCATTTTTTCAACCATAAACTTTTTTGTTACAAATGAAATTATATTTTATTTTATTGATGTGTGTAAATAATAAAAACAACACTCACTAAAAATAAACTTCTACACTTGCTTTCAGTGAACCTGTTTCATAAATATTTAAATCAGGAATAAGAAATTTGAGTTTTTCTGTTTTTGTGATTATATTAACTTCTTAACTTCTTTATCAGATTGATCCAAGTCCTGAGTGTTCCTCTTACATCGGATTGTAAGAAGAAAAAGATGAATAGTAAGCGTAGAGTAAGAGTAAAATGAATTTTGGACATTCCATTAGGAGTAGCTTACCGACTCAGCTAGTAACACTCGACTTTTTTATGAAGCGAGAGCTAAAATTCCTCGAACTGATCGTATAAATATCTAGACAACTCCAAGATTTTGCTTCCTCCACCCACACAGTTATTCCCACTCTTAATCCTCCAAAAAGTTTTGAAAATACGATTGAAGGGTTTATCTAATATTTAAATTTAACTTCCGAGGAGTTAATCCTTTTCAGTCGTTCGACCTAGCTAGCTCTGTAAGGAGTTAAATCATTCAGAAATCCTAATATAAAAGATCCTCAGCCCAAAACTAGCATTACGCTATACTTTCTAACTCGTTGCCAGAATATTCTTCTAGCCAGAAATATATATATATATATATCTGGCTAGAAGAATATTCTGGCAACGATATAGCGTAACGGTATAGCGGTATAGCGTATAGCGTAATGCTAGTTTTGGGCTGAGGATCTTTTATATTAGGATTTCTGAATGATTTAACTCCTTACGGAGCTAGCTAGGTCGAACGACTGAAAAGGATTAACTCCTCGGAAGTTAAATTTAAATATTTAACTAAATATTTAACTATATATATATATATATATATATATATATATATATATATATATATATATATATATATTATTGTGCTCAACTCTTAAAGAGTATAGAGTTATTGAGTCGCGAGCGTTGCTAGGAGTTTCTGTGATATAAATATATATCTGGGCACAATTTTTATTACCTTACTTGAGAAGAAATGAGGATCTGGTAATAATATTCGGTTACAAATAAAAAAAAAAGTTTTACATTTAAGGTTATAATTACCGAAAATATTTCCTCGTTTCAAAAGTCCCAAATTACTTTCTCCTTGCAAATGCAATTGGTTTTTTCCAGCTTCGCCAAATTCCATATGAAATTTTCATAATCAATAGTGTAATGAAAGTAAAATTTATAACAAGTAGAGTTTATAACAAGTAACGGCCCATGTGTTAAAAGGTCCTATTCTGAAGTTTTGAAACCATCTTCCGGGCTTTGCGTTTACGCGTATTAAAGAAAATAATCATATGCAAAAATAAAGAATATAGATATTCAGAGAGCCGTCATAAAATAAAATATGAAACGCAAATTTTAATTCGTGATTTTAGCGGTTTAAATCACATTTCTTATTATCTCTTAGCTAAGACATCTGAAACAAACATTGCGATGGTACTTTCAGCACTGTATATATATACTAGCTTAAATTTATGTCAAATAATAATAATTTTTTTCTAAATTTTAACAGTTCCAAACGTCAATTTTTTAATATTTTAAATTTATTAACCAATAATTGATTAAAAAAATTTTGTTAGAGCAGGTATTTCTATATACACTATATTCGAGATGTAGGCCGCCAGAAAATGGCTATAACTTTGGTTTGGAATTTTGAACTTGATAGTTTTTTTGGAGTCTTAAGGAAAATTTATCTAGGATCTTCTCTGTGAAAAAAAATTCCATAAAAAATTACTATGATCGCATATAAAAAAATAATACATGACTCATAAGTTTTTACTAGGGACCATAGTAATTTTCGACATACGATAATTTAATAAATATCAATTTTTATTATAAACAAGAACAAAAAATGAAGTACTGTAATTTTTACTAAATCACCATAGTAAAATTAACCTACAAATTAAAATTAACCCTGGGAATCAATTTTATTTCACAATGATCCCATAGTAAATTGAAACAAATCACACTATACAATTTTTTTAGCCAAGTTGATACAGTAGATTTCTGTTGTTGTTTAGCTTTTAGTCGAATAGATCCGTTCAGAATTAGTATGGTATATATTAAATTTTCAAATATACGTATAGTAAACGTATGCGCATCGTCGCGGCGCGCATGTTTTCTTTGTTTATTACCCAAGCTTCGTCTTGCTTTTTTTACTAACATGCACCATAGTAAAAAAAAAATTCGTTACGCAGAAGCTGCGTCAACTTAGCAAATTTCCTTAGAATACATAAATCACTCTCTAGCAGTCATAATTTTAGTGTGATCGAAATGAAATGTAATATCTGATATGACTTTAGTATTTGCAAAAATTCATAGCCCAAAAAAAACGGTATAACGATTATATTTTATGTAATCGTGTCAAACAAACACAAAATATTAAATATTAGAATAATCTCTCTTAATATTAGCATAATCGAAAAATGTATAAGAAGTAAAGTTGTAGAAAATCAAGTTTGCTACAATTCATTAATTGATCATTTTTCTCAAACTCTAATGTGAACAGAGATATTTAAAATTTTAACTTTCAATCTTTAATTGTAAATATTTCTGTAAATATTAGTGTAAATCATAAGAAACAAAATTACAGCAAAACTTAGTACCTACAACTTAGCTCCTGATAATTTTTTCGATTTTTCAAATATTAAGAGAGATAGTCAAATTTTGTGTTTTCCCCTCTCTCTAAACCCCCTTTCCAATCGCCCGATTTCACCCTTTAACGAACTTGACCTTTAGAATACCAAAAGCGCCTCAAATACCAAATTTCATTCCAATTGGAATAAAACTGTGACCGCCCACAGACATTTAAAAAAAGTACATATGTATATATGTATATATGTATATATGTATATATGTATATATGTATATATGTATATATGTATATATGTATATATGTATATATGTATATATGTATATATGTATATATGTATATATGTATATATGTATATATGTATATATGTATATATGTATATATGTATATATGTATATATGTATATATGTATATATGTATATATGTATATATGTATATATGTATATATGTATATATGTATATACGTATATATGTATATTTATATATATATATATATATATATATATATATATATATATATATATATATATATATATATATATATGTATATATATATATTATATATACATATATACAAATTTTAGCGATAGGGATTTTTAACATCTAATAGTTAAGATCGATGGACATTTGAAGAAATTTTTACGAAATTCCAACATGGTGCAAAAACAATAGCTGCATTTCCTTTGGAGAAAATTCGCTCAAAAGTAAATGTCGATGAAAAGTAAAAATTAATGGAAAATTTTCACAGTGTGCTTGTAATTGTACTCTTCAATCTTTATAATGAAACTTTTGATTGTAGCTATGGAAAAGCGGTATAATTTTTTTTAATTGTGGTTTTTTTCTGTATTTTTTTATATTTATTTGAAGATATTTTGATATTTTCAGTTGCAGTATTAATTAATGCGTTTGTATCTGTTTTCATTTATTAATAATAATTGGTGATAGTGTGTGTAGCATGCTATATTCTTTGATTAATTGCTCGTGTGGTCACGCCACTACATCACATTAACACGTCTGATTAACATTATTTGTTAGTTGACAGTTTATTTTTATATCGTGTGATGTGACGTAGTGGTTTTTCCATACTAGTGTAGCGCCTGCATATTTAAGAAGATCGTAATTATAATGTTTGTATTAGATATGGAATGATTTTGGATGCACTTATAATGTTGGATAATGCATGGATTTTATTGTTTTATTTGTTGTATATTTTCATTTATTTGGTTACTAAATTTTTTTTGTTCTAGAGCAAAATTTTGTGCATAGAATAATTTAAATTTGGTAATTTTAATATTTGTTTTATCGCACATTCCTGTTTAGTAAATAAATAGTTCTCTTATTTAGTAGCATTATCTGAAACGTATTCATATTCGCATTGGCAGTAATTATATGGTAAGTACCATCAAACGGATTTTTCTTATTGAATATTAAGTGTAAAATTTTACAAGCTATATATACCACTAATACAGTAGCGAGTCCATCCATTTAAAATCGACTAATCGACTTATTTTGAAAAAGTTTCACTATACTGAAAAAGTTGAAAACCAGCATTCATTCATTTCTTAGATCCTCTGTTTTTTGTATGGGTAATTTTTATTATTGAAGATATTAATTTGAAACCCAAGTCTTTGCATTTAATAAAATTTTATATAATATTGAAGACTGTTGCAGTAACAAAAATGGTTTAAAGTTATAAATTACAAGTGAAAACTAACTTAGTTAATTGCATAAATACCCGGCGTATGCTGAATTTATGTAAAAAACTTTATAACAAAAAATGTTGTTTTTTTTTTGTTAAAAAGGAATATTTTTTGTCTTTACATATTTGTTCTCTCTCTTACGGTTTCAAAATTGGGCAGTTTTACCCATTTTGCCAAAACATCTTCCGATTCTGCCCAATCACAAACTGGACCTTATTTTTTAGCACTTGAACATATATACAAAATTTCAACTCACTTTACGATTTTGAGTTATCGTGTTTAAGGACGGGCGGACAACTTTGCGGACTAATGGACTAATTAGGACATTTTATGAACATCATTTTATGAACACAAAGACGAGACAAAAGTTAATTTACCTTGGTATATTTTATATACCGGGTATAATAACAGTAAACTAATAATTTAAAGTTATCGTTATATAAATGGGTTGACCCTAGAGTGAGAATTATAACAGGAAAAGTAAGATATTATGAGAAGGTCTGCAGGAATAGAATTAATGACAATCAAATAATAGTAGTTTTTATATCAAGGTTATCTTATGTTGAAATCCAAATAACTGAGACTAAATTGAGTTGAGTATCCCGTTTTGTTGGTTGTATGGTTGGAGTTGTAACTTTTTTTTGCGCAAGAAATTAAGTAATTGAAACAATTTAAGACACAATGTTCAGCCAACGGTTGGCATTATATTATAGACAGAAGAATTGGTTTTTCTAGTCGAAATACGTATTTATAAAATAATAAATAATTGTTCTAGGGATTGGGGAAAAATTTGAAATTTAATTTAAAAAAAAACTGGTGTCCTCATTGATTATTTTAATAATCTTTATAAGAGAGTAATTGACTATTATGTGTTATGACACATGGTGATCTGAATATAGAAAATACAAGTGTACAGCATGGATTCCAATTGGCTCTCAGCCTCAACAATCAATCGATCACAAGTCATTTTTTTTTAATAAAAAAATTTATTTATTTTTTATTTATGTAATTAATGAAACAATAAAATAGTTAATAAATAAAAAAATTATCAAAACATACTTCAAATGAATTATTCTTAGCGATAAAAAATCAATGCAACTTCTCCATTGTTATCAATGACGCATCGAATGGTATGTGTAAAAGGTGTACAGTCAGCGGCTAAACGTGGTGTATAATGCTTGTAGGCGATTTGTGTGAAAACAGTATTCGGTTTTTCAATAAATATATCGAACGAAAGTTGTTCCTTATCAAAATTTAAAAAACATATGTGGCAAACACCTTTTTGAAAACCGAATAGCTGCGAAACAAATTGACTACAAAAAATTTACATAATATACTCCACTTTTGGTTACTGATTATACATGTGACTGGTAGGATCATTTTCATGACCCTACAATCTCGTTAATTCTTGGGCTCCGCTGTATATTTCTTTTTATTGTTAACCTATATAATAAATAATTGTGTCAAAAAGTTCATTATATTACTAATTATTTAAATCTTTTCAAATAGCTTTCTTATGTATGTCTTCGATAATTTCAAATATAATTTACATATTTATATAATTTTTTTATTATTATTAGTAATAAATGTTAATGATACCCATAGTAAAAGAGGTTACAATTTATTATAATAAAAGGTTATAAGTTTACCCATATAAACCAACCAAGAAGATTTATTAATAGTATAAATAAATATGTTGACGACAATTAAGTAGAAAGCTGTATCAAGGTTAATTTAAAATAAATTGATTTGTATCAATAATATGTATTTTCAGTCAATATTTTTTGTTAGAGATCGGAGTTTATTCAGTAAAAAACTGTTTGTATATATAATGCATATTGTAACAGGCTTCTAATACCGAGCGTAATATACTACCGAATTATGCACTTATGTACAATTAGTGAAGAGCAAATGGTCTTGCGATGTTGCAAGACCAAGACCGAATGAGCAAGAACAAGACTGACACCAAGACCGAGAATGCAAGACCAAGACCAAAGTGCAAGACTAAACTAAAAATTATAACTTCCTTTGTCAATAGGATATATGAGAATATTGGTCGTAACTTCAATATATGTGTTTTTTTTCAAAACTTTACCATTGACTGAAAAAAGGATCTACAGGAATATTCTTGAATAACAATTCTTTTCCGATGTTTGGTTAACACATGGTTGATATAGAGCTAAGCTAATTTTTTATATATTTTTACTATAAAAACCAATAGAATACGGTAAAATTTTTTTATTATTGTAAAATAAAGCTTAATTAATTATAGATATTAATTCTTTATCATTTATAATTAATATCTATAAAAAGCCTTCAAAAATATCCAAAACGACGTAAGTAGTAAGTAACAGACTAAATGAGCAAGACCAAGACTGAATACGCAAGACCAATACCAAGACCAAGACTAAAAGTATTTGAGCAAGACCAAAGCCAAGACCGCAAAAGCAAGGCCAAGACCGATACCAAGACCGTCTTGGTCTTGGCCTTACTTTGCTCATCACTATGTGCAATATATTATATTGAAATTATATAATGTTATTGTTATTTCGGTCCATCTTAGAATCAATAAATTTTTATTTTTTAAGGGAAATATGGACAACTATTTGTTTATGTAAAAAAAATTTCATATTCTATTGCCAACGTTTCGTCAGTCGTTGCTGACTTTATCAGGGCTCTACAATAATGAGAACAGAATTACATATTTAAATAAACACTAGTATACAAGAAATAAATTAAATGTAATATGCGAAAATACAAAGCATATGTACCAAATTTCTACGCTTTACACATTTGTAAATGTCAAATTAAATATTGTAACTATATAACCTGATTTATTATATATTGTATTGAAATTGATAATATTTTAGTTTACCATTGCAGTGGTAATCGTTAATGATTAATCGATTTCTAAATTCGTATTAAGATGCTGAACTGTGTGGAATTTTCTGTCGCAATTGATCTGAAAATTGATAAAATAAAATAAGAGACTAAATAATCAAGGACAAATTATTTTTTCCGCTATTTTTTTCTTCTTATTTTTAACTTTATTATGTAAAATATTTCCACAAAGTAAAGCTTTCTTTGGTTATTTTCTCCTCTATTATGTGACAAATCTCCACAAATAGCAGAGTTCTCGATGTTTATTTAAATGTTTTACCTAAATTATTGCATAAAACTATATTCTGATCACAGGATTGATTATCGCGGGCTGTTATAATTATTTATTTATATTTTGTAGAGAACATTCTACCATTTATTTGGTCAAGTTTATTTTACCGTGGGACAGTTGGACGTCCATATTTAGTTGTTATATGTAAATTGCAGCCTTAACGCACTGCCAAAAGCCAAATGAGTTACAATTGGCAACGCCAAATGTAATAATGTTCTTAAATTTAAGGTAGTTCCCCAGTAAATTTATTATCGTTAAGAATTTGTTGCTAAAGTTTGTGTCTTTTATTTAATTTTTAAAAATTTATCTCTCCAATTTTGAAAATGGTAAACTTATACGGTTTGTACATCAATGCTTGATATGAAAAATTAAACACACCTTGGATGGGGATCGAACCCATGATCTTTAGCTTTTTGGACCAGTGATATTCTAACTAAGTTGCCAAAATTATATGGAGAAATGCATATAATTATTCACTATCTGTATCGTTGTTTTAATGGTTGCCTTAACGATTGTATTATACTAACGAGAGTGATTAGCGCTTACTTTGTTTGATTTTAAAGTATTATCGTTACTTATGCGTGATTTAAAATGCAAACTGAAATAACTTCTGCTCTTAGAACAATAAAATTTAGGTGCGATACCCATCATTTAACACAGGTATGAAGATACATCGATATTATTATGAAGATATATTATTTGAATGTCGATTATTGAAAATGTGATCACACTTGAATTTTATTGCTTTGATAGCAATCAAATTCTCATTCATTAACTAATTTTAATTTTAATTTAAAATCACGCCTATTCTAGCAGCCATATTGATGGCCATATATTATAACCGATTGTACATACAACCAAAAGTCGAGCTAAAATATAAATGGTTCATACTTGATTTGTGCCTTATTTATTCAGATTTCGGAAAAAATGTTTCGAATAAAAGTTGTTTGTAGGTATAATGAACAACTTTTATCCAAAGCATTTTTTCGAAAATCGAATAAATAAGGCACATATCAATTATTAAATTTTTAAATTTTAGTTCCACTTTTGGCGTTGACTGTACATATAACATAATAAAAAGAAACTACAGTTAAAGTGGGGAGTACGAGCAAAAGGTAGTAGTAGTAAAATAATATCCTTTACGGGCAAAATGTACAGGAATTTACCTCACTTCTAAGAATACACCCAATAACGAGTACCTGTAACCAAAATATTGAACAGCATATAATCCGACGTTTAATTATTATTATTTTGATAAAGTTAAAGAAAAAAACCTGTAGCTATAATAAATATCAATTTGTGTAATATTTACAAATACTTTTAACCACTCTTATTATAAGTGTTCTTCAATATTAAGTATAATATATCCACTACATACAATAATTTATGAAGTACATATGAAAGAAAAAATTCATTAGTCATGTTACCATTGAAATATAAAACCCAAATTTTATGATTTGTTGTCTTAGATTCTTTAGGTATGCAATTTATTTATTTAAATTTTATAGATTTAGAATCAACACATTATACCTATGTATTAATTTAATTATAGATAAGTTTATTAAATAAAACAACTATTTGAGATTTTCGTAAATATAATTTTATTTTGACTAGTTTCGGAACACAGTTCCTTCATCAGAAAATATTGGATAAGTTTAATGGTAAACAGAAGATGTGAATATATTATGTCGAAAATCATAGTTTTATTACACTATGTAACACTAAGTTCACCGATATATTGAATAATGATTCGTATTAGATACACCTAGTATGCAAAAGAAAATAAGGTATTATTTTGATATCATATTTCATAACATAGATAACTGCTTTCGGCAAAGATCGTCTAACATCTACAGTCTTAAATAACAAAATACCGCGTTATTAGGGTAGATTGGAATTAGCTTTGCCGACTCTGATGATACCTTCAAGGTATTATTATACTACACTTATACTACACGTACATCAAGGACAGCCAATCGACGAAAAACATATGATTTTTTTAATAAAAACTTCATGGACTTTATTTATGTGTCGTTTATTTATTCTAAATAAAGCATACGCTTTTTATACCCAGTATATATGTATATTACCCAGTATACACAAGGTATATTAAGTATAGTCCCGACTTTGTAACGTAGAAAAAATATATTGATCGTAGGCATGAATGTTTGGCGTATGTGTTCATAAAATGGCCTAATTCGGCTATTTCCGCATGTCCGTCTGTCTGTGAACCCGATAACTCAAGAACAAAAAAAGATAACGAGCTGAAATTTTTTACAGCAAAAAGAAAGGTCAAGTTAGTTAATGGGCATAATCGAAAAATGTTTCTCCCCTTTTACAAATAATTCAAGTTTTATAAATATTGAACAGGCAGAATTGTTTACAATTCAAACATTGATATACAACTCAGTATATACTGGGTATTCAAACAATTAACTCAGTTGTGACTATTTTATTTACAAGTCGTAATTGAGATGGTGATCAGATAAAAAAATCAAATTAATTAATTAGTTTCAGAGTGCAATTTGTTTTTTTACACTTTGTTTATATGTGCAATGTTAATAAATGAGAAAATTATACAAATTCGTATTATATTTATTATGCCAAACTTTTATTAGGAGGGAATATTTAAAAAAGTAATGTGAAAACATATATGTCGCTACAATTTGAGTAATAAATTCTTGAACTTATTGTATATGACTATCGTTATCTGCCTTTCGTTTGTAATAAAATTATGCAAAAGTTTTTACGTTATATTACGATGCACCGTGAAATAATGGATTTTTTACACAATGGATTTATAAAATTTATGTTGTTATTTAATGAAATGGTTTGCGTGAATTTTTTGAGATGTTTAATCGATTTAATTAAATGGGAAGTTACTAGAAGTCATAAAAAAAGCTCGAATTTTTTTTATGAAAAATAATTTTCTGTGTCTATGCAATGCGTGTACGGCTGTGTATCTGTCGTCTATGGAGCAATCGAACTCATAATTTATATTTTTAAGATATCAGTTTTCGTTTAATATTACTTTAATATTTCTGTATATTAAAATATAAAAATATTTTATATATCAAATTATATATTTTAAGTCATATATCCTGGTATATGATAGCATCTTAATTATATGATAACCAAGCAATATCATTTTTACCTAGCTAAACAAATATTGTCAACATCGGATCGAAGTCAATATAACTAAACAACGTTATTTTACTTATCTAAGCAAATATTCGTCAACATACGATCGAACCTAATACTCATTACTATTTTGGAATGTTCTAGAAAAAATATCAAATAGTATAAAAACAGACACATCATTCAGTTCACCAACTAATTGGTTTTGACATGTGTTCGCCAACTTACGTTCCACGTGGTTAAGTGTAATAATCAACATGTTATTGAAACTATTTAATTATTGTACTTATAAATAAAATATTGTTTTTGTAACTTCATATTAAATTTTTAATTTGGAAACACCCGAAATGACTAGAAACATAACTTATATATACACATATATTATACACAACACAAAATATCTTGAACAAGGACCAAGGATAATAAATCTGAACGTGTCAAAATTGACGCTCCAAGACTCAAATCTTATATATTATATATATATATATATATATATATATATATATATATATATATATATATATATATATATATAAGATTTTTTAATGTCGGTCCTTGAAGAAATTTTGTGGGTCGTTTATTTTAAATGGAAACGCACATTTTATTATCAGTATCTAATAGCGGGGAAAAAAACATAAAAAATGAATAATTAAGTCTATTTTAGTTAATAATTATGCGTTTTATAGTGGTCTTAAGAATCCAAGATAAGATTGCATTTTTTGGGAAAAATTAGATCCTCAGAAATTAATAAAAATTATTTATTTATTTGTATGCCTACTAGTCATTTTTTTCGAATTGCATTCAAGGTTATTGAATTTGAAGGACATTCGTATAGACTTATACTAGTTGCGAGCAGTTATAATAGTTGCAGGCGATGTAAATATGAATGATATACTTGAATTTAAAAAAACAATATTTGTTCCAAAAAATAAGTGTACACAAAGGCAAAGAAGGTACTCAAAATTTGTAAATATTTAAAAAATTAAAATACTGTTTACTTTTGCTTATCCAAAGTATTTAAGTTTAAATAACAAATTGATTTAAAAGTGATCACTCCTATGTAAATTTAAAACTCTCTATTTCAATATGTAGCATGTAGTTCTATTGGGTGTCCCAAAAGTTACTTAATAACCAATATTTATCTCGTTACCGGTTATAGAGCTTATTATACACTTCTTATAGACACAATGATAAAAAATTAGTCGGAGCACGGTACAGAAGAAAATCGCTTTTAAATATAAAAATCTTACTCAAAAGAAAATTGAAAATCGCACGTTAAAAAAAATATGGCAATGAAATGGAAAGTCACAGTAGGCGGCAGACAAGACCGGACAAAAACCGGAAAGAGATAAACCTCTTGATTGGGGTTGGAGGAAACTGCGCTTTACCCGGACTGTAACGGATGATGCGCCTTTTCACCTTCTGACAGAATGTTCTTATAGAGCCAGAATGAATGGCAAAGAAGACGGCTCGACAAAAATGGGGGAAAATGAGGTAAAACAACTCAAGTGGAACTCTATCCTGTGATTGGCAAAGAAGACGGGTAGGTTTGACAACCAACACAGGGTTGGAGAAAAAACGAATCAGGTGTGGTAGAGGACAGAAGAAGTGAGGGGATGGATCTCTTAGAGGTCGGTGAAAAAGGCCTAGAAAGACCTTACTTGCCAGGTTACGGCCTTCCCTCCGCTTCTACTAAGTAATCTCATACAAATGAAGAATACTCACTAAAAGCCACCCGCTATAGAAGAACATCTCACATTACAGAAAAACTAGTCTTACACAAACTCCAATGAGAAACAAATACATTCATATATAAAACTTTCTACGATATTTTATTATACATACGTAAATGCTATTCAATGAATAAACTATTTACGCAGAGTCTCAACATTAACTAAGAATTAAATTTTAACCCACCCGATATATATTTTGTACATTGATTTAAATTTTATAAATAATTTATATGTTTTTTGTTTTGTTAATATTCACAAAGAGGAGGAAAGTATAAGAAGTCACATCATAAGTAAATAATATGAATTAATTGTATTTTGCGCTTACTATTTCAATAATAATAGACTTAAATTATATTACTCTCACTATTTAAATGAAGAGGTGTGTATCTAGTGATATTCATTAATCGTGGGATATAATATGGTGTTTGTTCTTTTGTAATAAAATTATAATACTTCGATTGATATTATATTGTTACTAATTTAAATTGTAAATTAAATTATTATTAATTATGTGTATTGTCAAAATGAATGAGGTATATCATTATTATTTTTGGAACTAACATATATGACCATCATAATTTTTATACTACCTGTCTATAGATAAGGTATTTTATGTTAAGTCCCGATTTTGAAACTGTTAAGAATATTAATCGGAGAAAAAAGGTTTTTGATATAGGTGTTAAATGACCTAATTAATCCATTTTATACAAGTATTGATGTAAAAATAAACAGCCCACATAGTGATAATGTACTCAGTATATACAAATATAAAGCAATTAATTCTGTTGTTATCTTGATTATAATTTTAATTTAAGAAACCGGGGAGTTTTATATTGTTTATTAATATTCTTCGCTTATCTAGTGGCTCATATACTAATATTAATAATAATGGGGTTTATCCTCCCATGATCTCTTTCTGAGACACCATGATCTATAACAGATGCCACCCACATCATTATTTTCTAACCTTTATTCATTTTTAACGATACATTGTGAGTGAGTGGAGGACAATCAATCTGTATGAAGACTAGGAATTGATAGGCTGTTCCGCTGTAGCCGACTTTGTTAGGAACTATGCCGATATTAATCTGGAGTTCGCGAAGAGATACTGCAGAAAACCGTCACAAGCATAGTAAGTTAATTCGTTCTTATACGCTGACAGTTTATTCAATTAACCGTCCTATTAATTTTAAATGACCAACTGTCACCGCCCGCGGTTCAAACCCGTAACCTCCCAGTTCCAAGCAAGCAGAGCACGTTAAACCACTCGGCTACTTTGTCTGGTGTAAATATTAACTGACTTAGGTGATAATTGACCTAATTAAGCCACTTTGTACAAGTATAGAAGTAAAACAAGATAAACGAAAAAAGAAAATTCCTTAAAAAGAAGGTTTTATAAGTTTGTGGCGGCGGCCATTTTGGATTTCGAATGCCGTCACTTAGTTACTGCGTTTCGCTCATCAAGCCCTTTTATTTCATACCGATATCATAAGGGTTAATGTAGAAATTATAAATCACCGTTTTTCGGCGGCCACCGTAAATATATCTGTAAATATTAGAGAAACAGAAAAAATGATAAGAAACTTAATTATAGTAAAACTTATTTTCTACAACTTTACTTCTTATATGTTTTTCAATTTTTTCAATATTAAGAGAGATACACCAAATTTTGTGTTTACTCCTCTCTTTAAACCCCCCTTTCCCCTTGTCGATTCCGGTCATGCTTACCAAATCATTACCGGTCATGCTTAAAAATGCATTGTCATTGGAACTGAACCAATATGTAAAAATTCAACTGCGTAGGATAAGAGGAAGTATGCCAAATTTAACTTGCAAGACACTACCATTACAGACACCGGGACAGGTGTAACTAAATAAAAGCTTATAATAAACAGCCCACATACTGATAATGAACTCAGTATATACCTGCAGGTATTACAGCAATAAATTCAGTTAGTTGTTATTTTCACTTGATTATAATTTTAATTCATAGAACTGGGAGTTTTATATCGCTTATCATTGCTTTTCACTTGTCTAGTTTTTCACTCACTCAAACAGCATGTATAAAACTTGTTCAACGTCAGGAAATTCATCAACTCAGCTCCTCTTGTTAATATTTTCTTGCCACTCAACGCACTGCAACTTTATAGATTATTGCTACAGCCAAGTCACGCTTACAAATTTTTAATTTTGAGTAACGTTATGTCACAAATTTTACTGATGGTCATTTCTGACATCTGTTATTCTAAAAATAGTTTTAGGATTCTAAAAAGGGGGGAAACGGGGATTTAGAGGAATTTTTCTCTTAATTTATTCTTTCTTAATTTGTTCTAATCGTACCTTCTGTAGTTCTATAATATTTACACGTATATTTGCAATTTATAATATTACAATACTTATAAAAGTTAAAATTACAACCGTCAACCTGATAACTTGGTAGCTTCTATGTTACAAATTTTTAACTTTGCATGAATAAGACCTCGTCTATTTTACTACAGTAATGAAAAAAAATTAAGTGCACAATAGTTTCGTCATTATGGCTGAAATATTGAAGAAAGCTAAATGTTTTAAAAATAATAACATAATCTGAAACATATATTTATGGTGATAAAGTAAGTTATCGTAAAATAATTTTCATCATAAAAAAACGAATAAGTATTAAAACATAATTTTCCACTAGAGTAATCAAGAGAAATATTCATCTCTTTACTCTTCAATAATTTTAGAATTGTAAAAAGTTGTTTTAGTATATATGGCATGGGCGTAAACAAATTTAGACAAATGATCTTTTGACTGGATATTATCTAAGTTTAAAAATATTGCTACTTCATTGGATCTATTACTATTTAAACAATAAATATAACAGCAAAAGGTTGATGCCACACAACGAAATAAATAGTTTATCCCACAGAAACAAAAATGTTCGCCTTCAATAATAGTGAAATCTATGCACGGGCCAAGTTATTTAACAAAAGTGTGATTTGTTAAGTGATTTGTTAATTGATTAGTATAAATTTCTTGTGTAAGTTTCTCAGGTGTAGAGTATTTCATATTGTACTTAAATTTAACCTTTATAGCTTTTTTGATTCCTGTAATTTACAGGCCTTAAAATGGTCTCTAATCTTTCCTGTAAAATCGAGTACGGTAGGCATCAATGCTTAACCTTTGTCAGACGCAAGGAAAGTATAAAATCGTGTAATGGTCAGGTATTTTCCTATTTTTGTTGGCATTTAATATGTGTAGCTAGAATTATATATATATATATATATATATATATATATATATATATATATATATATATATATATATATTCGTGGTTTAACAAGCAAGTATTAAAATTTGATAAAAAAGGATTTCTATTATACGAAACCCAGCCACCATTTTTAACCCGACTTCAAAAAGGAGGATGGTTCTCAATTCGTCTGTAGTTTTTTTTTTTATGTTTGTTACCTCAGAACTCCGTCATTTATTAACCGATTTTGAATTTTTTGTTTTTGTTTTAAAGAGTTTGATTTCTGATTGGCCCCATTGTCACCAAATCGCATTCTGATGAAGGGATCTTGGAAATCGAGGAAAACCCTCATTTTATATGTGATAACCTTTTTCTGCAATTTTTTTTTTTTTTTTGAAAGGATATACTCATTCATAATGGGAAAATAAGAATTATTTTAAAACCGACTTCAAGCAAATTTTTTACAAAAAAAAATCGACCCAAAAAAAAAATTTTAACAAAAAAAAAACAAAATGCTTGTAAAAAAAATTGAAAATCTGTTATAAAAAAATGCACTAAAAATTAAAAAAAAAAAACGGATAAAAAAAATTAGTTATAAAAAAATGCACTAAATATTAGTCGGTCGTTTAGTAGGTCTACCCATATTTAGAAAAATAGAATCAGTTATAGAACTTCAAATTCACTAAAAAGCGAGAAATAAAACCTACTTTGACAAAATGGAAACCCGACTTCAAAAATTAAATATTCTAAAACAAAAAATGCACTAAAAAGTAAAAAAATAATTGCATTTCTTGTGCCAATTTTAGTTCACCTAAACAAAATTTTTTAAATATATATGTACAATTATTGTTATTCTTGGAGGCGGTGTCCAAAAGTTATGTGAATTTCTCTATGCTGACACCGACTCCAAAAATAACAATAATTGTACATATATATTTAAAAATTTTTGCTTAGGTGAACTAAAATTGGCACAAGAATATGCAATTATTTTTTTACTTTTTAGTGCATTTTTTGTTTCAGAATATTTGATTTTTGAAGTCGGGTTCCCATTTTGTAAAAATAGGTTTTATTATGTAAATTGGTACGCCTATATAGTTTATTAGGAAACGAAAACCACGTATAGATATTGGCAAATCAACAAGCTTGTATCAAAATCGTATTAACTACCAGTAATTTTTCTCTTTATCATCGCATTTAGCATAGCCTATGCTGCATAGACATAGATGGAATTTTGTCGAGAAGGATTTCTATTTACAAGAAAATAAGCCAACATATTTCGTAATTTTATGTTTAGGTGAGAGGGCCAACATTTTGTAGTTTGACCTTTATGATAACATAACAATGACCTTGTTTTGTATTTTTGAAGAATTTTTGAACCGTCAAAACACTATAAAAGTAAAATGACCATTTGACTATATTTGTTATACTCTCCACATATATATTGTTCTTTAAAAATTAAAATATAAAAGCAATATAGAAGCTAAATATGATTAACAACGATAGACATAAAGTTTGTGAAAAAATTATTATTTTTTTAATAATATTTTACTTATAAGTTATATAATAATATTGTACAATGTTATTATACTATTGCTTTGCACTTTTTATTTAACTTTAAAAGCTTTATTACTGTTTAATAAAAAAAAAACCTAATGTTTATGATAATTTCAAGTTTGTGGTTTATAACATAATTTATTAGATAATTGAATTCACTTGTTCTGAGAATATAATAAAATGTCTGAGTATCTAATTAAATAAATAGAACTTACATATTACAAGTTTAGAATACATATTAATAGTTTTTTTCTTTAGATACAGAATTATTTTATAGTAAATGTTACCAACGATCCTCATTGCGTGGACTTTAATCAATTTTTAAGGTACTAATTCGAAAAACGTTAATCGTACTCAGATTTCACCATGTAACATTAAAAAATTCAGGTCAAATGTGGAAAAATGACTCGTACAAGTAGTATAAAAAGAAAACAAGGTTTTATTTTGATATCACATCGCATAAGTCATAAATAGTATTTTGTTTTAAAAATACAAAATGCAGCGGATGTTGGTGTTAGTCCTGATAACTTTAAGAGGCGTTTTCAAGGAACATGGGAATCACCTATGCCTATAGACGTCTCTTCGTGTCTTAAAAAATAATACTGGACGGACTAAAAGAGGAAAGCCAATCGATGAAAAAATATGGAATTTTTAATGAAAAATATCCTAACTGTTACTAATTTAATATATTTTATAATAAATCAAACGCTTTTCATTATGAAAACTGATATGACTATTTTATTTATAAACCTTAATTGAGATCACGTTTAGGTATCAGTTCCGCAACAAATTACCCTCGGACAAAATCACCCCGACAAAAAATAACTCGAAAAAATAACCTCGACGAAAATAATCTCGTAACAAAATAACATGAACAAAAATAACACTGTATTATTAATAATGATACCAATTACATTAACTTGATTTCAGCCCAAAAGACTAGGGTTCTAAAGGTCTTTGACCGAGCTTAGTGTTACCTAATAATCTTTCAGTAGATTAATTTAGCGTATTGTGTTCTTCTGCATACGACTTTGTCTTCAAGGAATTGACATACAAAGAAATTGTCAAATTTAAATATATTCAAATAACACTATGTAACAAATTAAGTAACTTTTTTCACTGGGTTTCACAGAAGGTAATACTGAGACCTCGGTGCCGTGACTAGTTGCCCTAGGACAAAATAACCTCGACAAAAAAAACCCGACAACATAACCTCGTCTAAAATAAGCTCGTAACAAAATAACCTGAACAAAAATAACACCGTTATAAAAAATTATTAGGATTATTTGTTAATGTAATGAAGAGTATATCCTTTCAAAAAAAAAGAAATTTCGCAGAAATCGGTTATCACATATAAAATGAGGGTTTTCCTCAATTTCCAGGGGATTTCTTCATCAGAATGCGATTTGCTGACCAATCGGACCAATTGGAAATCAAACTCTTTAAAACAAAAAAAAAACAAAAATTCAAAATCGGTTAATAAATGACGGAGTTCTGAGGTAACAAACATTAAAAAAAAAAAAAAGAAAAAAAACAGACGAATTGAGAACCATCCTCCTTTTTGAAGTCGGGTTAAAAAAAGGAGATATGTTGAGTGTGTACAGTAATTACTGCAATGTTATTATATTGGTCGTAAATTAATACATTACATTCGTAAGTAATTGTTTGATAACCAGCTAGGTAGCCGCGCTTGTTAAAGCGTTGGTTCTGGAACTGGGAGGTTATGGTTTCGAATCCCGACAGCGGCAGTTTGTCAATTAAAATTTAATGGGGCGGTTGATTGACTAAAATGTTGGCGTATGGACAAGAACGAAGTAACCGGCCATGCTTGTGATGGTTTTCTGCAGTTTCCCTTCACGAACTCCAGATGAATATCGGCATAGTTCCTGTCAAAGTCGGCTGCAGCCGAATACGTACCAATTCCTAGTGTGCATACGAATTCCTGATCCTACACTCACATCATAAAAATGTACAGTAATAATTAATAAAGGTTCAAAAATAATGATGTGGGTAGCCTCTGTTATAGACTGTCCTGTCTCAAAAACGGAGGTTAAACCCCATTATTATATATATTAATTGTTTGATATTTTAAATTTTACCAGCAGAAATGGCCCGCGGTTTCACACTATTATAATATAACTAGGTAAATGAAATTTACAAAGAATGTTAAATAATTTTGATTTTTTAATCTCGTTTTGATATCATTGAGTTTAATCCGTGTTTATTCGACGTCAGATAAACACGAGCACTAATTGTTTTATTTCTATTTAAAAAATTTATTTCTATATACAAATTTATATCAATTTAATAAAATTGATCCAGCAGTAACATAATTGAACAAGCTAAATAAATAATAAAATCTCATAAATCCGTCATTTTATTTAAAATTTCTGTTAGGTTTCCGCAGGCCCTCCACTTTTGTCGATATATCTGTAAACATCCGAATTATATTGATACATGCATCTAGCAGATTACATCATCGATGAAAGTAATCTATATAGTGGAGTCAATCAGAGTTTTTACACAGAAATCCTCAGAAACAGTACCGAATTTAATGATTAAAAAAAATTTTTTTTTTATATGTTATTTGAAATCAGAAATATTTTAACGGGCGGACGTACCCTGAGGGTGGATGCCACTTTATTTGTCTGGTAAAAATATTTTCATTCAAAATGACCCCACAAATTCATAGATTAATGAACTTTAAGCAAAAAATGTTCTATACAGTTTTTCTGTAAAATTTATAGTTTCTAAGTTATTTACTGTTGAATTTGCCAATTTTTCGTCGAAAAAAGCATGTTTAGTAACAATTTTTCGCAAATAATTTGAAAACCTGAAATTTAATCGCAAAAAATGTATTGAGTAAAAAATTAAGACTCTAAAAAAAGTAAAAAATTTAATTGTTTATGTTTCCGTTGGAGTAATATCAACCGACTTATGGCTAACGAGAGGTTAGCCATAAGTCGGTTACCTTTTAAATATCAAAAGCGACACAAATAACATGTTTCATTCCAATCGGAATAAAATTGTGACCGCTAGAGCGATTACAGACACATATATATATATATATATATATATATATATATATATATATATATATATATGTCCATAGATATATATATATATATATATATATATGTCCATAGATATATATATATATAAATTTTACAGATGGTAATTTTCAGCATCTACTAGGTAAGATCGATGGGCATTTGAAGAAATTTTTGAAAAATTTTGAAGTCGGTACGAGACGAATAGCGCTATTTCCTTTCAGGAAATTCACTAAAACAATCATCAAAATCAGTTCTGTGTCTGAGGATTATGAAGTTTTGATGATTTTTCTGCTTCATTTATTCGAAAAATTCACAATTTTCGAAATTACAATTCGCAAAATTGTATTCCGACCGCTAGAACATTTCTGATTTCAAATAGTAAAGTGTAAGAAATATTTAAAAAATAGTTTCATAAAATCAGTACTGTTTCTGAGGATTCCGTAAATTCATCGATTTATAGGCTTTATTGACTCTACTAATAAGCTAAATTTGATGTATCATAAATGTGGTAACTGTAGAGTGTAGATGATATTATACTTTATTGATAGTAAGAGTAAGAAACTTTTATTTTTTATAAGTCTATAAACATTGTAGTGTTCACATACATACACATATTTATTTACTATTAATTAAAAGTAATAAATTTGTTGAACTGGATGAACTATTATCCATTTAAATGCTTCAAATGAAATTGAAAACTTGTACTTGTAGGTGGTTACAAAATACATAAATAAAATCAATGTATATAAAATATATAACGTAAAATTCAACCTACGGAGATATTAACTATCTAACTACAGTCTTTATTTTTCAACAACCAGAGTGTTGAATTGTTAGTCATAGTTTACGATAGTGCACATCCAAGTTCCAAATGACACTACTATATACTCTTGACCATTGGTTGATTGATATCGGGGTAAAAATTATTGCACTTCGACCCTATGGTCCATTGTGCTCCCCCTTCTACCTCAGTCTGACGAGACTCGCTTCTCCCATATGTTGGAAATAGCGTGGAGCTTGCTTATCAGGTCCTCCCGAAAGTTCATATATTCGGGGTGAGATGCACCGAATATCCTGTATCTGCTGTAACCCAGAGGTTCGCAGTCAAAGATTATGTGGCAGGATGTTTCTTCTTCCTCGCCACACAATCTGCACACAATGGAGCCGTTATGGAGTCCCATTGTGTGCAGATGCTTCCGCATGGGATAATACCCAGTAATGAACCCGGTAACCCTCCGCAGTTGCATCCTGTTCAGCCTCAGTGCATCGAGAGATACCCTCTTTGTTGCACTCTGAAGCAGTACCTTCCCGAGCTCTTGCCGCGGTACTTTTTCCCAGTGATCACGGTGTTTAGCATTTGACCACTCGTTGATCACTTGTTTACCTGCAGTCTTTGGAATTCTTAAAATAGGCTCTGGACCTATGAATGGCATTCCGACTCCCTTCTTTGCTAAGGTATCCGCTTTTTCGTTTCCTTTGAAACCACTGTGACCCGGCACCCAGATCAATTTAACATTGTTCCGTTTTGCCAGTTTCAGAAGTTCCTCCAGACAATCCTTGACTACCCTTGAGGTGACCTCAGTTCCAGACAAGGCTTTTAAAGCAGCTTGACTGTCCGACAGAATACATACGTTCTGGTTTATGTAGCCTCTACGTAGGTTCTCACGGACGCAAGCCAGTATGGCGTAGACTTCTGCTTGGAAGACCGTAGCATATTTCCCCAAGTTGAGGCTTATGTTTGCTTTTGGTCTCTCACCGTAGATTCCCGCCCCGGTCCCTTCTTCAGTTTTGGATCCGTCTGTATCCGTCAGTGAAAGGTTTTGAAAAGGAGTATGTCTTGGGAAGTATATCTGTGCCCATTTCAAAGACGGGGTCTGAGATAATTGATGTTCCCACGATACTTGCATGTCCAATCTGATTTTTATTAATCCAGTTGTTATTGCAAGACAATTTACAGGCGCTGGATCTCGCTTTAGCTGTTACTACAATGCTTAGTGGAGGCAGCCCCAGTTTGACTTCCATGGCAGCTGTAGGTGTATTGCTCATAGATCCAGTGATGCACAAGCAGGCCAGTCTCTGGATCCTGGACAGCTTTTTGCACGCAGTAATCTGCTTAACTTTTGGCCACCACACTAAAGCAGCATATGTTATAATGGGCCTGACTACTGTTGTGTAGAGCCAGTGGATCATTTTCGGTTTTAGACCCCAGACTTTTCCACATGCTCTCTTGCAAAGCATGAGAGAAGATTTGCTCTTATTTGTTATATATTCCAGATGAGGGTTCCATGTTAGTTTGGAGTTTGTTACTCTTGACCATAATTGCTTCGCAGCTATTCTGGCAGCTCCAGGGTGTGTAATTTTTCTGGGTGATGAATTTAGATCATGAATGATTCAAAATTGTAAGTTTCTATCTATTGTAGTTAACGAGAAATTCAACATCAGAAAAGCGTTAATTTTCGAAAAAATTTATGATTATAAACCGTTAATGTTGACCGCTAATATTATAAATGAGAAAGTAACTCTGCTTTCTTGTATGTTCACAGCTAATGTACTAAGCCATTATTGATCAAATCAAGCCAACATGAAAATTCTTTTAAAATCGATCTTTATATAAAGGAGATCTAACTCAAACGGGAAAATTGGCAAAATATGGCAACAAAATGGTAGAAGTTGTTTTTACTTTTTATGCCGCTAGGGCTCCGCGGCATGTGTTCATGAAAAAAGTTTCCAGATATTTTTATAACACGTTATACGTTAAACCTATATAATATTAGACTACTAAATTAATTTTGAAATGGCTTGGCCTTCGAGTAAATTTTTTTTTTTCAAAAAATAAGAGAGGATCTGTTCTTTTCTCATTTACGTTTTTAATGGGATTCCATTTAAACAAAATATATTATATTGATGACTAACAGCACAGCATTTTGTTGACTGTTGAAAAATAAAGACTGTAACATTGTACAACGATTTGTTTTTATTTTCATTCAATAATATTATAGTCTTTACTAATTTATTTGTTACGAGGGTGACATTGTTTTTATTATCTCTTTTATAAACTCACGTAATCAATATTACGAATGATTACGTACGATTCTTGTTCTGTGATGGATGCTCAAATGGTTGATGCGAGGTCAATGTTCGTCTGGGTTTTGAATTTATTTATCCGTGCTAGAAGTAAATATAAAATGCTTCAAAACTATGTTTTGTAACGAAGGTGATAGACCTTCATGCTCACCATAATAAACGCCTTCTCAAATCTATGACAAATACGATTTGGATGTTTTCATCGATAGTAAAACTTTATGAAAAAAATTTAAAAATAAAAGATTTGTTAATGATCATTTTTAAAACCAAAACATTATCCATTAGTACCGTCTGTGGAATCGTACTTAGGCCTTCCTGATCACATTTTTGTTAACAAGCCACTATTGTAATCAATCAGATGAAAAGTTTGTATATCTCTTGTTTAAGCTGTTATGTTCTGGAGGGATGGGGGTCCTTACAGACGTTTTAAGGTTGATACACAAAATAAACTATTGTGTATATTATTTGCAGCGTTTTTCAAATGTAAATAAAACAATTATTTTGGAACGATGTTCCTTAAGGCGGCTTCCGAGGGCTGTGAGTAGGTACAAATCGTCACGTAACAAAATGTGGTATTCTGTGTGTGTATTAGTGTGTTAAGTAGTGTGTCTAGTATGCTGTGTGTGTAAAAAGTTATTACCACAGAACATTGAAAACTAAATTCTAGCTAGATAGATAGATATATCTTGGGGTATGTGTATTGCACTTCGATCTTATAGCCCACTGTGCTCCCTCTTCTACTTCAGTTTGACGAGATTCGCTTCTCCCATATTTTGGCAATACCTAGGAGATTGCATCAGGTTTTCTTGAAGGTGCATATATTCCGTATATTATAGATAGATAGGTTGTAGAGGCTTCCCTGGACGCTACAGTTCAACCATAATGTCCATTGTGATGTCTAAGGATAAGAGGATGTGAGTAGATTGGAAGGAATTTTTGTGTATAGACTAAGAATTGATAGGATTTGCGGCTGCAGCCGACTATGGTAGGAACTATGCCGATATTCATCTAAAGTTCGTGAAGGAAACTGCAGAAAACCTTCTCAAACATAGCCGGTTTCTTCGTTCTTGTCCATACACCGACAGTTTAGTCAACTAACCGCCCCCCCCTTTTTTTTTTCTTAATAATTGACAAACTCCCGATGTCTGGATTCGAACCCATAACCTTCCAGTTTACTAGTAGGCATATTGCGCAGACATAACGCCTTAGACCGCTCGGCCACTTGGACTGGTGAATTATTATTCATATATCTGCTGTAACCAAGAGATTTGCAGTAAAATATGATGTGGCTGGATGTTTTCTCCTCCTCGCCGCACAGTTTGCCCGGGGATGAATCCGGCAACTTTTCAAAGTTGTATTCTGTTCAGGTTGAGTACATAGAGGGAAAGCCTTTTGTATGCATTCCGAAAAGTATTTTGTTGAGGTATATTTTCCCAGTAATCACGGTGTTTAATATTCATCCACTCGTTGATCACTTGTTTACATGCTATCTTTGAAATTTCCTAAATAGGCTCTAGGCCTGAGAAAGGTATTCCAACTCCCTTCTTTGCTAATGTATCCGCTATTTCGTTTCTTTCGAAACCAATGTGGCCTGGAATCCAGATCAATTTAACATTTTTCCATTTCGCCTGGTCCAGTAGTTTCTCTACACAATCCTTGACTACCCCTGAGGTGACTTCAGTTACAGACAAGGCTTTTAGAGCAGCTTAACTGTCTGAGAGAATATATACCTTCTGGTTTATTAGGCTCTATACGTAGATTCTCATGCACGCAAAGTAGGATAGCGTCGACTTCTGAAAGACTGTGGCATATTTTTCCACGTTGAGACTTCTGTTTGCCTTGGGTCTTTCACCGTAAATTAATTGAAAGGTTTTGAGGAGTGTATTTTTGGAAGTACATCTGTGCCCATAACATAACCTCTATATTATAGTCTGTATATAGAGGTAAAAGTACATTTTATAAACATCTTTCTTAAAATAATCGAAATGTTCACAATTATTTATGAAACTCAATATGCAGATAATATTTTTTCAAAAAAGGTTCATAGAGTTTTTTGCATCAGGAATCAGAACATTTAAAAGAATTTTTGGAACGAAGTTCCTTAACGCGGATTTTGGGTGGTGTGACTAGGTACAAATCTTCATGAAACAAAATGTGATATTCTGTGTGTGTGTCTTAGTGTGTCTAGTATGCTGTGTGTATAATAAAAAGTCATTTCCTCAGAAACTATACTTCTAAAAACTAACTATTAAATTATTTTATGAAAATTTTGTTTTAATTTTGAAATGTCAATTTTGATTGTCATTTCTATACAAACTATAAACTATAATAGCACACTATAAATCGTTATATATTGTTGTATTTTGGCTATTAATATATATGATACTAGCTGACCCGACAGACGTTGTCCTGTCATAACTATGAATATTGAATTCGAATTGGTATAATTAATAAAAAAATATTAATTATTCCAAAGACATATTGTTTATTATTCTAATGTTTTATGATACACAACATTCTTAGTTTTATTTTCTAGCGACTTCCTCAATTGTTGGTGCATTAAAACGCCTGGCGTGTTGTCTTGCAGGCGTCTTATCGGCTTTGATGACATGCGGTCTAATGCGGTCGTGAATAATGCAAGGAATTCGTTGTCCTGATGGAAAAACATTTGGAGTTGTTCCACAATTAGTCTTTTCACCGACTTTTTTTGTCGACCGACGATTTGTCTTGCTGAATCGCTCATAAAAAAATTTTGGAAAAATTTGTAGTCACTATCCCGCGTTCGCAATAAGGAACCTGTTAGATGATATATTTGACCCTGAACCTGCAAAGGTAAACAGATAATAAATAGATGTAATATAGGATATTGTATAGCGAATTGTTTGTACCACCATGTGGCTCTTCCATGTTATTGTCGAAATACTTTCTCAGCACTCCCATTCCACCATAAACTCTTTTAAACATACCCACTTCTTTCTGCTTTTGGCAATTTACCGAGCTACAAATGTACTTTAAGCCATTTCAATTGATACACCATTTCAATTGAAAGCTGCGAACGTATTGAGCATCAGGCACGTGGTGGTAAAAGTTTATTGTTTTTCAATATACTTACCTTGAAACTTTGGCTTAAATTTTTCTCGAATAACTTTTGTTGCGCCAAATGACGTCATTTGAAACCAATTATTTTATTGCGCGATATGAGTCAAAAATGTTTAGAATCTGGCCCATTTCCCGAAACCAATGAATGTAGTGGCTCTTCCGGCGATACGAATCGCGCCAATTTGACTTGACCGCTCGCGCAACACAATCCAGGGGCTTCATTTTTAAACTTAAATGCCTTTCAATATTGACACACAACGTTCATTGGTCCAATAGCAACGATTTTCTGTGAACTGTAATCGATTTCCACATTATATTTAAATGCAGTTCGGGTTAAACACAACATTTCTATGTTGTTGATTTCGATTCCATCGATTCAGTTCGACTTCATTCCGTGTTTTGCATTGCTCGTCAGTTTGGCTTGCTCTTGTATCTTTCACTTCTAGCTTTTCGAGTTCTACGACTTAAGTTTGTACGTATAATTGCTGGCATTTTTAAAAACAAAAATTCATTTGAAAAAATATTCGTTACGCAGGAGCCGCTTTAACTTAGCGAATTTCCTAAGAATACATAAATCACTTTCTAGCGATCATAATTTTAGTGTGATCAAATTGAAATATAATATCTGATATCATTTTAGTATTTGCAAAAATTAAATTTATTAATAACGAAAATAGAACGATATACAACGATATATAACGATTATTGTTTATAGTTACTATGGAAATGACAATCAAAATTGACATTTAAAAATTAAAACAAAATTTTAATAAACTGCTTTTATAGAATTTCATCCAAATCGGTCCATCCGCTTAGAAGGAGTTAGATGAAAAAGACACGTGCAGAAGAATTACATATATTAAGAGATCATTCATTATATGAACTATACGCTCAGTTTTGAGTTTTTACTGGATTTTTATGTTTTTGGATACAATGATGTCAAAAATACCAGTCTAGAAAATTAGCTTGTGTGAATGAGTGGATATCTGTGAACACGATACCTCAAAAGGGAAAAGAACTAGAACTCAAATTGTTTCGTGTTGTAAACGTCAAAGTAAGGAAAAATTAACTTTTGGCTGAAATCCACCTCTGGTAGTAGTAAGTAAATAGCGAATTCCTTTTCTATCCAAGAAATCTCATCGAAGCTGTTAGAGCATTACAGTCTTGGGAATTTTAGTTTTATTTCGATTTATTGTTTGTTTTTGAGATGTTTATGTATAACGAAATTTAATTACTTCCAAACAGCATTTCCCATGTTTGAGTGTGGCATGATAGTTTGTACATAGAGGTCGTGTGATATTAACATCAAATGTTTCTAATAGCAGAGTATCATAAAAATTAAAAAGGTATATTAAGTGAAAACTATAATTAATTTCATACTATCATTACCCGTCGCCGTTTCGCCCGCGTAAATTGTAATTTTTTATTTTAGACTGCACTTTAAATTTAACAACTACATGCAATGCCAATTTTGTCATGCATTTTGTATAAAAAATACATGTGATGACTATTGCGAAAGTAGCAATTTTCAAGTTTCTAATTTCAAAAAGAAAGTAATTCCCATACATACTCTGAACCCCTATAATTCACCCTAAAATATTGGTTTTCTAAAAATATTGAAGGACGTATTTAAATATTTATGAAAAATAACCTAAATATCAATTTTCATCATGTACCAGATACATTTCATTTTGATTCGACGAAAAATGTGACCACTAGACAGTCCACATATACATGGAAAATAGATTTATTAGCAAATTTTCGAAGATAATATAGATATTGAAAACCATCATCTTACTTAAGATTGAAAATTAAAATTCTAAATATCTCTGAATATATTCGAATTATAGAAAAAATGACTAGGTAATGAATTGTAGTTGTAAAGGTAGAAAATAGTTATATTAAATAATTATTATTTAAATAAATAATAAATATATATAAAAGATATAATTGATCTTTATTGATTTGAGTTATGAAATGTTATAATTTCAATATGTAAATTACCATGGTTGTTAACATTCAAAGCAACCGTGATAATAGAGGGAAGTTATAGTTGTTATGCAACAGATAAAAACGATGAACAAAATTATAATAATAATTTAATGAAGAAGCGATACCGCTACATAGTAAACTAGATTTCCTGCAACTTTACTACTAATACATGTGTCAATTTTTCTAATAGTAAGAGAGATATTTTCTATTTTGTGTTTTATTCTTCGTTTAATCCTCCCTTTTCCCATTTACAATCCTAACCATTCATTTGCGTTTCAAATACTGAAAGTATATAAGATGCGAAATATTATTCTGAATTTAACGATATTGAAAAAAGTCGAAATGAACCTTAATTAATAAGATACAAGTTAATTCAGATCTATTTCCGAGAAATGATTTATACTAAGGAAATTTGCTAAGTTGGCGTACCTCATGCGTAACGAATTGTTTTAAGTATTTTTTATCCCCCCTAAAGGGGTCTAGCTATCTCCATACTAATGTCCATCAAAATCGATTCAGTGGTTTAGCAGTGAAAACGTAACAGGCTGGCCGACAGAATTACTATCGCATTTATAATATTAGTATGTGTTAGTCTACTTATATCTCTATAATATTTGAAGTGTTAATCAAAGCAAATAAAACGTCAATATGATCTGAAAGAAATTTTTTCAAATTAAGTCTAGGGGAAAGGGAGGGTTACAGGGAGGGCGAGACGTAAAGTATGGAATAACTCTCTTAATACTAGTTAAATGGGCAAGTTTATCATAAGTAAGATTGTAGTAAATAAATTTTACAACAATTTATCAACTATTTTTTCTGTAACAATTATTACTGAAATACTGCCAACTTTTCATTGCCAAGATAACCTAAATCTGTTAGGAAGAAACCTAAAAGGAAAATCAAACACCTAAATTGTACCAAGGTTTACATAAATGCTTTACAAAATGGTACCACTATTATTTTGTTTGTAAACATTTTGATTTTATTTAAACAACAAACTGACGTCCACCGTAAACATTAACAATTCAAAACACATAATGTGACTGTGGATTGTAGTAAATAATTATTATTGTAAACAGGTGTGAATTTAAATTTAAAAAAAATAAATTACTATCAAAAAAAATCTTACTCATCGTATTATTGTTTATTATCACAATCGAATTTTTTAAATATTTGTGTAGGTCAATCATCTAAAATGTACATAACCACAAAATAAAAGATCGTAATCGGTGGAGCATAAACATTTATTGCTTTGTACAACGGTGTTGTATATAAAATTTACACACGGCAAATTTCAATTATTATTTGGTTATAATCTTATATATCAGATTTAAATCTCTTATAGCGCTATCGGCAGAATGAAAATCTAGGGTTCATTAAATTCCAACAAGGGGTCGAGTCGGTTCTAACAATGAAACTAAATTGATACAAATAAAGTTTATCAAAGATAAAGAACACTTTAGATTTATGAAAATAAGCTATCAATTTTTATTGTATAGACACGTAATATGACTACGAAGTAGTCATTATCAATATGAATTCGGTACTTGTAATTATTCTCCAGGACGGTGAGTTGCTAATTTGGTGACACAAGTGATAATTTACAGGAATTAATTTGATCTTGAGACTGAAAGGCTATGATTCATAGGATGATTATGATTTATCGACGGAAGTATGATTCCGTCCCTTTTGAAAAAATCTTTGAAAAAAACATAATAAAAAAAACGAGCTAAAAGGGGAAAAATTCTATCCCCTTAAACAAGAACCAGAACAAGAAAGGTAACCATTATAATAATAATAAGGTAGTTGAGTAATTGACTAACCCGCCTCGAATAATAGGGTCGAGCTGTTACCATTTTATTATTTTAAGATGTTTTCCTAATTATTTTGATATACATTTATTGAGGATTATAGATTATTAAAGATGTACCAGCACTGAAGCATCAAAAAATATTAAGGATTGATTTTTTGTTTACATGTAGGCAAATGTATTGAAAATTACAAATTCTCGAATATCTACAATTTGTAGCATAATAAATAGTGTCAATACTAAAATAAATGTATATAATTTTAAATAAAATAGAAAATTTTATCAGATGTTGAATTAAGATAAGAAGAGAATTAAATTAGAAATAAGAAATAATATGAAAAAATTTTAACTAGCTTTTGAATGTACCTTTAATTTAAATCAACAAAAACGTATATTATTTTTCTTTCTATACCATATATATGTATAAGTAGCAAGGACATAATTTTCTTCTCAACAACTGTTTAGTGAATGTTCATAAAATTGTTTCTTTAGAGTTCAAATTATATAATTTTGAATATTTTGGACGCTTTGTAGATTTTTTAATGGTAATTGCAATTCAATTTAATCTATTGGCTGAACAAATTTCCATAAGAACACATGTAAAATTACAGTTTATATTTAAATTGCAATAACTTTTAAACAGTTTAGTAAATTGTTTTGAAATTTTCACAGTATAAGCTTTAGTATTAATTTTAGTGAGGAAAATTATACTTATCGCAAACTACATAGTTCCTATCAACGTTCGCTGTTATAGTCGTAAAACCTACCAATTCCTAGTCTGCATACAAATTCCTTGTCCTCCATCCACATCCTTAATGTATAGGTATCACAATGGACCTTCTGTTGTGAGTGTGTCCCGTCCAGGGCAACCGCTACTATCTAACTTAACCTATCTTTACAGTTGTCGTCATGGCATGAATAGATATGTCCGGGAATTTTTTAATTGCTGTGAAGATGTTTTGCTAAAATTGCGCAGCTCCTACGTAACGAATTTGTACGACGATCAAATCTGTATTTTGAGACAGACTTTGAATTTTTGTCTAGGTTTACAGGTATAACAATTTACTAGTACATTGCTACGGAATTATAATTTAAATAAATTATAAATAAATGAAAATAAAAGTTAAATGTTTAAAATTCATAACATTTTTCAATTTAAATTGAATATCTTATTCATTATACCATGAAATATTACTTTTGTGTTCTACTAAGTAATCATAGGGAATTCCATATACATTTTATGTTTTAAAATAATCATTGCCTAAAATTTATTCAAAGATAGGTTTTTATTTTATAATATTTTCGGATTATATATTCAAAATGTGAAAAAGGTAATTAATTCAACCACTGTGACTCGAAGCATCGATTTCTGTCTAGCTAGGATGGAGCTTGTAATAGCTTGTAAGGTATTCGATGCTATTGTCGATCTAGACAGTGTAGTACACGACATATTTCCCGTAGTGACTTTGTGTAGTTTTCTCCAAGAAAGGAATTTGGACAAACAACGTTATGTGGACACGAAAGTATACACAAACAAACAAATATTAATAAACAAATCACTTCTGAAAGAAGTAAATACTATCTAATAAATAAAAAATTAGAATAATATGAAAAAGTTGGGTGTCACATCACAATCGTCTTTGGTGTAGAGGAAAGCACACTGGACTAGTTATCCAGAGGCCCGAGGTTCGATTCCTGGTTGACGAGTTAATTTTTTCATATAAGTATTTAATTTAATTAATAAATTCAATGACAATGAAATTTGTCGGAATATACGCTATAGTCTTCTACAGTTTGTCATACGTATTCGAAAGGAATTTGGACAAACAACGTTATGTGGACACGAAAGTATACACAAACAAACAAATATTAATAAACAAATCACTTCAGAAAGAAGTAAATACTATCTAATAAATAAAAAATTAGAATATTATGAAAAAGTTGGCTGTCACATCACAATCGTCTTTGGTGTAGAGGAAAGCACACTGGACTAGTTATCCAGAGGCCCGAGGTTCGATTCCTGGTTGACGAGTTAATTTTTTCATATAAGTATTTAATTTAATTAACCAATAGTTTAGGCTTAAATACGGGAGCGTTACGAGAGTATTATTAAAAGTAACAAAAACTAATTTTCAATGGCAGTAATACCGTAGTAATATATTGAAAGGCAATCGATAGGAACACTTTGAAATGTAACCCGTAGTGATACATTAAAATGGAATAAATCACATCTCACTGAAAACAAAGCAACAGCTTAGAGCCATCGTATTGATGTTTTTGTGACTTTACCTATTACATGTGATTCAGGTTCTAACGAAATTTTATGTGTTTCATATGTATAACGTTGGACATAAATACATAAAAACATACAAATATGTCTAAACAATGTCCTACTTCTGGCTTCGCAATATTTAACAGAAAGAGCCAGTTGTTTAGAATCGGTTATTATTACTATTAAATTATATAACTGCCTCTCTTCTTGTTTTGAAGTAGTTTGAAAATGAAAAATCTGAATACATAAAATAGAGAAAATTGTGATTATTTATCATAAAGTTGATGTTAGTTAGCATGGCATACTCCGTCAGAACAGACATATAATAATCAATGTAGCATAAAATTTGTTGAATGAATACATACTATTTCTTCGTTTAATTCTGAAGCTTCAATCATTTTTTGACACTTCATATGTAATATGCGAAACGGAAATCAATGTCATAGGAACTGATTTTTTTAAATTTACTTTATATATTTGTTTTGTAAACAAAAAATAATGTTATTTGTTTATATAGTCAAGTTAATCACTAACAAAAGCAAGGAATACAAGAAATCCAACAACTAACTAAGTTATGTGTTTAAATATCTTGTATATACTAGTTTTTATCAGTGCGTGTACTGTTTATTGAATTTTTACACACGCACTAATGTATAAAAATATGCCAGGTGTATATATTCAATCACGATTTACATATGTAGTACACACATATGTACAGACAAATAGACGGAGATGTATGTAATTTTCAAAAACAAAATCAAATTATAATAAATATTACAATAAAAAAATAAATAAATAAAACATAAATTTTTTTAGCTGTTTCCCGCGACTTCGTCTGCATTTATATAAAAGCTAAATATATATGTATTGAAAATAATAATTATAATAATAATCACGCTATATTATATGATATATGTATACAATATACAATGATATATAACGATTTATAGTCTTCTATTATAGTTTATAGTTACTATGGAAACAACAATCAAAGTTGACATTTCAAAATTGAAACAAAATTTTAATAAAATAATATTATAGTTATTTTTTAGAAGTATAATTTCTGTGGAAATGATAAAATCAACAAAAATTTTAACCCACTCCAAAAAAAAGAAGGAGATTCTATGTTCGACTGTATGTATTTTTTTTAATGTTTACCCCCTTCAAGATTATTTTTTGAGACAAAAGATAGCCTATGTCCTAACCCAGAATATAATCTACCTTCTTGTCAAATTTCATTACGATCCGTTTAGCCGTTTAGTCGTGAAGAGTTAGCCAACAAACAGAGTTTCTTTCACATTTATGTAGTAGCTGTATGAATTCCCACAAAAAAGAAAATGTCCTCTTTGCAAAATGCTATACCAACAGTTGGTTTCTTATTATAATTACTTGAGTTAAAATGACCAACGTCAAATAGCGAGGATGGCGCGCTAGCCGATAATAAAGCACAAAACCGTAGGGTGTGCAATACATTTGCAGCTGAACACTAAAAGTAAGGTTCATGTTATTTGTACTATGCCTGTGTAAATTTACGATAAATACATTTTCTATTACAGTAAAATGTTTAACAATATAAATAAGCTTTTACGATAATTACACATGTAATTTTCTTTGCGTTTTTGTTATATCTGTATATTTTTATATTTGTAAGTAACTATATTATGTTGTTATGTTTATAAATAAATAAAGGGAGGATGGAAAATTAAAAACAAACAACGGAAAATAGAATTGTTTCCACTCATAAAACTTTACCTACTATAATAATAAATGACAACATGAATGTATTTAGTCGATAGTAAACCCCATAGTAAACTCGTCGTCAATTTGCCATACCATTTTTTCATAGCCAACACTATTTAGAACTTCAATAATATAAAACCAACGTAAAATTTGAACTCTACACAAAACTTGAATTAAACGTGAATTCAACAGGATCTATAATTACATTGAAAATTTTGCCCCAATTCCTAGAACATTTATTTGTATTTTATAAATACGTGTTTCGACTACAATGTAGTCATTATCAGCATGAGTTAGCTAAACGTAATTATCTCTGGGATATGGATTCAGAGATATGTTGCTTGTTGCTAATTTGGAGCGTGTCTCACTGTGTCTCTCTGATGATGACTGCATTGTAGTCGAAATACGTATTTATATAAAACCTATTTTGACAAAATGGAAACCCGACTTCAAAAATCAAATATTCTATAACAAAAAATGCACTAAAAAGTAAAAAAATAATTGCATATTCTTGTGCCAATAGTTCACCTAAGCAAAAAATTTTAAATATACATGTACAATTATTGTTATTTTTGGAGGCGGTGTCAGCATAGAGAAATTCACATAACTTTTGGACACCGCCTCCCAAAATAACAATAATTGTGCATATATATTTAAAAGTTTTTGCTTAGGTGAACTAAAATTGGCACAAGAATATGCAATTATTTTTTTACTTTTTAGTGCACTTTTTGTTATAGAATATTTGATTTTTGAAGTCGGGTTTCCATTTTGTCAAAATATGGTTTGTTTCTCGCTTTTTAGTGACTTTGAAGTTCTATAACTGATTTTATTTGTCAAAATATGGGTAGACCTACTAATTTTTAGTGCATTTTTTATAACACATTTTTTTATCCGTTTTTTTTTTTTTTTTTTTAATTTTTAGTGCATTTTTTTGTAACAGATTTTCAATTTTTTTTACATGCATATTGTTTTTTTTTTGTAAAAAATTTTTTTTACGTCGGTTTTTAAAAAATTTTTCTTATTTTCTCATTATGCATGAGTATACCCTTTCAAAAAAAAAAAAATTCGCAAAAATCGGTTATCACATATAAAATGAGGATTTTCCTTGATTTTCAGACGAATTGAGAACCATCCTTCTTTTGAAGTCGGGTTAAAAATACAGACGAATTGAGAACCATTTTCCTTTTTGAAGTCGGGTTAAAAATACAAAAAAATATTCTAGAAATTGGGGCAAAATTTGAAATGTAATTTCAAAAAACCTAGAGTTCTCTTTGATTATTTAAATAATCTTTAGGGTCTATAATACTTATCCAGATAAGACGAAAACGTTATATGATCTGGAATTCTGCATTAATTTATTGGTGGACTTTTATAAATATCTTTGATCCGCTTACAAAGCATTTCTGGATTCTAATTCATACAAACTTTTTCATGTTTTTCATTATTTCCCGGTTTTTTTTTTATCGAACACAAAGCTTTGATGAAGGTGTCTCCAGATAGCACCACGTACTGCAGGGCTCGTCTAAGACTAGGGTCCTCAAACTAATTTGAAGCCGGGTGCGGGACTACAAAAATTGTTTGTTGAAAACATAAATAGTTTATATTGGAATCCAAAATATAGTTTGTATTGCTTTTTCTACAGTACATAAATGATATGAATGAGTGGATGGAAGAAGTGGGTACAACGTCACCTTGCTAATGGTAGCGAAATTAAAATCCTATTGTATGCGGATGATGTTGTACCTCGCTTACAATTGGCGGGATGAGAAGAGCGGTAGTTGGAATGGAAGAATACTGCCAGAAGTGGAAACTTACGGTTAATGTAAACAAAACTAAATTAATGGTTGTAAGTAATGGCTGCAAGCTACGAGCGAATTAAATGTGGGAGTACAAGGAATGTGTGTTAGAAAATGTTCAAAAATTTCAATATTTAGGCGTGACTGTGTCATGTAAGGGTAAATGGAATGCGCATGTTGAATGTATGATAGCTAAGACAAACAAAGTTTTGATGAATATCAGAAGATTTGATCAGAAGGAATCGGAAAATTTCCCGATACAGGTGATAAGGAATATGTGCGATACCCTGGTATTACCAGTTTTAACATACGGTAGCGAATTATGGATGGCAAACGACAAGTGCAGAAAAGCACACTTGAAGATGATAAATACCGTACTACATAATGTCTACGAAGAAATAGTCTGTGTATCAAAATCGATTCCTAATTCAGCCATTTATATTGAACTAGGTACCAAAAGCACTGAATATCATTACCTTCAAAAAGCAATAAATTATAGAAACCGAATACTCAGGAGTGAGAAGACATTGCAAATTATGTGTTTGAATGGGTAATGGAAGCATAACCTGAATGAATTTTTGAATGAATAGGGAATGAGTGAGTTGAACGACAAAAGCAGTAACTCATGTGTGAAACAGATAATGTCAGAATACAGTTTGAAAGAGAGTATGAATGACATTCGAATGAAAGATAGCCTTAGGTTCTTTGCAACTCTGGATCACCATAAGCAAGGAGCATTTAAAGGAGTATTTAAATATGTCTGACAGAGATGCAAGGCACTTAATTGCAAACTTCCGTATGTATGGATTTCAGTGGAAAAGCATGAAAGAGGATGGGGTCAGGATATGTGTACTGTGTGATAGAAACGAGAGTATTGAGCATTTGATAGAAGACTGTGCTGAAACCGCAGACCCGGAGAGAGACCGCTTACATACATGTCATGTTTTCTCTGCCACAGAGATTTTGAATGTGTCGAGACCTGAACTAGTTAAGTCAGTTTCACAATACTTGAAATGCATAATAGATCCAAGGGATCGATACATGTAAGAAAAAAAATAAACAGTGTATGTCTCAACTTACCATAATTTGAATTTAATGATTTTATTTTCAATTATTTTTATCTTTTTAGGTTTTTTATTTATAGTTCGAATGTCTTTTTCAACCAGTCTTATTTTATTTCTATTAGATATATACATTTTTTTTATTTGCTTCTATATTGTAATTTAAAATTGTTCAAAAGTTATTTTTTGATTTATGTCAAATAAAAATAAATTATAATATTGGAACTGAAAATATAGTTTATATTGGAACGAATTAAATAAATTAGTATATTCTATCGTATCCAAAAGTGGTAGATTGATTCCAGTTGCAGGTCTTCTTCAACGTCCTTAATAGGCATGCTAATTGGATTTTCAAATAATTGAAACATTTTTTTATTTTCTCTAAAAATTAATAAACCAATCCGTTAAATCTGTTTAAAGTACTTCAATATTTTTAATGCAATCTTCGAGAGGGAAAATGTTTATAACTTTATAGGGGTAAAGTTTTAGATGAATACAACTGGTTATATAAAGAGTAGCAAAGAAAGTTATATTTTATGAAGTTATGAAGAATTACCGTTGTCCTTTTTAGAATTTTAATAAACATAAATTTCTAAGAATTTACGAGTAAATAAACATTTGATTGACTCAAACAATATCATTGAAATAAATCTCTTCATTGCGTACGAGGTCTTAAAACCAAACAAATTGGAACAATAGATAAATTGTAGTTATAAATTCGCAAGTAAATAAACGTTGTTGAAATTAATATTTCTGAAATAAATTGATATGACCGAGAGCATCATATTGTTTTTGGTATAATGGCACTAGACTACTTCTTTCAACAGAAATAACAATCAAATCCAGGCCCAGCTTGAGGTATACTCTGAGCTTACAATAATACTCTGTAAAAAAACCTTGTCAAGAACCATATAGTCAACGAATAAGTCGTAAAACAGCGGTTTCAAATCTACGTCCCACGTGCCGGATCTAAACTTCCAAAGATTTTTATACGGGCAATGTTTATACAGCAACATATATATCCAAATCCTTTCCTTTCCATCTCTATCTGTGACTGTAGGTACCAGAAGGGGAAGAATATGTCTTTTAATTGATTGTTGAGAGCTTTAGTTTGTGGAATTCCATATTAATTTTGTAAAATAATTAGAAAAACTAATTTTTATTTTTATTTTGCAACCTTTATTTATGCATATTGTGACAATTGTTTCGATTTCTTAAATCATAGTCATACAAATGTCATACAAATGTATGACTATGGTTTAAGAAATCGAAACAATTGCCACAATATGCATTAATAAAGGTGGACATTGCAAAATAAAAATAAAAATTAGTTTTTCTAATTATTTTACAAAAAAAATATGTCTTTTAGGTTAATACTATATAAAATCTTCCTAACAAACACTACTCTATCGAATTATCTTCCGGTACTAGAATTAATAATGGATTAGATAAGCTTACAATGAAACTTTAATACAATGGCATAAATTTACAAACAATTCTCATTATTCCTTTATTTAAGACAAGAAAATTAAAATATTTATATACAAAAATTTATGCATGGAAAATAACTTGAAAAAGATCATAATATATAGACTAATGATTAATGATAATATATTTTCTATACCATAAATTGTCGTATTAGTTTTTTATTTTTGAATTTTAATTTCACGTAGGCGTTCTATTTGCAACCATTTTAATGTTCCATACATATTGAATAAGCTGCTAGAGTTGACATTGTGGATACAAAAAATTGACTATGCTATTTAAAATGCTGCCCCACAATTATTATACAAGCAAATTTTATGTTTGGGTATGATTTTTACCAAGATTCAATTCATATTCGGTGGTGTTTCCTGTATACTAACGGACTGTATCGTGAAGCGTACACGTAGCCATAATATTTGATGTCATTTTTTTAAATATTATAGTTGACCAGCGACCCACCCCGGCTTCACACGGGTAGCCCTAATTATCTATAGCCAGATGACACAAAATTGAAAATATGACACAAAATTGCCAAAAAACCAAATTTTTTTCCGATCGCTACCAAACTTCACAGGATCACCCGCTGTACTCTTCTAAAGATTCCCTGGAAATTTCATCAAAATCGGCCCAACCTTTTTTTTAGTCTATAGGGAACATACATACACACTTATATATATGATTTGTGCCTTATTCATTCGTATTTGTTTGTTTGCTAACCCGGTTTTCGAATAAAAATTGTTATTATAGTTATAATGAACAAGTTTTATCCGAAGCATTTTTTCAAAAACCGAATCAATGAGGCACAAATCAGTTATGAAATTTTTAAAAATCGTCAATTTTTGTAGTCCATAATACGTATATACGAGGATGTATCGTGAAGTACACGTATGTACTGAAGTATACTAAATCAGTTGGTTACAAAATGTATCATATCGACACACGGCCAATATGCATTTGTAATTTTGCATCCCTTGAGCATTCGTTAACTTTTGTGTATATTGGGACAGTTTTGGTATAGCCACAATTCATCGTCCCCAAGAAAAGTTTCTTTCGATTTAGTTTCGAGAATTGTAATATGCGATTTTTTATTTGAATTTTCGATTTTGTCAGCTTTAAGGATTGTGAATGTTTTGTATATACTATATACTGGCGGTTCGATTGAAACTAATGAGTCAAAGCAGCAATTTTTATTTACTTAATTATTGAGATTTGAAAATTCATGTTTTTTTTAATTTTTTTAAATAAGAATATAACAAGTTTATACATAGATAAATTGTTACTTATTTAATAAAACAAAGTATTGAAATGACTTCGTATTTTTGACCCATACGAATCGATAAAAAGATGTGGATACAGCGCGTTGTCATTATTTATGAAGGTGTGTGTGTGTATATATGTGACATTTGAAAGTAACATTAGTTTTATTAATTGGACAATTTTAGATATTTTTATTATTTTTTTATTCAGTACTGAAATCTGTCTAACATAAAAAATCAATTTCCAAAATACAGCAAGAACAATTATTTTCTAGTTTAAAATTCAAATATTTGTAAGCTTTTACGAACTGCTTAATAGAAAGATACTCTATCGATAACTATCATGTCTTATATTTTTATCTTTGTTGTTTTCTCTCAGCTGTTTGAGAGACGTTGCCAAACATTCGGTCGTAAGTTTGACTGTTATTAATTGAGACTAAATAATAAAGTTTAACTTCAACTATCTAAATATAATAGCAGCGGTAACGATATATTTTTATAAGTGTTATATTATAAGTGTTATATGCTACGTGTTTAGCTATTTTAGATTCAAGTTTTTATGCAAGGTGATTTGGTGAATAAGCATAGAAAAAAGCACGATGAAAGCTTGTTCTGTATACATGAATTTTCAAATCTCATTTAATAACAATTATAATTATACCCGGTATATAAAAGATACCAGAGTATATAAAGTTTAGTTCCATTTTTGTAACGGTAGAAAATAATAATCGCAGAAGAAAAATGTTGGTATAGGTGATCATAAACTGGCCTTATTAGTCCATTTCCGCAAATGCACCCGCTCGTCGACACGATAACTCAAAAACGAACAGAGATAGCGAGCTAAACGTCTGTATGTGTGTTCTAGAGCTAAAAAGCAAGGTTCATGAATGGGCGAAATTGAACCATGTTCGGGCAAAATGTGTAAAACTGCCTATCTTTGAAACCGTAAGAGATAGAACAAAAGTTTAAAAGAACAAATATGCTCCTTTTTTAAAAATAAACAACTTTTGCTTTAAACTTTTTTTACAAATTCAGTATATACCGGGTATTTAAGCAATTAACTTAGTTAGTTTTGATGAACTTTTGATAATCATCGGGTTGTGGTAGGTACGGTTACCCTACAATTGTCTCGATTCACCAACGTCTACATAAAACATTGACGTAGTTCGTCACGTGCTACGAGTGCCGGTCAATAAGCGAATCAATATTACACATATCTTACGGCACACATAGTATCAATGACTACTGTTTTTATTACAAAGTCAAATTCAAATATTATCTCAAAGTATTGAATATTAACAACTCTTGACTAGATATATTATTGCATGATGATGGTGGTGTGGCATGAAGGTTGACAACTAGGTCATTTTATTTCTTGTATACAAAAATATATAAATTTTTATAAACAACCATATTTAGTTTATTGAAGGCTATGATGATTTTACATAAAATTTTTAAATAAATCTATTTCCGCGTGTAGATTCTGAGTTAATAGTATTTATATAATCGGTAAGAATTGTTTTTGTTATCATTAGTATGAAATCTTTTTTTTGTTCTTTTTTTAATCAATTTTAATAATTTTTTTATACTCCGATAATTATCATTTAAATTATATGTGTGTATGTCCTGAAATGTCCTTGTCTTCTACTTATACCAAAATAAAATCATTTCCAATGAATCTACTTATTTGAAAATGTAGTGGAAATGTTTGAAGCACATTAAAAATTAATTATTACAAATTCTCGAAAACAAATCCGATTACAATACTATACAAAAAAAATTTGTTTTTTCAAGAATTTATTATTTAATTTTTATTGATATTTTATTGAATTAAACGACAACTAGTCCGAGTGGTCGAGCTGTTAAAGACGCTCAATGATATTAATCCCTTGTGGTTTTAATTATTTAAATCTAGAGCACGGTAGTGCGACATGTTTCGCACTTACAGTACTATTACTACACGTTAAATCAGAGCAGATTTGACCCCGAAATATCTTCTAAACGTAACCAGCAATAGTGCTGAATTTTCGAATATAAGCTATTTAGGGAATTAAAAGAGACTGTTTTTTCAATCACCGTTAAGAAATAAACGGTTAAAAAGTTATTCGCATTCAAAAGTCGTTAAAAAGCGGGAATGCCCACAAATCTTGGCCATACATAATCATAATTCCAGGGCCTAGACCATAAGTCCTTAAAAGTTGATATTTGCCATACAGTTAGATATAGTGACCAAACCGAAAGGAAAATTATCAAACCACGAAATTTATATCGGGAAATGGGAAAACTTTCGCATTTTTGTTTTGATAAAATTAACATAGGAAATATTGCTGCTCTATGATTGGTCCATATTTCTATATTTATAGTAAAATGTTAGTACATACCACTTGTGAGAGGCGTGCGCGATTTTTTTAAACTTTGTTGCTCTACTTCCAGGAATGCTAGAGGGATGCGGTTTTTTACATTCGACGTGGAATTTTTGATACTTTAGAATGTTTGGGAAAATTTAATTTTTCCAACGGAACATATGGAAAATCAAAAATTAAATTTATATGTTTAAGATTGAAAATTAAATTCCTTAATATCTCTGTACACATTACAGCTTGAGAAAAAATGATAAGGTGATGAATTGTAGCAAACTTGATTTTCTACAATTGTATTCCTTACGTATTTTTCGATTGTCCTAATATCAAGAGAGATATTTTATATTTTGTGTTTGTATATTTGTTATATAAAACCGATCTTATGTGCAATACAATTGCTGTACGTTGATTGGTTCAGATAAAACTAATTGGGTATATATATATGAAAACCGATCTTACATGAAATACGTCAGTCCTACGGGCACGGATCACGGTTCTGTCGTGGGGTTCAACGCTGCGTGAAGTGTGGCGAAAACCATGCTTCACAGGCTTGTGGGCTCCAGAGGTCGGAGCCGGCGAAGTGTTGTAATTGCAGCGCTTCCCATCCAGCCAGTGCCATGAACTGTCCCGAAAGGCTGGCATATGTGACAAAAATGGCTCCGAGAAGACCCAGCGGCAGCAGAGGAGCGAAGCGCAATGCTGCTCCGGGCGAGCCCCTTCGGCGCCCACCCCCCACGTCTTCGGCTAGGGAATACCCAGCCCTCCCTCGTAGAAAAGAGGTCAACGAGCCAAGCAGAGGTCCAGCAGCGGGGAGCAGTACATCATCGGCAGCAGCAACATCATCGAAGAAGTTTGTCCCGGCCCCAACTCCAACCGCAAATCCGTGGACAATGAAGAGAGCATCGGAAAAGGAGGTAATAGATATTCTGAGTACCACCCCCATTTCACCCCATAACCCCTTCTTAATTGAAGCCCTCGAAAGACCTCCATCGTCTCCAACTCCATTGGAGTCTGATGCAGGAACTAAATCGACTTTCGACTTCATGACCCTCCTGAAACTCAGGATCGAAGTGGATAATGCATGGAAATCGTGCAAATCAGATTCAGAAAAACTTCTTGTGTTTTTCAGTCCCATCCCTTTTCTAGATCCAACATCCGATTTCTACAATGGAACTCTCAAAGTATCCATCGCAAACTTCCCGAGCTTCACTCATTCCTTCAACAGCATCAGATCCAAGTGGCTGCCATCAGCGAAACTTGGTTATAGCCGGACAAGAGAGCCCAAATTCCTGGGTACTACACCTATCGCCGTGACCGTGCCACCAGAAATGGGGGCGGGGTTGCCCTATACGTTCGACACGATGTCCAACACTCTCTCTTGCCTCCCGAAGACGGTGATATCGAAGCCGTCTCCATTCTAATTTCGGCAAATTGTGGTAATTATAAAGTCACATCTCTATATAATCCCCCCGATAGACTTTTACAGGGAAAAGATATTGACCGCATTTTAAGGACACATGATCGCGCTGTGATCATGGATGATTTTAATGCTCGCCATATGTCTTGGAACTGTATGTCTAACAATGCTAGCGGGCACGCACTCTATGCGCATTCCCTCAAACGAAACTTCATTGTTGCGTACCCAGAGGACCCCACTTACTATCCTGATGCTGCCCACCGCCCTCCTCAGACCATCGACTTAACGATACTCAAGAATTGTAACCTCCTGTCGGACCAAGAAGTTCACTTGGATTTGCAAAGCGATCATCGCCCAATCACCTTCACCCTAGGTGAAATGAGGGGCGCTGCTACCTTGCGGACCCAGTTGAGCTTTGAGAAAGCGGATTGGAAACTTTTCAAACAGTATCTTAACGCCGAAACTTTGATCACTCCGCAGATCAAAACAACCGATCAAATAGATTTGGAGGTTAGTAAACTGACGAGGAATCTCGTAGCTGCTACCGAAAAATCTATACCTAGGAAAACTCGATCCATCGGCTTTCAACTTAAATTAGATGATGACACACTACGACTCATACGGACTCGGAACAAATTGCGTAAATACTGGCAAAGAGTTAGGCTGCCTGAGCTTCATGACGCCATGAAGCGAATGTCAGCTGATATTCGAGAAAAAGTCACGCGCACCAGAGATGAAATGTGGGATGAGAGGATTTCGGCTCTGACCACTCGTGACAATAGTGTTTGGACAATTGCTAGAAGTTTGCGTAAACGTTCCAATAGACTGCCCCCTTTACTGTCGGAAAATTGGTATCTCTACCCAGATTCAGACAAAGCTCAACTTCTCGCTGATACCTTCTCTAAGGCGCACAGCTTAACCGATGGCGACGAATATCACGACGAAGAAACGGCCCGTATGGTATCCGAATCTTTGGAAAATATTCGCTCTTCCGTCATTAACCCAATCGATGTCGAATGCGTGTCACCTCAGGAGGTTTCAAACATTTTAAGGAAACTTAAGTGTAGGAAGGCTCCCGGTGATGATGGAATAACTAATGTTGTTCTCCGTTATCTTCCTCGGAAGACGGTTGTTCAGCTCTGTTATATCTATACTGCGTGCTTGAGACTTGGTTATTTTCCTGACATTTGGAAGGCTGCCAAAGTGCTAGCCCTTCCGAAACCGGGAAAACAACTCAAGTTGCCTTCAAGTTACCGACCCATCAGCTTGCTGCCATCTCTCAGCAAGGTCATGGAGAAAGTAGTTTTGAACCGGCTGCAGTCGCATGAAAATATCCACGGACAACTAATTCCCCAACAGTTTGGTTTCAGATCGAACCACTCAACAGTGAGTCAGCTTAACCGGCTCACTGACCATATTTCTACTGGATTTAACTGGAATAAATCCACAGGCATGGTCCTTTTGGACATCGAAAAGGCTTTCGATACGGTTTGGCACGATGGACTCATCCACAAACTTTCCAAATTCAACATACCTACCTACATCCTGAAATTCCTGATTTCCTACTTATCGAACCGAAAATCCCGAATTCATCTCCAACAAAGCACATCGAACCAATATTGTGTCAAGGCTGGTGTACCTCAAGGCTCCGTGCTTGGACCCCGCCTCTTCTTATATTTTATAAACGACATCCCGAAGGATCGAGCAACCGAAACGGCCCTCTTCGCTGACGACACAGCACTCTACTGTACTTCCTGGCAGCCGAAACTTATCTCGAGCTGCCTCCAATCCCGCCTATCCACGCTTGAAAGCTATTTCAAGAAGTGGAAAATCAAAATTAATCCTACGAAGACTCAGTCCGTTTTGTTCACAAAGAAGAATAAATTTTCTTCTTACCCACTTGAATTGAAGATGTTTAACACTGAAATCCAACAGACTCAAAGTGTTGAATACCTGGGAGTAACCCTTCAAAGGCAGTTGAATTGGACGCAGAACGTTAAAAAACGTCTTGCTCTTGGAAACGCATCCTTTGCTGGGTTGTACCCACTACTCAACGCTAGGAGTAGGCTGGACGAACGTCTGAAACATCGACTTTTCAAGTCATGTATCCGGCCCGTACTCACGTACGCTGCACCAATCTGGTCGAACGCTGCACCTTCGCAGCTTGCGAAAATGCAAAAATTTCAAAATCGTTGTCTTCGGACGATTTTGAAAGTCCCTCTTCGATACCCGACTGAAGCACTCCACAGAGAAACTGGGCACCCCACAATCCAAACCTTCATCCAAACCATTTCGAAATCCTATTTCCAATCATCCCGCAAAAATCCTTTCCCGGAAATCAATGAACTGGGCCAATTTGACCCGCGTACGTTGCTTTTCAGGAAACGATACCGCATGCCACATGATGTCGATTACAACTGATTCGGTGTAATCTAAATTGTACATACTTATTTATTAACTTATTTATTTATTTATTTAAGGTTTAGTTCTTAGGGGTGGCTTATCCACCCAAATTAGGTTAAGTTATGATTTCAATGGTTTTTATGTAAGTTTTTTCCATTAAATTTAAACGATGTATATTAAATTCTACAATAACTCGATGTATTTTATTCATAAGATGATTGTATAGGTGAAGTCTAGGCTAGGTACTATAACTTTAAGATGTTTTGTAATAATTAACGGAAAACGGAAGATTTAATAAATTCATTTTGAACTTGAACATGAAATACAAATGCCGTACGTTGATTGGTACAGATAACACTAATTGTTAAAATTTTTCAACAAAGAAATTTTTTAAAATTTCTCAAAAAAAAAAAGATTTGGATCGGTTTTTTTTTTGCATTCAACCTGTTTTAACTTGAAATTTATAGGAAAAATTGGAAAACTTAAATTTCAGAAAATGGGGAAGAATACAAAAAATTACCTTTTTATTCCCAGTATAATATGAAAATATACATGGTATATTAAGTTTAGTCCCGACTTTGTAACGTTTGAAAATATTAATCCTTGATATAAATGCCTGTTTCTAAAATGGCCCATTTCGGCTATTTCCGCATGTCCGTCCGTCTGTATTTGGAGGCAATAACCCAAGAACGAAAACAAATAAACAGCTTATTTGTGTTTGTGTTCTAGAACAAAAAAGTTAATGGGCAATTCTTACTTTTAACCAAAAATCAGATCCACTCTTCTTCCATTTCGATGGTGATTTTTTGGCGCCGACTCAAAATTATTTAGATATCTACATTAGTGTAGGATGTCATCTTAAATCGAATATGGCGGCCGCCGCAAATGGCGATTTAAAATTTCCAAATTCACCCCTATGATATGGGTATCAAATAAAAGAGCTTGATGTATTACTTTGTTTAAAGACAAAGTAAAGTTTGGCTTTAAATTAAGTAAAGTTTGTTTCACAAAGTCAATTTAGGTTTACACGAGTCAGACTCGAGATTGTTTCATAAAGTAAAGATAAGTTTACACGAATCTGACTCAAAGTAAAAATTAGTTTACATGAGTCAGGCTCGTGATTGTTTCACAAAGTGAAACTAAATTTACACGAGTCAGACTCATGATGTATAAGAAGCTAATTTCAAAAAAAATTATTGGTACGGTTAGTTAATTGACGAAACTGTCGGCATATGGACAAGAACATAAGTATACTGGCTAGACCAGTCCAAGTAGCCGAGCGGTCTAAGGCGTTATGCCTGTGCAGTATGCAGTACTTGGAAACTGCGAGGTTATGGGTTCGAATCCCAACATCGGCAGTTTGTCAATTATAAAAATTAAAAAAAAGGCGGTTAATTGACTAAACTGTCGGCGTATGGACAAGAACGAAGTAACCGGCTATGCTTGAGAAGGTTTTCTGCAGTTTCCTTCACCAACTCCAGATGAATATCGGCATAGTTCCTATCATAGTCGGATGCAGCCGCATATCCTACCAATTCCCAGTCTGCTCACAAATTATTTTCACTCCACTCACATTCTCACATCCTAAGGCATCACAATGGACCTTATGGTCGAAGTGTAGCCCGTCCAGGGCAGCCTTAACAATCTACCTCTATCTACCTCATACTGGCTATGCTTGTCAAGTTTTCTTTTGCAAACTCCATATGAATATCCGCATAGTTCCTATCAAAGTCGGCTGCAGTCGCACAGCCTACCAATTTCTAGTCAACATACAAATTCCTTGTCGTTTATGTGTCGGTAAAAAGCCCTGGAAAGGTCTACTTGCCAGGCTTCAACTCCCCACCGCTACTACTACTTTAAACGGCGACGATTTTTTGGTTCTTCCAGATTTTGTGGAACAACAGCATTTTTTGAAATTGAATATTTGTATAGTATGTATATCAATATTGTGTATCTGTAAGAAGGATATCTGTGAGACATTAGCAATATTTACAACTGGGGTTCAGACTTCGTTAGAAACTATAAAATTATATTTCATAATTACGAGCCTACTTTCTAGCTCTAGTACACGCACACACACAATTTCAGCTCGATATATTTTTTAGTTTCGAGTTGTAGTGTTTACTGGCAGACGGAGAGATAAACAGACGGACGGTATGTAGAAATGAACGAATTAGGTATTTTATGAACACCTATATGAAAAAATTTTTGTTTGCGTTCAATATTTCCAACCGTTACAAAGTTGAGACTAAACTTGATATACCCTTGTATATATTGGGTGTGTTTGGGCGAACAAATATCTTAGTATCGTAAGTTAGATACTCAGCATAAGAATAAATTAAGGTCCTAGCGACGGAGTACAGCGCTTTTCAAACCTGGACAGACTTGCTGACATTGAAGTAGCCATTTTGTTTATGTTTACGTACAGTATATAACTAAACACATATATAAGTACCTAAATATATAAATTTATTTATATACTAATACGGATGATACTAAGCAAAATGGCGTCGTAGTCTGAGTTGCTAAGTATCTGCAAAGTGTCCCAGATAAAAACTAAGTTAGTAGTCTGAGTATCTAACTTAGGATACTAAGATATTTGTTTGCCCAAACACACCCATTATATATATAAACCAGCTATAATAAGTTTAATGAATCGAATTAATGATGTTATGCGATTTTGGATCGTTTTCAAGTATAACATCGTAATATTTCGACTCTAGATGTTTTAGCTGCCATTTTAATACATCGACCTCTTCCTTGGTTTTAATTTGTGTTGTAGATACTTCGCTAATACGCGAAGAAATGGGTGCATTTTTCATGAACCATAATATGAGTTGAAATCATAATATGAAAACTATCTGATTTCCAAAAATTGGAGCAACATTTGAACTTTAATTGCTTCGTTAGTATTTTTGTGTAAAAATACATACCCGTAATATGTCGAATTGAATTCTTTACGTTGCAACATTTCAACACTACAATTAACAAAAATTTGCATAACAATATATGGGTCTTTTTACGCACAGAATCATAAATTAATGAGTAGAATACGTTGAAATAGTGCAGATCAAGAAATATAATACAATTTTTGCTTTTGTCACGTGTTTTAAAGGAACCTGGAAAAAGTTTAGGATATCTATAGATACGTTTTTTTGAAATCAGCGAGGTGGTGGAGAGATAAAATCTTTCTACAAATGTTTTCCAAATCTATGATATTTATGGCAAGCGTTGTTATTAATAACCAAACTAAAGAATAATAAAATTTGAATTAATATGGACTCTTAAGCGATCTACTAACGATATATCTACAGAAAACCTACACACACTGAACGATACATCACAGCCGATTCGAACAGCCCACCTCAACACAAAATGGCTATTTTCAATTTTTGGGTAAACAGGCTACTGAAAGTCCCATTGTCCAAGAAAAATTACGTTAGAGAAATAAACCACATTAAACAAGTTGCAATCTTTAATGGCTTCGACTCTAACATAATAAATAATTTGGTCCGCAGAACTAAATTTAAAATTGCACGAAACAATTCCACCGCACTAACACCAGAAATTGGCAACGGTGAACAAACTAAATGGTGCAAACTAACATACTTCCGTCCATGCACAAATAAAATCACACGAGAATTAAGGGACCACAACTTAAAAACAGCGCTTGTTAGTAAAAATAAAATCAAACAGTTACTGGGCAACCCTAAGGATAAAATTAGTAATGAAAAACAATCGGGCATATATGGTGTCAATTGTCAAAACTGTTAGAAAATTTAAGGAACCTGTTGAACCCGTTGGTCAAAGTCTTCGCCAAATCGGTATTCGAATCAAAGAACATCTGGCTCATGTGAAATTTGGGAGAACCGAAAAATCTTGTATAGCGGCGCACGTTATTGAGAACAACCATAAAATTGATAAATCGAATCTAAAACTACTTAAATCGGTACAAAACCCCACAGAATTAGATGCATACGAAAGCATCTACATATACAAATTGAGAAAACAGATAATGAATTTAGACAATGGCCCAATTCCAAATTCTGATTTAATAAAATTAAACCATTTTCAAAAATAAAAATCCAATACCTGAATGTCAAAGTTAACGTAGGTACACTCACTTTAGTGACAAAGCAAACGCCGCATAGTCACCAAAGAATACCGCTAATAAATATGTGGGGCTTTCCACACACCTAATCCAGTAGTCAGGTTAACTTAAATAATCCTCAAGTCAGATTATACCCTCAGCCAAATCGTATAAAAGGACAGAATTTTTTATTCTCATTGTGACACAGGCACCAAATTAGCAACAAGCAACATATCTCTGAATCCATATCCCAGAGGTAGTTACGATTAGCTAATTCATACTGATGATGACTACATTGTAGTCGAAATACGTATTTATAAAATACAAACAAATGTTCTAGGAATAGGGGCAAAATTTGAAATATAATTTCAAAAAAACCTAGAGTTCTCTTTGATTATTTTAATAATCTTTATTGTAAACATTTGTTTAAAATTGTACTTCTGAGTGAATACAACCATAATTAAAATTACTTAAAAAATTTTTAAATAAAATTTTTTATGTATCGTATCGAGTCTCAACTTGTAGAAAATCATTGTTAAGGATTTAGAAATAAAATTTATTTTTTTAATATTCTTTTTTGCGGTTTCTCAAACCGATTCTAAGTTTGAGAATGCATGAATAACGCAAAACCTGCCATTTTTTTTAAATTTAAAATTAAAAAATACAACAGTAGACAAACGCAAAAAATAATATAAAAAAAAGAAATTTTATTTCTAAATCCTTAAAATTTTTTTGCCAAGAGTTTTAAGTGCTGCAAGAACTTACCAGAACTGTGGAAGGTTAAGTCAAAAATGTTTAAAAATAGAAAGAAAATTGTTTTGGCAAAACTATTAGAAATATTCACAGGAATTGACAAAAATGCGAATATAGACAGCCTGAAGAAAAGTATCTATTTCTCTCTTTTTATTTTATGTGTGGGCTGGGCTCTACTTCGTGGGCTCCACAAATTCATGAACAATAAGAAATAACAATTCTTCACTCATTTAAAAATTAAAAAATTAAAATACATTATAAAAAAACGAATGAATGTCACATAACAAACATGATAAACCTGTAGAGATGTGTCGGACGGGAAGATAACCAGGAAACTTGGCAAAAGTTATTAATGTTGTCAACTCTATTGGTACGTCTGTGGTAAATAGACTCAAGTTGGTTAACAACATGGTTGACGACAACCAAGTTGATCACCTGTAGGACGGTTTACATTTTCTTGTTGATATCTTATATTGTTTTAATGACCGCGGAGATATTGTGAGGTTGAAATTGAATCTTTTTCCCAAAAGAAATACACATCGCCAGGTTAGAGTATAAACCTAGCAAATACGTTTTTTTTGTACAACAACATATAATGGAATTCAAAGGTTTGCACTCTAAGGCGACAATATTGTAAAAAAATATTTTAAAATGCCATTAAAATCAGTTCTGTTTTTCAGATGTATGAAGTAAAATCAAAATGTTTATTGAATCGATTATAGTTTCAAATTCAAAGTGGAAATATAAATATAGTAAAATGAACCATATTTTCATTATCTTACTACACAAAAAATAAGGATCTTGCAAGTCTTTTAAATGATCAGGGTAGTAAAAATTTGAATGAATCGAATGAAAAATGTATAATATTAAAATAGCTCGGTTGCCAAACTGTATATTTTGTGGTAACCCAAAATTATTGTATTAAGTTTTTTTTTTCTGAATAAGTAGAAGGACATACTGAGCTGCATGAAAATGGATGATAACATTCTCTCACCTTTGGGCAACTCGATATATATTCATACGGTGGCTATAAATTACTTTCATTTGAAAATGGATATTAAAAATGGGGGAATAAAATAGTTTTTTTCGAGTGGGAATTGAATTTCAGTGGATGCAGTGAACCCCTTTCAACAGCGGGTGCTCAACGAATAAAGACTATTATAACTATAAAGACTATTATATACACAATACGGTGATTTATTGAACTGGAGACGAAAGTACAAGATGATCATGACTTAACCATACAGTATCATACAAGTTGTGTTTCTACCTACACATCTAAAGCACAAATGAAAAGAGCAATACTGTGGACTGGATCAGGTGATTCAGAAGCAAGTTCCTCTCATCCCAAAAAACAACTCAGGTCAAAAACAACGTTTGAATTCCAGAAACACTGCGTTTTCTACATCCTGACAGATGGAGAGCAGCATATCAGTTTTGCCAGTTGGAAACTAAAAAGAAATTAATGAAAGACTCCTGGGCTCTTGGCATTGGACTCTTGGGCTTCAGAAGTTCGACTTAGGTTATCTGGGGTGGGTAGTGACTTACACGCTGCCGACGATTGTATCATGAGATAAAAAGATTTACCAGACTAAAAAGGTTGATTCGAATTATGATATATTATACTATTCCGAAAAAATTAAGGTTTTTTTAATCTAAATCAGAAAAATAAACAGAATATTTTGCTCAAGTTTTCTTTCGATAGTTCATAAAACTGAATTTGCTATTATTACTTTCAAATTTTAGTAACTTTACAAAAATTAAATTACCCGCTAGTTTAAAATCAATTAATTAAATCATAAATTGTAATTATATTTTTATACAATAAAACAATTATTTTAATTTAGAGGTAATTCATTTCACTTTCAAACAATTTATTGCTTCTGTGTGTGTATTGCGCTAGCTTAAATTTTTTTTTATAGTGATGTTAAAGATTCAGTTTCATAAATCTTAAAATAATTCTTGTCCTTAACAAATTAATACCTTAAGCGATGGTTTTTAATATAAAAAAACCGCTGTTTGCAAGGATTTCAATGGAGTAATTATGGAGAGCAGAACAAGAGAAAATTCAAAGTTTCGAAAAATAGTCCTTTGCTTGTGATTCATTCTTCATAAAGAAGATGCATTTCAGCACTGAAAGGTTTTATCTATTTGTTCTAATTTGTAGAAACAATGACAGAAACTTCGATTAATACTAGATAGGTTGCCTGTTTTAGATTTTATTTGATCATGTATCACAAGATGGTAATCATCATCTGAAAAATCGTTGGAGTGGGTATTTTAGTTTATGCTTGTCTTTTTTAAATTCTTGTTGACAAAGTTGCACACACGGGTGATCATTTCAAAATTATGTTTAATTACTAATTGAACATACGTTTTCGAAACCATTCTCGCTTCATTCTAATTTTATTACAAGGGCTCTTAAACCATATATATATATATATATATATATATATATATATATATATATACATATATATATATATATATATATATATATATATATATATTTATATATATGTATATATATACATATATATATATATATATATATATATACATATATATATATATATATATATATATATATATTTATATATATGTATATATATATACATATATATATATGTATATATATATATATATATATATATATATACATAAACGTTTTTTATGTTTTCGTTATATAAGTCCAGTTCAATGTTGCTGATGGCACTTCAATGTTGAAATTCCATTAGAAGATTTTGAGCTTCGCACTCGTCTCAAAGACGGTGGAGAAATTTATAACACGCTTATCAATTTTTATGAACTTTTGAAATTTCAGTTAGCTCCTCATTAGTGATGCCGCGATATATGAGAAAAACGATACGAGGTGAGAATAAGTCAGTGAGAGACGAGATGAAAATTAGAATCCATATTTTCGATAAATATTCGAGAGACAGATAGTTTTCTCTTTCAATTTCTACTGATATTTATCTGTAAAAATTTACGAAGCACAAAATAGTAAATTGTTTTGGGTGGAAATGATTAAATTTTTTCTATAGCCTTTTCTAACACGTTTACAAGTCAATACAATACAATATATATGCTACTCTCGGCTTGTATCGTCTCGTGGTATCACTACTCCTCATATATATTTATTGAATTCAAAACAAAATGTTTTGATAAAATTACGGTAAGACTGATTTATTTTAAACAGTAAACAGTTTCATTAAAAAAGACTTTGTATACAGGTTTGTTTTTTCTGAAATGGATACAACATAATATCGGAAGAAATAAACGTCCTATCAAAAAAATATAAAAATATATAAGTCCAATATTTTCTAAATTAATGAAAACCTGTATGCGGTTTTTCATTCCTGGAACTCAAATCTATTTCTCGAATTGAAGTTTCAATCGTATGTTCACTTACATTTTTGGCTTAACTCACACGGAACCCTTAATGCACAGATTTTATTCATGCTTGTACTTTATTTTAGTAATGTTTAAATGATTACTTCTGAAACAAATAAAAAATTTCCCTTTTCTATATTTTTTCGTATATTTCTTGCGAGTTTATTATGTTTCTAATGGGTGTGTATACTTTTGATTTGTTTAAAGGTTATTGACACTTTGCGTTTTTTTGTTAGTAGCGACATCAAAATTTATAATTGCAATTATGTTTCGGTAATTTAAAGTTAATTTGGTTTATAATATAAATATTTAAAAAAATATTATATTTGATTTCATGTATAGCAATTGTTTTCAAGCTCCATTTTGCAAATGAGATTTTTGCATATGGAATTTTTACTATTGATTTATAATTAGGATTCGGCTTTTTAAAATACATAATATAAAATATATTACACTCTAGTACAGAAAAGTCTATAAGGTAAATTGCCCAAATATCGCCGCCCTAATCAAAATTCGTGATTTTGAAAATTATATTGAAGAGAAAAATCTATGAGTGACACCATTGAAACCATAACTGCTAAAATTTTTAACTAAGCAAATTGTATTGCTATTACGTCTGAGTAAACAAATCCAACAAAAATTCAGATGTTTGAATCCATAAAAATCCATAAATTTACAATCGGTAATTATATAAGGTCAAGGACATTGGTTTAACAAAAGGGTAGATACATTTCACAACAAAATTTAGTTTAATTAAAATAATTAGAGAGATACTTCAGTATTTGAGCAGATACACTATCAATGCACAACGATTTCTTAGAGTCCTATACACTCTACAAAAGTCAGGGGGGGTGCTTGCCAGACTGTATTCGACAGCTAGGCTTGTCTGTTTTGATTGAGCATGTAATGTATGTATATATACATTTTGTCTGTATACTGTATACTGCCCACTTTTGTCTGTATACTGCCCACATCTGGTCGAACGTTGCACCTTCGCAGCTTCCGAAAATACAAAAATTTCAAAATCGTTGTCTTCGGACGATTTTGAAAGTCCCCCTACGATATCCGGCTGAAGCACTCCACAGAGAAACTGGGCACCCCACAATCAGAACCTTCATCCAAACCATTTCGAAATCCTATTTCAAATCATCCCGTAAAACTCCTTTCTCGGAAATCAATGAACTGGGCCAATTTGACCCGCGTACGTTGCTTTTCAGGAAACAATATCGCATGCCACATGATGTCGATTACAACTGATTTGGTGTAATCTAAATTGTAAATACTTTCCTTTAAGGTCTAGTTTTAGGGACGGCTTATCCGTCCAACTTAGGTTAATTTAAATATCAATGGTTTTTTATATAAGATTTTTCCATTTAAGAAACGATGTAACATGTTTATAGATTTCGATGTATTTATTTAATAAGATGATGTATTATAGGTAAAGCTTCCGCTAGGTACTATAGATTCTAAGACGTATTGTATTGTAACTTAGTAAACTGACGATATCAATAAATAATTCTCAATTCAATTCTGTATGATACTACACATTTATTACTGAATGTCTCCCAAACACTGTGATTTAGAGCAGGATGGAAACTGTGGTATCGATCTACATTAGTCGAGTATTACATCAGCGTTTCGTTACATGCTTAAAATACACTCTGATCAAAGTCTCATAACGTGCCAAAAGAAGTATAACTTCAATTATAACACTCATTTTGAGGTCTTTTAAAGAGAGTAAAGCTATAAAGACGATGACAACCACTATGTGATTTTGACCATGTAGCACAGATAGTATGGAAAGTTTAAATACGAAAATATTACTCCAATATACAGGAAGAAAACTTAGAAATGCCAAACATTCCTTAGCTTTTACGTTTTTTAAATACTGTGATATAACATAAAGCTCTCTATCATATTTCCATCCCTGTCAATGCTCATCTGGAATGAACTCAATGGTTTCATGAGCAAATTTTGAGCACTGTCTACGTCAACACCGTGGGGTGCGAATTTGGGAAACTTATAAATGCCAAAAATCTCGTAGCTTTTACATTATTTACATACTGCGATATAACATAAAGCTTTCTATCATGTTTCTATCACTGTCATCGCTCATTTGGAATGAGCAAGTTTTGAGCACTATCAACGTCAACACCGTGGGGTGCAAATTTGGGAGACGGGATGAATTTTGAACACTTTACCTTACTTTGAACAGCGAAATATACAATAATTTATTATGGTACAAAGAAACCAACAAATTGAAAATCGTGAACAAAAACATAACAACAAAATCTGATTCAATTTTAATAATTAATTAATTTAACCTATAGATAAGTAGTACTTACATAGGTACCTATATATTTATTATACAGATCTGGTGTCAACATAACCTCTATATACAGCTGTAAACAAATGCTAAGCGGTTTTCTTTAAAAAAAGTGTGTATGTACCTATCTACGCACGTAAGAAGTTATAATTTTTTTAAATCATTTATTAAAATAATATTAGATAAGGTCAGCATAATATTAAGACACAAAAGATTAATAAAATGATATAGTAGTGAAAAACTACAATAGAAAAATTATATATTGTATATTGATTCTACATTTTATCATGGTAGAAGAGAACCAGCGTCACTTCTTCCGTTAAAATTATAGTTTGAAAGACTGGTATTAAATCCATTATTGCAATAATTGATTTAAAAAGTATACGATCCCATAAAAATGGTATAATTAATAATGTGGTTCGTAATTCTAATATAATTCTTTATCAAAAACATGGAGTAATAGTCAAATTGAAATTATCTAATGTAAGTTCTAGCGGTTTAGCTATTTTCCAAAATTATAACGATCATTCATCTTTTGTTCTGTAATGTGTAATATAAATTGTCTTGCCTTTCAATATCCAAAAATCATATTACACACAAACAAAATTATTGTTCACTGAAGAGTGGGGGCGGGGTGCCTGTCATGGTGTCTATGCGACAGACAGACTTGTCTGTTTCTGTTAAGCATGTAATGAATGTATTTATAAATTTTAAGAAACCTTTGATTAAAATGGTCTTTTGAATTTAATTTGAAAAGAGTAGAAGTAAACTGGTAACAATTGTTTACTTTTTTGGGAAACTTTTGAAACGAGCAATCTATTGCTGTAATTTTTACATCCAATAATATGCTTATTTAATTTTTTTTATTATCTTACTCCCGTCAATATTTATATATCAGGGGACAATAGGCTAGTTGAAAATTTAATCAAAAAAATTATTAGTCATTTGGTGTCCTAAGAAAACGGAATTTGCTTTATTCATAAAAATACAATATTATCTATTCTTCTTCTTCTTTTTTTTTTGTATTTAATGATCTTACTTGACGTAAATCTATTATAATTATTTAATAAAACAAATATTTAAGATTTTTGTAACAATAATTTTATTTAGACTAGTTTCAGAACACAGTTCCTTCATCAAAAAATCTATAACTATCGTATATTATCTATTGAAGAAACTGTGTTCCAAAACTAGTCAAAATAAAATTTTTGTTACAATGTTTTCGTACATTCATGAAAACCTAAATATGAAAAGGATATTTTTAGGCTTTTAAGAAATGCATATCTATTTTTCTTTAACGATCTATTAGCACACATTACAAATAATATAAAACTTATTTAAAACAAGTGAAAATAAACTGAAATAACTGAGTTAACTTAAATATCCGGAATATACAGAATTTATAAAAAATGTTTCTAACAAATGTTGTTTATTCGTAAAAATGGACATTTTTTGTCTCTAAATTTTTATTCTATGTCATACGGTTTCAAGGATTCGTCCATTTTGCCCAAACCTGGTCCGATTTTGCCCATTCACGAATTTGACCATACTTTTTAGCTTTATAACACACATACAAAATTTCAGCTATCTGTCTATTTTCGTTTTTGAGTTATTGTGTCGATGGACGGACAGACGGGCGGACAGACACATTTGCGGAAATGGACTAATGACGTCATTTTATGAACACCTATACCAAAAGTTTTTTTAAGTGAACTATATTTTCAACTGTTACAAAAACGGAACTAAATATACCCTTGTATATATTAAATACCGGATATAAAAGCCAACTCGAAAACTTCTTGTATGCATCACATATTAAGACGAACCTTTGTATAGAGGTAAAAAAAATTGTTTTTAACTATTATAGTTAATTATTTATATAGTCTATGCAGATTGTAACAATTTAGAATTTGCATAAAATTACAATAACTAATACACGTCTTATACATGTTCTCTATAGTATTATAAAAAACAGATTTATAAATGTACTACATACATGTACTACAGTGCAAACTCAGTCTTTGTCAGACCATTACTATAATACAAAGATTGCAGGCTAAATTTGCTATTTGGAATATTTTGAATTCTTCAATTTGAAATATCATTCATTAATCTAATTATCGTCTTCAAACAAAAGGAAAATTATTTTTTTCAAATCGTTTGTACATATAAAAACAAAAATAAATTAGTAAGTAATCCAACAAAAATGTGACTTTACATAAACTATTTAGTAAAATTTGCTGTGAATGTAGAATACTAATCTATTATACTCATTTTGTATAAATATAAAATTTCAATTATATATATATCAAAACAACCTTTTCATTGAATGTCGTCTGCCCATTTCTTGAATTAAAACAAGCTTAAGTAGTAATAGCGCAGAGGAACTTGAAGGCTGGCAGGTAGGCCTTTCTAGACTTTTTTTACCGACCCCCTAAAGGACAAGGAATTTGTATGTAGTCTAGGAATCGGTATGTTATGCGACGGCAGTTGACTTTGATAGAAATTATGCCAATATTCATCTGGAATTGGTGAAAGGAAACTGCAGAAAACCTTCACAAGCATTGCCGGGTACTTTCGTTCTTGTTCATACGCCGACATCAATTAACCGCCCCGTTAATTTTTTTTAAAATTAATTTAATTGACAAACTGGCAGTGTTCAGAATCGAAACAGCAACTTCTCAGTTTCGAGTAGGACGCCTTTAGCAACTGGACCACACGGACTTGTATTACAACTACATATTACAACTATGCCAAATTTTAATTATCTGAATTACTCTCTTAGAAAAACGTCTGAAATAGGCAGATAGTCAGACTCAGACACCGTTGTGATACTATAAATGTTGTTTTTTGCCAATTTTTATCCGGAACACTAAATAATTTAACACTAAACACTAAAAACAATTTACGCAACAAATATAATAAAGTATATTTAAATTATTTTTCATTATTATTTTATAACATTTGGCAATTTTCTGTGATTTCAAAAATTTTTTGAAAAACAATTCACAAATTTAAAGTTGTAAAAGGGGCGTCATTAAAATTTGTTCGGAATAGAACTTTTGTAACTAGATTGATAAAGCTATGAATGTTATGCATGGCGTCTCGATTTTTAGCGAATTTCCTCCAAAGAAAATGCAGCTATTGCTTTTGTACCAATGTTGGAATTTCGTAAAAATGTCTTTAATGTCCAGCGATCCTACCTGCTAGATGTCAAAAAACATTATTGTTAACATTTTTATATATGTAAATATATATATGTATATATATATATATATATATATATATATATATATATATATACACAGGTGAGTCGAAGCAAATGGCTATTAGCACTCACCTCCACTTCCTTCCACAATTCTCCCATTTTTCTACATCCAATGGAATACAATACATTATAACAAAACGAAGACCATCCAAACACATGATATAAGCCACAACCAAAAAACTCAAATCAATGTGAGCAAAAAATATATTATATATATATACATATATATATATATATATATATATATATATATATATATATATATATATATATATATATATATATATATATATATATATATACGTACACATAAGTTTATGTGTCTGTAGACTGTCTAGTGGTCACAGTTTTATTCCGATTGGAATGTAATTTGGTATTTGAGGCGCTTTTGGCATTCAAAAGGTTCGTTAATGGGTAAAATCGGACGAGGAAAAAGGGGGGTTTAAAGGGAGGGAGAAACACAAAATTTGACATAACTCCCTTAATATTTGAAAAATCGAAAAATTTATCAGGAGTTAAGTTGTAGGTACTTAGTTTTATTGTAATTTGCTTTCTTATCATTTTTCTGTTACATTAATATTTACAGAAATATTTACAATTAAAGATTGAAAGTTAAAATTCTAAATATCTCCGTACACATTAGAGTCTGGAAAAAATGATAAGGTAATGAATTATAGCCAACTTGATTTTCCACAACTTTACTTGTTATACGTTTTTTGATTGTTTCAATATTAAAAGAGATATTTTATTTTTTGTGTTTTCTTCTATCTTTATGCCCCCTTTCCCCTTGATGTATGCCATTTATTAATAAAATTGGCCTTGACAATACTAATGATATCAGATACGACATTTCATTTTGATCAGACTTAAATTGTTACTAGAGAGTGATTTATGTATTCTAAGGAAATTCGCTAAGTTGACGCAGCTCCTGCGTAACGAATTTTTGTTTCTGAATATATGCACATGAAGGGTAATGAAAAAACAAGTGAAAACAACAACTAAGTAAACTGCTTAAATACCCAGTATATTCTGAATTTATGTAAAAAAGTTTACAACAAAGGTCGTTTATTTTTAAAAAAGGAACATTTTTTGCCTTGTTCTATCTCTAACGGTTACAAAGTTAGGCAGCTTTGCCCATTTTGCCCAAATATGGCCCGATTTTGCCCATGAACTAGACCTTACTTTTTAGCTGTAGAACACACACACAAAATTTCAGCTCTCTATGTCTTTTCGTTTTTGAGTTATCGTGTTCACGGACAGACGGGCGGACGGATATGCGGAAATAGCCGAATTAGGCCATTTTATGAACATGTCTGCATACCAAATATGTCTGCATACTAAATATTTTCAAGCATTACAAAATTGGGACTAAACTTAATATACCTTGTATATTTACATATACCAGGTTTAAAAGTCATTTTTTAAAGTGTTAACACCTTGTAAATGTATTGTAATAATTTATAAATTTAAATGTTTACACCGAATGTTATGTTCAAAAGTACATTTATTTATAACATTTTCCAACACAAATGTATTATGATCAACTAATAAATATGGACGTAAGGGTGCGTCCATATAATATAATAAACATACACATAAATTTATCTCTCATGGTCAATTTAACACCATCAATCATTTTAAATCATACTGTAGACAGGACATAATATAACAACTTCATATTATCAAAATATTTCATATTCAACTAGCAAAGTTATTTCATTTTTTAAACAGATTTGAATAGAATAGAAAATTTATATTTTCAGCTATCAACTTTTGTACAGAGAAATATTAGATTAGCATATTCACGGTGAAAAATGTCGGACTTATTATACAGGCAGATATTAAAAGTCTAAAAATACCTAATACCTAACCGAACAATAACAAATCGATTATTTCTTCAAACTTAATTACTCAAAACATTTGAAAAATTATTATTACTACCAAAAGAAATCAAATATTTAGTTTTGCTACATTTGAAATCAATAGTTAATAATTTTTTGCACAAAAATTTACTAGTATTTACCACATATACAACTGAATAACACAGTCAGATTGATCTGGGTACCGGGTCACTCTGGCGTTAAAGAGAACGAAGTAGCGGACTCGTTGGCATGAGAGGAGTCATCCAAATGCCCCTTTCACCTGAGCTTGTCATTCCCATAGAAAGATGCTCCGTAATTTACTGAATCAAGGGGTGGCTACAACACGCTCATCTCGATTACTGGGATTTTGCGCATGGCATGCTACAGACCAAGTTGTGCATAAGCACAGCTAGGCCATTCGACTGTGCTTGGTTGAAACTCAATAGGATGCAGTTTTCAAGGGCTCTTGACAGGACACTGTCGATTGAACTACCACCTACATAACTTGGGGATCTTTGATGATGCCACTTGTAGGGCCTGTATGGAGGACGTTGTGACCTCCATCCATGTTAGTTGCACCTGCAGAAACCTGCATGGTATCAGGTATAGAATATTTGGGTCCGAAACCTTGGATCCATCAATCCTGGGAGCAATCCCGGCAGAGAAGTTGTGGGCCTTCTGTGTGGCGTCTGGCCTCAACAGAATCCTATAGCTTCATCTGCTTAAAATAGCACCTCTTACCCGGAGACGTCTCGCCTTCGGGTGACCGGTTGTTCTCAAGGAGAGCACAGAGGATCCCTTGGTCTGGGTGCTAGGGAACCATTTGCGGTACCCCTCTTTCTAATTATTATTATTATTACCACTTACAATATATGTTCAAGTTAGTTGAAATAATCGGTAAAAAAGTGCACTTGCACAATTAGTGTTATGTGAAAGATTTAATTAAAAAAATTATTAATTGATATTAATATGCAAAAATCAACTCATCTACCAGGTAACGAACCCTGGTCCTCTGGATTTTGCGCCCAGTATGCTATCCGTTACACCACGGATGATATAGCTAATAAGACAGTTAGTCATATTATTGATGACACATACACATCAAGGTTATTGCATAAGTCATCCCATTTTCGAAGTACGGACCACTAAGAAGGTGCCAATGAAGTCTGTAGCCATTACTACTCAGCATACGCAAAATATTATTCGTTATAAAATATGAATACACGATTTAAAGACGGATTATTAAAATTATGTTATATCCAAATTACTTTACAATGTGCAATGCAAAAACTGCGATTTTAGTATCATTGTAATTTTTTGTAAATAAATTGTCACCGATATTGGGTGAACAACATATTCATAATTGTATAATAGTTCGATTTTTTAATAATTAATAAATAATTCATTTTTTAATTAAGTTAATTCTTTTCCAACAATATTCTTAACATTATAATTTTGAAAAATTAATTTGTATGCAAATCGGACAGCCGCTGTACTGTAGTTTATATTGTATATAAAAAATACTAGAATATTTTAAAATCTAGCTATTGCATGATACACCATCAGTAAATCAATCTCTTCTAAAGTAATACACTTTTTACAAACAAATATTTTCAATATCTATAACACTGTTTTCAGCAAAATACGTTTCGTTCTAAAATAAATTACCTTTACAAAATCCAAGTTTAACATAATGATTATTCACAACATAAGAATGAAAACAGCCATTGTACGATAATAGTACGGTTATGGAAACGAATGAAATCTTTAAATAGAAAATCAAATAGATAATTGAATGATTTTTGATGTGAAACATTTATTGCGGCTGGTTAGACCGAGTGTTGGCCCGGTGACGTTTTCCCGCCACGCAATCAACAAGTTGTTTATAGGTAATATTACATATTTCAAATCAGTTTAAAAAAAGTTGCTCATAGATAGCAGTATGTATACAGGTTCAAAAACTATTGCATTGGTGTGGCAATGCATATTTTCTATTCAAAATAGTTAATAATAATAATAATAGTTTAAGTGAAACTGATTGAAAGAATTGATTCGTCTCAACTTTTAAGAAATTTGTGCATGTTATATTGCATGTTATAAATTGATTCTGTCTCATCGTGTTTCAATTTGCAAACTTTGTCATTACGCGTATAACTATTTCACTTATTTCGAAGCATCGATAACACCAGATTTCGAAAGCATTTAATTAAACATATTTATAATTTTAGTACTTGAGTAATTTCAGTGTCATGGTATCACAGCATTACATTAAAGCAGATTACAAATAGGTAAGGTTAGGTTGGTTAGACTGCCCCGGACTGAACACTGGACGCGACGCACTTAGACCATAGGGTCAATTGTGATACATATACATTAAGGGTGTGGGTGGAGGACAAGATATTTGATTGCAGTATAATTTCGACTTTGTTCGGAACTATGGCGTTCGTGAAAGGAAACTGCCAAAAACCTTCACTTGCACAACCGGTTACTTTGGTTCATGTCTATATATATTACGCTATAGTAATGACAATTGGACAATGTTGTAATTGTTAATTTGGCAATGTTGTATTATCCAGAACTATTTTAAATAATTTATTCTCACTTTAGTATGAAAAAATCACAAAACAATCGTTTTTTAATATATTTTTCAATATATATATATATATATATATATATATATATATATGTATATATATATATATATATATATATATATATATATATATATATATATATATATATATTGAAAAATATATTAAAAAACCTAGTCCACGAATTTATGTTTCTGTTTAACGAATACATCTCCTAACCAATTAAAAAATTTGTGTACATATTTAAGTACATTTTATGCCTAAGTCATCGTGAAAAATTTTACTGAATATTTTAAGCATAATCTGATGATGAAGAACATAGATTTTTCCTTCACCCATTCCCAACTTTAAATCTTATAATATACAATATTTCATTGGTTTGAATAAATTTCAAACAAAAAAATGACCCGTTATCCTTAAATTTATTACCTAAAAATTGGTGTTAAAGAATATTTTTTCCAATGTATTTTCGCCTCTTACAATTATTCTATAAAAAATACCGTGAATTTTACAATGCCACAATGGACTACCAATTAATAATAATTTATGACTACAAATAACCACTTCTGATTTATGCTAAAAAAACATTGTTTTATTTTTTCAAGACTAAAATTTATTTTTGTTATAGCAGATATTTAATCATCTTTTCAGGGTTGTTATTATGTACTTCGATTTGTTACAAAACCATATTCAATTTGTGAAAATATAAAGTAACGATATTGTTTTGAACAATATATAAAATTTAATTTTTTTTCTACAAAACTTATTCAATTTAACTTTGGAGTATTGCCAAAGAATTCGGATGCTGATATCAAATAATATTTCATTCATATTTAATGTTCAGTTAGGGAGGTATGGAGGAAATGGTCTTTATTTTACATGGTTGCAATTTTAACTTTAATTTTATATGTATTTCGCTAGAACTATTTTTTTTTGTGTACAACGATTTCTTATTTTTAACCCGACTTCAAAAAGGAGCATGGTTCTCTATGTGTGTCATCTCAGAACTCCGTCATTTATGAACCGATTTTGAATATTTTTTTTTAAGGGTTTGGTTTCCCATAGGTCCCATTGTCACCAAATCACATTCTGGTCAGGGGATCCCCTGGAAATCGAGGAAAATCCTCATTTTATATGTGATAATCGATTTTTGAAATTTTTTTTTTTAAAGGATATAATCATTCATAATGGGAAAATAAGAAAAATTTTTTTAAAACCGACGTAAAAAAAATATTTTACAAAAAAAACCGACCCCAAAAAAAAAAATTTTTACAAAAAAAAAAAACAAAATGCATGTAAAAAAGACTGAAAATCTGTTATGAAAAAATGCACTAAAAATTAAAAAAAAAAAAGGATAAAAAAATGTGTTATAAATAAATGCACTAAAAGTTAGTAGGTCGTTTAGTTGGTCTACGCATATTTAGACAAATAAAACAAGTTATAGAACTTCAAAGTCACATAAAAGCGAGAAATAAACCTATTTTGACAAAATGGAAACCCGACTTCAAAAATCAAATAGAAAAATTCACATAACTTTTGAACACCGCCTCCAAATAAATAACAATAATTGGACATATATATTTAAAAATTTTTGCTTAGGTGAACTAAAATTGGCACAAGAATATGCAATTATTTTTTTACTTTTTAGTGCATTTGTTGTTATAGAATATTTGATTTTTGAAGTCGGGTTTTCATTTTGTCAAAATAGGTTAATTAACATTCATGGTGGTTAACTATGTGATAAACTGTGATTAACGTCAAGTTCAAAGTCCTTGAAGAACACTAGCGTACTCTACGAGATATTTCTACTCTTCTCGATTAATTGCAGTCCTTCGCTCACTTCAGAGATTCTCTTCTATGTATGCTAGTTCGGTTTTGCTCTATTCCGGTTTCTCACGAATTCGCCTTTAAATACCTTTTTTATCTCCCCCACTTGTGACATTTTTTCTCACTGAAACCTTCTTCTCTTTCCTTTTGGAGAAAATTTATATTTCAAAATCATACAAAACCAACTAGGAGAATCACTATGCTTTGATATGGAATGTTCAGCTAGTACGATCTAATATTCGTTTCTATTGGTCGGACTTGGTATTGGTATAATGCCATTTGTCATTTTATTCTTATTGCGAGTTATTAAATAATGATAATGAGCTTATATTTATTTGTTTTATTTAAATAAGCTTTACTATTATACTCGTATATACGAAGTGTGTCCGAAAAGTATCCGACCTGCTTTTATATCTTCGCGGCAGAGTGTTCAAGCGACCTCTGCGAGGCATGAACGTCAACAGTAAAGCCTCATGAGCTTATCGGTTACTCGTCAACATCTACAGGATGTATAGTTCATGCGCAGCGTGTATTCGTTTACAAAGCTTTTTTTGCGTTCGCCGGATTTTGTTATTGTTAAAAATGACTAAAAGAACAGATCATCGAATTGGCATCAAATTTTGGTTCCAACTTGGAAAAACTAGTTCGAAAACAATTCAAATGATGCAGAAGGCTTTTGAAGGTGAGTGTATGGGCAAAACACAAATAAAAGAGTGGTATAATTGTTTCAAAAGTGGCCACACATCTGTTGATAGTGATCCTCGTTCTGGCCGACCTTCGACGACATCAACACCGTCTAATATCGAGCGCGTGCGACTTGTGATTGAAGAAGATCGACGTTTGACTGTGCGAGAATTAGAAGATGATCTTGGAATACCAAAACTACAATTTGGGAAATTTTAATTTCAAATTTAGAAAGTAAAAGCGATGGGAGCGGTGGGAAATTTCATCAAATTTTGTGCAGCATTCAGCAGTCAACAACAAAAAGGCGGTTGAAGATAATGCGACGAGGGCACTCAAGGCTATTCCAAAAACTGACTTCCAGGACTGCTTCGGAAAATAACTCGCCCGATGTTGAAAAATAACGTCAGCGTCGAGATATGAAGGTGGGTCGGAAACTTTTCGAACAGACTTCATACAATTATAATGTATAAATAATGAATATTGAGGACATCTGACTCTCTTTTCCATTCAATAATAAACGAACTATGAAATGAAATGCATTATTTGAATGCAAGCAATACATTTCAAAACCGATGTAAATGCCACACAACCTCTATATACTCGTACAGATTACAGTCTTTGAGTGAATTCATAAACAATGTTAAATTCGTAAACAAATCTTAAAAATATAAAATGAGGAAACTACATCGATGAGGAATTTATTGACATTAACGGTCTCATATCTCCAAAATGAACCAAAATTCGACAAAAAACAAAAGGAGCACTAAATATACTACAAATTTTTAAGAAACTCCGTTAGGGCCGTTTTCTAGAAAATTCAGAAAAACCTAAAAATTTCTTGAATAAAATTTCGAGTCAATGAAATTGAAACCACGATATAAACATATAAACTATTAGTAGATTGTTTTATAGAAGTGCTTCAGTTGTCCTGTCGTAAGCCCATTCGCTAATAATTGAATAATTTCCAGAAAAATGGTTATCAATTTTATTTTGATACATTTATGATATAATATTTTCAGTTATAAATAACACTGTACAAGAATAATAGTATAAGTTCTTTTATTGCACATGTAGTATGTATGTACACATGGTGACAAATAAAGCTTATATTATTACTCTTCTTACGCCAGTCAGTAGAGGCTCAAACATAAAAATGGGTACAAACATGAAAAAAACAAAGATTGTAACACGGGCTACTTCGGGACAGCTTGTGGCAGCCAAAAAACCTCGGAATTTTCGGACTTTTTTTGGTTTTGTGCCTATAACTTCTATATGGTGCATCCTAGCGAAAAATTCAAGGTTTAATCAATTAAAAAACATTGAATTTTGCGTCAAATGGGATAACTACGGTCCAAAAACAACGATTTTTTCCAACTTTGTTAAAAACTGAGATTAGAACTATATATGAATCTGGTCCCTGGAAATGAGTGCTCTAAAAGAAATATTGGAGTGGTAGCTTTTCAAATGATCACACGTATACATTTTTTGTTCCATGCAATCTTTTTATTACATTTTTTTAACCTAATATCTTTTAAACTGTGCGATATAGAATAAATTCTTACATAAACAAATGTTTATATTATAAAAACAAACAACTTTTGTTTGAAACTTTTTTAATACATACCATAGTTTTGGAGTAAAACGAGGCGCAAATGTTCCATAAATCTATAGCACAGTAGTGCGTCAGGCCAAGTTTAAGGGTGTATGGCCTGCGTACATAACAGTGACTATAACTACAGGAAATATTACGACCTAAATCGAGCCCTTGGCTAAATTGGTGTTTCAAATAAAAATTTGTGTTTTAAAGACAAATAATTTGCGTAGTGAAAGATTTTCCCTATCTTGCACCGTTCAAAAGATAGATTATATATCACGGGTACGGATGCATGGAACAAAACTATTGTATAGTAAATGTTAATTTCAGCTATATTCTGAACCGTTTGGTGAAAATCGCGTCAAAATTGGTTCAGCCGTTTTAACGTTATTAACTAACAATACTACTTAACCGAATTGATAAGTTGTTGTACTCATTAGACGCAAAATTCAATGTTCTTTAATTGTTATACCATGACTTTTTCGCTAGGATGCACCAGATAGAAGTTATATACACAAAGCCAAAAAAGTCTGAAAATTCCGAGGTTTTTTGGATACTAAAAGTTGTCAAGAGATTGTCCGTGTTCGTATTTTTGTCTTTTACATGTTTTCACCCATATATGCAATTTTTAATGAAGATATTTACAAAACTCTTCAACAGGCTATTTTTTTTTTAAATTTTAACGTAATTTACGATATTTAATTTATAAAAGTAGAAGTTTTTTTTCTTTTTAATCTATAGAAGGTGGAGCAACATTATCGAAAATGTATGCGTTCATTCAACATTTGCTATTCACAACATGCTAAAATCCATTTATTAATTATATGAAAACCCTTCGTCAGATTTTTTTCAAAAAAATATTTTATACGTTTGAGTAAGCAATTAATAACATATTAAAAATTCAGATTTTTTCTATACATTGCCTAATTATCCAATCAACCTTAATACACCATCTTTTCATGCATATTTTCTATTTTGGTGTCTCACCTCTACCAGGCGTCGCGGCGACAGCTTAATTTTGATTTTATTTTACATTGTATTACGTGATGCGGTGCCATTTATCACGGACCAGCAAAACTCGGACCAGTAGCCACCAACTTTTACTGCTCAATATATTTGTAATTTAGTAGCATCCAACTTTAAGATAAATTCTACATGAAATAAACAATATCTACAAAATGTGACAAAACTTCATTTTAAGTTTAAGTTATTTCCCTTGTTTGGTTATAATTTGATCACACTGTACGTAGATAATTCATTCAACTAAAGTTGTTATAAAATCTATGCAATATAATTAATAAAAGTAGCCGTTTTTACATTTTATGATAATATTTATTAGTTTATGCCAATCATTTTAGCATATTAAATAATATTTGCATATTTGTTGATGAAATAATAATTACATTTGAAAATTTTATTAAAGTTTATTATGAAATAGATTATTCTATAAAGTTAGTTAGTATTATTACATTCAGAGTCTGGAATATGACATTCATTATCCACTAGAGTTTTAAATACATTAACTAACAACCAATGACCACGCCAACTCACAATACCCATTTGATGTAAGGTTTACAACCAATACTGTGGTATTTTTAAAATATAAACATCCTATACTGGATTTAAATGTCTCTTAGTAGTATTTTGCCGTACACACATCGTATGAATATTACTCTTTTTTCAAATTCTCTCAAATATATAGAATATTTTAATTGTTTGATCTAATCACGATTCAAACGGTGTGTATTTCAATTCGGGAATAATTTATGGTAAAGATTTTATCGTTTAAACTACTTCAATTAAAGCCCAAAACGACTAATGTCTCCTCCTATCTTATGTCTCTGCCAGTTGGCGCATCAGATTATAAATTATAACTTGAAACGAGATTTGTTAAAAATTTATAAATATAGTTCTTTAAATCAATAAAGTGATCTGTAAGAAACTTAAAAGTTTAACCCTGTACGATACAACCCTTTACGCTGTACTTTATGTTGTACTTTGTACATTATTAACATTGCAGGAAGCTATATGAAATTTTTTTCAAAACGTGCTCCTGCAACTGAATATGAAACAATCCTACCAAAAGATACCGTATGTATGCAGAGTATTCGAAAAAAAGGCGTTACCCAGGAGCTGCGTCAACTTAGAGCGAATTTCCTTAGAATACATTAATTACTCTCTAGTGGCCACAATTATAGTTTAATCAAAATGAAATGTCGTATCTGATATGATTTTAGTATTTTCAATGCCCAATTTTATTATTAAATGGTTTGATCAAGGAAAAAGGAGGGCATAGAGAACGTAGAAAACACAAAATATAAAATAACATTCTAAATATTAGAACAATCTAAAAATGCGTAAGGAATAAAGTTGTAGAATATTTTGCTGCATTTCATCACCTTATCATTTTTGCTCAAACTCGAATGTGTACAGAGATATTAAGGAATTTAATATTCAATCTTTAATTGTAAATATTTCTGTAAATATTAGTGTAACAGAAAAATGATAAGGAACAAAATTGCAGTAAAACTTCGTACCTACAACTTAATTCCTGATAAATTTTTCGATTTTTCAAATATTAAGGGATGTATGCCAAATTTTGTGTTTCCCCCTCTCTCTAAACCCCCTTTTCCCCTTGCCCGATTTTACCCATTAACGAACTTGGTCCTTTGAATATCAAAAGCGCCTCAAATACCAAATATCATTCCAATCGGAATAAAACTATGTCCACAAGAGAGTCCACAGACACATAAACTCATATATATATATATATATATTTTTACATTACATATATATATATATATATATATATATATATATATATATATATATATATATATATATATATATATATAATAGTGATTTTTGACATCTAGTAGGTAGGTTCGATGGATATTTGAAGAAATTTTTACGAAATTTCAATCCTATGTTGGAATTTCCTAATTTCCTTTGGGGAAATTCCCTAAAAACAATGCCAACTTTGCAAATCTAAACAAATAGCTTTATTGTAAAATTGTCCATAATTAAATCGAAGCTCAAGTATACATGATAGATTTCAACATTGATTAAGACAAAATAGATTAAATGATTTTAATTTTAACTTAATTATTTTTTACAAACCCGTACTGATGCGTGGGGACACTAGATAGGATCGAGAGCTTGTGAATGAGTAGAGATAAACCAATAGCTAATGAAGTCGTATCTGGGTATAAGTGGTATAAGGTAGGAGTAATATTATAAGGCAGATAAGTCTGGAAGACAAAGACAAACAAAAGCTATGAGTTCCCTCTACGCCAGATATGAATAATCCAATACAATAGTTTAATCATAATAAAATAATAGATATTTCTTAAACAGTTGAATTATGGGCTCATTGATTTTGTTTTCTTTTTTATTATTTTAATGAATTGGTTCTATCAAATCGCAAGAACATTCCATTTCAGGTCGTATAAATTTAGACACAGAAGTGGTTTCGAAATATGATGTAATTAGCAACTACAAAATCTTCTAGGAAAAAGTTTGTATTAGATCAACTAGAAAAAGATATTAAGGAAAAATAACACTATATAAGATACGAATTAAGTTCACCTAGAATACAAAATTAGGTTTAATTTTGATAGCACATCTCATAACATAGTAGTATTTTGTTTTATTTGCTCATTGCCACACTTGTTTTAAATGTAGTCATAAAAATATTTCTTTCCTGTGAATGTAGGCCGTTAAAACGTTTTATATTACCCTTGACTATATCAATTGCTGCTTAATTTATAATTCGTTTAACTTATTATCAAAGCCGTTATCAGGGTAGATGGGAACCGTCTATACATACAAAGTTCTGTTAGTGCCTTCAAAGAGATTCTGTGGAAAGAGATTCATTAGGAAAATCAATCGATCAAGATCGATCAACGCTCATTATAAAACCTGATATGATGTGATCCTTCTATTTATAAATCTTAATTGCGCTGGCGGTGAGGTATCATTATTACATATTGTAAATCCAGTGAAAAAAAAATTTATTTAAATTGTTACCTGTGCAATTGACTGAACTTAAATTATTATTGAATAATTGTTTCTATGCTATCTGCTCCATGATGATCCTTCTCAATGTAGGTACTATGAGCCACAAATGTATCACACATTTTTCATGAAATTTTAGTTGACTTGGGAAAAAGTTTCGAAATAGTATATTTATAATGAACAACATTATCCGGATAATTTTTTCGAAAACCGAATGAATAAGACACAAGTCAATTATAAAATTTTGAATTTCGAATGAAGATCCATAATAAATTAGACCCCATAATATCCATCTATACTACTCAGTTGTGGAGAAGGTTACATCGTTACAACGGTACAACGCTGCAACCGTACATCGTTATCGATACTCAATTGTGGACAAAGACTATATATTTGATTCATTGGCTATGTCGGTGGTATGAAGAAAATTACCAGAAGCTTTGTTATATGGTTCCATATGACTTGTAACAAAAAGCGTGGCCCATCGAAAGTATGCTATATGAGCATTTTGTGGCCTTACATTGCGTGAAATATGAGTACGAACATACATTAAGAACACTTCCGGTGAGCTATACTTTTAGTTAAGCGGCGGATAGTCTCACTAACGTCACGTGATCGATTTTATAATACCGCCGAAATTATCGATGGATTACATTGCAACCTTGAATAATCGAAACTTTAACACGATCTGTTCTGCGGAACTCAGATCTAAATGGATGGGTTTTTGCTCTCTCTATATTTAAAAAATGAAGTTCGAAATCAACCTGTGAGTTATAGTTAGAATGTCATCTTTATTATAGGCTAAAATTAACCACATATAATTTTACGATAAACTTATAAAATCATATTATTACCTTTAATGCTAGCAATAAATATTTTAAAATCATAATAAATAATATATTAAGCGCCATTTTATAACTATAACACAGAGAAATAACTCTTCTTATAGAAAATTATAAAATATGTAATGTAGGTATATAAAAGGCACTTTTAAACGAATATATTTTATATAAATACATGATAGAACTTAAAATTGTTCCATCTCCTGCTTATATAAATGTTTACATTATAAAACTACGTAGTATGGGCCATAAAACTATCATTCAATTATTCAATTGATTTTGTACATTTATTTATTCATTTATTCATTCGGTTTTTACGAAAATGTTTCGTATAAAAGTTGTAAGTATATTTATAATGGTTATTAGATTATCAAATAATAATTAATGAGAACTCTAGGTTTTTGAAATAAAATTTCAAATTCGCCCCAATACCCAGATCACTTTTTGTATTATAAATACGTATTTTGACTACAAAGTAGTCATCATCAGTATAAATTAGCTAGTCGTTTCACGAAAGTGTCACTAAATGAGCAACGAAAAACATATCCTGAGACAATATAAGAGTAATTTTAATAAGAGTGATGTTAACAAGAGTAAATCGAATGAAAACAATTTTAGCAAGAGTAATTTCAATAAAATTTATTATATTTTAATTTATTTTGTTTAATTTTTTTTTTTAAATTGAACAATTTTGTTTAATTTTTGTCTATTGATCCCTATTTTCTATCTATCTCTAATTGTTAAAGAGTAAATTACGACTAGCTAATTTATACTGGTGATGACTACTTTGTAGTCGAAATACGTATTTATATAAAAACTGATCTAAATATTGGGGCGAATTTGAAATTTAAGATTTAAAATTAAAAACTTTTACTCGAACAATTTTTTCGAAAACCAAATGATTAAGGCACAAATCAAGTATAAAATATTGAAGAATTTGCGCTTCTGTGGCCATTTGCACGTTATTGAGAACAACCACAAAATTGACAAATCGAATTTAAAACTACTGAAACCGGTACAAAACCCCACAGAATTAGATGCAAACGAAAGTATTTACATACACAAATTAAGAAAACAGGTAATGAATTTAGGCAATGGCCCAATTCCAAATTCTGATTTAATAAAATTAAACCATATATCAATATCAAGGTTAGCTTCGATCAACACCCTCACCTAATAGACAATAAAAACACCGCATGGTCAGAGACGGATACCGCCAATAAATGGGTTGGGTTCAGCACACATTTAATCCCTTAATTGGTCAGTCAACTCAAATAATGCTTCAGGTACTACCTCAGTCAGACCATATAAAAGACAAAACATTTTTTACATTATTGTGAGACACGCACCAAATTAACAAGTAACATATCTCTGACTCCATATCCCAGAGATAGTTACGATTAGCTAATTCATATTGATAATGACACATTGTTGTCGAAAAAATATTTTTTTTAAATATTATTTTATTTATAAAATACAAATAAATGTTCTAGAAATTGGGGCAAAATTTGAAATGTAATTTCAAAAAACCTAGAGTTCTCTTTGATTATTTTAATAATCTCTATCTATGACATTCACTGGCAGGATAAACAAAGCTTTATTATTATTATTATTATCTATGATACAATATTTTTAAATTTTTGATGAAAATGTCATTTTTGGTGGACCATTCTGTATAATATTGTTAACTTCGATATAGGGTACTCAATATAATTTACGTGAATGATATTATACATAGAAGTGTATTATATGTCTTCAGTAATATTTATTAAAATTATGTATAAATTATCAATAATTATTATCATTTGTGAAAAGAAAATTTTATGATTTAATTTATAATTCTATGTATTAATAAAGTTTCATACATTCGAGTATCAAGTAATATATGTATTTTCGTGCGTAGGTGCTTCTAAAATATGATATTACATCCACAAATATTACAATGTCTTTTTTTAAATGTCTGGCCATTTACATTAAGTTTTTTAACTATTCCGTATCCTTCAATAAAATTATGGTATAAACTAGGGATGAAGGGGATATTCGCATTCACAACCGTGGAACATCCGCATTAATTTTAGCATCCACATCCGCAATAATCAATATTTTAAGCTTTTTACGAATACGGATGTTGCTTGTTTTGTAGCATTTTTGGTTAGCGTCATTGCTCTTTATTAATAATATGCAGCAAATTTTAAAATTTCATATTAAAAATTGGATTATACTATAAAGATTACTAAAAATTATTATCATCTTTGTCCTGTCGCGGTATCCTGGCTCTCTTTATCCTCAAAGGAGCGCTGCCCGAACCTGCAATGATTCCGATACTCGACAAAAACAAAAAAAATATATTAGTAAACGATATTACTAAATATTTTGTAATTGGAACAACACGCACGTTTTTGTTTAAAGAAAAGAAAAAAAAAATTAAATTAAACACAAGTTTTTACGAAACAAAAAAAAAACCTGATTTTATTGCTTTAAAAAAAAAAATGATTATCCAATTTCTTTTTCAACAATTATTTTAATTCTTTTTCACACAATGTTAAACTTTGAACTACTTGACCAAATTTCTTGTACAAATTCCAACTTTAACTTGATCTGGATTGATCAACAATTATATACTTTGAACTAATTAGACAATACTTGATATTAAACTTTTATACTAATCGCACAATGATCGATTTAAAACTCTTCGGACAATGGTCGATTTTAAACTCTGAACGAATCGCACAATGGCTGATTTAAAAACTGATTTGAATCGACACTGGTCACGGTTTATATACCCACCATGGGTCGTTCTAGAATATTATTGTTTTTTTTTTGAATAAATATTTTGTTTTTGACAATATATTTTTGCATGGAGGCTTCTAGAATATTTTAGTATATCAACACCCATGGACGTAGTCGGAGTGTTCAGATTATTTATAAAATTAATTAAAAATTATACCTCTCCCTGGGTTTGACCCATAGTCATACCCCGCTTGGTTGATATTTAAGCAGAGACTTAATGCACCGGGCCAGTGTCAATTTGAAATCTATACACAAATTGTATGATACATTCATAACTGTAAGCTAGCTTACGTCTGTTTACAAAAATTGTCTTGTTTTTACAAAATTATTTATTTGTGATCTGTTTATGTTATTTTGTAAAACATTCAATTTGTATAAATAACTTTTGATTCTCTTAAATTAAATTATATGCAATAATTTTTTTCAATTTTTGATTTTTTTCTTTCTAAATAGAAAAACTTTAAATCAAAAGTATCTATTAATCTTATTATCATTTTTCGACTTAAAAAAAAAACTTTGTTTAAGAAAAAAAATAAATCGAGCTATATTATTTTCTTTTTGTACTTTCAAAAAAAAAAACTCCTTCTTTTTGCAAGGAGAAAAATATTAATTTGTTAAATATTTTTCTTAATATTTTACTTTCATAATTAAAATGTGTGTTGAATCAAAAAAATTATTCTTAATAATTTTCATTACAACAGTCCTTGATGTATTTAAATTAACCATCTCTTTAAAAAAAAAAACTTAACATATAAATCCGCAGCCGCGGATATGAGCCTCAAAATATCCGCATCCACATCCGCGGATGTCAAAAATTTCGCATCCCCAACACCCCTGGTAAAAACGACAACTGTATATACAGGATGATCTAAAATTCATTCAGGAAAACTATACCACGTTGTAGAACTGCAAAAAATAAACAAAAAAGTTTAATAAAGTTTTTCGATTTGACGCTTAGTTTTTGAGATATAATCAATTAAACATTAAATTCAACCAATCACAGAGCGCATAGTGTAAGGAGGCGTGACCTCAGTAGTAGGGCGGGGAGCTTTACCTTTTAAAGGCACGCAAAGTTTAAGCAACCTAGAGAGATTTAAGGAAGCTAGAGTAGTGACAGTCAGAGTTTTCAATAAGTGTAGCGACACCAACGTAAATTCAAAAATTTTGGCAAGACGATCGAACAAATTTATTTTCAAATATCGAAACCATCAGCGAATATAATGTACATACTGATTTTATTTTTTTATTTTTTGCGCCCTGCTGCACTACTGTGGCCGCGCCTTCATACACTTTGTGCTCTGTGATTGGTTGAATTTATCAATGTTTAATTGATTATATCTTAAAAAATAAGCGTAAATCAAAAAACTTTATTTAACTTTTTTGTTTGTTTTTTTTCGCAGCTCTACACCGTGGTATAGTTTGCTTGAATGAATTTCAGAACATCCTGTATATGCAGTATTTCTAAATATAGTAGAAATCCGTTCCAAATCAGTTACCAGGGTAATATTCGGATCCACCAATATCTCATGAATATATTTTCAAATCAATGTACCACTGCAGTTATAGGTCACCTCTAAAATATATTGCCCCAGTAAATTAAATGTTTTTTTTATTGTATGATTATTATAATTAAATTTTTATTATAATTGGTTAATTTAATTGCTAATGGTATGGAAAGGTTAACAAGTATTGCATAACCTGTTGATATAATTTCGAATCAACACATAAGCCGCAATTTATACTAATTATACTAACAACAGCATTTACTGTAGTGATAATTAAATCTTCATATATAAATGAACTGTTAGAACATATACAAAATAAAAGAAACATAAAAGGAAAAATGAAAACTAATAATGGAAACAAGAATTCTATTTTTTATGGCCTGTAAAATGTACTTGTGCTTCCTGGGACAATGGTTGGAGGATTGATTAACTTGATGAATTCCGTTGTTACAAATGTTTGCCCTTACCAATTATAATTCATGCATTACGGAAAAGTGAGTAAAATCAAGGGTATCCAACTACACTCCATACACTACCAGGTTTAGTCTGCATCACAGAGAGTATGAGGAAATGTGCAATTTTGGGTAAACATTTGAGATTTTATAATTATTTACATTTATTTTTTTTAGATTATATATATAATGATAGAATAAACTGATTTAAAATTCCTTAACGTCCCGGTTTTACCCCGATTTCTTCTACTCGAAAAATTTCCAATTTTTGGAGTTTTGCTGCAAATATATTTACGAATATTATCACTTCAGTTAAGAATAATAAAATAAAAACTTGTAGCCACTAGCAACAAATAATAGCGCTGCTTAAGATAAATTGGAATATTTTTATCGGCAATGTTAATACACTCAAATGCAATTTATTTGAAAAAAAATCACCTAGGAGCTAGTACCTAGATGCGAATTTCGTAGAAAGGATTCTCATTGAATATCATATTAAGTTACCAAAGTGATACAGTTGTTCATTATTAAAATATATTAAAATATTTAAGGATGTTGCAGCATGAACCCACTTTTCGACAGATTTTAATTTTTTTTTCACAAGCTATGAATCCCGAAGTTTCAGAACATTTTAGAACGCAAGATAATTAATAACAAAGTAATCATTCTCTCTCACTCTCTCTCATTAGAAGCATGAGAAAAACATCATGCTCGACTTACTATTATCTGTGTATTAAAAAAAATACTCGACAGAAATTTAAATAAAAACTAGGATAGTAAAGATAATATTATATATTTTATTTTGTTTTCGAAATATAAAAGTTTAAAATTATTTTTTATTTCAAAATTACATTAATTTGTATGTATGAATAGTGAATATATTCTATGTGTTGTGTATGTGTATAATGTATTTGTTCTATAAAAAAGGAAAACCGTTTTTTTGTCCTGATATAAGACAGTGCTCGAAGTGCCTTCAATTTTAAATATTTCTGAGTAGTGAAAAAATTTATTTTCTAATACTTTACTTATAATCATCATTTTTGCATTTTAATAACATGGAACTTAGTAGAATAGAATAGAAGTTTGGCCCATTTTTCACTGGCCTCTTTTTCCCTTAACGAACTTTTCTTAACGCCTTTCTATACGTATATTGTATATATATATATATACATATATATATATATATATATATATATATATATATATATATATATATATATAAATAAATATATATATATATATATATATAAATATAAATAAATATATATATATATATATATATATATACATATATATATATATATATATATATATATACACATATATATATATATATATATATATATATATATATATATATATATATATATATATATATATATATATATATATATATATATATATATTAATGATATCCAACCTGATCCGGATAGTTGGGTTAGTAGAATCCGGGAGTTCAGATAATTGTTAATTTTTTAGGTTTCTAAAGCGAATATTTAGATTATCATGGTTGGCGAATAATAGCCATAGGCCACGGGAAATCTTTCATTTTTTTGTCTCTAACTTCCTGGCAAAAAAAAATCCTAAAATTTGAGTACAAATCAAATAAGTGTAGGTAAATCAGACAGTTATTAATGGTTTTAATAAAATTAATAAATTGTTGAATTAAATATGTGAACAAAAAATTAAATGTCGTTTGACATATGACATATCACAAGGCGTAAGGGGGGTTTATTATTAATGTGTTTATTGATCAAATATTATAATGTGATTTATTAAAATTAAAATAACAATAATTTAGCAGTGTCATTTATATGAAAGAAAAAATTCATTTAAATAACAATTATAATATCATATAAATAAATTCATTTACATATTTTGAAGTTATAAATTTTACTCAATAGATTGTAGTACACGTTTAGTCAAGAGGTCGATAGTTTGATTCCCAGCACCGGACATTATCACCTACGAAAGCATCTGCACACAATAGGACTGTACAATGAATCCATTATGTGCTGACTGTGTGGCGAGTAGGAAAATACATCCAGCCACATCATCTTAAACTGGGAATCGTTCTGTTACAGTAGATACAAGATATTCGTTACATCTCACCCCGAATAAATGAACCTTCAGAAAAAACAGAACCAGCTAGTCATGTCCTAGATATGGGAGAAGCGAATTCCGCCAGACTGAAGTAGAAGGGAGAGCACAATTGAACATAAGATCAAAGTGCAATCCTTTCAATTCCCCAATTCCCCTATCTATCTATCTTGTTTCCCAGCAGATTTTTTTATTTAATTATTATTTCAAGCATAATAATATCAACATATTTGAATGATGTCTTATAATGGATTAAACATTTTTAGCGAATTTCCTCCAAAGGAAATGCAACTATTGTTTTTGCACCAATGTTGGAATTTCGTAAAAATTTCGTAAAATTGCCATTTTTAATAATAGAACAAATTTAAAAAAATAATTTCACTTTTTATTTTATTTTATACATACTGAAAACGCCTATGATTTATTAACCACATGTGGTGCTTCTTAATAAACATTAAATAATGTTTAATGGATGGATTAATTATCTATGGTTCATTGGAAATTTATAATGTTTTAAGCATTTCTATTTTACATAATTTATGTATAATTATATTTGTAATTAAACAACTTCAATTGTTGTAAACAGTTGGTCGAGTCGATTATTGAAGTAAACATTTAAGAATTTGATCAATTTCTCCTTACTCTCTTTCTTCCATCGCATCGGCCAATTTACTCGACCGCCTACGTATCTGTCTATTCGCTCATAATAAATAGTCTTACGAGTGTAAAAACTAGTAAATCCCTTAATATTTGAAAAATCGAAAAATTTATAAGAAATAAAGTTGTAGGTGCTAAGTTTTACTGTAATTTTGTTTCTTATCATTGTTTCTGTTACACTAATATTCACAGAAATATTGATGGTTTAAGATTGAAAATTAAATTCCGCTTTTTTCGATGGTTCTAATATTAAGAGAGATATTTTCTATTTTGTGTTTTCTTTTTTCTTTATAAACCCCCCCCCCCACCCCATTCTCCTCGACGTATGTCATTTATTAATAAAATTGGACTTGAAAATCATATACGACATTTCATTTTGATCAGATTAAAATTGTGACCGCTAGAGAGTCATTTATGTATTCTAAGGAAATTCGCTGAAGAAGTTGAAACAGCTTCTGCGTAACGATTTTTTTTAATTTTTGCATATACCTTACGCAGAAATAAGACATACAAAAATGAAGGAAAGATCTACACCAAGAGGGAATGGATGCTGCTGCACTCCTTTTTCGGTTTCCTTAATACTCCACTCGTACGCACATATACAGATGAACAAATTTTAATATATTTTTATCTTTTTTAATTATATGTTGTACAGATTATTACACTGTTTAGCATTAGCAGATACTAAATATTTATTTTTCAGATGGTCAAACGTAGGACATACTAAGAATATTAATAATAATAGGGATTTACCTCCGTTTCTGAGACTCCACGGTCTACAACACGGTGTGACTGCAGCCGGCTTTAGTAGGAAGTGATATTCATCTGCAGTTTGTGAAGGAAAACGGCAGAAAACCTTCATAAACATAGCCGACTTCTTCGTTCTTTTCCATACGCTGACAGATAAGTCAATTAACCGCCCCATTTATTTTAATGGACAAACTTCCACTGTTGGTAAGTGAATCCGCAATCTTCCAGTTCCAAGCATTTCGCGTTAGACCGCACGGTCACGTGGGACAAACTAAAAGTATATGTCATACTAATGGTTACGTTGTAGCGATTGTCCCGGACGGGACACACTTAGAACATAAGGTCCATTGTGATACCTATACATTAAGGGTGTGGGTTGAGGAAAATAAATTTGTATGCCAACTAGAAATTGGCAGGTTGTGCGGCTGCAGCCCACTATGATAGGAACTATGCCAATATTCATCTAGAGTTCGTGATGAGAAACTGCAAAAAAATTTCACAAGCATAGTCGGTTATTTTCGTGCTTGTCCATACGCCGATAGTTTAGTCAATTAGTCGCCCCATTATTATTTTTTTACCGTTGAGAATTGAACAGGCAACCTCTCAGTTCTAAACACAGCGACTTTGCACGGACACAGGGACTGATAATTAAGTTAAGATCATTTTTTTGAATTTGTCAGTAGAGAAGGCATATAAGTAAAAATAGTCGAACACTCCACATCCACTAAACTTTGAAAACTAAAAAAATTAGAATATTGAGAAAAATAAATATATATTACAAATGTAATATTCCTGTTAATTTAACATGGAATTTCACAAAGTAAGGCTCACGCAGAATCATGTAGATGAGTTTTAATAATTTCAAAAAAAAGGATGATTGGATTTCTCAAAAATGAAGAAAATTTAGAAAATAACTTCATATAATTTTCCTGATTTGTGGGGGTTGCAGAGGAGCTGAATTCATCAATGTACGTGACCATACTGGAAATTTTTGAACAGCCTATCCCAAATTTAAGTGTATACAGAACATTCTTTATATTGAGTTTATATCGGGAATTATTCATGGAGAGTTTTAATAAATAATTATTATTTTCTGACTGAATAAGTAGTTTTCATAACATTTCCAACAATATAAAATTTCAATCTGGTTATGCTTATTTTATGTACAGACAATTTTTACCATGTAAAATAAATATGCGAGCGGTATGAATATAGTAAATATTCATACTTAATATAGTAAAACAATTATGTAAAACAACAACAATTAATTATAACCAAGTGAAACATTTTAAATATCAGCATGTGATGAAACCTAATTTGAAAGTTTATTGGCTGCATGTACTTAAAAAGTAAAATGCACAACCATTGAAGAAAATTGCTATACGTCTTTAACAATAATGTAATGTTTTGAGTAATGTAGAGTAATCCGGAGCACAATGGGGAATCAGGGCGGAATGAAGTTGAACGGTTTTCGGTGTCAAAGAGGTGCTACTAGCGAGCGGCTATACGTAGAACTAGACCAACCTCTGGCTGTCCTATTACGACATTCATGTTAGTCTAGCTTTCTTGATCGTTGGTGCGTAAAGTTTTAGGATTGTGATTTTTTGCTCCTGTATTGTAACTTATGATGATAACCAAGATAAGGTATACATACTTGTGTATTACAACTACAATTAGTACATGCTTGAAGTACGTTTAATTGTCTTTAGTTTGGTGTAGTTAAATGTTTATTTACGTATCTCGAGCAAACTTATCCCTCTAACCCGAATCGTGCCTCTCAGGTGGAAAGGGTATCCCATTCTGCCCAATGGGATACCCCATTCTTCCGCAATGTTTCACAATGTCTTCCAGAAGACACAACTGAAGTCAGACTTGATAGGCCTTCAAATGAAGAGGCTAATTTTACTATCCGTGAGTCCTCTTGGATGACAACTGATAACTGGGTCTCTTTATTTGATTTTCCACCTGCGGGAATAGATAGCAAATATGTTTATTTTTACTGCATTTCCACTAGTTTTATTTGTGTTTATAATAACCTGTCCTTACCACCTCGTTCAGAATGGACGAATGACATAATTGTCTATTTTTGAAAAAAAATTGGTCTTACAATATCATTGCATATTTGTGATTATAACATAATAATACGTTCAGAAAAATTTGCAGCTCTATATCGCGTTTGGTATATTATTACAAGAATTTTAAATGAAATTTCAAATTCGCCCCCTTTACCTAGATCAGTTTTTTGTATTATAAATCGTATTTTGACTACAATGTAGTCATCATCAGTATAAATTAGTCGTACTTTACTCTTTGACAATTAGAAATAGATATAAAGTCGAGATCAATAGACAAAAATAAAAATAAATAGAAAATTAACTAAATTAAAATATACTGGATTTAAAATATAATAAATTTTAAATTATATTGAAATTACTCTTGTTAAAATTTCCTTCATTCACATTTATTCCTGTTAATTTAACTCTTATTAAAATTACTCTTATATTGTCGCAGGATATGTTACTTGTTACTAATTTGGTGACAATTTCACACTTTCACAGTTTCACCAAATTAACAACGAATAACATATCCTGAGACAATATTAAAAAAAATTTTAATAAGAATGATGTTAACAAGAGTAAATCGAATGAAACAATTTTAACAAGAGTAATGTCAATAAAATTTATTAAATTTTAATTTATTTTGTTTAATTTTTTTTTTGTCTATTGATCTCTATTTTCTATTTCTAATTGTCAAAGAGTAAATTACGACTAGCTAATTTATACTGATGATGACTACATTGTAGTCGAAATACGTATTTATAATACAAAAAACTGATCTAGGTAAAGGGGGTGAATTTGAAATTTTATTTCAAAGACCTAGAGTTCTCACTAATCATCATTCGATAATATAATGTTTAGGAATTTTTAAATTTAAACATTCCGTTAGGATTATTACTTTTTCGTTCCTGTTCTATTGGCTGCTTAAACTTGAAAATGGTAACATGTTGCCAAAAGCAAATAGTTCCAGGTAATGTAAGCAAAAGAATAGTTTCAGATAATGTAAGTAAAAATGCTTGTTTATGGTACACAGTTATTAGTGTGGGATACATTTGCCTACAATTAAACATCAATGCTACGGACAATCCGTAAAAAGCTCAACGGTATCTTTATATGATCCAAACTTCCAGAGTTTTGCATGTGAAAACAAAAGTGGAATCAACTAGAACTTTTATGGCAGTCGTTTGTAATATCCAAAGAAAGATATTCCAACAAAAAAACTTGAACGCACTTCATATTTGGGCTATATAGTCTGCTAAATATTAAGGGAAAACTCGCGAGTAAGATCGTACGTAGTACTATTGACTCCAAAAATGTTCTTCGTTTTTCTAAATTTTACAGTTGATTGGTAAAAGTTTTTCCAATTTTTAAGACGGTAATTATTTTAATCCTTTTCTTAAAAACCAAATGGGCACAAATTTACTGCAAAAAATTTGACAAAGGAATACCACTTACCAATACCAGAAGTCGATTATAGATTTAATGAAGTAACGGTATAAAAAAAAACAATCTCACGTCTCTGCTTAATTTGAACGATGAAACACGTTAAATGTATCACGTCCACGTTGACTGTTTCGTTTCCCTCTTATGTCGTAACGTTAGTCCAGTAAAGATCAGGTAACATAAAACAGTACATTTTATTAGTGAATCAGCTTTGAACGATAAAGCACTTTTTATGAATTTCTTAACCAATTAGCTTAAAAAAACATAAAAAAAACGTTTGATCTTGACCGATCTCGCAGCGCTACAACATAATTAACATGATTGGCAGAGTCGTGTCTCGCATGCGATAATAGTGAGAATGAGTAGGAGAGCATGCGCATTCAGACTCCCATGCCGGCCCCCATAGAATCATAATGGGGGACGGTGAGCATGATGGGGGATGCTACTTAATTTCTGAACTTGTTGGTTTTAAAATAATAATTTAATATTTTAGCAGTTAAATAGTTAAGAAAGCGCAAAAGCCTTTAGAATCTATTTCTTAGCTATACACACAAGGACTAAAAAGCTTCTTTACCAAAATATAGTATGTATTTTTTTTTTAATTCTTACCAAACTAGGATTTAAAAAAAATAGAATATAAATAGAACATTAGCGTATCATTTTCTTGACGAAGTAAATTTTATTTTTATTCGATAATGCAGAACTTTAGATTCTATATCTATAAGAACTTTTCTTGTCATAAAATTAGTTCAGAAACCTGATCTGAAATTTTTTTATACCTATTTGGGAAACAACCTGTGTAAGTTTGCTCTTTTGAAAAATATCTATATGGTGGAAAAAACCGAATATATAATTTTTCATAAGATATTTTTTATGATTTACTTTTCAACATATTATTACGTTTATTGATCTTTTAAAATAATTTAATTTCAATAAATATATGTTATAAAAACACATAGACACGTATTAGTATTATTATGAAGCAATTTATTTTTCCTTTTAAACTTGACCTTGTTGAGTAGAAGTGTTGTATTTATTATTTTTTTCTCTTAATTTGGACAATAATACTTATAACAAATATATATATATATATATATATATATATATATATATATATATATATATATATATATATATATATATATATATATGTATATATATAATGTTTTGGGCTTGGCCCGGAGACTAATAGAGTAAATGCATGTGCGGTTGACGTCCGAGGCATTGTGGGGCCCACCCGCCAAGGGTGATGTCAGTTTGAAGACCTGTGAAGGTTATGTAACTTTAAAAAAAATGTATAATATCAGTATTACAAGTGTTTGATTACTTATTATTTTTACTATCGAACTCGTTTTTTCTATATTGATGGTGTATTTAGCCAGGTGTTTTTAATTTATTTGTTAAAATAATTCTTTTACAACTGTGTTTTACATGAATACTCCGAATAATAAAGAATTCACTCACCTTTATATAACCTTTTTCATAGCCCCACCAGAGTTCTTATATCGAAGAGTGGTTGAAAAGGGGGAAAAGCACTAATTTTTATTAGTATTGTTTTATTAGTATTAGTTATTAGTATAGTTTTATTAGTATTGGTACTGGTTGGTTTTCTGCTAAATACGAGTTGCTGATACGAGTTTGATGCACAAAAGATTCAAAACCGAGATGGCGACCGAAAATAGAGAAAGAATATGAATTGAAAAATTCAAGATGGTTGAACTTGACATTATAATTGAATTTTTTTGACAACAGATTTAATTAAATTTTGAGATAGGCCATTTTCCATTCAATTCTGTGTTATGACTAATGTAGGGTATCTAAACAAAGAAAAAATGATGTCATAACTTAAATAATAACAAAAATCGGATAGTTTTTTTACTTTGATTTTATTTCACTTGGAGTCAAATGTTTCTAAGATGACTAAATTTTTGATTTAGATAAACAAAAGTTTTATATAAAAGTGGGTAAAAAAATATTTTGTTTTCGAGAGACACACGTAGCAAGTAGTAACAAAAATGTCCTTTTTTTGTTTCTAAAAAAGGAATTAAGCGTATACTGTCGAAATATGTGAATATAACATAGCCGCATCCTAGTTCAAATGAATTATTTCCGTATTTCGATAAATATTAAAAAAAACAACCATCCTAAATATTAAAAAAACAATTTTATGTACGTTAAAAAAATATTTTTGCTATTACTACTCAGTACTTTGAACAACAGTTAAAATACATTCTATAAATAGAATGCACTCCTAGCTTTTGGGTTCGACTTACTTATCCTTTATAATCTTACAATGGAAAGCTTAAGTTTAGACTTAATGGAGGGGAATTAGTTCCTCCTGAACCTAAAAATGACATTTTTTAAATCAGCCATATTTAATGTTTCTGAACAAATCACAACATTGGAAAGTATTGATTTATTTCAATTTAATCTTTACAGTAGTCGCGTTCAATTTTCAAAGGTCCCGTGTGGACTGACGGACTGCATATTTAAGTTGCTAAATAATAATGTGTAGTTTAAATATTTGTAAATTAAACGTCAATTACAACAATTTAGAATTATAATCTGTTACGTAGAATACAATTCTAATGAAGTAAACAAGAAACAAGGCTTTAAAATTACATAATAGTAAATTTATAATTTTTTGTTTTAAATAGACTGACAATATTTATATCAATATCTATACACAAAATTTATTACTTCCAAGGAACAAAATAAAAAATACTATTTTATACTCATACATAATATAATATGGATATTATATACATATATTTTATATAATATATGCTTTATATACATATATAGAAACCGGCTATACCGTCATCGTTTATAAGGAGGGATCGGTTATTACGACTAAATGGCAAGGTCCCGGCCGACTCCCTATATAAACGTATGAGAACTACACCGCCTATAACAACATCGGACAAAGCGACATATCGCTTAAAGCGATGAACTTTTATCAAAATTCATCGGCTATAACGACCAACCGTTATACTTTTTCAGTAAAACAAAACAATATATTGAACCTTATGTTGTCTAATTATTATCTGTGCACTTCCTCTCACCACACCGGCACCTCTTGCGCGTTTTGTGCCATTTCAACTATCTGGTATAGCGTCTGTCGCTTCATCATTAAATTATTATTATAATTTTGTTCTTCATTTTTAGCTGTTGCATTTCAACTATAACTTCCCTCTATTATCACGGTTGCTTTGAATGTTAATAAATACTTCGAAATCTGTTTTTGGTGTAACTAAATTAGATTTTTTAGGACAGATTCTGAAGGAATCACACCTATTCCTTCCAAAGTTGAATCTATTTCAAATTTTCCTATTCCGAACAATCAAAAATCACTCCGAAATTTTCTTGGGATGATTAATTTTTATAATCGCTTTATTCGGAATTGTGGTGACATTTTAGCTCCATTGAATAAACTTGTTGAACATGGTAAAACTTCAACGAAGTCGGTTATTCTTGATGAATGTGCAATTTCAGCTTTTAATTTAGCTAAACATAAATTAATTGATGTTGTTAAATTAACACATCCTGTTTCGAATGCTGAAACTTGCATTCTCACTGATTCCTCCGGTTCTGGCATTGGTGCAGTTTTGCAACAAAAAATTCATAACGTCTGGAAACCACTCGCTTTCACATCAAGAAAGCTGACAGACACTGAAAAACGGTATAGTACATTTTCAAGAGAATTATTAGCTATTGTTTTTGGCATAAAAAAGTTTCGTCATTTTATTTCAAATCGAAATTTTTTCATTCAGACTGACCATAAACCTTTAATAAATGCTATTAATTCTCGTAATGAAAATTTATTAAATCGTGATATACGTCACTTGAACTTTGTCAGTCAGTATACAACTGATCTTAGATACATTAAAGGTAGTGAAAACATTCCGGCCGATTGTTTATCTCGAATTAATACTATTTCACTACCTTCAGGTATTGATTTGATTGATATTAAGAAGATTTCTGATCACCAGAAGTGTGATCCTTTTCTTATTAATTTGTTAAAAAATCCAAAATATTCTTTAGAAATACGTACTCCTCCGAATTCTCTTTTTAAGGTTTATGTGGAGACTTCTTGGAAAATTCCCAGAATATTCGTACCTGACATTGATATAGAAGATGTATGGAAGTATGCATGAAAAGCACATACAAATTTAATTACGTCAATGGAGTGCGCGCGGAGTGACAAAATTCTTATTACAAACCAATACACGCACTGATTGATCACGTCTGAACATGCAAAAAGTGACTGTAAGAAGGTACTAGTTGATTTTGTGGGGAAATTACAAATAGCAGAGCAGCAAATGTTTTTATGAAGTCCGTGCGCGACTACTGTTGGATTTAAAAATTTTTCCCAATATCAGTCCATATCGATATAATATTTTTTTTAAAGATTACAATTTGTTTTACAAGAATTTGTAAAATGCCATATTCTTCTAAATTTACATTGGTCATGCTAAGAATAATTAATTTAAATTACTTGCTATTCAAATTTATATAAGGCAGTTGGTTACTGGAATCTTTTGTTATAATCTTTTTTTAGTACTAGAATTAAAAAATATGTTCTTTAAAAATATTTAAATACATATTTTTGTATTTTCAATTTACAACAATTTAACATTAAAATTGAACTTTTATATCAAATTATTTGAAAAAATTAACTAAAATTATGGAAGTTTATGTAACGGTGTTCAAAGATTTCCTGCTGAGAATTATTTTTTGTGTGTATTTTAATATAATTTTGTTATTATCTTTTAAAAGTATGTTATATTTTTTTAACCTACATTTAGTGTAGGTAAAATACTGGTCATAGAACGACAAACAAATTATTTCACTCATTAAATTTTGTAAATAAAGAAAAATAGCCAGGAAGCACACCACGTCTGTTAAGGCGTTAAACTTGGAATTGGACGGTTGAGAGGTTAATTAATTGGGTGGATAATTGAATAAACTATCGGTGTTTGGGTAAGAACGAAGTTAACGGCCATGCTTGTGAAGGTTTTCTGTAGTTTTCCTTCATTAACTCCAGATGAATATCGGCATAGTTCCTATCAACGTCGGCTTGAGCCGCACAACCTACCAATTCCTAATAAACATAATGATGTGCGTGGTCTCTGAGATCGTGGAATCTCAAAAAGGGAGGTAAAACCCCACTATTATTATTATTATTTTTATTAATAAGGAAAAAATAATTCATAAAAATCCATGTTGGAGAAAAGTGTTTTTTAGAGGAAGAGTTCCTCGAAGTTTTTATATTGGAAATGGCTATCGCCCTTAATTAATGAAATTTTGACAAAATGTTGGTTAAAGTCTTCTGAACAAATGTCTCCATGAGTACAAGATGTTCTTGCCCTTTTCCGATTTACGGAAGTTTAAGTTTTTTCGTTGGGCTTAAATGTAGCGGACTCAAATTGTTGCATGGAATTATTTTCCACCGACCCTTAAAGTTGTTTGGATTAGCTCCAATTGCAAAGTTGTTTATTACAAAAAACTAACAATTCTTACTCGTGGAATTTTTTCAAAAACCGAAATAACTCGGAAATCAAATGCAAATGTTTGATTAACACTATGTATAACCAGCCAAGTAGCTTGTAAAGGCGTTGTGTGTACTTAGAACTGGTAGGTTATGTGTTCAAATCCCGACATCGGCAGTTTGTCAATTATTAAAAAAAAAAGGTGGGGCTTTTAATTGACTAAACTGTCGGCGTATGAACAAGAACGAGATAACCAGCTATGGTTGTGAAGGTTTTCTACTGTTTCCTTCACAAAATCCAGTTGAGTATCGACATAGTTCCTTTCAAAGCCGGCTGCCGCCTATCAATATTCTGCAACATTCTACCAATTCCTAGTCTACACAGAATTCTTTGTCTTCCACTAACATCCTTAGGCATTACAATGGACCTTAGGGTCGAACTGTGTCCCGTCCTGGAAAGCCTCTATAATCTATCTAATCTAATCAAACGCTATATCGTATAACACTATATATTGTATATACATGTATCTATATTGTTACAGTCGATTTCTGTTAAATCGATTCGGGTTTCGAAAAGTTTGGAACGAAAATTTTTTAATGTTTGTTATAAACAATTTTGCAATTCGAAAATTCTCTTTGATTCATATTACATTTGATTAAAAATATCAGGTGTTATCTGATTACACCTGACTAAAACAATCATCGATACGATGAGAACAAGATTTTGGCTGGGACGAAATATTTGTATTTCACATAAAAGAAAATTAGCTTTTATTTGAAATGTAATTATAAATTATAAAACTCTTTTAACTAAATTTCGGAAGTACCAAACAAAAGCAATTAATTAAGAATTGCGGGATTCACATGAACATGTATGTAGAATAATACAAATTTTGTACAGTGTATTTTTTCTGAAAAATTCCATTCAAGGGTTTAACGATTTCAGAAGATTTAATCGTTATTATTTTCAAAGCGAATTGTCACTGACTTTTTTGCAATCAAATAAAAAATTACTTGAATATTTCTAATTAATTATTACTTAATTATTTCTTATTTATATTAGATATTATAGTGTCTCATTGCTGAAATTCTAAAGCCGCTCTTGCTTAAGTAGTTCCGATATCATTTTCAAAATGTTACAGATTATTTTGAAAGTATATAGTAAAAACTTCAACACATAGTGTTCATCTCCTCAAAAAAACCAAATTATTCCATCATTTCATTTAGGAAATATTAATTGTTAAAGTTGTACATTTTCAAATTGGTACCGAAACTCCTTAACCCTATATTATAATGTATAACAATTAATTTTATTAGATAATAGGGTAGTCCCACGACTCTTTAATTAATTATAAAAGAGTATTAATCATTTTCGGAGAAAGTAAAAAAATACTATATAATATTTAAGATAATAATCAAATATTAAATTCATACGAAAAAGCACGATTTAAAATTAACAGATAAAATATTGTTTGATCATTTTTGATAATTATATGAATCAAAAATTTGAAATAAAATAAATTTGGACTTTCACCCATATTTTGTACACACATATTATCGTCATACAAATTTCAATTCGAATTCCTTCCTGTTTATTAACCTTATACTAACATGAGCTATACGATTTTAAAGTTATGGAATTTATAACAAAAATGCTTTTGTATCAATTCGAAAACATCTGCCTGTCGAAAATTTCTGACTTTTTTGGGCGGTCTATGTACAAAGTAATGATCGATATATCTACTGTTTATTATGTTAATTGATGATGCATTATGGAAAATAAATTTTCTATTAGTTTCGATTCAGTCACTAAATTAACAATATTAAATAAACATTACTTCATTTGACTTAAACAAAACAGCAAAATAATTGTAACGATAGATAGATAGATTGTAGAGGCTGTGATGGATGGGTCACACTTCGACCATAAGGTCCATTGTGATGCCTAAGGACGTGAGGATGTGAGTGGCGGACAAGCGATTTTGTGTGTAGACTAGGAATTGGTAGAATGTGCGGCTACAACCGACTTTGATAGGGACTATGCGGATACTCATCTGAAGTTCGTAAAGGAAACTGAAGACTGTATCAGATATTCTTATACTAATCAATTTCTAGACAGTATTAAATAAGCATTACTTCACTTCAAATTTCAAATTTGCCTCCTTTACCTAGATCAGTTTTTTTTTCACTACAATGTAGTCATCATCAGTATAAATTAGCTAGTCGTAATTTACTCTTTGACAATTAGAAATAGATAGAAATAATAACACACATTATACCTAAATTCTTCTTGGTGGGCATTGAGGTCACCCATCATGATGGGTTCTTCATGATGGGTGACCTCAATACCCACCATGAAGATTCATTACGTTCAAATAAAGCTAACAAAAATGGGAGAACACTAGGAGCATGGCTTGAGGAAAACGTTAATCTTTCCATCAACATGCCCAGTGATCATACTAGACTAAACCCAAATGTCATCCTTGACATCACCATAACAAATACCCTATTACCTGTGAAATGCATGATAATTGAGGGCCCCGAATCTGATCATCTCCCGGTACTGAATATCATTAAACACTCACTACCTAAATCCCAACCACAAAAGGTTGACGACTTACCAAATGCCAATTGGAAAGCTTTTAAAAACCATATCCAAATGAATATTTCATTAAACCTTCAAATTAACAGTAACTCAGATATAGATAACTTAATCCAACTTCTCTCTGATATAATAGTTGAAGCGGACAAAGCATAACTCTAACACCAGATAATAATCACCAATAAGCACCAGATTATTGTTTATTTTTGGAGGCGGTGTCAGCATAGAGAAATTCACATAACTTTTGGCAACGCCACCAAAAATAACAATAATTGTACATATATATTAAAAAAATTTTTGCTTAGGAGACCTAAAATTGGCACAAGAATATGCAATTATTTTTTTACTTTTTAGTGCAATTTTTGTTATAGAATATTTGATTTTTGAAGTCGGGTTTCCATTTTGTCAAAATAGGTTTTATTTTTCGCTGTTTAGTGACTTTGAAGTTCTATCACTGATTTTATTTGTCTAAATATGGGTAGACCTACTAAACGACCAGCTAATTTTTAGTGCATTTTTTTATAACACTTTTTTTTTTATCCGTTTTTTTTTTTTTTTTTTAATTTTTTTTTTTGGGGTTGATTTTTTTTGTAAAAATTTTTTTAAGTCGGTTTTTAAAAAAATTTTCTTATTTTCCTATTATGAATGAGTATACCATTTCAAAAAAAAAAAAATTTCCCAGAAATCGGTTATCACATATAAAATGAGGATTTTCCTCGATTTCCCGGGGATTCCCTCAGCAGAATGCGATTTGGTGACAATGGGACCAATGGGATACCAAACCGTTTGAAACAAAAAAACAAAAAATTCAAAATCGGTTCATAAATGACGGAGTTCTGAGGTGACACACCTTAAAAAAAAATAAAATAAAACTACAATACAAATTGAGAACCATCCTCCTTTTTGAAGTCATTAATTAAAAAGAGCATTAATTTGGTGGACATGTGTACAGGATACGACAAAAACAAGATTGTACTTCTACATCAAATTGTTGCACGTGGATATTTGGAATACAAACCTCATAACACAAATTACATTTGTATTTATTTATTTTTGATAAATGTTCTTTCAATTAAAGCTTATTAAAAATTTGCTATGATTACTTTTGCATACTAGTTGTTGTGTGGAACTAAATGGTACATTTTATAATACTCGATGTACTTAATTTTTATTTACGGTTCAGTACTTATTTTATACTTAAAATTAGTTGGGTGACTGAAAAGAAATTTCATTTGCTTTTGAAATATTTCATTACTTTTCTACAGCTTGCAAAATGTCTCCGTTCAGAGAGCTTCATTTAATTTGAATTTTGGTACAGATGTCTTTTTATAGCGGCGGTAGCCGAAATGCATAACATTATTGATTTTAATGAAATATAAAAGTTTAAAATTCGAATACAAGAAGTCTGAAAACTCAGAATACAGTTCTAAACCTTGTGAAGAAAGCTCGAACTACCTCGCCATTTGCCCATGAATCTACGCCTGTTTAATTAAAAATTATCCAACACATCCAAAAATAGTAAAAAACAATGACGAGTAATAAAAACACATGTACACTCCCGTTCATAAAAACTGAACCACCAGTAAGTAACATTCTAAGCGTATATATTACTAAATATATGTATATTACATACAATAACACTTAGAATGTTTCAGCTAGTTCAACTTTTATGAACGGGAGTGTACACTGCCCAAAATTGAATCAGTTGTATTACTGTTAAAGTTACTGTATGAAATATTATATACGTATTAAGTAATATTTGCGCTTAGAACGTGATTTTCTGTTTCAAATATATTGCATTTGAGTGTAAAAGAAGAGCTGGCTGTAAAATACATTCATTTTGATATTCAAGCCTCTGGCAATGAGCGATTATAGTAGAGCAGGTCCATTTTTTTATTATTATTTTATGGCTTTTAAGATAAGTTTATTGCTTTAAAGTATCCATTTAAATAGGCATTAAAAAGCAATAAAATCACTGTCCATTCTGATTGGGCAGTTAACAAAGGCTATTAAATGATAAAAACATTAACAAAAATATGAAGCTTTCCTTCTAGCCGTTCATGGACAGAAGCTTGAATTATAATTGTATATATTTACCGCCAACTTCGCCTACTTGAGAGCAGTGATTGTACAGTGGACTACTATATATCGCAATTTATATGGCTGCCAGAACATGGTTGATTTTAAATTCAAACTGAAATTATTAAACGTATGCAAATTTTGTTGCTCTCAAGTTGGCGAGTTTAGAGTTTATAGAAAATTTAGGTGTGCTACACTAGTGTTTCACAAGGCACGAGACGAGGCATGTTTTGGTATCACCTCGCCTCGCCTCGGTTGGGTTAGTTATCATTTAAAAAAATTTATATATATATATATAAATTTTTTTTTACCATATTATGTACATTGATGGAAAATAAGTCAAAGTTATAGACGAGGTGAGGATGATAACTAACCCAACCGAGGCGAGGCGAGGTTTGTCAACATTCTATCTCAGCCGAGACGAGGCGAGGTGATACCAAAACATGCCTCGTCTCGTGTCTCGTTAAACACTAGTGTAGCACACCTAAATTTTCTATAAACTCTAAACTCGCCAACTTCTTACTATATACTATATATATATATATATATATATATATATATATATATATATATATATATATATATATATATATATATATATATATATATATATATGAAATGATGATTTTCGACATCTACTAGGTAGAATCGATGGACATTTGAAAAAATATTTGCAAAATTTTTACTTTGGTACGAGACCAATAGGTCTATTTCCTTTCCGGAAATTCCTTAAAATAAAATATACAAATTAGAGAGAGAGTTGGATAAAAAAGGGCTGCGATTTTTGGCGTGAAAAAAATCCACTAATATAATCAATAGAAATCTACATATTAAATCACGTTTAGAGTTGAAAAAATAACGTAAAGAACTTCGTTCAATCGTTGCTGACGTGGTCCCCCAACCGCACAATTTTTTTTCCTCTAAAATAAGAATATACAGTCGATCAACAAAATAAAAATAATATATTTACTTTTCTCTATAAAATTTGCAAACCGGCGATGAACAAATTTATGATTATTATTATGAAAAGTAATCATGGCATAAAATTTCTTTTTCCTTTAAAATGCATCTAATCTATCTATTGTTTCATGTTTTTTTGTATAAAATACATGTTACTATATTATTCTTTTTTTTTAAATTACTTTTTGTAAATTTTCCTAGGCGAGGTTTTTGGGACAATATATCTTGCCTCGCCTCGCTTACTAACGAGGATTAAAATTTTAAACCTCGTCTCGTGCCTCGTAACCGAGGACCGAGGCGAGGCGAGGTTACCTCGTAGCCTCGGTGAAACACTATGATACACATTCTTTAAAATATATGAAGGTATACGGATATTATGAAGATTTATTATTTGAATGTCGATTATTGGAATTGTGACCTAAATTTTATGGCTTTGAGGGTAATAAAATTTTTAATCGTTCGTAATTCCCATTAATATTTTAAAATCACTCTTACTTTTGATTTAAAATCACGCCAATTCTAGCCGCCATGTGCACGGTGAATTCATATATATGAGTGTCCCATAAAGATAATGAAGAATTGTATGTATTCTACTTATATACCATCTCAATGCTGCCGCGAGAGACGTTAGAAACGCAATGAGACGAGCATAAGTCAGCGAAAGACGAGATGAAAATTAGAATCCTGATTATTATCCGATAATGATTCGAGAGGAGATAGTACTCCCTTCCAATATCTGTAGATTGTTAATCTGTAAAAATGTACTAATCACAAAACAGTAAATCATTTTGGGTGGTAATGATTTGATTTTAGCGAATATCCAGAAAGGAAATAGAGCTATTGGTCTCGTACCGACTTCAAAAAAATCAAACCGAAAAATCACCATCTGTAAAATTTATATATATCTCTCTCTCTCTCTCTCTATATATATATATATATCTATATATATATATATATATATAATTTCAAATTCGTCCCCTTTACCTAGATCAGTTTTTTGTATTATAAATACGTATTTCGACTACAATGTAGTCATCATCAGTATAAATTAGCTAGTCGTACTTTACTCTTTGACAATTAGAGATAGTTATAAAGTCGCGATCAACAGACAAAAAATAAATAGAAAATTAACAAGATTAAAATATATACTAGATTTAAAATATAATAAATGTTAAATTATATTGAAATTGCTCTTGTTAAAATTTCTTCATTCACATTTGTTCCTGTTAATTTTACTCTTATTAAAATTACTCTTATATTGTCGCAGGATATGTTACTTGTTACTAATTTGGTGACAGTATCACAAACTATTCAAGTTCAAAATGAATTTATTAAATCTTCCGTTTTCCGTTAATTATTACAAAACATCTTAAAGTTATAGTACCTAGCCTAGACTTCACCTATACAATCATCTTATGAATAAAATACATCGAGTTATTGTAGAATTTAATATACATCGTTTAAATTTAATGGAAAAAACTTATATAAAAACCATTGAAATCATAACTTAACCTAATTTGGGTGGATAAGCCACCCCTAAGAACTAAACCTTAAATAAATAAATAAATAAGTATGTACAAATTAGATTACAACAGAATTAGTTGCAATCGACATCGTGTGTCATTCGGTATCTGTTTCTGAAGAGCAACGTATTTGGGTCAAAACGGCCCAGTTCGTTGATCTCCGGGAACGGGTTTGTGCGGGATGATTGGAAGAAGGATTTAGCGGTTGTTTAGATAAATGTTCGGATAGTAGGGTGCCCAGTTTCTCGGTGGAGGGATTCAGCCGGATATCGCAGGGGGGCTTTCGAAATCGTCCGAAGACAACGATTTTGAAATTTTTGCATTTTCGCGAGTTGCGATGGTGCAGCGTTCGACCAAATTGGGGCAGCGTATGTGAGTACGGGCCGAATACATGACTTGTAAAGTCGATGTTTCAATCGTTCGTCCAATCTACTCCTAATGTTGAGAAGTGGGTATAACCCCGCAAAGGATGCGTTTCCAAGGGCGAGACGTTTTTTAGCGTTCTTCGTCCAATTCAACTGTCTTTGAAGAGTTACTCCCAGATACTCAACACTTTGAGTCTGTTGGATTGCCGTGTTAAACATTTTCAGTTCAAGTGGGTAAGAAGAAAATTTAGCCTTCTTTGTGAACAAGACGGACTGAGTCTTCGTAGGATAAATTTTGATTTTCCACTTCTTGAAATAGCTTTCAAGCGTGGATAAGTGTGACTGGAGGGAGCTCGAAATAAGTTTCGGCTGCCAGGAAGTGCAGTAGATTGCTGTATCGTCAGCAAAGAGGGCCGTTTCGGTTGCTCGATCTTTCGGGATATCATTTATGTAATATAAAAAGAGGCGGGGTCCTAGCAAGGAGCCTTGAGGTACACCAGCCTTTAGTCGGTATTGGTTCGATATACTTTGTTGGAGATGAATTCGGGAATTTCGGTTAGATAGGTAGGAAATCAGGAATTTCAGGATGTAGGTAGGTATGTTGAATTTGGAAAGTTTGTGGGTAAGTCCATCGTGCCAAACCGTATCAAAAGCTTTTTCGATGTCCAAAAGGACCATGCCTGTGGATTTATTCCAGTTAAATCCAGTAGAAATATGATCAGTGAGTCGGTGAAGCTGAGTCACTGTTGAGTGTTTTGATCTGAAACTGTTGGGGAATCAATTGTCCGTGGATATCTTCATGCGACTGCAGCCGGTTCAAAACTACTTTCTCCATGACCTTGCTGAGAGATGGCAGCAAACTGATGGGTCGGTAGCTTGAGGGCGACTTAAGTTGCTTTCCCGGCTTCGGAAGAGCTAGCACTTTGGCAGCTTTCCAAAGGTCAGGAAAATAACCAAGTCTCAAGCACGCAGTATAGATGTAACTGAGCTGTACAACCGTCTTCCGGGGAAGATAGCGGAGCACAACGTTAGTTATTCCATCATCGCCGGGAGCCTTCCTACACTTAAGTTTTCTTAAAATGTTTGAAACCTCCTGAGGTGATACGCATTCGACTTCGGTTGGGTTAATGATGGAAGAGCGAATATTTTCCAAAGATTCGGACACCAAGCGGGCCGTTTCTTCGTCGTGATATTCGTCGCCACCTGTTAAACTGTGCGCCTTAGAGAAGGTGTCAGCAAGAAGTTGTGCTTTGTCTGAATCTGAGTAGAGATACCCATTTTCTGACAAAAGAGGGGGCAGTCTGTTGGAACGTTTACGCAAATTTCTAGCAATTGTCCAGACACTATTGTCACGAGTGGTCAGAGCCGAAATCCTCTCATCCCACATTTCATCCCTGGTGCGCGTGACTTTTCCTCGAATATCAGCTGACATTTGCTTCATGGCGTCATGAAGCTCAGGCAGCCTAACTCTTTGCCAAAATTTACGTAGTTTGTTCCGAGTCCGTATAAGTCGTAGTGTGTCATCATCTAATTTAAGTTGAAAGCCGAAAGATCGAGCTTTCTTAGAGATAGATTTTTCGGTAGCAGCTACGAGATTTCCCGTCAGTTTACTAACCTCTAAATCTATCTGTTCGGTCGTTTTGATCTGTGGAGTGATCAAAGTTGCGACGTAGAGATACTGTTTGAAAAGTTTCCAATCCGCTTTCTCGAAGTCCAGCCTGGTCTGCAAAGTTACAGCACCCCTCATTTCACCTAGGGTGAAAGTGATAGGGCGGTGGTCACTCTGCAAATCCAAGTGAACATCAAGATCCGACAGAAGGTCACAATTCTTGAGTATCGCTAAATCGATGGTTTGGGGTAGGCGGTGGGCAGCATCAGGGTAATACGTGGGTTCCTCAGGGTACGCAACAATGAAGTTACGTTTGAGGGAGTGTGCAAAAAGTGCATTCCCGCTAGAATTGTTAGACATACAGTTCCATGATATATGGCGCGCATTATAATCACCCATGATCACAGCGCGATAATGGGTCCTTAAAACGCGGTCAATATCTTTTCTCTGTAAGAGTCTATCAGGGGGGTTGTACAAAGATGTAACTTTATAGCTACCACTATTAGCCGAAATAAGAATTGAGATGGCTTCAAGACTACCATCTTCACGAGGCAAGAGAGAATGCTGGACATCGTGTCGAACGAAAAGAGCAACGCCCCCACCATTTCTGGTGGCTCGGTCGCGGCGATAGGTAAAGTACCCTGGGATTCTAGTTCTCTTGTCCGGCTTTAACCAAGTTTCGCTGATGGCGGCAACATGGATTTGATGCTGTTGGAGAAATGAGTGAAGCTCTGGAAGTTAGCGATGGAGACTTTGAGAGTTCCACTGTAGAAATCGGATTTGGGACCTAGCAGAAGGATGGGATGCCATTTTCGAATAGATGAGCAGTCATCTTGAAAAACACGAGGAGTTTTTCGGAGTTCGAATTGCACGATTTCCATGCAGTCTCCACTTCAATCCTGAGTTTCAGGAGGGTCATGAAGTCAAAAGCGTTGTTCTCCGTTGGAGTTGGAGATGCCGGGGATTCTAGGGCCTCGGTCAAGAATGGGTTAAATGGTGAAAGAGGGGTGTTACACAAAATGTCGATTACCTCCTTTTCTGAATTCTTCTTAGGGAACCACGGATTGGTTGATGGCACAGGTGCTGGAACGTACTTTGTTGAAACCGATGGTGATGATGTTGGCTTCCTATTGGCTGGAACTCTGCTTGGCTTGTTGACCTCTTTTGCGTGAGGGAGGGCCGGGAATTCCCTGGCCTGAAGCGATGGTGGTTTTGGGCGGCCTTGCGCCACGCCCGGAGCGGCCTTGCGCCTCGCTCCTACTGCTGCTGAGCGGGATGCCGTCGCCGCCACGTATGTCTTGCGTGCGGGACAGTCCATAGAACTTGCCGGGTGCGAAGCGCTACAATTGCAGCATTTCGCAGGATCCGACCGCGGGACTGCGCATTCTCGTGAGCCGTGGTTTTCACCACACTTCACGCAACGCACAGTTCCTCGACAGTTCCGTGAACCATGCCCGTATACCTGACAACGGTAGCATTGAATGGCTCCCCGCTTGTTGATATACTTTTCGATGCCAACTCTGACACCACAAATCCACTTTACGTTGAGGACGCTTTGTGCTTGCGTCCCCTTTTCAAATTGGATGAGACGAGATACTCTTACGCTCTCGTCTCCAGTTTTGCTGAAAAGCACGACCTTATTAGGCTTAAGGCCGCACTTTTTGAGCTCTTCAGCCACCATATCGTCGGTGTGGTGGCGCATGGTGCCATGAACAATGAACTTTGGTTCATGGTCACTTTTATTGCCGTAAAAGTGGAACGGCAACTGAATCGCCTCTAACTTGGCCTTACATTTGGTGTAGTCCGAGTCGGTTTCACAGTGGACACTTATTGTGCTGGGCCCAAAAGTGAACCTGATCGAGCCCTTGGCTGCCGCTTTTATGGCTTCCTCGACCTGCCTGAAATTGGTGAGACCCATGTGAACCACAATGGGACTTGGTTTCTTTGCTGCAGGTCGAGTTGCTGACACAGCTTCGGTGACATCGACCAACAGTCCATATCTGTTGCTGACTTCAGTTGCCGCTTTTTTATGGACGGTTGGGGCCAACGATCGCTTCTTTCTTTTGTTGCTGACGGGTTTAAACCCGTCCTCTTCCATTGGTGATGCTGTTGCTGTTGATGCTGATGATGCTGCTGCTGGTGTCGATGTTGATGTGGAGGATATCGTTGGCTTCGGTGCCACCGCCATGCCGGCGGTGGTGTTCATCTTCAGTTTAAATTCCAACCTAGATAACAGAAGAAATACACATTAAATTTAAAAAATTAAATAAAGGCGCCTAAATAAACTGAAAAGTATTTAATGGTTGTAGGAGTTACAATCAAGAAATATATTTCAGGTTATTTTTATTTTGAATATAAAAAAGATTTAAATTCAGTTCTGTTACAAAAGTCCCCGACAATAGAATCTAATAAAATATTGTCAAAGGTAAATTCGTAAAAGAATGAAATAACACTTTCATTGGATTTTCCTGAATTGCCAACTCAGCATGAATCCAGTATAATAATGTATTATAAATAGATTCAATAGAGTGTAAAAACCCAGAAGAAAAAACAAACAAAAATTTTTTTTTTGTTTCCGACAATAAATAAATTTATTGTCAGATGATCGCAGGTAAGAGAAGAGATCTCAGATAAAATTTGAGATAAATTGTTTCGATACAGCGATGTTAACAGTGTCAACATCTAACATCGAATCAAAACTATTTTGGTTTTACGCTACTTATATATGTTCGGTCGACTTTAGACGCTATTCTAAGACCGCACCTGATTGGTGCTGAGTTATGCCTTGCGCAATGAACACGTTCTTTGTATTTCGACATCTTTAGAGAGAGATGGATATATTGGCACTTGATTTTACCATAAGATTTTGATTAAATCTGAATTTGGTACCGGTACATTGTCTAGATTCATAATATTTCTTTTGAATTTCTGAATGTATATGCTTTCGTATGCATCCAGCTCTGAGTGATTTTGAACAGACTTAACAAGTTTTAAATTAGATTTGTCGATTTTATGGTCATTCTCTATAATGTGTGCAGCTACACAGGATTTTTCTAATCTGCCGTATTTCGTATGAGCCATATGTTCTTTGAATCGGGTTCCTATTTGTCTACGGCTTTGGCCAATGTATGTTTGTGAACACGAAGGACACTCTATGCTATAGATTCCCGATTTTTGTTCGTCTATTATTTTTTCTTTTGGGTTTCCGAGGATCTGTTTAAGTTTACAGTTGCTCACGAGAGCTATTTTTATATTATGATCTTCCATTTCTTTTTTAATTTTGTTCGTACAAGGTGGGAAGTACGTTAGCTTGCACCATTTATTTTGTTCGTTGTCGGCCCGTTCTGGTGTTAGTGTCGTAGTGTTTCTTTTAAGAATTTTAAATTTAATTTTACAGATCATGAAATTTATTAATTGTGGAGTGTAGCCGTTAAATATTGCGATTTGTTTAATATGTTTGGCTTCTTTAAAATAATTTTTTCTCGACATTGGCACTTTTAGTAGTCTATTTATTAGAAAGTTGAATATGGCTAGTTTATGTTGAGGTGGACTGTTCGAGTCAGAAGTGATGTACCTTTCTGTGTGGGTCGGTATATGTCAAAATCTAATTTATCTGTGCCCTTGTTCCTGTTTCTTCTTTGGGTATATCTTGAGTATTTAGCCATTTTCCCAATATCTTTATAGTTTCTGGGATTGGTACACTGGGGTATAAAGCTTTGACGTCGAATGACATTAGTAGTGCTTTTGGATGTACCGGTTGGTCTTTGATTTTATCGATTAGTTCGATGCTGTTTTTAATTGCGAGTGAATTTGTTTGGTTAAAGGCCTGGAATTTTGCAACTAACCATTTTGCTATTTTATATGTCGGAGAGTTGATTCCTGAGACTATCGGTCTCATTGATCCGTCGTTTTTATGGATTTTTGGAAGGCAATATAATCTGGGTGTTACCGGGTTTGAACATTGGAGTTGGTATTTTGTTTGTTTGTTTGTTTATGGTTTTTGGACATTCGTCTAAAGTGTCTTTAACTTCTTTTATGAATGCCGATAAGGGGTTGGTCCTTTGAGTTCGGTAAGGGCCTTCGTCTAGTTATATACTTTATAACTATCTCTAATTGTCAAAGAGTAAAGTACGACTAGCTAATTTATACTGATGATGACTACATTGTAGTCGAAATACGTATTTATAATACAAAACACTGATCTAGGTAAAGGGGACGAATTTGAAATTTTATTTCAAAAACCTAGAGTTCTCACTAATTATCATTCGATAATATAACATATATATATATATATATATATATATATATATATATATATATATATATATATATATATGTCTGTAATCACTCTAGCGGTCACAACTTTGATCTGATTGGAATGAAATTTGGTATTTGAGGCGCTTTTGGTATTCAAAAGGTCAAGTTCGTTAATGGGTAATATCGAACAAGGGGAAAGGGGGGTTTAAAGGGAGGGGGAAACACTAAATTTGACATATCTCTCTTAATATTCGAAAAATCGAAAAATTTATAAGAAATAAAGTTGTAGGTACTAAGTTTTACTGTAATTTTGTTTCTTATTATTTTTTCTGTTACTCTAATATTTACAGAAATATTGACGGTTTAAATTTGAAAATTAAATTCCTCAATATCTCTGTACATATTAGAGTTTGAGCAAAAATGTTAAGGTGATGAATTGTAGCAAACATGATTTTCTACAACTTTATTTCTTACGCATTTTTCGCTTGTTCTAATATTAAGAGAGATATTTTATATTTTGTGTTTTCTTCTTTCCTAATGCCCCCATTTCCCCTTGACGTATGTCATTTATTAATAAAATTGGCCATGCAAATACTAAAGTCATAAACGACATTTCATTTTGATCAGACTAAAATTGTGAACGCTAGAAAGTGATTTATGTATTTTAAGGAAATTCGCTAAGGTGAAGCAGCTCCTGCGTAACGAATTTTTTTTTATTGTCTTTATTGTTTCAATTAAAATCAAAAAAATTAAATTAATTAGAAGCACTTTATATGAATAGAAAAATGATTTTCAAGTTATATTTTTAAATGATTTATTCTTAAGTGTATTTTTTCAAGAAAACTGTAAAAACGAGTCGAGACGCTAGAAAAGTTTTACAAGTCTATAAATACAAGATACATGTTACTCTCGTCTAGGGGCATTACTAATTGATGCCAAAAGAATACTCCATATATTCCTTTCTTCAGCTCTGTTTTACTCCTATCAATTATTTTATGAACCACATCTCAAACCTTAAAGTAATATTTTCATATCTTTATTAAAAAAAATTCGTTACGCAGGAGCTGCTTCAACTTAGCGAATTTTCTTAGAAAAATAAATCACTCACTAGCGGTCGCAATTTTAATCTGATCGAAATGAAATGTCGTATATGATTTTAGTATTTGCAAGTCCAATTTTATTAATAAATGGCATAAAGAAAGAAGAAAACACAAAATATAAAATATCTCTCTTAATATTACAACCTTAATATTACGAAAAATGCGTAAGTAATAAAGTTGTAGAAAATCAAATCAGCTACAATTCATCACCTTATCATTTTTGCTCAAATTCCTCTAATGTGTACAGAGATATTAAGGAATTCAATTTTCAATCTTAAACCGTCAATATTTCTGTTGTTATTAGTGTAACAGAAAAAATGATAAGAAACAAAATTACAGTAAAACTTAGTACCTACAACTTTATTTCTTATAAATTTTTCGATTGTTCAAATATTAAGGGAGATTTGCCTGAAATTTTGTTTCTCCCTCCCTTTAAACCCCTCTTTCCCCTTGTCTGATTTTAGCCATTAACGAACTTGACCTTTTGAATACCAAAAGCGCCTTAAACACCAAATTTCATTCCGATAAAATGAAAATTGATATATATATATATATATATATATATATATATATATATATATATATATATATATATATATATATATATATATATGTAAATATATATATGTCCATAGATCTCGTATATATATAAATTTTACAGATGGTGGTTTTTGACATCTACTAGGTATGATCGATGGACAATTGAAGAAATTTTTGCGCTATTTTGACTTCGGTACGGGACCAATAGCTCTATTTCCTTTCAGAAAATCCTATAAAAAGTGAGAAAGACCGTGCAGAAATCGTACCATTTATTTCTTATTACGACATAATTATTTTTAAGTTTATTAAATATTTGAGTTAAAACGATCCATAACAACTGTAATTTAAATATTTTTTATAGGTATTATGAAATAAAATGCACAATTTGAACTGAACTGCAGTTTAGTTGGTCATAAAACTTTAGATACAACTAATTAATATAATAAGAACATCTTGTAATAATAATATACCACTCGAGGCGAGGCACTCAAATATTACAACTTTTATATACCACTGAAAATGCTAACAAAGAATATTCGTAATAATATATATTATTTGTTGTTCGCAATATACGCATTCGGCTATGATCTGAATGTTTTACTCACAAGGCGTTATGATTGTGAATCGATTTGTTTACATTGCCATTATTTGAAAATTTGACATTGTCATTATTACGAATAATAATTTACATTTTGTGTTTTTTTTATCTAGACTACTTTAATACACAGAATATTCTTTTGGATTTTTGGTGCATAAAAATAACACCCCCAATATCGGGCCATTACGTTTGTGCTCAAAATACCAAATAGTGGATATATTGAAATCTTATCATGGGTATATTGAATTATAAATGTTAAAACACTACTTATGATATACTAGATATGTTAAATTGGCAAAGATGTAATAAGTAAATTGTTAAACAGTTTTTTTAGCGAATTTCCTGAAAGGAAATAGAGCTATTGGTCCCGTACCGACTTCAAAATTTTGCAAAAATTTGATCAATTCAAATGTCCATCGATCCTACCTAGTAGATGTCGAAAATCACCATCTTTAAAATTTATTATATATATATATATATATCTATGGGCATATATATATATATATATATGTGTGTATCTGTAATCGCTATAGTGGTCACAATTTTAATCTGATTGGAATGAAAAGGGGTATTTGAAGCGTATTTGGTATTCAAAAGGTCAAGTTCGTTAATGGGTAAAATCGGACAAGAGAAAAGGGGGGTTTAAAGGGAGGGGGAAACACAAAATTTGACATATCTTCCATAATATTCGAAAAATCTAAAAATTTATAAGAAATAAAGTTGTAGGTACTAAATTTGTTTCTTATCATTTTTTCCCTTACAGAAAGAAATATTGACGGTTTAAGATTGAAAAATAAATTCCTTAATATTTCTGTACACATTAGAAGTTGAGCAAAAATGATAAGGTAATGAATTATAGCAAACATGATTTTCTAAAACTTTGTTTCTTACGCATTTTTCGATTGTTCTAATATTATGAGAGATATTTTATATTTTGTGTTTTCTTCTTTCTTTATGCTCCCCCTCCCCACCAATCCCCTCGACGTATGTCATTTATTAATAAAATTGGACTTGCAAATACAAAAATCATATACGACATTTCATTTAGATCAGACTAAAATTGTGACCGCTAGAAAGTTATTAATGTATTCTAAGGAAATTTGCTTAGTTGAAGCAGCTCCTGCGTAACGAAGTTTTTACTTTGGCAGTCACGAGTGAACAATCTTAAGTCCTCTGTATTTAAAAGTCCAACAAATATAATAATTCAATGATTAAGTTATTTAAAAAAAAGTTTAACGTAGTTTTTATTTGTTTAACCATATCATTATTATTTAACAGTCATTTTAAGTTTCGAAAAAAACAAGATAAAATTCACGCCTTCAATATTATTTCATTATTATCTCAACATGAAACATAATAAATTTTCATGTTTATTATTTATTTTATGTTTTTATAACTTACAATATACATGCGATTGGATTACATTTATTGTAAAAAAATATTATTTTATTGTTACTTTCATTGCTTTTCAGTTTATCAGTATTTATGTGTATTAAGACTAAATATTGTGGAAAATGTTAAAATAAATACTTTTCCGTTTAAAATTATGCATTATCCGTTTCGTCTTAGCCCGTAAAATTATGTAAAGACCTTATAACTAAGTAACATAACATTTCTCCCCGTCAAGGACTTATTTTCTTAAAACACTATTACAGGAATTTATTTGTTTATTTATGAACACCAATTTTCTATGTCTCAAGTTTTTTAACAAGCACGGGACCTCAATACAAACTTTCTTTGTGGATTTCATTCCCTTAGGACCTGATTTTCAAAAAAAAAAAAAAGTATTTCTTTAATAATGATTATTAAAATAATCAAAGAGAACTCTAGGTTTTTTGAAATTACATTTCAAATTTTGCCCCAATTCCTAGAACATTTATTTGTATTTTATAAATACGTATGTATTTATAAAATACAAATAAATGTTCTAGGAATTGGAGCACAATTTAAAATGTACGTATTTCTTTGTTTATTGTTCATATTCGAACAACCAATTTTCGTGTCTCTATCTTATACATAGATAAAGGTTAGTCCCAATTTTTTTACGTGTATAGATTTCATGATATGTAACGATTTATAGTTTAATATAGTTTATAGTTTCTATAGAAATGACTGCATTAACAAAATTTTGGAAATACAGTAGGGCCTCGTTAATCCGGAGAGGCAAAAACGATACCCTTTCCGAATTATCGAGGCGTCCGGATTATAGTATGCCATATTTAATGGTAATAAAACACATGTTTAATCTTAGATTTTGTCTCTGTTCTTCTTTATGTCGCCTACAGTTAACCTGCCTATAGAAAACTTCCGAGCAATGACAGGGTAGCTGCCACTTTTATCTAACATTTCTATAATCCGCAATTTGTCTTTTAATGTTAATGTTGAATGTTTACGTGGCGGCGCCACGATGTTAGCGAGCGCGCTAAATTGACACTATACGTACTACACGAAAGGCGATAAACAAAAGACTGACGACGAATTGGCTCATGCCAGCCCGCACCTACACCCGCCCGCCTCCCCGGCGAACCCCATTGCCCGGCCGGATTACAGCGATCACCGAACAAGCGGGAGTCCGGATTATCGAGGCCCTACTGTAAATCATTTAACAATAAAAAAGTTTAAAAAACTAAAACCCGACTACGAAAATAGGACAAACAAAGTTTGAAGAGCCTTGAAAACATTTGTCGTAATCGAAGGCCCAACTGCGATGCACAAAGTAGAACTGAAATTTTACCCAGTCTATGTGCTCGTCTTTTATCTTTATTCTACATAAAGTAAGGTTACACGCGCATAAAGCAAAGTTATTAATAAATAGTAAAAAAATACAAATTCATTGAGAGAGATTTGACGTCCAGTTTCTTAGGAATTCACTTTCCAAAATTAGATTAAACATTAACTTCTTAGATATTATTAAATAAAACAATTACAATGGATTTCGTCAAGTAATGACCCATTCAATACAAAACTTATTAGATAGGGAATATCATCTGTTTAATAGCACATTTATCATGAAAAGACATAAATTTAAAAAATTTGAAATTAAGTAATTGAAATAGCGTAGATTATGTTAAAAATACGAACAAAGTCTTCTGACGTTCAGTTTTGAACATATTTTGATATAAACATCGAAAATGTCTGTCTATCACGATCTATCTCTTTATATGTAATAAATAGTTATCTTTGTCTGTTATATACACTTTTATGGTTTTTTTATTCGTTTTATCTTACTCGAATGTTAATTACAACAACGTTAATTACAACAAATTAGCACTTGCTATGATAAAATTAAAATTTTTTATATGAATAAATAAATAAATAAAAATTCGTGAGAAATATTTAATTGATTGTAATTATTATTATTTGCTTATTGCATCAATTTAACAATTCAAATTTGTAAGTAACAATTTTTTTTTTTACCTTTCACAGTGAAAAATACAAGTGCAATATAATCACATGACTTTCGTATCTGTCTTTACATAAAGTGAACAAGAACTAGTTGGTGGATTGAACTCTCCAATCTGTTGATGGATATGTTTTCTGATACAAGGTTTGTATCTTCAATACGAGTAGACAAGTAAATTTTTTATCGCATATTATTTCAAATATTTTATGTAACAAACCACTAATATTTTATGCACGTAGGTCTTAAACCATAGAAATTTTGACCAGAGCCCTTACAAACCTATGTTGTAACGAAAGAAAAATCCCTAGATGTTCAACATGACTGTGTAGTGACTCATACCAATAGCAGATACACATATCTAGCATCAACATAGCAATTGAACCTACGATGCAGTACAGAACGATACATTTACATATAAACGCATTTCCTTGTATCTGTTTATACGCTTACGTATATGCAGGAGTATTATATATATAGTATATATTCACGTATACAAGCAGATTAATTTTACCAGCATGCTCTAGTAGTGTAAAGAATATTCGATACGATTCTATCACCTTCTTAGAAGGCATGCATTCAGATATATAAGCAGGACAACAGTCACACATCATTTGTTTGTACAGTTCAGTATAACCAGCACAGTTCACACCGCAGTAACAGTTTAAGATCTATTCAGCAGATCTAAAAAGCAAAGTTTACAAAAATATACATTTCAAGTATTTTTTTTTATCACACGCACCCTTTCGCTACAACTGATTTGGAGATAAATAAAATACGTTATTGATTAATATATTCCTATTAATTTATATGTTTCTTTCTTAGTATGTTAAAGCGGATACTTCTTTGAAGTATGTAAGTTTGAAATAAATTTTTACGTAGTCCAATGCATTGACTGATGATTCATACACATGATTTGAAAGTTGGGCTAGTAGCCGTTAATATTATTATATGAAGCTAGTGAATGTATATGAAACTTCCCATTAACTATATGGAGCTTTCTATGAGTAAGCACACTTCCATTGTGGCTCATTCTCGAGAAGAAAGGGTGAGGTCCGAACAGCCAATTCCAAAGGCATATTTTTACAAATTCTAGCATCATAAAAAATTAAAATTGAAATTTGTTTATTTTATCCCATTTTAAGATTAGTAATAACAGTTTTAGTCAGATTCGTTAAAGGGGAAAACCAGATAAACGAAAATGGGGGTTTGTAGGGAGGGGAAAAATACAATATTTGGTATACCTCTCCTAATATGATAAACAGCGAAAAATCGGAAATGCAGCTATAGAAAATTTATTTTATTACAACTCGAATTCCTAACATTTTTTAGGTAAAATAGTTTTAGAAAAAATGATTAGGAAATGAATTGTACTAACGTCTACAACTTTACTCCCTATACGTTGTTCGAGTTTACAACTATTAAGAGAGGTATTCTACCTTTTGTGTTTTTTCTTTCTTTAAGCCCACCCGCCCCCTCTTTCATCTTGACCCATTCTATTCATTAACGAACTTCGCCTTTCAAATACCAAACGCATATTAGATACAATTTTCATTTCATTTTGTTCGGGTTTAGCCACAGTTTTAAACCAATCGGAATGAAACTTCTGTATAAAAATCTATACAGTCAAACCTGGATAAGCGAGAGCTCAAGGCACCAGCAATTTTATCTCGCTTATTCAGATTTTTCACTTAAAAAGTTGCATAAAGAAACAGAATCTTCGGCGTTTCTGTCATATACAAAATCCATCTATGGGAAAATTTTTATCAAGAACTTGTTTAATCAACTTCACAAAGCACTCGCCTTACGCCAGGAACTAGGCGTCTTTTTATACCCCCCCCCCCCCAAATAACTGTGATTTTATACATTTCTTATATTTTATAAAAGGTGGCTCACGTATTCCTATTTTGCGAAATTTCGCTTTTGAACTAATTCATATTAACACTTAACGAAAACATTTTAATTTCTCGTTTACAAATTTTGAGTACCTGCCTTAGAGATTGACACTTCATCAATAATAATAAATATGAGTTAATGACAATTTGGTATGCGTAGACGCTTATTTAACCAATCCACGAATTCTGTAATACGGCTTAAAACTTAACTAAAGTATTGGTTTCTATTTGTTTATAATAGGCGTTAGCCTTTCTATGAAAAAAATTCTATTTATTTTCTTACATGGACACTCGTTTATAAAGGTCTAAGAGAAAAGGCATTTTCAGTTATAGAGATCCTGTGAAATATGATTGTCTCATATAAACGTTTCTACTTTCACTCATAGAGGTTTTCGATAGTAAAAATTACAGTACATAGTAATTAGCCTCAATTAAATAGTTTTCACAATTATCCAGTTCTCGCTTATTCAAGTTCGACTGTATTTGAATATTTCAAATACGGGTTGTAATATACGTAGATAATAAAACTGAAGATTTATGTTAGTGATGTGGGTGCTATTTGGATATCATTTTACACCACTATTACACTAAAAAATTTAGCAATAAATGTGAAAGTTTTATATCTATTCAATACATTATTATTATTATTACGTTATTCACATAATTTTGAATGTGTAAAAAAATTCAATTATAACAAAAAAAAATTTTGAAATTTTTTTTTTTAAATAAAAAGAAATTAATATAATTTCATATATGGCTTTAAAAAAAAGTGTAATCTATTCTTTAAATCTACACCGAGATGATTATTGATTGTTATACGTTTCTGTTTCACTTTTATTCTTGGCTAAAATTGCCCAAACACTATTAGTAGATTAGATTTTAGAATCGACCAGTCTATGAGTGATGGCGAACTTATGACACGAGTAAACCATAAGTGGCATGTCAACTATTTACTTATGCATTTTATCAAATTATTCAATTATTATTATATTGACGTGATCTACAGGTACACTTTCTAGCCTAGACTCTTTCCTCTCATACGCGTCGGTTTTCCTCTCATGCCCGTTGGTATAGGTATAGATAGATATCAAGATAGATAAACCTTGGGGTGTGAAAAGTGCTGCATTTGGATCTTATGGCTCATTTGCTTCTTTTTCTACATCTTGGCAATAGACAGGAACTTGCTTATCAGGTTTTCCTAAAAATTCATATATTCGCGGTGAAATGCACCGAATATATAATATCTGCTGTAACCGAGAGATTTGCAGTTAAAGATGCGACTGCATGTTTCTTCCTCCTCGCCACACAGTCTGCGCATAATTGATTCATTGCAGAGTAGTATTGTGTATAGGTGCTTTCGTTGGTGATTATGCCTGGTAATGAATCGGGTAACCTGTTAGTGTATTGAGGGACAGCATCTTGGATGCATTTCAAAACAGTATAACTCCGAGTTTTTGTTGCGGCATATTTTCCCAGTCATCACGGTGTTTAAAGTCTGTCCACTCGTTGATCAATTGTTTGCATGTTGTTTGGAAGGTATAGAAATACAATCAATCTATCAATCAATTTCTACATGGAAAACAAAAACTGTGGATATAAGATGACTTAGAAATAATTAAAAATCATACATTATTGAGCATTTTTCGAGAAGAATATATAATGAAAATTTAGAACATCATTCACGAAACTATTAGTTGTTTAAAAAAACCGTATGATGGCTATCAGTTTTCTCTTCTATCAGTTATTAGTTTACCAGTATTTATCAGTTTTCTCTTCTACGTATGCTTGTGGCTCATTATTTTCGATAATTAATTTTAACAGAGACTTTTTTAAAGAACGGCTGATGAATCTACTTAGTCGTGTGTTTTACTAAAACTGACGAAGTATGGATCTGATTTAAAAAAACTTGTCATTCAATATGCTGGAATAAAAATCTTATTAGTTGCAATGTCGATGTTTCATACGATTCAGCTTTCATAATTTTGTAAATTTATGAAAGGTAAGTTTATCATTTTAAAATTTATGGTTTATTTTTAAAATTTTTATGAATAAAATTCTGAAACAAGTAAATTTTTAATAATTTCAGCTGATTATTGGCATTTATATTCTTTGTTTGGACGGTCGAGTATACTAATCGGTCGTATCTTAGTTGTAAGGCTTGTGCCAGAACAAGTTATTGTGTAGGCCGTTGAAAAATATTAAAAGGTAACCTAATTTTACAAAAGACACAGAAACGCTTCTAGCTTTAGGGAATAGCGCTAAATCGTGCAAAACACAAAATCTTCTTCATTCAGGAACCATTATCAACTTCGTCTATAGTACCAAATTGCAAATTGCAGTTTTAAAGGGTTTGAAATCAACAGAAAAAATAACTTGCCGCGTTATATAAAATTTTAAAAACATACTAAGGAAAAACTTACGAGATAAATTTCAACCAAATTTTTTCTTACTTTTCTTTAATCAATTTACCCCTCATTAATTTTTTTGATAAATAGTTTACCGAAAATTCTTGAACTTACCGTTCATAATTTATATATTATACCGTTCATATATTCTATAGTAGCATTCTATTATGTATATAGAGGTTTGAACGTGGTTGTTTACACCACATTTTTGTTGCATTTATATCTTTAACACTTATTTATTATTTATTTAAATAATAATAATTTATTATATCAATCTATTACTTCAACAATTTGGCGCCCCCGAGAAAAAGTAAGCGAAGAGGGTGGTAAATTAACATATTTTAAAGAAAAAATTTCCAAAATCTTCCAACACATGGCTATTGGATAATTGGATTGGACGAATTTAATATTGTAATTCTTACAAAATATAGCATACCACCCACCAAATTTAACAGATAAGTCTTTCATTTCTGTTATAATACTTATTTTTGCTTTACGCTTATAACTATTTCGATTTCTAAAAAAATATTTTTATTATTTTTTTTGACATTTCATTTTTAATATGCCTAGAAATCGAAATGAGTTACCGAATTTAGATGCACCTACAATACATCTTCCAAATTTACAAAAACTTCCACAATTTAATGTAACAGACATTGAATTATGGATAATTCAAGTTTCTCGTTTCTTCATTATTCAAAATATTATTGATGATGAAACTAAATTCACGCTAGCTTCTTTAGCTATACCTGAGGATTACACTTCTCATGTTAGAGATATTATTGTAAATCCACCACAAGAAAATAAGTTTGATGCACTCAAAAATATTCTAAAGGAAACTTTTGGACTTTCTCATAAAGATCGTCTAAATAAATTATTAAATTTATCTTAAAAAGATTTCGATACTCCTCAATTATTATATAATACAATGATATCCCTATCAAGTGGTCTAAATCTTGATTCACATTTCATTCGTGAATTATTCATTGGTAAATTAGACACACAAATTCAAATTCAACTTGTCACCGTAGACAATAATGTTGATCTGAAAACTATTGTTAATTTCGCTAATGATATTTATAAATTGAATTCTGTATCTAATATCAGTTCTTTTCCCGTTTCAGAAATTCATAAAACAGATAATTTTATGTTAAATAAAGAATTAAATATTCTTAAAAATAAAGTTACTGAACTGGAAAATTCAAAAAAGTCACCTTCGAAGATCCAATATACTCCAAAAACTAATTTACACAAAGTTCAGGTGAAGTCTGTGTGTTGGTATCATAATAAATATGGTACCAAAGCACGTAAGTGTGTTTTTCCTTGTTCTTTTTGTAAATTAAATACTCGATGTATAAATTCAAATAAAACTTCAAAAAAATTTTAAGAGCTCCTGTTGAGTTGGTCAGTAGCTCTGTCAATAAAAAAACCCAATTCAATAACACAACATCATCATCGTACAACTTAATCTTCATGTACGATCTCTTACATGAAGGTACTCGATATTTAGTTGACACTGGAAGTTCACTATCTGTGATTCCAAAGTCGTATTGTAAATCATGTAAATTTACAAATTTACCTTTTTCAATTATTGCAGCAAACAATACTAAAATTAATACTTTTGGTACTTCTGAAATTTTTCTCAATTTTGGAAATGATTTGGTTTTTCGTCATGAATTCATTGTTGGGGATGTAATTCATGGCATTCTAGGTTTAGATTTTCTAAAGAAATTCAATTTGAATATCGATTTTAAAAATCAAACATTATTAAAACCTATTAATTCATGCGTTGAAGTGATCTCACTTCAAAATCAATATACGGAAATCTTAAATTCTTTTCCAAATTTAACCAAATCAGAAAAATTCAATCTTAATGCTAAACATAATACTCGACATCGCATTGTGACAAACTCTTATCCGATATTTTCTAAATATCGCAGGCTATGTCCTGAAGAGTTGTCAGCTGCTAAAAAACATTTTCAGGAACTTGTAGATTTGGGTATTTGTAGACCTTCGGATTCTGAACGGTCATCACCTCTTCTCATGAAAAAGAAATCGGACGGTTCTTTTCGTGCATGTGGTGATTATCGTCGACTGAATTCGATCACGATACCTGACAGATATCCAATTCCTCATTTATATGATTTCAATGTGAAATTAAATGATAAAAAGATCTTTTCTAAAGTTGATTTAAAAAGAGCTTATTATCAAATTCCCGTACACGATTATGATGTCGCGAAAACTGCCATTATCACTCCTTTTGGTCTATTTGAATTTTTGAGAATGCCTTTTGGTTTACGCAATGCAGCTCAAACCTTTTCTAGATTTATGGCAGATTTATTCAGAAATGTAGATTTTGTTTTCACTTATCTTGATGATCTTTTAATCGCGAGTGAAAACGAAGAAAAACACACTCAAGATCTCAAAACTGTTTTCAACATTCTCAATGAAGCTGGAATTTTAATAAATTCTTCGAAATCTATTTTTGGTGTAACAAAATTAGATTTTTTAGGACATCACGTAGATTCTGAAGGAATCACCCCTATTCCTTCCAAAGTTGAATCTATTTCAAATTTTCCTATTCCGAACGATCAAAAATCACTCCGAAATTTTCTTGGGATGATTAATTTTTATAATCACTTTATTCGGAATTGTGGTGACATTTTAGCTCCATTGAATAAACTTGTTGAACACGGTAAAACTTCAACGAAGTCAGTTATTCTTGATGAACGTGCAATTTCAGCTTTTAATTCAGCTAAACAAAAATTAATTGATGTTGTTAAATTAGCACATCCTGTTTCGAACGCTGAAACTTGCATTCTCACTGATTCCTCCGGTACTGGCATTGGTGCAATTTTGCAACAAAAAATTCATAACGTCTGGAAGCCACTCGCTTTCACATCAAGAAAACTGACAGACACTGAAAGACGATATAGTACATTTTCAAGAGAATTATTAGCTATTGTTTTTGGCATAAGGAAGTTTCGTCATTTCATTTCAAATCGAAATTTTTTTATTCAGACTGACCACAAACCTTTAATAAATGCTATTAATTCTCGTAATGAAAATTTATTAAATCGTGATATACGTCATTTAAACTTTGTCAGTCAATATACAACTGATCTTAGATACATTAAAGGTAGTGAAAACATTCCGGCTGATTGTTTATCTCGAATTAATTCAATTTCACTACCTTCAGGTATTGATTTGATTGATATTAAGAAGATTTCTGATCACCAGAACTGTGATCCTCTTCTTATTAATTTGTTAAAAAATCAAAAATATTCTTTAGAAATACGTACTCCTCCGAATTCTCTTTTTAAGGTTTATGTGGAGACTTCTTTGAAAATTCCCAGAATCTTCGTACCTGACATTGATGTAGAAGATGTATGGAAAGCTGTCCATAATCTTGGTCATCCATCAATTAGACAAACCGTGAAAAAAGTACGCACATTCTATTTTAACCCTAATCTTATTTCACGAATCAAAAATTTGACACGATCATGTCCGATCTGCCAATTAAATAAAATCACTCGTCACACTAAAAGTGATTTTATGCCAATTGAAGAACCAAGTATCAAATTTTCTTTCTTACATTTAGATATTGTTGGACCTCTTCCTCCTAGTGAAGGATATCGGTATATCTTCACTATCATTGATCGTTTTTCGCGTTGGGTCGAGGCTATTCCAATCAAAACTATCACGTCGGAAGAAATTATTAACAATTTGATTGCTTCTTGGTTCTCGCGTTTTGGTTTACCTACGAGGATCACTACTGATCAAGGTAAACAATTTCAATCACATATTTGGAAAGATTTTTTGTCTTCTCTAGGGATTAAGCATATTTCCACTACTGCTTATCACCCTAACAGCAACGGTATTATTGAACGGTTTAACCGGTCACTCAAAATTTCTTTAAATTGCTGTCAAAAAAAATAATAACTGGTACAAAATTTTACCTTGGGTACTTCTAAATTTGCGCTCCTCGGTCAAGGAGGATATTAACCTTTCTTCTGCAGAAATTTTATATGGAATTCCTCTTCGATTACCATATGATTTCTTTTCAGAAAACGTTGATACATATCATTCTGTTCAACAATCTACTCGAGAGTTGAAAAATAGAATGATAAACGCAAAATTTTTCTTTACCAGACAGTTCACCAACAAAAATGTATTTTTACCCAAAAATTTAGATTCATCAAAAAAAGTTTTTATACGCGAGGATCATGTCAAACCTCCACTATCTTGTAATTATAGAGGTCCTTTCTCTGTTATCAAGAGATTTCCTAAATTTTTTGTTATTGATATCAATAACAAACCTACCTCTATTTCGATTGACAGGCTAAAACCTGCATACTTTTTTCAATGTTAATCTTATCTTAATTAACTTTGTATTTAATTATAAGATGTACATCAACTATTAAAGTTTTTTCCGAGTGAACAAGGTTGTTTTATGTTACAACCTTTTTCTAGTCGTTTTTCTTTATTAGTTGATGGGGGGAAGTATGTAGCGGTATCGCATTTTCATTAAATTATTATTATAATTTTATTTATCATTTTTATCTGTTGCTTAACAACTATAACTTCTCTCTTTTATCACGGTTGCTTTGAATGTTAACAACTTTGATAATTTACATATAAATATATAATATGTCATAATTCAATCTAATAAAGATCAATTATATCTTTAACACTTATTTATTATTTATTTAAATAATATTAATTTATTATATCAATCTATTACTTCAACAATTTGAACCATCAATTTGAACAATAACAACCAACAATTTGAACCACCAACCGAAAGGTTGGTGGTTCGTTCCTACCCGGGGGCGCCAAATTGTTGAAGTAATAGATTGATATAATAAATTATTATTATTTAAATAAATAATAAATAAGTGTTAAAGATATAATTGATCTTTATTAGATTGAATTATGACATATTATATATTTATATGTAAATTATCAAAGTTGTTAACATTCAAAGCAACCGTGATAAAAGAGAGAAGTTATAGTTGTTAAGCAACAGATAAAAATGATAAATAAAATTATAATAATAATTTAATGAAAATGCGATACCGCTACACATTCTTACAATTAATCGTATTTATTATAAAAATTCTAAAATAGAATTCATCAAAACTAAATATATGTAATACGTTTTATGAAATTTTAATTATTATGTTTATTATTATTATTATTCATATTATTATTATATTCAATTATTATTTAATATGATTATTATTATTATAATTAATATTATTATATTAATTAAAATTATTTAAAAAAAATTAACTAATCATTCATAAATAAATAATTAATTATTAGTTAAATTGTGTACAATAAAATAATAATTTCATACTTAAATTAGCAGCATCTATTATACGTTAAATTTATAAATTAATAATCATAAATAATATACAACATGTTACTCTTATATAATACATTGAAAATACCGAGTGTTCAAATATCTCTACGTGATTTAAGGCAGTTCTTTGGGTTAAGGAATTTGGCTCAGATTTTGATTAAGAATATACGAGTGCTGATGTATAGTGAGGAGTGAGGAGTTCACCCTTGAAATGGTAATCGATAAATGGACTCTTTCATTTATGTAGCGACTATGAAAACAAGCCGCAGAGTGGACTTGTCTCTGGGTGTCACATTTATGAGAGCCACTCATGATGTCCAAACGATTAACTTCCCACAAATTTCTTTTTATTTAATTTCAAAAACAATCATTACTATAACCACAAGGCTATTAATACAAACAATTATTTATTAGTTAACATAGATAAGTAATATTTGTAATTATATATTTTTGTAATATTAAAGTTACCGAAAAAATGGTCAACACTTAAAAGGTAGTAAAATTTATTTACTACAACTTTACTTATGATAAATTCCAGTTACACTAATATTAAGAGAGAGATATTCCAAACTTTGTGTTTCCCCTACTTCTAAGCCCCCCCCCCCCTTTCTCCTTGACTGTATTAGATAAAATTTCTTTTTTATCACTTTTTTTGCACTAAATAGCAAAAATTAGTTAAATAGGAAATTTTTGTTAAATTTAAACCTTGAAAGTTTGCTCACAGAAATTTTCAACTTTGAAAATTAACCATTTATCTCCATTTAATTATTTTTTTCTTTTTAATGTTAAAACAAACTCATTTTTTTAGTACTTTTTGAAAATATTAAATTGTTTTTATTTGAATCATTCGGTACATTAATATACAGTCTAGTAAACAATAAGTAGAATATTATGATGGTCTGTGGGGCCAATCGAGTTAGTTAGTCAGTTGATGCAAATACATGATAAGCGCAAAATGGAAAGTGAAAAGTTATAAAACATGCAACTATACGTATATAATATTATGATTAAACAAAATATTAATTGTCAGTTCTGTTATACATTTTATGTTTATGTCCAACCCAGCCAATCTTAATTTGTAATCAAAGATTCTATTAAATCTTGTAATTTGTATGCATTTAAAGTAGAATACTATTAGTTTAGTTTTAAATTGATTTGCGGTTAAGTTTGATGGACAGCGTTTGCAGATGGGGCTATTAATCGTCAAAAGAGCTACCTATCTTACTCCGAGTTGATGAAAATTTTAAAATAATTGATTTAAAAAAACTCTATCATTACTTTATATTTTTTGTTTTGTTTTGGTATGTACACTCCCGTTCAATAAAATTGAATAGACGTGAAATGTTAATTTTATAAAACTTCTCACTTTTGTAACTCTCTGTATAATGATTTATTTATAAACAAAGATAAATAGTATATATTTTAAGTGTGAAAAAAGAAATGGAAGTATAGTAAAAACATTTACTACAAGAATAATCAAAATTGTGAGAGACTGTTCAGGTCTGTTCAATTTTATTGAACGGAAGTGTACCTAATTTATTTATTTAATCATATTGAATCACGTTCCCGCCTGCAGATTACTCCGGGGATACATGCACGTCACGACTAGGCTACTTCGTTCGGAAAATATAGATTTCATAATAAATTAAGAAAATATTGTTATTGAATCTTTCCTACCTTGACATACTAAGAATGGCTATACAATATTATAGATTTTCACTTTTTAATAGAAGAAACTAGCAGAAATAGATAAAATTATTTTAAACAAATAAGACATGAAATATTTTAATGAATTGAGTCATACGCCAGCACAAGACATTCTTACTTATCTCATCACTTGTATATCCAGCTACCTGCGATATCACATACAACATTCGTTACACAAGAGCCTACGTCAACATAGCGAAATTCCTCAGAATACAAAACGAAAGAGATGACATCACTCTTCCAATCGACAAAATATAGTTTAAATGAAGTAAGAAGACTTTAGAGTTTTTGCCGATTGGAAATGTGATCTCTTTCATCCCCATTGTATTTTTCAAAGATGCGTATATTCCCTCCGTTAGATAGAGATTGAGATTTAATTGAGATTAGTATAGATAATTTCTGAAGCCGTTTTTGAAATATCGTGCTGGAACTCATGTAAAGTTAATTTCCGTTTGTTAATTTTAAAAAATTCAAAGTTTTAACTAAAATGAAATTGGTAGATAGTATATTTACTTTAAAAATTATACCTTGTGATTCTTGTACCCAAATAGTACTTGCCTTATCGCTTGGAAACAGTTTAGGATAGGCAAACTGAACTTACATGTGCAATATCTCAAAAAAGTTTGTGCATCTCCCAAGCCAAACCAAAAGAAAAAAATTCGTTACGCAGGAGATGCTTCAACTTAGCGAATTTCCTTAGAATACATAAATCACTCTCTATCACAATTTTAGTCTGATCAAAATAAAATGTCGTATATGATTTTAGTAATTGCAAGGCCAATTTTATTAATAAATGGCATACGTCAAGGGGAAAGGGGCAGAGAGAAAAAAAAACATTACATATAAAATATCTCTCTTAATATTAGAATAATCGAAAAATATATAAGGAGTAAAGTTGTAGAAAATCAAGTCTGCTACAATTCATTACCTGATCATTTTTCTCAAACTCTAATGTGAACACAGATATTTAGAATTTTAACTTTCAATTTTTCATTGTAAATATTTCATGTACAACTTAACTTCTGATAAAGTTTTCGATTTTATCACAAATATTAAGGGAGTTACGCCAAATTTTGTGTTTCCCCTTCCCTCTTAACCTCCTTTCCCCTTGCCCCATTTAACCCATTAACGAACTTGACCTTTCGAATAATAAAAGCGCCTCAAATACCAAATTTTATTTCAATAGGAATAAAACTGTGTCCACTAGAGAGTCCATAGACACATAAGATTATAGATGTTTATATATAAATTTATATATATATATATATATATATATATATATATATATATATATATATATATATATATATATATATATATTATCGATAGTGATTTTTGACATCTAGTAGGTAGGGTCGATGGACATTTGAAGAAATTTTTACGAAATTCCAACATTGGTAAAAAAACAATAGCTGATTTCCTTTGGGGAAATTCGCTAATCAACATTACCAATTTCTTTAGTTAAAATTATATTGCGTATTTAACTACTAAGGTCATTACGCATCCGAAAATGAGTTGATGATCTATAATGTGTATGCTTAAAACAGTGACCTCTATATACAAGATAAGGTTCCGTATGACATAATAGTAAAAAAGTGGCCCAAATTGAAACATAAACTAGAGCCACTAACTAAATAGCAATCACGAGTTTTTGATATTAAAAATTTTTTGGTGTTGGTGTTTATAATGTCCTTAATTTAAAATAAACCACGTTTGTTTCAAATTTTTTTCATAAAATCAGTATATACTCAGTAAATGATCTTAAAAGTGTTTTAATATGAATCCAAAATAAACAGTTTTATTATATTAATTACTTCTGTTTCCACCACTTTGTTGACGGCACTAGTGTATACATCAAACTGTTCCATTTCTAAACTATACTATTGTCAGTCCATATATGGAGGTCAGTGGCTTAAAATAAGATAGAATAAGGTATTATATACAAGAATAGTGTAATTTATAATATAATTGTTCCACACATGTTAGGTGTATCGGTCAATAGTCACTCAACTTAAAAACACACATAATAATACTACTTAATACTTATTTGATGGGTGAAAGTTGCTCTATTGTTTTGTTAAAAGGAATGCAGTCATGTCATTTTTACTTGAAAGAAATTAAAAAGCTAAGTTACAAATAGTTCATTGATTAAGATAATTTTACATCAGCCTTGATTTGAACCTTATTGTAGATAGGCACTGCATCTTAACTAACAAAAATTTCACTGGAAAATTTAAATACTATGACGTTCTCAAAACATCTTTCTGTTGAAAACCAGCCACGGTCTCCTCTCTTTTATGCTTGATTATTTTGTTTTTTAATATGGCAAGATAGGCTCATAAAATATATTTTACGTTCCGTTCCGAGAGAGGATTATTTCATAATTGAGTAAAACACACACATTGGTTCAAACCCATAATACTATGAAAAATTAATAAAGAAACAGACATGGATCAAAGCCTGACAAAATGTGATTGATTGCAAAATATTTCTTGAACTGACTAGTAACGCGTCGGCAACCATTCCAAGTGGCCGAGCGGTCTAAGGCGTTAAGTCTGCGCAGTATGCCTATTTCGAAACTGGGAGGTTATGGGGTCGAATCCCGACATCGGCAGTTTGTCAATTATTAAGAAAAAAAAGGGGAGGTTAATTGACTAAACTGTCGGCGTGTGGACAAGAACGAAGTAACCGGCTATGCTCGCATTCTGCAGTTTCCTTCACGAACTCCAGATGAATATCGGCATAGTTCGTTTCATAGTCGGCTGCAGCCGCATATCCTACCACTTCCTTATCTATACACAAAAATTCCTTCCACTCCACTCACATCATCGCATCCTTAGGCATCACAATGGACCTTATGGTCGAAGTGTAGCCCGTCCAAGTCAGCCTCTACAATCTATCTATCTAACGCGTCGGTAGGTAACAAATAATTTTATTTGTTGAAAAGTTACGCAATTCAAAACAAGCAGGTCGGGAGAAGGGTAAACTAAATATCTACTTAGTGTTATATGGTAAGGGGAGTATTAAAAAAAGTATGGAAAATGCGTATGGAAAATGATGGATAGTCTCTGGTCTATTAGCTTCACTAGTGATGTTCAGTTGAATTATACGAAATTTATCCAGTTATCGAAAAAGACTTTAAAAGTAAAAGTTGGTAGCATTTTTTAAATAAACAACTTTTATTCGATTCATTTTTCGAAAACCAAATTGATTCAACACAAATCGACTATTAAAATATATATTAAAGACTATTATTTGGTCGAAATGTGATTATTTATCCAATGCTAGTGATAAAAATCATGGCTTGGAACGTATCGTAACTATTGTGACTTATTTCTTCTTATCCCAACTAACTGATTTATTCGTTGAACAAGTTAAAAGTTCCTTTGGTGTGTTTAAAAATTTGTTTTGTCGTAAAGTATGAAACTCTTTTTTAATTATGAATTTTTGTAATTATTTTTCCATTAGTCTTATTTATTTCTATAAGGTTATTTAATTCCGTTGTAATTTGTAAAGGTTGAAAATATTGATGACAGTAAAACATTTTGGTATAAGTGTTTATAAAATGACCTAATTAGTCCATTTCCGCAAAGTTGTCCGTCCGTCCGTAAACACGATATCTCAAAAACGAAAATAGATAGTGAGCTGAAATTGTTTATGTCTGTTCTAGAGCTAAAAAGTAGGGTCAAGTTCGTAAATGGCAATTGGGCTATGTTTGGGCAAAATGGGAAAAACTGCCTATCTTAGAAATCCTAAGACATAGAACCAAAATTTAAAGACAAAAACTGTTTTTTTTTAAATTGTTTGATAAACTTTTGTTTGAAACATTTTTTCATAAATTCAGTATATACCGGGTATTTAAGGTAATTAACTCAGTTAGTTGTTATTTTCACTTGTTTAAAATTATACTTTTTAATAAATTTTTTAATGTAGACTTTTGTTTCGTGAATTGTGGTAAAAGTTAAAAAAGTTTTATTATTTGAATAACTATGCCTTAACTCGAATTCATCAAAAAATCATTCAATTTGAGCAACATAATGCCGTTTGATACACTACTATAGAAATTTAAAATTATATTATAAAAAAGTATTTATAATGATTTTGTTAAAACAATGGAAATAAATAATTAAATTTACCAACAAAATTCAAACAAAATAAATGAAATTGTCTTTAAATATAAGTTTATAACTACAGAACAATTGAAATGTAATTAAATATTTTAGTTGTTATACAATAAAAAAAAAATCTGTATCAAGAAGGAGCATGAATGGTATGGTAGAGTACAAATTAGATCAAAATAATAAATTATTATTATTTATTTTTCAAATAAAACAATGCTTCTTTGCATTTTGTTTATGGTATTACATTATTTGAATTACTACCAAAAGTACAAAACCTCTACTACCTTTTGTACCTCTATGTACAAAATAATATTATAATTACCTGTTATTTAAATTTCGACCTTGAGGATAGATAGATAGATAAATTGTAGAGGCTGCCCTGGACGGGTTGCACTTCGACCATAAGAACCATTGTGATGCCTAAGGATGTGAGGATGTGAGTGGAGTGGAAGGAATTTTTGTGTATAGACTAGGAATTGGTAGGATATGCGGCTGCAGCCGACAATGATAGGAACTATACCGATATTCATCTGGAGTTCGTGAAGGAAACTGCAGAAAACCTTCTCAAGCATAGCCAGTTTGTGCGTTCTTATCCATACGCCGACAGTTTAGTCAATTAACCACCCATTTTTTTAAAAAAATAATTGACAAACTGCCGATGTCAGGATTGGAACCCATAACTTCCCAGTTTCCAAGTGGCATACTGCGCAGACATAACGCCTTAGACTGCTCGGCCACTTGGACTGGTCATAACGTACAGTATTATTTTATCCGACTAAATCGAAGCTAGACACAAAATATCATAAATTTCGATTTTTGCCCCAATTTCCTAGATCAAATTTTTTGTATTTTATAAATACGTATTTCGACTACAAAGTAGTCATCATCAGTATGAATTAGCTAATTGTAATTATTCTCCGAGGAGATGTTACTTGTTGCTAATTTGGTGACGGTCTGCACATTAGCAACAAATTAGCAAAAAGTAACATCTCCTCGGAGAATAATTATAATTAGCTAATTCATACTGATGATGCCTACTTTGTAGTCGAAATACGTATTTATAAAATACGAAAAATTTGATCTAGGAAATTGGGGCAAAAATAGAAATTTATTTCGAAAAATCCTAGAGTTCTCTTTAATATTATTTATACAAAATATCATATTTTTATTTAATATCGTCCTACTCAACTCGAAATTCCGAAAAATGCATTGATAACAACTCCGCTTCAAGAGCGGAAAGTTCTTTTTGAATTCTCTATTAACACTATAAACTTAATCACAAAACCAATAAACCTTTTACGCCTTGGTATTTTTTATCATTTTGAAATCAAAAAAATTTTGCTTTAAGTTTTAACTTTTAATTTTGCACACAAAGATTAACATATACAACATCGCGTATAATGAATACACAATGATATAAATTAGTACACTATTAAATGTCTAGATTTGATAGGTTGTGTGTGGGTGAACTGGCTTCATTAAATTCATTTTGACAATTATTATATATACTTAAGATTAAAGGGCAAATTAAAATCCTGAACGCAATCTTAGGTCAGAACCACTTCCAAATACAGATGTACACTTTTTATATGTATAGAAACATACAATGCAGAGATATCGCCTCAGGTGTGCGGGCCCCCCTATATTATGAAAAAAAAAAAACTACTTGTTAACAAAAGTGAAATTTCTTTTTGAATATACTACGAACAGTTGTCTAACCAGCCGCATATGAGTCATTCATTTAACTTAACCAAAGAAAAAATAATTTTTTATTTGCTGTTTTTCATACAATTCTCTTTTTATGGATTGATTTGTATTCTAATTTAAATAAAATTTTATTCAACGCAAAATAAATCAGAACTTTAGCAACATCGTTAGCTTTCTGTCCATGTGGATCTCACGTTATTGGGGTTCTAATATTGTGACCATGCCATTATTGTACATAATAGCAGTGGTCCGGGAGACCAAAGGGTTTTTTCAGGATGATGAGTATCAAGCTGGTACTTTGTAAATAGCTTCGTTTTGACAAGTCGCTCAACTTTTTTAATTATAAAATTTTAAACGATATCGAAATTTTCTGGAAGCCGTTGAACATCGAGGATGAGAAACTCGGAATCCATTCCATTGAATTTGTCGGACGAAAATTTTTCCTCGTTCTTCACTTGATTATCTTACAATTATGACCTCTTTATGATATTATGATATCTTTCAATTATGACCGTTCATCCAAAGTTTACGAACATCAAGTTATTTTTAAACGGAATGGACTCCGAGTCGCCCATCCTCAATATTCAACGGCTTCCAGAATATTTCGATATCGTTTTCCAAAATTTTATGATTAAAAAAGTTGGGCGTCTTGTCAAAACGAAGCTACTTACAAAGTACCAGTTTGATGCTCATCATCCTGAAAAAACCATTTGGTCTTCCGAACCTGGAATACGTCAGGATTAAATAAATGCAGTTATAAGCAAGGATATGTTTGTTGTTAATGGAGAGAATGTTTGAAATGTTGAAGAGACTTTTTAAATTCTTTGGGAGTTTAGAAATTTGATTCGTTGATTAGAATATGCTGGACAGGTCAGTAAGAGGTGGTTGACATCATTGGTATTTTCTCAACAGATGTAGTTAGCATTCCCTCATTGGTTTATGCAGTGGGAGTGTTTTGGAAGATTGTTGTAGGTGGAATGTAGTCACCCGATTATAAGTATTTGGTGTCGGTTTCTTACTCACATAGTAGAAATTATAAGAGAGTTTCTATCTCAACGAGGACTATGATTACTTTTGAGTACCAAGCATTTCACTTCTATGTTTGGTGAGAAAGATACAACGCAGATTTTCGCCTTTGCATAATGTATTTATTTTATCAGCTATAATTATTTGTCATTTATTTTAGCTATACTATGTATGTTTTATACTTTTATCAGTATGGATCATTTGAATAGGTGGAGAAATGCTAAAATATCCAATACATAATAGGTACATGGTTCATATAACATGCTATACTATCAAATATTTTAAATTAAAGAGTAGAAAACATTTTATTCGAAAATTAGAGAAAAAAATTGAAGATGTATTTATTTATCAGTAAAGTCAAAATAAAGACAAACAGGTTATTTAACCATAGTTATATAATAAACTTTTCCGATTTAGAAAGAGTTATAAAAGTCAATTAGATATTGATCAACATTGATTCATAATTGCAATATATTTTACAATCCAATAAATGTACGCCTAGTCTCACTAATGATAAAATATCAACACGTTTTGTGCAATGATGCATACATCGCGTAAGCATACATAATTTACTTCTGACAAGTAAATAAACTGTCATAAGACAATATGAAAAACTACATCAATGTTTTGTATAATAATAATAATAATAATAATGTTTATTTGTCATTGATCATACAATGATGATATACAAAAAGTCAAAAAGTCATACAAGCTCTTACATGATGATGATATTTATAATTATACAAATACACCACAACATGGCCAATTAACATTCAATATTTACAACAACAATTCATTCATTAAATATGGTACAAGTTCCAATAAATAATTCTTTAACTCCGTTTTGAACTTCGAGTGACCACATTCTTCTCGAATTATTTTTGGCATCCTCTGCATTATTTTATACCCTGTATATACAGGCGTTTTTTCATAAAATGCAGTACGATGTGCAAAGTCGAAGAAAGTATTCGTGCGAGTATTATAGCACTTTTGTACATCTGTCCTGAAAAAATTTCTTGTATACATAAATTTTAAAAGTTCGAATACATAAATGCCATAATATGTCAAAAACTTATCCTTAAATATTGGCCGATAAGAATCTCGCAAATTCATAAGGATTTTGTTAACTTACATTTAGTACGTGATACTGAACCTATTTTTGTAATATAATATAATGTAACAACTCTTGTAATATAATGCAGCGCAATATTCTCTATTGATTGTACTATATGTTACACACAATTGGTTGGTAATATCCAACGATTCGAATATTTATTAGAATTTTATATGATGTGAGAATATAATAATAAAAGAATTGCACATCGTCTCACGTGCTGTACAAAAATCAAAGGCTTGGCATATCGCACGCGTTGTACACGTGCTTTGATTTTATTTTAAATATTTAAAATGAAATCAACATAAGAATATTAATCATCATAAAAGATGATCAGTCCATATTTATAATAACTTTAAATATAATTTATATAAGATGTTTCTAACACATATGTGATCAAGTGTCGTGATTCCTAGGATGATTTCTCAGATTATAATATGTTCATAGTATTAGTGTTGTTCAACAGTTTTCATTTCATATGTTAATTCTATCTCAGCTTTGATGAACATATTGCAATTCTAACCGATTTAATATACCATCAAACTTCTATTAAAACAATTTTGCGTCAAATGTTGCCGCCAAGTGTATTGATAATGATAAAACTTCTATTTATATATATATATATATATATATATATATATATATATATATATATATATATATATATATATATATATATATATTTATATATATATATATATATATATATATATATATATATATATATAAATATATATATATATGTATATATATATATAGCTTATTTTTATATTGGATGCATTCCACTGATTCTATTCTCCTATCTACTCTTTCTAAATTTCTTTCTTGCAAATTAAATTATTTATAAAAGTTAGTAAATCTACATCTATACTCTAAAAAATAATAGTTTAAAAAAACTAAAAAAACACGCTTTTATAGAAAATCCAACTAAAAAATAGAAAATAAAATTTAACAAATTTGGATTAAGAAAAGTGTAAATAAGAAACAAATGTATATTAATGGAAAAAAGCGTGGGGTGCATAGTGTCAATAGTTATAAACATTTTATTGGCCGATAAGAGTTGAAGGATCATTACTTTGTTAGTATCTTAAAAAGCGCTTTAAACGAAATCTGACCGTTTGAAGTGGGTCAAAATCGAATCCAAAGGTATCGGTTACAAACAAACACACATACAGGTGAAGCTAATAAAGAGCGTGTAAAAAAATAATTGTAACGTTACACCACAAGTCTTGCTGTTTATATTGGTAACTTTAAAATCTTTGAATATCTTCTCAACCGGGGTCCAAATTTCAACACAGCATGTAATATTGAAGAATACACGCCGATACATGTAGCCCACTGTGAATGACAGTTACCATGGAAAAATAGAAAATGTTTATAACTATTGACACTATGCACCCCACGCTTTTTTCTATTAATATACATTTGTTTCTTATTTACACTTTTCTTAATCCAAATTTATTAAATTTTATTTTCTATTTTTTAGTTGGATTTTCTATAAAAGCGTGTTTTTTATTTTTTTAAACTATAATTTATTTGTAAATCACGGTTATCATTATATTATGGATATTATGAAATAATAATAGAAGAGGAACTGGACGCATGCGTAGTTCACGCACTAGCTCCATCTCTCTTACTCTCATGCAAAGGATGCGGAAAGAAATTGATGAATCCTGGCGAATCTAATCAGGATAATCGGATATTTTAATCGAATTATTGCATTGTCATCGGTCTTTAACAGGTGTGCAAAATTTGAATTAAATCTAATCGTTCAAAGTAGAGAAAATCGAGCCCAAAAGGGTCGGTTACATACATACATACATACAGGTAAAACTAATTAAAAGCGTATAAAAAAAGCCACTGTTAAAATCAAACAATAAAATGGGTCTTCTGATATTGTCTCTCGACGCATATACTCTCAAACTAATTTGCGTGAGTTATAAAATAGCGTACTCTGTATACAGTCCGTATTTTAAAATACACCCTATATGGAAATAATGTATAGTGTGTCTATCGCTGTCTATATTTAGTGACTATGACATGGTGTCTTTGTTACATATACATGTAGACACACTCACACGAAGGACGACGGACAATAACGACGATGTGTACATGCACGAGTAAGATTTAACCATATATAAATGATTGTAGTTTGAGAGTGATAATTATAATAGTTTTATGTTATACAATACTGATTTTAGTACAGTTTAAGTGGGACAAAGTAAACCATATCATAGTATACTACATATAGACAGCGATAGATTCACTATAAATTTTTTACAGATTGGGTTTATTTTAAAATAATGGCCTGTATAATAAACTATAATACAATTTATTACATTGGTTCTTTGAAATATTTACAGAATCATTTGTGATTTTACTACTCTTTCAAATAATTATCGTAATTTTAAAATATCATAATGACAACGTGATTTCTTTCTTTTTCTTTTAATTTAAGACAATTCTAGTCACTATTTTCCGGCAAAAAAATAATGTGAATACCTCATTATAGCCAAAAGATTATAATTAAGTAAATTAAATTTTACTACTAATACCATTTAATTATTAGGTTGTTTCAAAAGTTTTGTTCGTTTTTATGAGTCGACTTTAAACTGTTATATCTCAGTGAATACGTATGGAAATCAATTTAATCGAAATAAACGCCATTTTAATCAGTGCACTTTTACCAACGTAACACAAGTCGATTAATTCCGTCGGCATAAAAATTGGGTGCTCGGGATTCGATGAAGTCGATGAAGGCCGTTTTTGCCTGGTCCTGATTGGCAAAGGTTCTACCGGTGAGAAAGTTATCGAAGTGCTTGAAAAGATGGTAGTCGGTTGGTGAGAGGTCTGGGGAGTATGGTGGATGAGTCTGAACTTCGACGCTCAATTCGTTCAATTTTCGGACGGTGATTTGTGAAACGTGCGGACGGGCGTTGTCGTGAAGCAGGATCGGATCTCTTCTGTTGACCAGTGCCGGCTGCTGCTGACGCAATTTTCGGTACATTTCGTCGATCTCCTCACAATAGGACTCTGCTGTGATGGTTTGGACCGGTTTCAGAAAGTTATAGTGAAACACACCAGCCGCTGACCATCATACAGTCACCATTGTCTTTTTTTGGTGAGTTTTCGCCTTTGGAAAATTTCTGGGTGGCTCACCGATTCAAAAAAGGATCGTTTTGGTTGCGCAAAAGCAAAGAAGAACAGATCTCGAAACGTGACTATTTCTGTCGACGGTTCAAATCGTGGGGCACCCACTTCTCGAGCTTTTTGACCTTTCCAATACGTTTTAAGCCATCAAAAACCGCATGGGAGCTGACGCCCAGTTCTTCCACCAGCCCATGCACCGTTTGTGATGGGTCAGTCTTACCCGAGTCCTCAAATTCTCGTCCTGGATTACTCTTGGTCGACCACTTCGGGGCTCGTCTACGAGGCTAAAATCTCCGGAACGAAATTTCGCAAATCAACGTAGAACAGCGCGTTCATTAACACTATCATTGCCAAATGCCTGGTAAATTTTTCGGGCTGTTTCAGCAGCGCTTTGGTTCAATTTGAATTCGTAAAGAAAAATTGGCCGAAAATCGCTTAACGACATTATATAGTAATAACCTGAAAAGAGACAAAATATTAAAATTTGGAAAAAAATGAACAGCATCAATGTATAGAGTACAAAATTCTCACACGACACAGTAGAATAAATATTTATTAAGATATGGAGCTACGAAAACACATGACATTGAAACTACTTTTGAAACAACCTAATATTTGAATTTTCAAACATACAGCGGGTGTTTCTATTAAAAAGAGTTTGTTTTGTTAACTATTTCGTAAAATCATGTAATTTAATGACCATCCATACATTGATATAAAAATAAAAAAAGGTTTTTCATTTTCAATGGCATAACAAATACATATGTAAACAATATACGTTGTTATAATATAAAAATAGAAATTCAGCTACAAAACAAAGGTACAAATGGCGTTAAAAGTGGAGCTATCATTTCAAAATATTATAATTGATTTGTGCCTTATTTATTCGGATTTCCGAAAAATTTTTGGAATAAACGTTGTGAGTATACTTAATAACTATTATCCGAAACATTTTTTTGAAAACCTAATTAGAAGGCACAAATCAATTATAAAATTTTGAAATGATAACTCGTTTTTGACGCCATTTGTACATACGGTTATTTTGTTTTATTCTACACATAGATGTAGATAGTTTGTACATACACACATACCGGCCGTAAAATAGAATGCACACGGTATATCTTACTGCAGTAATAACAAAGGATTAAATAATATGATACACATATTAGCAACTTAACTATAAGACGGACAAAAGTCAGTTTCTGTAGAGGTAGAGGTAGATTATAAAGGCTGCCCTGGACGGGCTACACTTCGACCATAAGGTCCATTGTGATGTCTTAGGATGTGAGGATGTGAGTGGAGTGGAAGGAATTTGTGAGTAGACTAGGAATTGGTAGGATATGCGGCTGCAACCGACTATGATAGGAACTATGCCGATATTCATCTGGAGTTCGTGAAGGAAACTGCACAAAACCTTTTCAAGCAAAGCCGGTTACTTCATTCTTGCCCATATGCCGACAGTTTAGTCAATCAACCGCCCCTTTTTTTTTCTTATAAATTGACAAACTGCCGATGTCGGGATTCGAAACCATAACCTCCCAGTTTCCAAGTACTGCATACTGCGCAGACATGACGCCTTAGACCGCTCGGCTACTTGGCTGGTTCAGTTTCATGTGATATGTTAATATTTGTGCACTTGTATCTATGTATCAATTTTCTGTTGAATCGACATGCCTGACAAATTCATTGACTGCCCGAAAAAAGGTTTGCGAAGTGCGCCCAAAGAATTTTCACAATTCGTCACGCTTTATATTGAAAATTTCAAGATGGATGGATAAGATAGGGATGTTATAAGATGTTATGGCTATAACTAATGAATATCCTGGAATTCTATCTATATAAAAAATAAACTATAGTAAATGTTTATATTATAGTAAATCCATAGAGACAAAATCACTTGGTTGAATAAATTTATACCATGTGCGGTTCGGTTGTTAGCAGATACTATGAGTATGGTGAAAGACTTTACTTTGATGTTGAATGTTGACTATCAACATTATTATCATCATCATTTCATTTGATATAAACAACAAACCTTCCTTTTAAAACCAATAAAATTTCCATGAAATGGAAAAGTCAAAACATTATCAATCAAATTTCATTTTCTGTATGATTGTTATACAGTTTAAATCAATCTTTTCAATTTCGAATCAATTTATTTAGAACCTGTATGGACCATTGTTTTACAGTAATATAGAATATCTCTCTTAATATTATAAAAGACGAAAATATATGAAATTTACAGTTGTCAATAATCAACTTTACTTCAATTCCTTACCCGATAAATTATTTTTCAAACTCTAATATTTACAAAAAAGAAGGCCACTTTTTCTGCCGACAGTATATAAATATTCATACCGCTTTAAAATGATTAATTTTATTCATGGAATTTTTTTTTTTTAAAGTTCAATGTATGCCATTAATGTTTAAATATTATTTCGGACATATGCCCAACTCGGCTGCTCCTAACGATCTGCAATCTGTCAATCCAATTTTTAACGATTTTTTCGAGCAAATCTGGTCTTATTTCTGCTATTGCTCGTTCAGTGTTGGCTTTCAGGTCGTGGATTGTTGCTAGTTTGTTAGCGTACACCAATGACTTAATATATCCACACAGAAAATATTCGAGTGGTGTTAAATCACATGATCCAGGAGGCCAGTTTACGGGACCAAATCGAGAGACAATGTTTTCATTAAAGTTTGTTTTTAACAAATCAATGGATTCACGTGCTGTATGAGCTGTAGCTCCATCCTGTTGGAACCACATTTAGTCTGGATCGATGCTTTCCATGTTCTCAAACAAAAAATCGTTGATCATGATTCGATAACGTGCTCCATTGCCCGTAACATCATTTTTAAAGAAATAAGGACCCATGATACTGCCAGTATGCAATCCACACCAAACAGTGACTTTTTCTGGATGCAATGGTGTCCAATATCTGTTCTGAATCTGTCTTGCTCCAAAATCTACAATTTTGTTTGTTAACAAAACCATTCAGCCAAAAATGAGCTTCATCACTACACACAATTTTTCGATTAAAAAAAGGATCTTCGTCCAACTTTTCCAGAGCAAAATTAGCAAACGTATGACGCTTGACATGATCTTGAGGCATTATATCCTGCACCATCTGGATCTTATATGGATGTAGGCCAAGATCTTTGCGCAAAATTTTCCATGTTGTGGACGGACAAAGTCCAAGTTGTTGCGAACGACGTCTAATCGATAATTCTGGATCTTCATTTACACTTTCACTTACAGCGGCTATACGAAAATTCTTCTTCAATACGAACATTTCTTTGACGTGTTGTTGGCCTAGCATAAAGAAGAGTAAATATGGTACGAAATTTATCAACAGTACGACGAATTGCTTGTTCTAATGGACGATTATGTCGACCATAGATTTCACGTAATTTTCTAGGCGTTTCACGAATTGAAGACTGATTTTCAAAGTATATTTTATGAATTTCAAGGCGTTGTTGAGGCGTGAGTCTTTCCATGATGAAATGGCAAACTATAATGAATATAAAAAATTTTAATAAAATTATTCCTATTTTAATAAATTTATCCCTATCGAAAGTTCAATCATACCAAAAAAACATCCTATATCTTATGTGTATACACAATAACTGGTGTTAGAGTTTAGCAAATTTATTAAATTTATTCAAACAAAAGTTTTATGCTTAAAAAAATGAACAGTTTCTGTATTTGAACTTTTCTATCTCTTACAGTTAAACGATTAATTTTTGAGGTTAAGGGAAACCATTCTTAAATTCGAACATTTTACTTATTGAACACGTTTGTTATAGGCGAAATTTGTTATAGATTAAGTTTTATGAAATAAAAGTTGTTTGATTTAAAAAAAGATCTATTTTGCATTGAAACTTTTCTTGGGATACAGATGACGGAAATTTTACCCATTCACGATCTCAAAACAAGCTCTTTTGTTTTAAGTTCTATATTTCTTCAGAAAATTCAGCTACTGCGACTGTGCCGATGAAGAAATTTCACAAAAATTCCTTCAAATGCTCATCGACCCTAGTTAGTAGTTGGTGAAAATTTACATAAATAAAGTTTGAACATATAAATTCATATATTGCGTCACGGGAAAAAGGAGGTTTTAAAGATGGCGGAAACATAAAATTTTGAATTTCTTTTTTAATATTATGAAAAAATTAACATAAAGTAAAAAAGTAAATTTCCTACGCGCTCTCTATAATAAGTTTTTGAAATCCGTGCAACGCCGACTTTCTCAACATTATACCGTGTGTATTAGAAAGCTTTTCCACTAGAGAATCAATTTTAAATATTATTTATTACTCGCTGTCCGTGTGGTTACTGTATGAAGTCAGTCAGTACACATATAATGGTTAAATATGTTCATTGAATTCTTAACTTTATGTGCATCACAAAATCTCCACTCTTAAATGACAAACAAACTACCATGCGCATACAGTATACACTATCCAGATGTTTGTATGTATGAAATGACTCTCATTACATGTGTACTGACTGACTCCACACAGTAACCACACGGCCAGCCAGTAATAAATAATATTTAACATTGATTCTCTGTTGGAAAAGTTTTCCAACACAGTCTGTATATACCTATTCAGAGCTAAAATAGGCTTAAAATGTGGGATTGTCATAATTGATGGTCAGAAGCAATGAAATACATAGGACAACAAGAATTACCTTCGGTCCTTAGTTTGAAAGGAGGTAAAGAAGGAGCAGTGTCAAGAAAAATGAAGGACCTAAAATTTCTCACATAAAAGTGAACATATCACCCTGAATTACTCTTTGTATATGAATATACAATTAAATATTCCCTCTGTTATAGCATTATAATTGTTTGTACGAACCGGATTCGCACATGATCAATTTTTTTTTCATAGATAATTTGATAAATTATCCTTGAATAATTTTAAGTACAAATTTTCGTTTATTTAATGTGTATAAAATATTAGAGGAAAACTGTCTAATAGTACCTACGCACTGCTATCAAGTTCGCCTTGAGCTTAAATTTTGTATTCGGTTCGCTAAAAAATTGTCGTGAACCCAAGATATATTCAGAATCTGATTGAAACCTGCTGAGAAGGGAAGTGTTAATATTTTACCAAAAAGGATGAAATTTGAATTTTGTTAGGTGATCGCTAAACAGTTTGTTGATTTGAAAATTTACCACCCGTATATTTTAAAAAATATGTATTTTAGGAAAAAATATTGAGTTGCAAAGTTTAAAGAGTTTAAAAAAATTTATAATATAAGGCAGTTATATTTTTTCCCAATCATCTGTGCTGCGTGTTATAATTTTTAAACGGTGCAAGATAGAGAAAATATTTAAAAACAAAAAATTTTTTTTTATCTAATAGAAAAAAAAACTACTTTTACTTGAAATTTTTTTTCATGCATCCAATATTTCTAGCGCAAATACGTAAATACAAAATTTACGCCACATTTACGAACAAAAACTATGAGATGTATGAACATCTGATGAGTAAAACCATTAGATGTATGAAGTTGTTTGTTTATATGATATAAATATTATTTTTATGAAAATGTTTTTAAATTTAATTAACCCCATAAAAATAACAGTTAACAGGAGGAAACAGAATGCCATAATTATATTTTTGTTCGGCGCATCCATGCCGGATGGTATAAACTATTTTTTAAATGCAAAAAATATTTATCTAATGAAAACAAACAACTCTTGTTTGTAACTGTTTTTCATGTATGCAATATTTCTGGCAAAATTTACGTCACATAACATATAACGCTACTAAGTTTCCACTGGTTCAATTTTTATGCTTTATACTTTACGTGTACGATAAATTTAATAAAATACTTTAAAAAAAGTTAAATCGCATAATATATACTTCCTTTGATTTAATCATTCCGTCATTCAGCATTTTCTGCTTCCTTATTTTATGGAACGTCCATATTTTATGTTTCCATTTGAATAATTCAAAATTGAAGCGCTTTCTGACATTATTCGAGCTGTTGAACTATAACCTACAATGGAATTGACTTTGTTCCGATATTCAATGTGGAATGTTTATTTTTCATTTTACAAAAAAAATCCGCATAAAAGTACTTATAAAAATGTAAATTTCAAAAATGAATGTTCCAATTTGTTGAATAATATTGCCAAATTCACCATCAAAATATAGTTATTATCTTCGATAAAATATTTGTTACCAAAAGGAAGGGTACGTGTTAAATATTGACGTTTACAAATATCATTATTGTATTGATTAATATAAAATATATTATCATTTATCGGTAAATTATTATTTGGTTGAACTGCGGGATTTGGTTTAATCTTTCCTTTTTAAGTTAATGAAAAAATATTAATTTCATTAACATAAAAAGGGAGATTAAGCCAAATCTAACATTTCTTGTTTAGATTATAAGATAAAGTATATATATATATATGTATATATATATATATATATGTATATATATATATGTATATATATATATATATATATATATATATATATATATTACGAATTAAAACTGTGTACTCCTAGGCAGCTTTACTATATACCATACCAAATTAAATAAATTTATTATAGCATAAAATATAATTGTTTTTTACTGATTGACAATTTGTCTTATAAAATATTATACAAAATCCAAGATGGTTGTAAAACATCATAAACATATGTAAAACGATCTGTGATTAGTATCTAATTTATAGTTTAGATTTAAATGATCTCTGTTGTTGTTTTTGTTTTTGTTCAAATAATTAATTACAAGCATAGGTCATTGACGTAAATAAAACTGATTTATGGAAAAAACAAATGTAAATACTTCTGTTCACCTGTCAAATGATCTTTATTAGGATTAAATGGAATATCATGAAAAAATTAATATAATTTTTTTTTCTTTCATAGTTGTTGAATTTAAGGTGAAACACCGAGCAAATTTTATGATTGTATCATGATTTTGCCGTTGGATAGTATTTAAAGATCAACAATTATTATAGATACGTCGACGTTAAATGACGTCTCATTTGTACATGTTATTTTATATTTATATGTTAGTATGTAGTCATTGCTCATACACTGTGGCTAGTCTTAAAAAATCAGTTTAATAGTTTAATAATTTCAAATTCTATACGACTTAAAACTCAAATATTTTGGATTATTGCAATAGATTCGAAAAATTAACCGATTTCTTTCCAATACAATACATAGTTTTTCACCGAGGCTACGAAGTAACCTCGCCTCGCCTCGGCCCTCGGTTACGAGGCATAAAAAAATTTCGTTACGCAGAAGCTGCTTTAACTTCCTAAGAATACATAAATCACTCTCTATAATATCTGATATGATTTTAGTATTTTCAAAAATTAAATTTATTAATAGCCAAAATATAACGATATTTACTATGGAAACGACAATGAAAATTGACATTTCAAAATTAAAACAAAATTTTAATAAAATAATTTTATAGAATTTCATCCAAATCGGTCCAGCCGTTTAGGACCGGGTCCAATTGTGAATCTAAACCATTCTCGAATCCACTGGAACACACACACAAAATTTCATCAAAATCGGTCCATACATTTAGGAGGAGTTCAGTCACATACACACGGACAGAAGAATTACATATATTAAGATATATATTATATAAAAATTAATTTTCATGGAGAACAATATAATGATTGTTGTAAAACATGTATCGCTTTGTTACCGTCAAAGTGTGCAAAAATGATAGGCGTCGTTAATTGGTAAAGGCTACTTGGTGGAAAGACCATATAATATTTTAATTTAACCTTAATACTGTTGCTGGCTAATATACCAGTTATTTGTGGGAGTATCAACTTTGACTGTTTAGTAAAATGTCGTCTAGAACTAAAAAAAGTGATTACCTGTATATGACATCACGAATTCCAGGAAAACAAGGAAAACTATGATATTAATCACTCTCCTCTTAGATGACGCCATCAAAATTTGACTATTGATGACGTCAGGATTAAAGGATTAGATTAGGAGTAAGTCTTATAAAGAGGTTTTGTACAGCAACCAATTAGGTCTATTGTATCTCATTTTCTTCAAAGGTTTCCCGGAGTCCTATGGTCTTAGTAAATGTTAGGACATCTCTTGACGACACATCATTGATTCCATCTTCCTGGAGATCTGTCCATACCAAATGCTAGTGCCTTTAAGAGAGAGGATTTCGCATTCACACAGAATTCCTGTTTCCTCCTCTGCATAACAAAATCTGCAGAGATTCGATTCGATCATTCCCTGTGAGATTGTAAAGGATACTTCAAGTAACTTATGTTATAAAAATTGTGCTATTTCTTATAGATGTGCAAAATGGATCCCCATTGACACACGATCGATAACGAACCTTTTTAGACTATATGTACTGAAACCTTTCTCAATTGGCCTTAACGTGTGCGTATTGCATTCTCTGTTTATAAAATTTATTGCTGGAAATTTGAGAAAATCATTGTGAAAGTTTTCAAATGTGCAAACTATTTTGATGACAATGCAATAATGTGAACCGCCATTTTAATGAACTGGAGTTTGCAAATATTCCCTGAAATAGATAATTTGGTGAAGGCGTTGATATTTATTGAAAAGCCGTGAAAACGTCGAGAAATTAATTGTAATTTTCTAGTCCTAAATTAAAAACAAATATTAAATAAAACCTATTTTGACAAAATGGAAACCCGACTTCTAAAATCAAATATTCTATAACAAAAGATGCACTAAAAAGTAACAAAATAATTGCATATTCTTGTGCCAATTTTAGTCCACCAAAGCAAAAAATTTTAAATATATATGTACAATTATTGTTATTTTTGGAGGCGGTGTCCAAAAGTTATGTGAATTTCTCTATGGTGACACCGCCTCCAATATATATTTAAAATTTTTTGCTTTGGTGGACTAAAATTGGCACAAGAATATGCAATTATTTTGTTACTTTTTAGTGCATCTTTTGTTATAGAATATTTGAAAAAATTCAAAATCGGTTCATAAATGACGGAGTTCTGAGGGGACACACATTAAAAAAAAAAAAAAAAAAAAAAAAAAAAAATACAGACGAATTGAGAACCATCCTCCTTTTTTGAAGTCGGGTTAAAAAAAAAAAAACTCTTTGAAAACAATGGTTTTCTTATAAACCTATATTTACTAAAAAGCAGAAAATCTAGCGCAAAATAGTTTTATATACTTATACTGAGGTGATAACCTATAATTACTGAAGAAAAAAAACCTTTTTTTCTACTTTTTAGAACAATTTTATTTCTTAAACCATTGCTTAAAAAAACTTGTTTTAATTGAAATTTTTTCAGAATAAATTTTGTAGCTTAGGAATAATCTGATATTAGTCTGACATTATTTCGGACTGAGACGATATACTCACATTCAATTAGTTTATATGAATTTACTATATATTTATACACAATAACAATTTTATTTGCAATTATTTTAAATTAAAGATTTTTCAAATACCAAACCAATGGCAGTAGTGTTCGTTTGTTACTTTAATAATAATATAAAATGCCAATCTGTTCATCAAAAATTATTTACCAATTGTTTTTTTTAAATTTAATTATTTATTTATGTTTTCTGATTACTATACAGATTGCATTATTTATTATTTTATAGAAGAATTAATGTGTAGCATATATGTTTACATGAAGCGTACTCATTCAGTGAGAAGAGGAGTTCAATAGATATGAATTATTAGTAATCCAGAATATAAAATTTTAACTTATGGCAGGTCACACGTAAACTCATATTTCTTAAGAATTTGATGAAATGTGACATTAAGTATCGAAGCGAGAGATTCGGTATGCAAATTCCCTATTTTGTACAAAACTGGAAAATGTCTATTATAGGTTTCTATGGCCGGGTTTAAGAGACGGCAGCAGGGGCTGGAGCCCCAGGGCCTCCACAATATGATTTTGCGAAATAATTTAATGTATTCAAAACAATCACATTTGTTGTGTGAATGTTTTTACTCATATTTCACCACACATATTCCCTACATTATCAATAAGACCTATACAAAATGAAACAAAATACGTTCTGTATAGCATAGTACCAACTACGTGTGTATTGTAGTGATTATATTTACTGATATTAAATTAATGTTTTATAGTATGATATTTTATACCGATAAAATACTTATTTATATATTTTTACATGAAATTACAATCAAAATCCTTGAAAATTTTAGTAGTATTTTCTTTATATTGTTTAGTTAGTTTATTATTATAATTGTATACATACAGAGTGTAAAGATTTAAGGCGCTTTCACACGCACACATTGGGAAAACCGGATCCGATGCCGGCGTCGATCAAAGTGGTTTGTCATAAACTCCAAAATATCTATGTGTCGTCAAGATGGTAACTCTAAATTGAAAATCAATAGCAAGGTGACATTTCTTGAGCTTGTTCTACAGCTGTAAAGTGACTTTGTGAGAGGGCAAAATCGTACCATAAAGGCAAGTAAAAATGCAAAAAAAAATCGTTACGCAGGATCTGAATCAACTTTCCTCAAAAGCGAATTTTCACAACATAAATACACAATTTTATTTCACTTGATTTAATACTAAGATCGCCAGAGAGGCTATAAACACATATATAAGTATATAAATTTTCCAGATATTTGTATACTCTCTAGCGGTTAGAGTTAACAAACTCTATTCCGATTAAAATTAAATTTCGTGTCTGATATGCTTTTGGGTTTTGAAAGGCCAAGTTTGTTAATGAATTGAATCGGTCGAGAAGAAAATCGAAAAATGTAATAAGAAGTAAAGTTGTAGAAAGTATAGAAACTTTACTATAATTCATTACCTGATCATTTTTTCTAAAACTCTAATTGATACAAAGATAATTTAGGATTTTAATTTTTAATTTTAAATCGTAAATATTTCTGTAAATATAAGCGTCACATAAAAAATGATAAAAAATCAAATTGTAATAAAATTAATTTTCTTTAACTTTACTTTGTATCATATATACTTTTGTTCATAAACTGTTTACTTTTGTTCATACGTGGATTAGATTATACCCAACTAATTAAAATTAAGAGTAAGTCTTTAGAGAAATTTTGCACTGCGAGCGTTTTGATCCATAGTGTCTGCTGTCCTTCAAATATGTTTCAAGTGTTTAATAGTCTTAATAAACGATATGATATCTCTTCATTAATATCAGCTGGTTCAAGAATTGTCCAACAATATTTTTCTATGAATATCTTTGAAAATCACTTTTCTATGAATATCGCTGAAATTCAGTTTTTGATAGTTTGATGTGTGGGTGCGTGTTTTAAAATTTTGTGTTTTTGAAATGTTTATTATAAGTAATATATACAACAACATATTTCATTTTCCAAAAATGTAATTATTTTTTCATTTCCTTAAAATACAATATTACAAAAATATTCTGTGAAAGTTGTCCCGATCGATGAACAGTTTTAAAGATATTGGTAATGAAGGTAGTGTCGGTGATAAAAGTGCATCAGAAAAAAAATTGAAATTACAAGCAGGCCATGCTGTACTAAAAGAAAATTTCGTGAAGTGTTCGTGAAAAGTTTGATGGAAATGTGAAATTATAGACAGCAAGTGAAAAATTTAATAAATTGTATTCATTATTTATTAAAAATTGTATTCATTATTATGTAAAACTTAAAACACGGTTTTCTCAAAACTACATTTTCAAATCAATGACCAAAATGTAATTTAAAAACTACACGGCAGATTTAAATTTATACAACATATTCTAGACATCAAAAACTAGATCATGATCGAAGGATTTTTTTATTTGTTTTATTCACAGTTAACGAACCTCGAAATCTATCGAGGGATCAATAATCAAGTTGATAATTTGGTCCAGATATAAAATTTCACGCCTCTGAGTGCTTATAGCTCCTTCACCATGTATAAATATTTTACCTTTTTTTATGTTTAAGTTACACTCAATATATATTTTTGTAATTAATGTTTTTTATTGATTCAATCAAAAATGAAATGCCATTGTGAACATAACTCATGTCATTTTAGTAAATGTACGTATTTGAATAAATTTATATTTTGTTTATGTAAATCTGTCAATTTAATAATACAATTATATTTTACCATTAATCAATAAAGGAGACTTATTTCAGATTTCGAGCGTCTTATACTTGGGAAGCAAATAAGAGCAATCATATCATTACTTGGATGACAAAATTTTATGACGTCTTTTATGACAGAGTATGACAAAAAGAAAAAATTCATTACGCAGAAGCTGCGTCAACTTAGCAAATTTCCTTAGAATACATAAATCACTCTCTAGCGGTCAAAATTTTAGTCTGATGAACTGTCGTATCTGATATGCTTTTCGTATTTGCAAAGCCAGTTAAGAGGTGGCATAGATCTAGGGGAAAGGTGTTCGTAGAGAAAGTCGAAACAAAAGATATGAAATATCTCTCTTAATGTTAGACAAATCAAAATATGTATAAGAAGTAAAGTTGTAGAAAATCAAGTTTACTACATTTTATCATATTACCATTTTTTCTAAAACTCTAATGTGTACAGAGATATTTAGAATTTTAACTTTCAATTTTAATTCGTCAACATCCCTGTTAAGATGAGGGTAATAGAAAAAATGATATGAAACAAAATTATAGTAAAATTTATTATCTGTTATTTATAAAATTTAATTCTGAGATATTTTTCCAACATTAAGCATCTCGTATACCCAATTTCATTCCAATCGGATTAAAATTGTGACCGCTAAAGCGATTACAGACGCATATATACATATACAGACACAAATGTATACATATATATATACAGCGTGTCTACTTAAGTTGGCTCCCTATGGAAAACTTTGTTATTATAAGGTGTACAAAAAAAAGTTATTCTTTATAAAAACCTCTGCTTTGAAAATATTAACATTCAGCTATTCACTTTTGACATCGAATGTACAGGGTTACTACAAATTGAAAAAGTTCGATAGGAATGTTTTGACCACTTCAATTTTAAATTTAATTATGCAAATCCTACTTATAAAACACTTTATCTGTTATCCCAATAAACCAGCCATCGTACTTCAAATGTTTTTTTTGCTGATTTGAAACATAATGAATGATATGTAATACAATTAATAATTAATAATATTTATTTTTCATACATTACATTACAAACACAATTATTATTGTTGCCGTTAGTAACAACAGTTATCTTCAGTTCGTTTTTGCCTCAACGTATCCACCTTCGCGTTCCATACATGTAATTTTTCTTTTACCGAATTCTTTAAATACACTCCTATATATCTCGGGAGTGATTTCTTGAACCGTTTCCCTTGTTATCTGTTCTAAATGGTCAACCCTGTACATTCGATGTCAAAAATGAATAGCTGAATGTTAATATTTTCGAAAGCAGAGATTTTTATAAAGAATAACTTTTTTTCGTAAACCTTATAATAAAAAATTTTTCCATATGGAGCCAACTTAAGAAGCACACTGTATATATATAAATTTAACAGATGCTGATTTTTGACATCTACTAGGTAGGATCGATGGACATTTGAAGAAATTTGACTTTGGTACGAGACCAATAGTTCGATTACCTTTCAGGAAATTCGCTAAAAATGATAATAAAAGTTTTCGATATGTCGAAAACTAAAGTTTAAACAAATCGATATTGAATAAACCCCCAAAACTAAACCTTTGGATAAACAAACAAACAGAAAAAAACATAATTGTTGATATCTCGTTTATGCTTCGAAATATCGAAAGTTATAATTTAAAAAATCAATGAAAGGCAGCAAGTTAATTTAGTAACGTAATGTAATTATTTCATCCGTTGCTCTTGTTAATTGTATCACATGTTCTCAAGGCTTAAAAAGCTTCTGTTACAACACATAAATAGCTACTCTGTGTGAGTAAATAACTATCCTATGTAAGTACTTTAACTTATTGTACAATTGGCTGCAAAAGTTGATGTTATTATTTGCAATTTTCTAGTTGATTTGTGCCTTATTCATTCAGCTTTCCAAAACAAAAATTTCTAATAAAAATTATTACTACATTTTCAATAACAACTTTTAAACGAAGCGTTTTTTTTTTCGAAAACCGAATCAATAAAGCACAAATAAATTATAAAATTTAAAAAAATAACATCAACTTTTGTAGCCATTTGTACTATGGGTAACAATGTAACGCTTCTGATAAAACTTGTTCATTATGAATATACTAACAATATTTATACGATACATTTTCACAAAAATCTACTGAATACGGCTCAAATCTGCAATAAAATTATGAAAACAGAACGATACTTTTGAGATCCATAGTTCTTTTTTTGACTATGAAAACTTTGACTGTCCATATTTCAAAAAACTAATAGAGATTCAACAAGTGAAAATAAGAACTAACTAAGTTAATTGTTTAAATACCCGGTATATACTGATTTAATGGAAAAAAGTATCAAACAAAAGTTGTTTGTTTTTAAAAAAGGAAAATTTTTTCTATCTCTTACGGTTCCAAACAAAGGCAGTTTTGCAACACACATACAAAATTTCGTTATCTCGTTATCTCTTTTCGTTCTTGAGTTATCGGGTTCACAGACGGACAGACGGACATGCGGAAATGGGCTAATTAGATAATTTTATGAACACCTACAACAAAATTTTTTTCTGCGATTAATATTTTCAAGTGTTACCAAGTCGGAACTAAACCTAATATACCTTGCATATTTCCATATACTGGGTATACAAATTTCTATTATTTATTTTTTAATATGAGTGAATACCATAACAATTTTACGCTTCAAGTTTCCACAAGTTTAATTCAATGGATTTACTTTATATTAATTTTTAAAACATTAAGTTTCATTATCTCGAAAATTAACGGCGATATTGAAGGTTTTTTTTTCGCATTGCCTGTGATATGATATTCATCACCAAAATATATTTTAAATGATTGATACAGGATCCAGTTTCGAAAAAATTTTACGCACAAGCGCTCTTAGAATTTCTATAGTTTTGTAGTTTGTTGAAATTGATCTGTACTCGTTAGTATCCTCTTTAATACAGAAGTTTTCAAAATTTTTTGTTGTTGACGTCAATAACTTTAGGACCTCAACACATAATTCTAAGTACAAATGTTGAAAAATATTTAAGAAAAAATAGTTGTCTTCTAGGAGAAACGAGTTTTTTTATCATTCAAATTGGAAAAAAATTACATATTGATTTTGAAATTTTTTTCTCAAAAAAAGTTTTAAAAAAAATTAAATCAATCATAATTTATTTTACAAAAACAAAGAATAATTCAAACATGTTTACACAATTCTGTTATGTATATACAACAGCTATTATGTAATGTATATTTGAAAAACTTACAATCGATGAGATCAGACAGGAGGGGTATTATAGGTTCGTATTTCAGTCGAACCAATACAACTTTTAATAAATTTTATCAATTACCGACCCTACTAATTGTTCTGGATAAATCTACAAAAAATATGTTTTTCAAAAACAATATTTTCGATTAGTTGAAACAAGTATTCTTCTAGAAGAATCCACGGTACTATATAAGCAGAGGCATTCACCGAGTCAGTTTAATATTGGCATGTGATGGTAGTTTAAGAATGACATTCAATCAATTAAGATCAAAGTTTAATATTCACATTTGGCCAAGTAACATTAGTTTAATATTGGCATTTGTTCAATCAAGTCAGTTTAATATTGAGTTTAAAATTAACAGTTGTTCAATTAGTAGAGTAGTTAATAATCGACATTAAGTAAAAAAAATCAATAATTGTTGTACTGTATTATAGAGAGAAATAGACTCAGATAATTGTGGAATTAAATTTAATTCAAAATTTTTTAAAATCAAATCAAATAAAACTAGGTTTGAGGAGAATCATAACGTTTTTGTTTTTACTTTTTTTTGTTTCTTTCAAGTGCGTGTTGTTTTAATCGAAATAACTTTAGTAAACTTTCACTAATATTTTGTGTTGTTTTTTGTGTGTGTCGAGTATCAGAATTTGTTGTAGGTTCTACAGTAGGTTCACCTCTGGAGGCTAAAGATAGCCAAGATACCACGACAGTTTAATAATAAACTTCACATTTTATATAAGTTCGTAAAAGATATACACTATTCTAAATTCTACTACGCAAACAAATCAATCATTCAAGTGTTTTTGAACTGTTATCCATTTGCTGCTACCCTAAAGTGATTTAACCATAATTATTTGTTATGCCATGGTATACAACTATTTGTAGTAATGTTATAATACTAAATAATAGTTTTTACTTTAAGAGAATATACACATAGCACAGAAATATGTAGAATATGCCTTGTCTTGGATTCTTATAGTTACTACTACAGATCGAATAGACTATTATATTCTTATACATATTGCGGAGTCAGTCGACTTGTGTTGTTCTTAGTTAGAGGAGTGGGCCACAAAGTGAACAGAACTGAGAACAGAGAACACATACAGAGAATTGTTTGAGTGGAGAGTACATTTTAGTTCGTTGATCGAGTGATGGTTAATATACATAACACAGTCGGTTGTCGGTCGTGTATACAATTCTTTATACTATACATACGGGACTATATTGTAACCATACCTAATAGTGATTCAGTCTTCATCCATACATCGTTTCGCACTTGAGTGCGCGTTTAAGTCACCGCTATAAACATCGTTTTGTATTATTTGTTTTTTTAAGAAAAAAATAAACTTAGAGATGTTTTTTTCTGGGATGTTTTTTTTTTTTTGGTTAAATGTTTTTGATAAAATTTTGTGAAGTGCGATGATGATTGTGTGAAGTTATTATTTGCTTGTGTTTTTTTTTTAATATTGCGTGTGCATTTTTATGATAATTTTGTGTTGTTTTGGTTTTATTACAGATTATTTTTATGTGACACAAATTTGGATTTTTTTAAACTAATTAGTGGATAATTACATCACAGTTTTATTATCAGGTGAGAACTGTTTTTAAAATGCTACCTGTTTTTTATTTATTTAATGATATTTCTTCTTCTTTGATAAAAGATTATGTCTTATTTGTTATCAAAGAGCAAGTTTGTTGTTTTCCGGTAGTGATACTTCGTCAATTATAAATAACGGGGTGGTAAATAAATTAAATAGTTCACGATAAAGTATAACCGGTTATTATATAGTTTTATTTTATTTATTATTTTCTAGATAAATATCAATAAATATTTCTGCTCAAAGTCAGTCATATTACTATTAACAAATCTTTTAATGTATATAAATCTTATACCCACATCAAAGTATATGTTTTACAATGATGTGGGTGGCGTTTAATTTAGAAAACTGTTTTATATAGTTTACATTTTATACATTTTAAACTAACCGTGCCTTGCGGTATTTTCACCGATTTTCTAATTGTCCCATTTTTTTTTTTCATTTTTTTATTATATTGTTAAAATCGACCTCAATTTGATGATGATGCCTGCGTTAAACTTTCTTTCTTAGTACTGTCTTTAAGTACTGTAATCGTAGAAAATTCCAATTAGAGTTTTTAATGAAAATCGATTATATTACACTTATCTACAAAACCACATAAATGAGAAATATGCATGTGTCCTTCAGCCCTATGTCTACACTGCTGGAGAAATCCAACTTGACATTCATATTTAGTAGTTGCAAACCATTGTTTAGATTCTAGAATTACCTTTTTCAAATTTCGAAACATTGACTTATAATTGAAAATTGCGATTATTTTTGTGAATTTTTGCAGTTTTCTCAGAACTACTATATTCCTGTCGACTAGTCTAACTGTCTAGATATTAAAAGCGAGAAAGACAATTCGAGATCCCGTATCAGTTATTCTGTAACTGTTAATATACCTCGAACGACAAACGACGTTGAACACTTTTCATTCTGTTTTTATTTTTATAATGTTATTTTGTTGTTACAACGGAGTTAGTTAGAGCTTAAAACTAAATTAAGCCTGGAAAGAGCTTCTCAGCCGGCAGCGATAAATTACATATCTCAGGTTGGAATTAAATTAACTTTTTGGTGCCGTTTTACTTACGATATTTTCTAGCTTCATAGACAGGATTTTTTTAGACTTTCTCTCCTTACTTCGCCTTCAAGTTTGTGTTGAAATCCTCTCCCTGTTACTTTCCCCCGCCTGTGAGCATTTTATTCAATAATCTTTGGACGCTCGTAAATCGCTTGTAGTGATCAATAAATTGTCAGTTTTTACGGCGAACATAAAGACATGCTTATGCTGAGTGTAGTCAGGACATTTTCACACATGTCACAAAAAAAATCGGTGTCGGCACCGGTTAAAGTGTATTTTTATACATACCCGAAAAAACCGAAATGAATTAATAATACACATTGTTTATTAATATCGATTAACCAATTTTTGTAATGAAAATAATTTCGAAAGAAAATTATTGTTTATAAATAACATTATGTAATATTCACAAAAAGTTTACCTTCAATCAACGGACGAATCGTCCGATTTGTCAAGTTCATATCACCGTCTACATTCGCTGAGATCGGCAAAAATGCCGGGTCGGCCTATGCGTAAAAGTACTTGACGATGTTATTTTGGCAAAGGAACAAAGTGTGAATATAAAAACGAAGAAGAGATACGGAAGTGTAAACAAGCGTTTTATGAATTAAATTTTTACAACGAGCGACTCATGAGCATGTAGTTGACCGGGAAACGGCAGTGTGTATATGACTTTAAAGGTACAGTCATTGCATTGCTTTATATAATATCAATAAACACAATCCGTTTTAACAGATGATTTTAAAAAAAAAAAAACGTATTGTAATTAATAAATTGCATTGGTAGTATGTTGTGTAAAGCATACGATTTTATACAATATATTATATCGAAAGTCTTTGAATTGTTTTCATTTAATTTCTGTTATGTAAAAAATTTCAATCCCGTTATGTATGTGATTTTGATTTTAATGGTTGGTGTAATATAAGACAATAATTATTGTTAATTAACTTGATCACAAATAAAAATTCAAAAATGGTTTTTTTTTTACAAGTGTCAATCATTAATTATGATAATTAAATAAAGAATTAAAATTTATACAATAAATATTTATAAACACGGGCTTCTTAGTTTTCTGAGATTTTCGAATTTTTATGACGAATATTAATCATAATAATTCTGTAAAACTATCTAATTTAACTTTTATTTTATTAAGTTATTTGTCTGGAGTAACTTAATCAATCTCTGTTTCTTCCAATTTATCTTCATTTTACTGTCTATTCACTTTGATTTTTCATATAGATACCTTAGGTTCTATCCCGATCAAAAATGCTTTGGTCCTAATTTTACACGTTATTGTAACGAATCTGTTCGGTTTTCGATAGTTTCTTACATAATACTTACAACTTTGGTTTTAAATATTTTTAAATATATACCAGCGTATATTAAGTTCAGTTCCGTTTTTGCAATGGCCAAAACGTTGATCGCAACAAAAAAAATTTGGTATAGTTGTTCATAAAATATGACCTAATTAGTTTATTTCCGCAAATGTGTCTCTCCGGCCTTCCGTCAACACGATAACTCAAAAACGAAAAGAGATAGCGAGCTGAAAATTTTTATGTGTGTTCAAGAGCTAAAAAGTAAAAGGAAGTTTGTCATAGGCAAAATCGGACCATGTTTGGGCAAAATGGACAAAACTCCCTATCTTTGAAACCGGAAGAGATAGAACAAAAATTTAACGACTAAAGTGTTCCGACTAAGTATGTACCGGTTATTTAAGCAATTAACTCAGTTAGTTATTATTTTATTTAGTATAATATACTGTTCGAGATGACATCATTTACATTCGGAATTTTTTAAACATTATATTGATAATCAACGATTGCATTTTGTGATTTGCCGTAGAAGTTATCGTTTTGAATAGGACTAAATTGTGTGATGTTTACTTCCATCATAAAGGCAGAATGATGTACAAGCTATGATTTAATGCATTTAAGTTGAAAGGTTAAGTTTATTCTTAGTATTCTTGCATGTGTTTGTTTAGTATGTGGTAAAATCTGTAACAAAACTACCATACTAGTAAGAATACTACCGAGTTTCTGATTGTATGGTGACATGACCGCCACTTACAAAACCAATATAAAAATTATGTGAAATATAATCTTTTATATTGCCACCTAAACGTGTAATATACAGTGGTTCTTTTAAATATGAATTAATATGCGGTCTTTTAAACTTCATATTTATACCCTTATCTGATTGTAAAACAAGTAAAGATATCTAAGATCGTCCTGGATATCTTTCTGGATTTTTATCTATATTTTCAATAGCCATGAACCCTCTACATTGAATGTAACTAAAAAAACGTAAGGATTATTCGAGGAGTCTAAATTTATGAAGATATCTTATTTTTTCAAATATAACGTTATATGGTAGATAACGGACAATCCAGGTTTCCAGAGAAAAAACACATGAAAACCAGATTTGATATTCATTATGAGATACCTATTATTTAAAATTTCTAGATCGCAAATGTTGAAGCCTATCAGGTAACAAAACCACCTTCTTTATACAAAAAAATTTTTTTCCCATAATCTAGGCCAAAAGACCCAAATATTCATTCCATGATAAAAATTTCGATGACAATTTGATAAGAGTCCGTTGTATCTACGCTCCCAGTTTAAATGTGTCAATTTGTCTTATGCACCACCAATCCATGTCTCCAACAGGAATACAAATATTCGGTAAACAAGTGTTTATTTGGGGACACCTGTCTATTGCCATTTATTTTCGATTCAAAGTTATTTTTTTGAGAAAATTGGTTGAATAAAACTTGTTCGAATAAATAAGGTACAAATCAATTATAAAATTTTGGCCCACTGTACAATTATTGTAATACTGTTTAAATATTTGTGTAGAAAATAAATGATCTGTAAAAATATTAAATATTTACGATTAAGATTGAAGTTTTTTTTTTATATTATTATTATTACTTTCTGATAAAATAACATGCTTTTGTCACTTACAATTTCATAAAAACAATCTGATTCTTATAAAAATTCTCATCGACAAAACGGTAAAACGGAAAAAATCAATATTTTTTAAAATTCACAGGGTTTAGTCATATAATTTTATCAATAAACGTATAATAAAGATATGAATTTATATTCTGTTGTGAAACATCTCATTACTTTTAAAACCCTTGTGTCGTGTACTCGGTAACGTTTACACGATTGTCGGATTAGTGTGAAATACGCTTAGGACGGAGTCGTAGGTTCGCGTCCTAGTGGATAGATTATCTTTTCACAATTTAATTTACAAAATAAACTTAATTTCTTAGTTTTAATGTAATTTTTTCCTATACCTATATCCGGTTCGGATGTAGGTTCCTTTTTGAAAAATACCTTCAAATAAACTTGAAGCCTAAGGGCCAGGTGAAAATCACCAAATGATGGCCCTTCAAAACAAACATCTTTTATATGGATTATTGTTTTCCAAAAAAACTTTTTTGAAGAAAATTACACACCCTGTATAGTGTCGTAGAGCTGTGTTCATTTGTATTGAGCCCTCGAATATGGTCACAGTTTGAGTGGATCAGTCTATTTTCAAAATAAAAGGAAGGAAATCAACATATGAATGTTTTCCCCACTTTAAGTTCATGTCTCATTTTAGTTAGAGGTGTGAAATATAATCAGTGATAACCAACAAGTGTATTGAAGTGTTATATACAGTACGACAACTAGAATTCGCAAATACTTGTTTAGTGCCATTGCTCTCAATTTACTATTAATATATTGTATGGTTTATAAAATTTGGTTTATGTAATATGAATTACTTAATATTTATAAATAAAGATGAATATATGATATTATTCTACACCTAATTACTATTTTTGCTTTTTTTAATTGCCAAGTAAATAGTTTTGTTCTAAGTTTATATTGTTATTTATCTTTCTTTTTCTGTTGATCTTAAAATATTAGTGTTTGTTTTCGTTAATTATTTTTATTATAGTAGGCGTTGCAATATTATACAAACTGCAAATGGAAAATAAGGAAGGACATTGTAATTACGTGATAAATAAACTATTTGTCCTTTTAATACAGAGAAAAATGCCGACATAAATGTATTTTTAATTATAAATATTTTGTCTTTTAATGACCATGGTTCATAATTCAGGTTCATATTGCTGTTATTGTCTGATATTTGTTTACAGAGAAATATTTTACATTCTTTTTTAGCTTATAAGATTCTGAGATGAAATAGAAAATTTCTCCTCCAAGTAATGGATATTTTTTAAATATGATTAAAATGAGTTGCCCATCTACTTTGGAATATATTTCCCTTACGCGCATATAAGGTTCAATACATTTGAATTTACTGCTAGTATAAAATCATACTGTGTTTATCATTTTATGAATATTACATAAAATGATAGACTCATACGTGTATAGTAATATAATATTACGTGATCATTTGTATGATCTCACACACACCACAGACATGTCAGCCACAGTACGTATAACAACAATAATCTATCAATAAAATACATTTCAGAAAAAATAATAATAATAAAAAGAAAAAGAAAAATATACTGACGATCGATCGAGGCTGTTGATGACTGATGATCGTGATGATGACTGAGGAAGCCAACTCTATGTTATAGGACTGTACCTAAACTTACTATACATACGATGTGTAGAGAGAAGAGAGGTCTTTGGTTGTTATAACACGTAAATATGAAAAATTAACTGTACTCTTGGATTTTTATATAAAAAAAAGTATAATAATGACGATAATAATAATTTTAACTTTTTTTTTGTTTCGTTTTTGTATTGACAAACTTTTAAAAAGAATAAAATCAGACTGATGCACACTCCCATATATTTAGTAATATATATATACGCCTAGAATGTGAACTCTGGTTCAATTTTTATGAACGGGAGTGTATGTGTTGTATTTTGTAAACTCAAGGTGGCACTTGAAACTTATATAGAATAAGAGTGTCTTAACATACATCAGCAAAACTGTAGCTAGAGCCAGTAACGGCGCCAATATCTCATCAAATCCTGCCATAGAGCCTGAAGAGTCCAGAGTCGAAAGAGGATTTTTTCCCGGCCGATACCAGACAAATCTAGTACCAGATTGACTTGTCGTTTTGTAATTTTGTTTTCCGTAACCTGGAACACGTAGCCACAAAAGTATCGAACTTTTTAAAAATTTCATAATTAATTTCTTCCTAATTCATTCGGTTTTCGAAAAAATATTTCCGATAAAAGTATTTTTTCGAAATATTTCTCCAAAAAAGCATTAATAAACAAATCACTATAAAATTTTGAGAAAAGAACGCTACTTTTGTGGCCCATAGTACACAGATACAATTTTTTGTCAGTACCGAAGACGAGTTTTTTTTTTTTACATTTAACGCTTTTGCAAAATTTTTGAGGGTGTATCGTCAAATATACAGGAAAATATAGGAACAAAGAAAAATAATAAATGTTTTCCATTAATTCCAATAACAATAAAATTAAGCTTTCATTAATCCCTAAAAATTTTGAACAATTTTTAAAATGAAACACACTAAAATGGTTCAAAATAAAAAGGTTCAAAATCGAACGGAAATTCCTACAATATACAGGTTTTTTAATTGTGTTTCCTTCAGTTATACTTAATTGTATCTCTAACAAATCCCAGTTTTTGTTCCCAGTAACTGACTAACATCACAAAAATTTACTTTATTTATTTTGTGCTACCTCTTCTTAAGAATTGGCACACTTGGCCACAAAAGTTTTTCTAAAATTCTGTTAATTGTGGCTAAAAAAATTTATTCCCTCCACATTTCTTTAACCATTTAATTCATCAAATAATTGAAGAGACCATATTTGTTTAAATCTCTTTAATCTTGTTAATGTTTGTCATTAATTATTAAAAACGATGCCAGTTTGTAAAAGTGCGATATAATTGATTGCCTTATTCATTCGGTTTTTGAAAAAAAAAATTCCGAATAAAAATTGTTACTATATTTAATAAAATAACATACTAAATAAAGTAATTAGTAATGTAATTGAATAAAATATTTATTGAGTAATTTACTAACTTGTTTGAGGCAAGTACGTTCAACAGTTGGTGCAGCGTATATTCTTCCAACAAGGTGAATCGAATGTTTGATCTAATACATATGAAAACAGTTTGGTACAAACGTTTTTCCCGTTTCAAAAATGTAAATGTAACACAAAGAAAGAACCAAAAAAAGACGGGTCTTGGGTGGGAATGGATAATAAATAGTGAGACTATAATTCCCCTCCCTAACCAGGCCTTCCCTTCATATGAACGACTCGTGTAGTTGTTGAGTCAAAGCAACGAACATTTTCATTCAAAAGTTGGAGGCATCCCTTTAACTTGGAACGTTCGACGCTCGTCATTGGACGCTCGTTGTTCAAACGAAGGCCACTCGGTGTGACGAACAATCAAACGTCCAACGTTGAAAGGTATTCGTAGCATCCTCTAGAACCGGCTTTAACTGCTGAATAGCATATGTCATATATATATAAATTGTAAAGCTGGTTCTACACGATACTACGAGGCTCGTCTTATACCGAGTCAAAGGCTTCAACGTTTGAAGGAAAATGTTCGTCAGTTCAAAAGTTCGTTTTTATCACAGTCGGAGATTTTTTTGGATTTTATTAATTTTTATGTTTAGTGTGTAGTTTTTAGCGAATTTCCTCCAAAGGAAATGCAGCTATTGTTTTTGCACCAATGTTTGAATTTCGTAAAAATTTCATCAAATGTCCATCGATCGTACCTATTAGATGTTAAAAATCACTATCGCTAAAATTTTTACATATGTGTACATATATATACATATATACATATATATATATATATATATATATATATATATATATATATATATATAAATATATATATATATATATACATATATATATATATATATATATATATATATATATATATACATATATATATATATATATATATATATAAATATAAATATATATAACAACATATGTACTTTTTTAAAATGCCTGTGGACTCTCTAGCGGTCACAGTTTTATTCCGATTGGAATGAAATTGGGTATTTGGGTCGCTTTTGGTATTCTCAGGTCATGTTCGTTAATGAGTAAAATCGGACGAGGGTAAATGGGGTTTAGAGGGAGGGGAAAAAACAAAATTTAACTATCTCCCTTAATGTTTGAAAAATCGAAAAATTTATCAGTAGTTAAGTTGTAGGTACTAAGTTTTACTGAATTTTTTTTTTTTATCATTTTTCTGTTACACTAATATTTACAGAAATATTTACAGTTAAAGATTGAAAGTTAAAATTCTAAATATCTGTTCACATTAGAGTTTGAGAAAAATGATCAAATAAAGAATTGTAGCAAACTTGATTTTCTACAACTTTACTCCTTATACATTTTTCGATTATTGTAATATTACGAGAGATATTATGTATTTTGTGTTTGTTTGACACAAATACATGAAATATATTTTATTATAAAAAATTTTGATTGTCGTTTCCATGGTAACTATAAACTATAATCGTTATACATCAATTTATTTTGGCTATTAATAAATTTAATTTTTAGCGAATTTCCTCCAAAGGAAATTCAGCTGTTGTTGCAAATACTAAAGTCATATCAGATATTATATTTCATTTTGATCACACTAAAATTATGACCGCTAGAGAGTGATTTATGTATTCTAAGGAAATTCGCTAAGTTGACGCAGCTCCTACGTAACGAATTTTTTCTTTGAATTCGGTTATTTAATTTTGTCATAAAGTGATTATTGTTAAATTTCTTATTTTGTTTTTGTAAAGTTATTGAGGTACAAACAAACACCGTACGTACGTACGCAAGTACATACACATAAAAGTTGCATTGTATAGTCAATGAAAACAACAGTATTTATTATACATTAATTTACATTTGAAATAAAAATATACTTATACTAAAATGAAACAAGATCCATTATTATGGTAAATCAAAACCATTTAAATTTATTTGAAAAATAAAAAATTGACATATGTAATAAATAATGTTGTGTACCTTTTGTTGTATAATTATTTTTACTTTTCTTATATAAATATAAAATAAAACTAATATATAAGTACTCACTCGAATATATTTTATTTTATTATTATGATTATTTTATTATTAAGTCCAGGAGGAATTAGCACGTAAGCATCGATAACCATTTGACCAAAATTTGTTTGAGTAATTCTTATCGGTATATCTGCTTCTTAGGCAAAGCTGAGATCTTTTTCAATATTGTTAAGCCATGTCGTGGATGGCCGACCTCTTTTTCTACCATCTGAATGCTTGCAAAGTGTCAGCTTTTTTACTAGGTTGGAGATCTTGTAATCTTTGTAAATGCTCAAGCCATTTCATACTTTAATGATGGTTGGTTCTTTAAATTTTTTGTAGAATTCCTGGTTGTAAAGAATTCGCCAGATATTGTTTTTATTAACAGCTACATAGATTATTCTCATAATTCTCCGTTGAAATACAAGTAGTTTATCTTCTACCGCCTTGGTAAGCTTACAGAACTCACAGGCATACAAGATTAGTGGCCGAAGTTAAGGGTTATATAGATATTTATTTTTGGTGTTCGTTGAAGGAGTTTTGATTTAAGTTAGTCAATGGAAACTTCTGTTTTCCATCATAATGCGGCTATTGATTTCTATATTTATCTCGCTGTTATCATTTACAAGTGTTCCAAGGTATTTGAACTCTGTAATTCTTTAAAATCTGTGATCATTTATTTCAAGGCATTCAAGAGTCTTTCTTTTATTTCCAAATATTTAGTTTTAGTTTCATTGAAACCGCCCAAGTGGTCGAGAGATCTAAGGCGTATGTCTGAGGCGTTATGTCTACTTGGAACTGGGAGGTTATGGGTTTGAATCCCGACATCGGAAGTTTGTCTATTTTTAAGAGAAAAAAGGAGTGGTCAATTGACTAAACTGTCGGCGTATGGACAAGAACGAAGTTACCGGCTATGTTTGTGAAGGTTTTCTGCAGTTTCCTTCACGAACTCCAGATGCACATCCTACCAATTCCTAGTCTACATACAAAAATTCCTTCCACTCCACTCACATCCTTAGGCATCACAATGGACCATATGGTCGAATTGTAGCCCGTCCAGGGCAGCCGCTACAATCTCTCTATCTAGTTTCATTGATCGTTAAGCCTATATCTTTAGCTGTAGTCTCAAGAGCAGTTAATGTCTCAATTTTATTATGTTTTGTTCATCGGCTAAAGTCTGAATAGATCGATAAAAGAGATTTTCTATGACCGTAGTTCCTGTATCCTTAATAACCCTCTCGAGAGCAACGTTAAATACCAGACATGACAAGACATTTCGAAAACCTTTATCAGTGTAGAATTCCTCCGACAATGTAAACATGTCTTCATGGTGTTTGTTTTTCGAACGAAATTTTCGGACAAAAAGTAGTCTTTGACTTAGAGCAAAAAATGTCTCTAAATAACTTTTAGCGAAAAAAATTCTAAATTTCACGATTTTGATAACATTTGAGTCATTTATAGAGACTATGTAACATACAATGTGTGTACCGTTTTACCTCACGTAAACTTCATTCTGATATACTTATTTTAAATAGCTAAAAGTTATAAAGATTGCGATTTTTCAAACTTAAAATAAATCATATCTTTGAAATTGTTGAATTTTTCGCAAAAAGTCATAAAGTTATGTTCGAATTAAGTCAAAAAATGTGAGAAAATCCATTTTTTTGCAAATGTCTAAAAAAATTTCGTTTTAAAACATATTGCACCATGTACCTCATGGCATCATGAATTCAGAAAATAAGTACTATATACTAAAAATGATTTACGTAAACAAATGTTGACCGAGTAGTATCCGGGTACTAATTCGCCGATTCCTCCTAGACTATTTTATTTTATTATTATCATGTTTATATTAACACAAACACCGAATTATAATCCTGTTTTGAACAATTTGAAGGAATAACTTGAATGCTTATATCATAAATTCATTACGTAGGAGCTACGTAGCCAAACAACGAAATTTTTCAAAAGAAGGAAGCAAATATAATTAACAAATTGTAGTAAAATGTATTTTCTACACTTATGATAAATGTTTCCATTTCACTCGTATTACAAGAGATATTCCAAATTTCGGTTTTGCCCCTAAACATTCAGAAATTACTTCATCGGTACAAAATCAATACCTGAACTTATTATTAAATTACTTTTAATATTAATATTATTAATATTATTAATGACTATTAAGTGGGTATGGGTATTATTAAATTGCAATCGGGGTAAAATTTCTTTTTGGCAGGCTTACCAAAAAAATTTTTTGCTTATTTTTTCAAGTGTGTGTTTTTTTAGTATATCATACGATAATTTATTATTTAGCTACTGACAATGATTGGGTTGGAGTCGAAATGTCGGTGTCTAGATATAAGTTTTATTATGAACATTTATTATGAACATACCCGGTATATATCTAGAGCACGGTAGTGCGCAAGGCCGAGTTTTAATATATACAAGGATATATTATGTTTAGTTTTTTTATCGGGTAAGATGATGGATCGCAGAAGAAACATTATTTTTAGCCCATTTCCGCATATTCGTCCGTTCGTTGACACGATAACTCAAAACCGAAAAATGATAACGACCTAAAGGCTAAAATTTTGTGTGTGTATGTGTGTGTGTGTTATAAAGCTAAAAAGAACTAAGTTCGAGAATGGGCAAAATTGAACCGTGTGGGATGAGACGGTGAGACCAGGGGAAATTTCAATCTTTAAAACCTTAAGAGAATGTGAAAAAAGACAAAAAATGTTTCTTTTTTAAAAATAACAAATTTGTCTGAAAATTATTTCTTAAACTTAGTATATACCGGGTATTTAAGGAATCAAAGAAATTTGATGTTATTTCTATTTGTTATAGTATATTTTTTTGAATAATAAATCCTCTTGGTTTGAGTATTGTCGTACAATTTGAATAACTAAGAGATGGGGATATTTATTTCGTTTTTTTTTGTAATATTATGACATATTAACAAAGAATTTCTTGAATATATACGAGTATAGAAACCAAAAAATGTTAAATAAAATTTTTACTGTACCGAAATAATTGCATTAAACTAAGATATGAAATTTTCTTCGTTGTTTTAGTATGAAGGACCATTTGGGGTTTATTTTTACATAATATTCTATGTATATGATAGTCAGATAAAAGAACTCCTCTACACGAACTTGTTTACCGTTGTTTGAATAGTATTGGCATATCGGACATTGTCCAGGACAACTAAGCAAGTATTATTTCCATCTCATACAGTATCATGTATATAACTTGATACATAAGAGTTGAAAAGTTTGTGCAATTGTTTTGATATTAATAAATATTTAACATGTATATTTGGTTATGTGTGGGGTAATTTTTATATTTACCACTTTACAATCATAAAAGTTGCTCAAAAGAATAATATTTTCATCAGAAAATGGTATTGTTGCAGAATATAAAGACCGTACATAGACTTCTGCATTATAGTCTCAAGCTGCAGCTATATAGTAGTGACAGAGTCAACCATGTTATTTATTTAAGTGTCCTATAATAGTTCTGACATTAAGGTTATAAATATATATTTTATAAACTGGTCGTTGAATCTATCGATTCAAAACATTTCCGTGTATATAAATATAATAGAATTATGAATTATTAATATGTTTAGTTAGGTTGCATCAACTGTTTCACATCGGATGCAATTCTATTCCGGTATTAGTTATTGTCTTTCGATATTAAATTATTTTATGTTTTTATATTTTTGTTTGGAATATGTTTCATGCTTTTGTTGCTTACTTTTTATTGATCTAAATATAGCTTCTATTTTGATAGATTGAAATATTTAATATCAAGATATATTGTTATGGAAAATGTATCCATTCAAGAGAACACTTGAATGGAATAGGTATATAGGGTGAATCTTACCTGCCGCATAATAGCAATCGCCTCCACTTCCTTCCACGATCCTCCCATTCTTCAACAACATCCTTGAAGATGTGATGTGTTTATGTTTAAACATCATAGTATTGTAAACCCCTTTCCTTACATTTTTGGTCTGTTTCAAATTGTACACTCTTAAATTATATTATATAAATATACATATAAACTTATGTAAAATGAGGAGTCAGACGTAAACGTCACTTTATATTTGAAGTTTTTCATTCCAGAATATATGGGATCCGCAACATAATTATAAAATATTCTACCCGTAAGCCGTTCAGATTTTTTTTCTCAAAATCCATGTGTCTTATTTGGATGGGCATTTGCAAGTAGCTTAAGTAAAATTGTTAACCAGTACTAATATGTTTAGGGGGTGTACAGCCGCAGAAAACCATTGCCTTGGCCTCAAAATAATTGAATCGGGTCAGAAAAAAATTTTATCTTAGAAATATTAATAGGTAGGTCCTATAATTACCAAGAAAAAGGATGGTTACAAAATTTTTCTGACGTTTCTTCGGCATTATGGCATGAAACTGGTTATAAGTTTGTAGACGAAATTTAGTGTAAAATCCAAGCCTCAAAACGAATTCAATCCTTGAAGCTATCGCAATATCCATGCTTTTGGGACCCCTCCGTCAACGGTCGACACATCGCATTTCGTTTTTCTAAACCCCTGGCAATTGATGCATGACAAAACCAATAATACATCGAAAACAAGATAGCGAGTAATTATATGTATTCCACATATGTAGCATCTGTTGGCTTAGAGGTAGAGCACTATTCCAGCAAGCCAGAGGTCGTTGGTCTGATCCCTTTCCATGATGCAAATGATTTTGTATATCAAGCATTTGATTTCAAAGAATCAAAACGAACTCTAGGTTTTAGAAATTAAATTTCAAAATTTGCCTCAATTCCTTGATCAATTATTTGTAGCTAATTGATAACGGAATTGCGGCAAATTTTAAAATTTAATGTTACCAATGTTCATATATATATTACTTAAATGTCAAAGAAAGTAAATACTAGCCACCTCTATTAATATAATAATAATATTTATTTTGTTGATTTTATAGAACATCCATGATAAATATAAATTAAAATTAGAATAGCAGGAACGTGGACGAAACAAATTCTTATTGGTAATCAGCAATTTTTTTATTTTAGCAACGTTTCGGTCTATAAATTATTTGACATCAGGTATCTAAAGTAATAAACACAAACACATGTAATAAATAGTCCAGAATTATTCAATGTTCATATGTAATACTATATTTACTACCAGTAACTGTTAAAATTTTTAAATTTTGGAAGTGCGGTTTGAAGCTTTTAGTTTGCTACATATTTTTAATTGTTCTGATCATATAATTATGTTTCAGCAATACTTGGTTAATTTTCATGGAATTTCCCCAGAAAATTATTCCATACTTCAAACGTGAATGTAAATGCGTAGTATGCTTTCATAGTGATGTCCTTTGAAGCAACTACTCTCATTTGTCGAAATAAATACGTTAATTTACTTAGAACCTTTGCACTATTTTTGTATATGTTGATTCCAGTACAGTTTATTGTCCATTGTCGGTCATCTCCTAGAAAATTTACAGATTTTTCGACTTTAATTATATGGTCATCTACTTTTCTGAGCTAATCGTAGTACCGTACGTTCCTTGTCTTATAAGCGTGGTTTTGTTCATATTAATTGCTAGCCCGTTATCTTCGTACCCTTTTTTATTGACTTTCATCGTTTGATCAAATTGTTTTATACTACATACGTGTAGAAAAATCATTTGTAAAAATTATGAAAATTAACGGGCCGACAATTGAACCTTGTGCAATCTCTTTTCTGAGAGCTTGCCATTCAGAATGTACACAGGATTGGGTGTTGTTACAAATAGCTGGAATTTGAACACATTGTTATCTGTCATTAAAATAATAGTATAAACATACTGGCACCCATACTAACAATGGATGGATAGACGGAAGTTTACAAAACCAATTAAATATTATGTATAGAAATATAATGTATTTCATATTATATTTCAAAGTTTGTTGTTACTACACATGAAATGGCTAATTTATAAGACATTACATTTCATAAATTATGCATGTAATGAGTGGCGCTATAATATCACACAACTATCTTAAAGTTTAATTTTGTTGGATAGCTACCATATATATATATATACTTCATCTTAAAATGTAATATATATAGTAAGTATTTTGAAAAGCAGTAATAATTATTATTTTTACAAAACCACTACACAGATGCCATAATCAAAAACCACTTATTTTACAGTAGATACAACAGTTAGGGTTCAAGTTGACAATGACTTTATGATATTATTATGTAAAATATTGCATATCTCTCTTGTCATATGAGTGGTATAAAATCATTTATTTAAACTAATTTAAACCTGCTAATTTATATGAACAGTGCAATCAAATAAAGATTTAACCTTGAAATGAAAATAACGAACCTGAATTTTTTCAAAAACAATTTTATAAATAATATTAAAGAGAACTCTAGGATTTTTCGAAATAAATTTCGATTTTTGCCCCAATTTCCTAGATCAAAATTTTTTGTATTTTATAAATACGTATTTCGACTACAAAGTAGTCATCATCAGTATGAATTAGCTAATTGTAATTATTCTCCGAGGAGATATTGCTAATTTGGTGACGGTTTGCACCCCGTCACCAATTTAGCAACAAGTAACATCTCCTCGGAGAATAATTATAATTAGCTAATTCATAGGAAATTGGGGCAAAAATCGAAATTTATTTAAAAACAATTTTGTTTTTTGACATTTTTAAGACTAACGCATGTACGTTTTCCTACATTTTCAATTTACATCATGAATTGATTAATTCTAAATAGTGAACATCTCTTTTGTTTCAAATTTAATTTTTAATAATCTTAATTTGTATTAGTATTAAATTTGATTTGTATTCCATATTGTGACATAACATAAGTTCAAATAAACAATTATTGAGTAGCAAAATGTATATAATCTCTGCGAGATAAGACATTAAAGGTCAAAATCAGAACATAACTTTCGAATCTCTTTTCATTAGCGGTTAATATAAAACTTGTAGATCATAAAATAATTTTCTAAATATCTGCCTTCCAGACCTTTCTGTACTCGGCTTTGGCTTTTCAATTCCCGACACTAATTCGTCATAGATCTAGGGCAACATCGTTCATCCTTCGTCGTCTTGGTCTTTCTACTTGCCATGAGCCTTCTGTGTTGCTATGGTATTCTTTCGAGGTGCTCCAACTAATGTAGCCTTCCTTTCTTAATTTCTGTGACAATGTCTGGATCTTGCAACAGGCATTGAAGTACGACAGTAGTTCTTATCGTCATTGCCACCTAAAGATCCATCGATTTTTCTTTCCCATACTTCCAGGCTCTTTTCATCACTATTTATCATCCACCAACGGTCAGAACCATACATTACTACAAGCCTTATTATCGTTTTGGATATTTTCTTCTTGGTTACGTTTTTGAGATGATTGACTGGAACATATTTGAGAGGGAGTAAAAGCATCTGTTACCAGTTGTTATTCTAGCTTACATTTCTAAAGAGTTGGTATTATTTTCATCAACAATAACTTCGAGGTATTTGAAGTGGGCCAATCACTTAAAATGGATGATTTTGTAACTCGAGTTGATTGACTTGTCTGAATCTAGTTTTGTTTCTGGTATTTATCATATATTTAGTTTTTTCACTATTTACCTCTAATCCAACTTTTTTGGACTCTAACTCAAGAACATTAAAAGCCTTCGTAACATGCGATTGTCAAAAATGTTGATTGTCATCTTCGCTATTAAGATTTTTCTTATATCGTCTATTGTCGTAACAAATTGTTGCTTTGTTGCTGCAGTTATTTTTTAATACATTTTTGAATTGTGTACTCAATTGATACTTCAAATATGTAGATATATATATATATATATATATATATATATATATATATATATATATATATATATATATATATATATATCTACATATTTGGATATATATACATTCAAGTTAAAACAGAGATTATTCCATTATTATTATTAACAAAGAAGATACTTATTATGTATTCCTATTATTGTTAATATAGAAATTGTAACAGAATCACAATTGTTAATTTTAATAATACATATTATATCAAATATTTACAGGGTTATTTATTGTACATGAAGAACATTTTCTACAAAAATTTACTATAGATAATATTTTATAACTTGCTGGTAACCGTGGCTTTGCTCATGCGAATCCGCCTGTATATGGAATCCACCACTTTAAAGATAACGATTTTGAGTCATATTATCCAGTGATCTACTCAACTACTAAGGTACTTCCACATTGCTTACATATAGTTGTTACAGATAAACCTAAAAAAAATGTCAGGGGCTTTATATGAAAAGGCTGGGAGGAATATTCGGGAATGGTAAAAGAAATTGTTATTTCCGAAATTAGCATTGAAACCTTTGTTTGTTTAATCTTTTATGTTCGTTATTGACTATGCAATACAATCCTATCCAATCAAATTACATGAAATGAAACCAAGCCAGTTGAATTAATATAATCAGCAAAACAACGATTCTCGTGACCTTTGACTTTATAGATATTAGTTTGCCGACACGCAATTATATAAGACTTTATGACCAGTCAATAGAATGTCAAAATCAATAAAAGTGGAATAAAAAGACATGTGGACCTTAAACCAATATTTATTATTACCTGAATATTTAATAATGATTAAAGTTTGCTGGTGGTTATGATGCGTAACCTGGCGACATACGCACTAAAAGCGTCTAGATATTAAAGTTCAATGTCTAGCGCGAGTACACTACAGATCCTTAAGCTGGTTTGACCTGATGCGACGAACACATCTTGTAACCGTTCAGTCGCGAGCGGTGAACGTTCATATTTGGCCATGTTCCGGAATCGATTGAAGGAAAATGTTCATTGGTTTGCATTAACGGCTACACGAGTCGTTCCTATGAAGGGAGGGACTTGAGAGAGGGGTTTCTAGCCTCACTATTAATACGTTGCAGGACAATACAAGCACAGCAGCGCCAGCAATACCAACACCGTTATCAACTTCGTCCATTGTTAAACTGGACAAACGTTTGTACATATGTATTGGATCAAACATTAGATTCGCCTTGTAGCAGGAACATACGCTGCACGGACAGGAACATTCCCAATTATCATATTTACTTGTTTCAAAATTTAGAACATCGTGTAGAACCGACTTTATTTGATTGGGGTAATAATAAATGAGTTATCCAGTGATATCTATAAAATTAACAAAACTATAACAACATATTCACATAATACAATAATATTATTTAGTTAAAACAATAACTGTACACAGTTCGTTCATGAGTCTCATGGTGATGGTTGTTATGGTTATTGTTGTTGTTCTTGTATGATCATATTCAATATATATTATTTATTATTACATCTTTCAGCTTGAATAACCAAACAAATAATAAAAATTATGTTATTTTATTTATTATTCTTATTACTTAAAATAACAAACTATATAAAGAGAAGTTGGTACTAAGAGAAGTCCCATTTAACAATGTCTTCTTTTATTATAATTTCTTTGAAGTCCATAAGTTAATAATTTAGTTCAATTGTTTTGTTTGTCTTTTTAATTCAATGTGTATTTATATTTTTAATTGTATCAAATATACAAATATTAAACAAACAAAAAATGTATAGATATTATTTCTTCATCAAAATTGTATGAAATTATTAATTGCAACTATTTAGAAATATTACAAACACACATTTATTTTGCAATAATTAAAATAAAAAGTGTGTGTGTGTGCACTTCTTATGTACGCACATAAGAAGTTATATTTCTGTTTAAATATTTTATTAAAATAATCAATCAGGTCAACACTTCTATTAAGACACAACAGTTTAATAATATTATATAGTAATTAAAAGCAATTAAATAGAAAAATTATATATTGTATCTGAAACCAATGATTCTACATTTTATCATGGTATAACAGTACCAGTGTCACTTTTTCCGTTGAAATTATAGTTTGAAATATTAGCATTAAATTCATTATTTACATTAGAATCAGAGTTAGTGAAATTTAGAAAGACCAGACCAGGTTTATCAATATGCACTATGTAAATTAACATAGATCCAATAGCATCATTGTCTAGTCCATCTATCACTGTCTATGTACAGTATGCTATAACGATCTTTGTTAGGTTAGAGTTATACTTGAACAGCACTCAGCTGTGTACGTCTTAGAGCTGAATTAATTTGTTTTGACTATTATATGCGCGTAAGGGGAACTTATTTAAAAGTAGAAGGGCAACTTATTTAAACCATATTTTAATCATATAGTTAATACTTAGTATTAAATATATGTTTCCTCTCCGTCATTTTGCAAATAGACTGATCCACTGAAACTGTGACGATATTCGAGGCTTCTTTACAAATTAATATACATCTATCTATATGTACAAATATGTACTCAGAACTATATGGGCTACCGACAAATGTCTGTGGTGAGAACGTATCAGACCCGCCTCCTGTTTTAATGTATAACAAAGCAAAACATATAGTACATTGCATATAGAAAGCGATATATATACATACACGGTTTCCAGGTTGGGTGTAGTTTAAAAAACCTACTGTATATATTTAATGTACAAAGTTTACGTGCCCATAAAATTGTTATCATTGATAATGCGACTCTTACATCTAATGTAAGAGCCGCAAATTGTTTGACTTAAAATAAAAAGTTTTACCTATTTGTTTTAATTTAAATTTAGTTGAGAAGAAATTATTACCATTTAATAAAATTATATTTTATATAAATGTCTTAGAACAAGCAACTAACATTTTTTTAACGAGAAGTAAATAATAATAATAATATAAAAAAAAAGTAAACAACTTGAATTTTGCATTAACATACACAATAAATAATAATGAAACTGACATCTAATTTTCAAATTAACATAATAATAACACTAAATTTGATCAAAAATAAATAATGAATACAAATTATAAACACTACAATAAAATAATCATAAGATATGTCAATAATTTTTGTAAATAAAACGTATAAATTTTATATTTAGATGTTTTATGTGTAAAACACGTTTATTAGTACGAATATAAATAATAATATCATCTAACTGTATACTTAAAGTTAGGTACTTTTATATTTATTTACATTACATATTTGTATAAATGTACTTATTATATATCCTGAATTATATTATATAATATAATATATTTATATACATATATGGGATATAATATATATACATATTCACTTCATGTTGAAATTGCAGCGCCTCAGTGGCAAAACAAGAAATATTTTACACGATGCTAACAAAATTACTTTAACGTGCTTTAAAATCTAGAGCACGGTAGTGCGACAGGCCGAGTTTAAGGCGTTCTTGCCGTGATATTACTAGTCCTTAAATTAGACTAGATTTGACCCCGAAATAACTTTTGAACGAAAAGAACTACAGTGGTGATTTTTCAAATATATACTATTTAGGGAATTATAAGAAACTGTTTTTTATTAAATCACAGTTAAGGAATAAAAAGTTAACAAGTTATTTTAGTTCAGAAACTCAAAAAACATGGACATACCCCTAATTCTTGGATAGACATAATAAAAATTCCAGGGCCTAGACCATAAGTCCTTAAAAGTTGATTTTTGGCATAAAGTTAGATAAAGTGCCCAAAAAAAATTTGATTGAAATTTATTTCGTAAGTTTTTTCTTAATATGTTTTTAAAATTTTATAACGCGGCAAATTTTATAACAAAAGAAAGAATAACTTGCCAAGTTATACAATTTTAAAAACATACTAAGGGAAAACTTACGAAATAAATTTCAATCAAATTTTTTTCTTAGTAGTAAGACCTGGAAACATTAATCGAACAAATTTTTTTTGCCTGCTTTTTAATTAAATGGTCCTTATTTTCCGAATGTCCGCCTGTCGGTCCGTCAACACAATAACTTAAAAAGAGATCGAAACAAGAATTATATGTATATTTTTTAACGAAGAAATGGTTCTATGAATATTTTTCAGCCTAATGATTAGGAATTGCTCAGTTCAACATTCATTTTCACTTAATAAAAAAATAAATAATCTGCAAAAAACAAATGTTGCACAATGTAGGCTTAATTATGTAGCAATAATGAGGCAGGTTTACTACGAAAAATATTATTTTAGGCCATTATCATTTCTTTAACTTAAGTCAATTTCCATTAGCTATGTATGTTATTTATATAATATTTATTCAATATTTCTTTTTTCTATATATTTGATTTTGGTCAAATAAACATAAATTCATTTAACTAATAACATTTAAGAAACAAAATGAAATATTATTTAATTAATAAAATATAATTATATTTCTATTAGCCATGTATAATTATATAAATTACTCTATAAATTGAAAATTTAAGATCCGCAGGGCTTTTGTGCTTGTTTTGACATTCCAAAAACAAAAAAGTCTCACATAAACTCGTGCCTGCTAGTCAAGATATTAAACATGAAAGGTCACGAAAATAAGATTTTGCAAATAACTCGATTATTAAGTTTTTATAAAATTTGTAGATTCTTTATTCACTATAAATTTCAAGATCAACCGATTTCAATATATGTCATGGAGACCTGGAAGTGCGCATGCTTATAAGGATATATCTACCCACCTCGCTGTCTCGGTGCCATATCGTTGATCAAGCGGAAAAATGGATGAGATTAAATCTGTAAATTGTTTAATGGGGTCTCTGATGACATTTGACGGCTTGGAAATGAGATATTTGCAAAAGTCGATTTTAATTATCTTTGATCTTTAATTATTGATTCACCGACATGATATGATAAGCGACTACTTGCCAGCCGTTAGATTAACAACAAAGGTTTATAAAAAATCTGCTTGCCTACTTTCATTCCAAGGTTGACCATTTCCTTGTAATCTATTCTGAATCTAATTTTGCTGGGTATACTGTGTCAGGTCTCTCCCGTATTGCATTCTATCGTATAGTCACAAACAGTATGTTTGTGCCGTTGATTTTGCAATATGATTCAACCAGGGATTTTGGGGATGCGATATGTCTATGTAATAGAGCAATATCACTGCCTTTTCAGGTTCCATCCTGTTTCGCAGAGATTCATTGATTAATCCGCGCTAAACAGGCTAAACTGCTCCGGGTGTATCGATTTAATAATTAGATATTTTTAGATGACTCCTCAAAGACGTGCTTGTACGGCCATTGCGAGAGTAAGTTTTATGGCATATTTTAAACTGAGATTTATCTCGGACATGCTCATCTAGTTTAAAATAGGACTAAATCATACTTAGCGCTAGCAGTGGAATTGTTGGTTCCCTTGTCAAATAGATTATTCAAAGCCAAATAAACAAACAATAATGTAAATTGTTGAAATGGATAAAGAAAACGTTCATATAATAACACGTCTAAACACTAAAAAATGCTAATCAAAACAAGCAACATCCGCATCCGCAAAAGCTATATAAAAAGCATTGATTATTACGAATGTGGATGCTAAAATTAATGCGGAAGTTCTGCGATTGCAGATGTGGATATCCCTGCTGTATAGTCATAAACAGTATGGCTGTGCCTTTGATTATGCAATTAGTTTCAACTAGTTTATAAACATAATTTATATTTTCTAGGCTCGTATTCATAGTCCGGTCTTAGGCGTAAGTTCTCCTTTAGCATGATCTTAAACCTGCGTTTAGATTCATAGACGCAACCTTGAGGCAAGCTTGAAAGTCTGATCTTAGCTAATATATGTGTGGTTGGATAAATATTCATAGTTATTGCTTAACTATTATCAATCGAAAACTGTTGATGTTTTCCCAGTCAAGTAAGACAATCTTCTTATATACCTTATCCTTACTTATTATTAAAAACAGGATTTTCTTTAAGTCAGCATTTTAATAGACTTAACACAACCGTAATAACTTTGCGGTGAAAAAGTAAATGAAGATAATGATTTTTAGGGTTTACATAATATCAACATTGATATCGATTTTAATTCTGACGATGAAGACATAATTATACGTATATTCATAAACGCCACATTCGAGATATACAAGATTCGTTTGATTTTTATTCAGACATTGGTTTAAAAAGAAGATTTAGTACCTATTCAGGTTATTTTAAATTATTATCATATGAGAGGAGTATGGAATATTGCTTCAAAATTTGAAGAAAATGCTCTTTTTTTACCGAAGTATAATTTTTACTTTTACTTTGGCCGTCATAATTTTAGCTCGCTACTTTTATGTACGGTCTTATGAGGTATATTTGTTTACATTTATAGAATAATATACAGTATCGCTGACAATAATATGATATATTTCTTAGCAAATGTGATCATCGGATGCATGATAATTATTACGGAAATTGACGAACACAAATTAAGATGATCTCAAGATTCGTCTTACTAAAGCTAATTTTAAACCGAATAAGATCATTCTTGAAACCATCGTCTTACCGAAGATGATCGTAATGTATATCTATGAATGCATCATGTCTTAAAGCCAATAAGACGGTCTTCATGAAGGTAAGCTATGAATACGGGCTCTAGTATACTTATACATCATTATTATATAACATAAGAAGCAAAAAAAAATTAAATGTACCTAAAACAATCTTATAACATGGTTATTCAATTATACAACATTACCCATGCACTTCAAATAGCTACTAGAGCTAGATCTACTAGAATTAAAATTCAAGAACAGTTAGATTTTTACTAGTTTAGTGGTGTGTTCGGTTTGTTAGAAAACTGTGTATAGCTACCTACTATCTATATACCTTACTTATACTTCTGTAACGATGTTATTATTATTATTGTGGTGATGAATGCATTTATTTATGTCAGAAGTGTAACAACTACAATAAAAAAAACAGTAAAACAGTAAAAATAAATATGTAATATAAAAAGTTTAAACTTACTTACTTAGGTTATTATGCCTGTCATTTTTTTTAAACTGTTTTGTGTAAACAAACTAACTTAAAATTATAATAAATTCTGTAACATAATTATATAGTACAATTATTATATTTGCAAGTGTGGTATAAGATATTCGAATATGGAGGGTAAGACAAGGCGCACACACAGACAAAGGATGTTGCGGATATTCGCATCCGCAATCGCGGAACTTCCGCAATAATTTTATCAGCCGCATCCGCATACTCAATAATCAATGGTCTTTGCGGATCTTTTGCGGATGTTGCTTCTTTTGTTTAACATTTCTGATTGTAAGTAAATAACGTGTTTAGACATGCTATTATATGGATGTTTGCGAATTTCCTGAAAAGAATACAGCTATTGGTCCCGTACCAGTAAGTCAAAATTTCGCAAAAATTTCTTCAAATGTCCATCGATCCTACCTAGTAGATGTCAAAAATCACCATCTGTAAAATTTATATATATATATATATATATATATATATGTCGGAATAGCATTGAGAGCATGGTCGTTTGAACCAGTATATATGTTGTCAGGCATTGTTGTTTTTATAAAATACAAACACTTACCAATTTCCAATAGCACACTGAAAACTGCATTTTCACAAACACGCACTAGTCTACAATAATACCCGGTGTCCCGCACTTTCACAATCAGTAATTACAAATAGTTCAACCTACGACACAGTAAGTTGGCTCCAGTTAACAATACAGATACAACACGAATAATACTAACAAATGCCATACCACGGTTATCTCATCAATAAACATAATTAATTATACTAGTCCAAAAGGGGCAACCAACAATCCAAACGCTATTTCCATGTGAACTTTCAGCAGAGTTCAGTTGATACTAATACGCAACTGCACGATACGGTCTGTACTCGGGTGCTGTCCTCTCAGAACTGAAATCCTCCTTCCTTTTTGAAACTCACCCCCCTTCCTTGATGTTTGTAAAAATATTGGAAAGGGGTCATTCTATTACTACATTATATTTATGTACCATCTCTGGTATATCACAAAAAATAGGTTTATTAACATCCGTACCGTACAATTTGCGTCTAAGTAGAGGCACACGTGCCACTTCGACCGAACCCTTACTTACTGTGTTAATTGATAATCTTAAAGCAATTATTCTTTATTGCACTTTTAGACAATTTATTTTATTCTAAGAATATATAAGTATCGATAATATCTAATTTCCGGACCTCTATGTCTGGAGGATCCTTTATGTCGGACATACTGTAATAAAATAAACCTTTTCTTAAAAAATAGTTTCTTTGTACTTATAAATGTAAGTGTTTAAAATCTCCAAATGTGAATTTGTCCTTTGCACAAATTCGACATCCGACACGGCCATTCTGACGATCACACGTCCCCGTGTGTATCCAAAACTTTAGCGTTGTTTGGCGTTAGACTCGATATTATAGATACTACATTTCACTTAAATCATAATCCATAAACTTAGTAGTCCAGTCCAGCAGCCGAGGATGATAGATAGAATTTGTTTAATGAAACTAAATTTTTTTATTTTTTTTTATTTTTTATATTTTTATTACCTCAAGTGCCAGTTACATCCTATGAGCTATCAATCTAATGTAATGAAACTGTTACTCTCATGCTTACACATAATCACATCTAAATTTCTTTAGACCCCGTTACCATATGTATGGTGTGTGTGGAAAATCATGGTAACTCCATTACTGAATACTTCGTGTAAGGCTTAATTCATTTTACAAAACGCTTACACATAATCACATCTAAATTTCTTTAGACCCCGTTACCATATGTATGGTGTGTGGGAAAATCATGGGAACCGTGTAAGGCTTAATTCATTTTACAAAATGCTTACACATAATCACATCTAAATTTCTTTAGACCCCGTTACCATATGTATGGTGTGTGGGAAAATCATGGGAACCCCATTACTGAATACATCGTGTAAGGCTTAATTCATTTTACAAAATGCTTACACGTAATCACATCTAAATTTCTTTAGACCCCGTTACCATATGTATGGTGTGTGGGAAAATCATGGGAACCCCATTACTGAATACATCGTGTAAGGCTTAATTCATTTTACAAAATGCTTACACATAATCACATCTAAATTTCTTTAGACCCCGTTACCATATGTATGGTGTGTGGGAAAATCATGGGAACCCCATTACTGAATACATCGTGTAAGGCTTAATTCATTTTACAAAACGATTGTCAGTGCTCATCAGAGCTCTCTACTGAATCGTTTTCAACATCGTTATCAGAATCACAGACATCTAAGTCTCTAGGAATGTAACCCTCCGGCATGCATCTCAATTTATCATGACTGTATTTGTAAGTCCTTTTACCTCTTACTGTTTTTAAAGTGTATCTATCTCCTTCTAAAACCTCTGCCACTACAAATGGGCCCCTGAATTTCGGTTCTAATTTAGTTTGGTTTCTTTCTTCTCTTTTTAACAATACAAAATCACCAATATTAAATTTAATTATTTTTGCTTTAGTTTTATCGAATCTTTTTTTTTTTTAATCGTATCTAGCATTAGCTTTTATATTATCTACGGCCTGCTGTGTCACCTTGGAGATATCGTGAGGTCTCGCTACCTTACGAATTTATAACTCTAAAGGACTGGATTTAGTTACACGATTGATAGTACTATTAAAACCCAATTGTGTTTCTCCTATCGCGTCTTTGTACGACCGTGCAGTGGTTTATACAGATATTTCGCCATTCCTTCAAACCAAAATTACTCATAAAGCCCCTCAAGCGTTTTATCCCAGTCCAAGTGCATAATTGACTGATGCACACCCTAATAACGGACCAACGAAACCCCTTGAAGCGATGGCAAACAATAAGCTTTTTACTTTTCTCCGAGTTTTGCGGAAAAGGATACAAGATCGCAACTCGTATGTTTTTCGCGATGTCTTCCGCAATCACATCGTTCTGTAACCCGGTAACAATTTTCTAGATTTGACGATCGCGACGTTGTTCGGTTAATAACGAATCTTCCGACTCTCAGCTAGATTAATTTCCTTTTCTTTTCTTTTATTTACTATTTTATTATTAACATCTATTGAATTTCGTCAAAGGAAATCTACAAGAGTCATTCGTTTACCCGCACGATATATAATTTCAAAAGTAAAGGACTACATGAAAGCCCAATATCTGTGGACTTGATCATTTAAATTTGCTATATTTTGAGATACTTTTAATGAGTTACAATCTGTAATGACCACAAATTTCCGCCCGTGTAAATAATGTCGAAAATGTTTTAATGAGTTTACTACAGCTAAAGTTTATAGTTCATAAGAATGATCTTTACTTCGATCTTTTGCCTTAACATAGCCCTAAACCCATTATAGCTAGCGTCAGTATGGAACTTAATAGGGTAATTAGAATCAAAGATAATTGATACGAGTTCTTTTGTTAGAACAGATATTACTTTTGGCGTATTTTCTCATGTTTATCTTGCAATGATATACCAGGCACTGATCCCACTTCTGATGTCGGAATAGCATTGAGAGCATGGTCGTTTGAACCAGTATATATGTTGTCAGGCATTGTTGTTTTTATAAAATACAAACACTTACCAATTTCCAATAGCACACTGAAAACTGCATTTTCACAAACACGCACTAGTCTACAATAATACCCGGTGTCCCGCTCTTTCACAATCAGTAATTACAAATAGTTCAACCTACGACACAGTAAGTTGGCTCCAGTTAACAATACAGATACAACACGAATAATACTAACAAATGCCATACCACGGTTATCTCATCAATAAACATAATTAATTATACTAGTCCAAAAGGGGCTACCAACAATCCAAACGCTATTTCCATGTGAACTTTCAGCAGAGTTCAGTTGATACTAATACGCAACTGCACGATACGGTCTGTACTCGGGTGCTGTCCTCTCAGAACTGAAATCCTCCTTCCTTTTTGAAACTTACCCCCCTTCCTTGATGTTTGTAAAAATATTGGAAAGGGGTCATTCTATTACTACATTATATTTATGTACCATCTCTGGTATATCACAAAAAATAGGTTTATTAACATCCGTACCGTACAATTTGCGTCTAAGTAGAGGCACACGTGCCACTTCGACCGAACCCTTACTTACTGTGTTAATTGATAATCTTAAAGCAATTATTCTTTATTGCACTTTTAGACAATTTATTTTATTCTAAGAATATATAAGTATCGATAATATCTAATTTCCGGACCTCTATGTCTGGAGCAGAGGTGGGCAGGAGATGACTCGGCCAAGCTCTGAGTGAGAGGTAGGGAAGAGAGATAGAGTTAATACAGGGTAACTACCAATTATTAATATTTTCTTTTTTTAATTAAAACATTTTCTGAAAAAAATATAATAATACCAAATCTTTTTTATGGTCACTATTATACAAAGTAAATAATACAAGCAATCATTCAATACATACTCTGGAATTTTGGGCTGGTAATTAGGGTCATAAAATGTACCTTTTTAGTATATATCATATTTGTGTATAAATAAAATAAAAATATATAAAAAATATATATAAATCTTTTGAACCTTTAAGTTTACCGCTGGACCATTGTAATAAAAGAGGGAAATTTTTGCAAAGGATAATTTAAATAGAATTAAAGTTTTGGAAATTCCAAATGATTTGTCTAAATATTTTACTATTCATATCCGAGAACTAATAAAGAATTATTTACCTGATTTAATTATTTTTTCTTCGTATGGAGTATGCTCAGTATAGTGTCATGGGAATTTGATGAATTAAGTTAAATTTTACATAAAGTGTAAATTTGAGTTCTTCGAGTTAGTCTACTTTGAATTGAAAAAGTGAAAAGTACTATTTGTAGTAGTGGAAATTATTTTTCGCATAATTTGTTTTTCAAAAAAAATAAAAGTAGTGAATTTAATAATGGAGAAGACATCGCAAGCAGTCTTGGATAAGTTCAGATTATTATTATTATTATTATTGTTATTATTATCATTATTGTTATTATTATTATTATTATTATTATGTTTTTTGGTGTATCTCTCCATACTGTAAAAGATGTTATTTAAACAATAAATATTTTATAAAACTATTTCTAAATTGATTGAATAAATTATTGGGCAATAATCGGTAGGCAACCTGTATTGAAACATCGTTCCGTCTTGCTTCAAAACATACCTTCTTTACTTACTCTCACCCAGCTTATGGAGAGCTCGTAAGGCTCAGACAAGCTGTCTGTGCCCACCTCTGGTCTGGAGGATCCTTTATGTCGGACATACTGTAATAAAATAAACCTTTTCTTAAAAAATAGTTTCTTTGTACTTATAAATGTAAGTGTTTAAAATCTCCAAATGTGAATTTGTCCTTTGCACAAATTCAACATCCGACATATATATATATGTATATATACATATGTATACACACACATATATATATGTGTGGGTCTGTAATCACTCTAGCGGTCACAGTTTTCATTTTATCGGAATGAAATTTGGTATTTAAGGTGTTTTGGTATTCAAAAGGTCAAGTTCGTTAATGAAAGCAATAATAGCAGCTCTTCTCGACAATATTTCTGTTCAATCAATATTAACATTTCTGTTCAATGAGGATTAATAATTCGGTGAGTGTATGTAAAATAGGCGTCAAATAAATTTTTAAAATTTTTTAATTGATTTGTGCCTTATTGATTCAGTTAAAAAATGCTTCGGATAAGTTGTTCATTATAAATATAGTAAATATTCCCCTAGTCCGATGGGTAAAATCGGACTAGGAAAAAGGGGGGTTTAGAGGGAGGGGGAAAATTTGACATATCTCCCTTAATATTTGAAAAATCGAAAAATTTATAAGAAGTAAAGTTGTAGGTATTAAGTTTTTATGTAATTTTGTTTCTTATCATTTTTTCTTTTACACTAATATTTACAGAAATATTTATGGGTTAAGATTGAAAGTTAAATTCCTTAATATCTCTGTACACATTAGAGTTTGAGCAAAAATGATAAGGTGATGAATTATAGCAAATTTGATTTTCTACAACTTTATATCTTAGGCATTTTTCGATTGTTCTAATATTAAGAGAGATATTTTATATTTTGTGTTTTTTTCTTTCTTTATACCCCCCTCCCCCCCCCATTCCCCTGGACGTATGTCATTTATTAAGAATTTTGGACCGATAGAATGATTAATGTATTCTAAGGAAATTCGCTAAGTTGAAGCAGCTCCTGCGTAACGAATTTTTTTAAATTTATTTCAACAATTTACATTATTACTTGAGCGTTTCATCTTGAATCTATTTGACAAGTGAATCAATAATACCATCACCGATGAAAAGTGTGATTTAGTCTTATTTTTAACCAGATGAGCATGGCCGGGAAAAATGTCAATGTAAAATTTACAATAAAACATATTCTTGCAAGGGCCGTACAACCAAGTCGTTGAGGAATCATTTAAAATCGATGCACCCGGAGCAGTTTAGGCTGTTTAGAACAGGATTAATCATTCAACCTCTGCGAAACAAGATAGAACCTGAAATGACAATGACATTGCTCTTTATTAAATATAATGAACCAAATTTTAAATTTCCATACCGAAAATTTGATTATAATATAAAGATTATTAAAAGTTATTACCATCTTTTTCCTTTATACATGTACCTAAATTAAATACCTCTTAATTTAGAAAACGACATATACGACGTATTCAAACGTATTTGACGGATGTCAAAAATTTAGCATCCGGGACTGCATTCCCGCGGTAGATTGGTGCGTTGATTGGCCGATAGCCAGTTGTCCGTCAAGGCTATAGATTTTTTTTCGATATCTCATGTAGAAAATGAAATATGAGGATTTTGGTGTCAATGAGTTTTTGCTACATAGATAGATTGTAGAGGCTGCTCTGGACGGGCTACACTTCGACCATAAAGTCCATTGTGATGCCTAAGGATGTGAGGATGTGAGTGGAGTGGAAGGAATTTGTGTGTAAACTAGGAATTGGTAGGATATGCGGCTGCAGCCGAATCTGATAGGAACTATGCCGATATTCATCTGGAGTTCGTGAAGGAAACTCCAGAAAATCTTCTCAAGCATAACCGGTTACTTCGTTCTTGTCCATATGCCAACAGTTTATTAAATCAACCGCCCCTTTTTTTTGCTTAATAATTTACAAACTGCCGATGTTGGGATTCAAACCCATAACCTCCCAGTTTCCAAGTAAGCATACTGCGCAGACATAACGCTTTAGACCGCTCGGCCACTTGGCTGGTGGCCGAATTTTTGCTAGCTCATATAAGTAACTGACGGTTTTAGACTTTTATATCCCTCTGATATATTAGGAAGAAAGAAATTTTGAGTTATAAATATATAAAAAAATTTTGTTTTAATTGCATATACACTAGCATGTTTATTTTTAGTGCATTTATTTTACTTTAACATATCGAGGTAGGAAAGCGTCCTAGAAAACCTCAAAAATGTGCAAGAGTCACGGAATTTTGGTATCTAGAGATGGGGGTGCAAGGAAGTAATTAATGAATTCAATTTTCGAAATATTTCAAATTTTACTTCGCTGAGTAATTACTTTAAATTGATTGATGTGGTTGCAAATAATGGAAGATGTTAGATCCAAATTAACTAGTGTAATATATTTTTCATACGTACCAATTTTTGAAAGTGTTACCAATTTTTGAAAGCATTAAGTTTGACAAAAATTTATAAATTTGTTGATCGAAGGTGATTATTACTTGAACACAAAATATTTATTTATTTGATTGTATTAATCATTGTTTAATTTCATATAGGTATGCATCCCTTGTACTGAATTTCGAACAAATTTGCGTTGCAAATTAAATTGGTCCTGATCTCTATACTATCTCTACCTACAGAGTTCAGTTTCGGTATTAGCTCTGACTACATGGTGGTCCCATTCAGTCACTACTTAAACTTACATCATAATTACCTGCTATGATGGTTGATTAGCCATATAAATCCATCATAATGCAACATGTCATTGGAAAGAGTATCGACGAATTACCTGGTGTTGTTAAATTAAGTCAATTGATTCTGAGTGTACAGAGTGGGTCAATTTCGATGGTTTTATGGGGTAACTCGGTAACTATAAAAGATAGAAAAAAATTGATGACACATTCTCGATCTCTGTTTTTGAGACTAACTCATTGGTGTCAACAAAAATTTACTAGGATCTTTTGTTTGCGAGTTATAAGCAAAAGTTCGATTTTTCGACTTGTAAACAATTGTGAATATCTTGGTTGTTTGTAAAGCTAGATGAAAATAATTTTTACATTCTTAAGGCACTTTTTTGGTATAATCCAGTGGCGTCGTGAAAGTTTAAGAAAAAAGGTTGGTTTTTGAGATATGACCTAAAGTTGTGTTTTTTTAAATATGAAGTATACTATGGCTTAGTTAGAACGGATTTTTTCCCCTCTTTTTAACTATGTATCATTTATCGGGTCATTTTTTATTCGTAAGTCTGAAATAGCCAAAATAGTAATTTCGTAGTTTAATTTTTGCGTTTTTCATATTTATTTCAAGGAGAAAATACGTTTATCAAGTTGTCTTCTTTCTGGATAGCAATTGAAATATATTTCAGATGCAATATCACAATTGTTATTACTTTGAATAAAGCTTTCTAACATATCGAATTTCTCGTAATTTTCGTAAGACATCTTTTACATTTACGATTAAATGAGTTTATTATTTTTATGGCGGAAACAAAATCGTAAATAATCATCGCCTGCTTGAAATAAATATAAAAAACGCAAAAATTAAACTAGGAAATTACTATTTTGGCTATTTCAGACTTACGGATGAAAAGCGACCCGATAAACGATACATGGTTAAAAAGAGGAAGAAAAATCCGTTTAACTAAGCCATAGCTTATAACTATACTTCCTATTTAAAAAAAACACAACTTTATTTCATATCTCAAAAACCAACCCTTTTTCTCAAACTTTCACGACGCCACTAGTATATACCAAAAAAGTGCCTTAAGAATGTAAAAATTATTTTCATCTAGCTTTACAAACAACCAAGATATTCACGATTGTTTAAAAGTCGAAAAATCGAACTTTTGCTTGTAACTCGCAAACAAAAGATGCTTGCAAATTTTTGTTGACACCAATGAATTAGTTTCAAAAAAACAGATCGAGAATGTGCTATCCATTTCTTTCTATCTCTTATAGTTAGCGAGTTACCCCATAAAACCATCGAAATTGGTCCACTCTGTACATATATAACTGTACCTTTTTGTTATTTATTATGATTTAGTTGATGTTTAAGTTACAAATAAATATACATACAGTATATCTACATTATTCACACATATGGAACAATTTTATGAACTAGTCTTGTGCATATCATTTTAATTATCAAACTAATTACTGTGATTATATTATTACAGTCTCTGTAATAATTATAATAATATGTAGAAATAGGTAAGTAAACACGTGTGAATTAAGTCATTGGAAAGACATGCATATAATTTAAATCAATAAAATCATGTATACTTGTCTCTCAAAAACTTTGTGATTTGATACCAGTGCCCAACCTCTTTGTAGTTCTCATCCACTTCTTTTTATAAAAAATCGGATTACTAATAGATAGGGACAAACTAAAAACTTTTATACGCATCTGATATTAAAGATAATTCTTATTTGAAGATAATTAGGTAACCAGTATCCATGGGAGGCTTAACGATAAGTATTAAAATTCTCTATCTATCTTTAATTTATCTTTGAAAAAATAAAAGTATTTATATTAAAAAATTGCTTCAAAACAATAAGTGTACATAAAATTCTCGAGAGACCCTTGTTAATTTACATTTTGAGCCTAAATTTGTAGAATATTATTTTTAAATGTTTGCATTGTAGCGTTACTTTGTGGAACTTTTTGCTATATTCCACCAAAACTGGTGGAATATAGCAAAGTATTGTTTTTTAATTTTTACATATCTAGAGCATGGTAGTGGGCAAGGCCGAGTTTATTATTTTTAGTGTGAAATAATCTATAGCGAGAGTGTACAAGATTTTATATGGGGAGTGAAATGAAATTTCAGCTTTACAATGTCACGTTTTTTGTTATTACCGTGACATTGATTCAACGATCACCTATGTGATAGTCGGCAATCATCGGCATTGTTACGATAGGAGATATCCATTCGTGTTTGTCAACCAATCACATTGCTCACAATAAATAAAACATTAAAGTTTATATATTAGATTATCAACGATATTATTGATGAAAACTCTAGGTTTTTGAAATAAAATTTCAAATTCGCCCCAATATATAAATCAGGTTTTGTATATTAAATACGTATTTCGACTACAAAGTAATCATCATCAGTATAAATTAGCTAGTCGTAAATTAACTCAATAGACAAAAATAAGAATAATTAAAAAAATTAAACAAAACAAATTAAAATTTGGTAACAGTTTCACTGGCTGAAAATTAGCAACGAATAACATATCCTGAGACAATATAAGAGTAATTTTAATAAGAGTGATGCTATTTAACAAGCGTAAATCGAATGAAAGCAATTTTAACAAGAATAATTTCAATAAAATTTATTATATTTTAATTTATTTTGTTTAAGTTTTTATTGATTTTTCTTTTTGTCTATTGATCTCTATTTTCTATCTATTTCTAATTGTCAAAGAGTAAATTACGACTAGCTAATTTATACTGATGATAACTACTTTGTTGTCGAAATACGTATTTATAATACAAAAGCTAATCTAGATATTGGGGCGAATTTGAAATTTTAGTATTAAAGTTTATGTTTTCACATTATGCCTGAATCCCGGAAACTTTTGTTTTTGGTACAAACAAATATCCTTACGAAGAACAATTTTTTTAAATAAAAAATTTCAATTCTCGTCTATTTTTTTTGAATTATAAAATTCAAAAAATGGCATCAAGTTTTGTGGTCCATAGTACATAAATAATATTAAACAAATAAACTTTTATTTTTGACATGTAAATCGTGTCTTAACAAAAACTATTAATAAAACTTATTTTGACAAAATGGAAACCCGACTTAACAAAAGAAGCACTAAAAAGTAAAAAAATAATTGCATATTCTTGTGCCAATTTTAGTTCACCAAAGCAAAAATTTTTAAATATATATGTACAATTATTGTTATTTTTGGAGGCGGTGTCAACATAGATAAATTCACATAACTTTTGGACACCGCCTCCAAAAATAACAATAATTTTACATATATATTTAAAAATTTTTGCTTTGGTGAACTAAAATTGGCACAAGAATATGCAATTATTTTTTTACTTTTTAGTGCTTCTTTTGTTAAGTCGGGTTTCCATTTTGTCAAAATAAGTTTTATTTCTCACTTTTTAGTGACTTTGAAGTTCTATAACTGATTTTAATTGTCTAAATATGGGTAGACCTACTAAACGACCAACTAATTTTTAGTGAATTTTTTTATAACACTTTTTTTTTACCCGTTTTTTTTTTTTTTTTAAATTTTTAATGCATTTTTTTATATCAGATTTTCAGTTTTCTTTACAAGGAATTTGGTTTTTTTTTGTAAAATTTTTTTTTTTTGGGGTCGGTTTTTTTTTTAAGGAAAAATTTTTTTTGAAGTCGGTTTTTAAAAAAATTTTCTTATTTTCCCATTATGAATGAGTATACTTTTTCAAAAAAAAAAAAAAATTTCGCAGAAATCGGTTATCACATATAAAATGAGGATTTTCCTCGATTTTCCGGAGATCCCCTCATCAGAATGCGATTTGGTGACAATGGGACCAATCGGGAATCAAACCCTTTAAAACAAAAAAAAAAAATTCAAAATCGGTTCATAAATGCCGGAGTTCTGAGGTAACAAACATAAAAAAAAAAAAAAAAAAAAAAAAAAAAAAAAAAAAAAAAAAAAAAATACAGACGAATTGAGAACCATCCTCCTTTTTTGAAGTCGGGTTAAAAATGTAAAAGGTATTTAAAAATATATTATGCACCTATACAAAACTAAAACCTTCATAGAATACCAAATGTATAACACAATTACGTTTGAGTTTTTTTCAAATTATAACATAATTAAAAGAGTAAAAACTGTGCGAATAATTGGAAAAAAATTAACTTTACAATAAACGCTACAATACTATGTAGAAGTTTCTGTGTTCTCTTCAATCGTTATTACTTTTTGAATGTGAAACAAGGAATTTTTCGCAATACATTTTAAATTTAATACATTACATAACCCAATCAAATTAGGTAAAATAAAAGATCAACGTCGGAATGAAAATATGCAAGTTGAATTTGGCATTCAACTTTGTTTTGACATTCTAAAGACTGGCAAATAAATCTCTTATATATAGTTCACGACTCAAAGCATTAAACATCAAAGCTGACGCAAATAGCTTGTTTCCTAAAATCTCATCGTTTCTGTATCACACGTTTTTAAGGGTCGATCCATACTTCGATCCCGGTCTGGTAAAATATTATCAAGTTCATGTTCACATTCTAATGCCGATCAAAGTTCGTTCGTATTTTAAGCGCTAACATACGCTTCAATGGAAGAGAGAGCATTCACATGCCGTTACAAGTTCGATCTCACTGAAAAATATTTTTATTATACACACATTGTTTCTTAACTTGATAATATTTTAGCAAACCGAGATCGGACCGAGAACGAACCGTGATCGGTACTATAGTGTGGATCGACCCTAAGGTTATCATAAAACTTGTAATCCATAAATATGTTCAAATTCTCTACAAGCTGGATTTTATGCATTTTGAAAGCTGGATGTGCGCATCCGTATATACTGCAGGGATGATCAATTTTTGTGTACATTAGATCAAATTTTACCTTAAAAATATATGTCACGATCGATTTGTTGCCATAGACATAGTTTAAGTGGGAAAGGGGACGTACACACATAGTTTAAATACGTACAATGTGTTTCAGTACAAGCTGCAGTTCCGCGCGCTATTGGTAGATAAGCAAAATATATGTTCGAAACTATTTTTTAAATCACTTATAAAGTTTTCGAGATATAGGCTCATAAAGAAAATATATTTCCAGATCAAACTTTTAATATTTGTCGCTACGAGTTCAGTCCGTACTCCGTATACACGATTCCTAAATAATTCTCATGAACTGCGATTATTGACTAAGGTAATGATCGCAATTAAAAGATGTGTTGTAGAGAATGCTCACATATTAAGAAAATAGAAGATAGGTAAGAAATGTCATAATTTAATTCAAAACATAAAGAAAAGATACTTACATTTTAAACAGAAGAAAAATTGAAACTAACGTTGTCACTATTGATAAATAATATTGATTAACAATAATAATATTGCTAATGCTAAAACAAGGAAGCTACGGTATGACTGATATTTAAGGTAAATGGTTGTGTTTTCTATGAGTCGAGTCATAACTGCATACAAACTGGTGCTATTGCGCATTGCGTTCGGTTACAAGTGCAACATTTCAAGTCAAGACATCGCGAGCGATCGACCAAAATTGGCTTCGCGATCTACCGGACGAACGCGATCGACTTGTTGGCCACCCCTGGACTATATAGGATAATGCTCTGTAGACTTCCAGATAATTAGTTTGTTTATATAGCATTATCCTATAAATGGCTGCAGCCCTTCCACATTCTCTAAGCTATATCTCGAGATCGGTTGATAGAACGAAAAAAATGTATAAAATGAAATGTGTATTCTTAGAGAATTTTATGGTATGCCGAATCGAGGTATGTGCATATCACCTATTTTCGTGGTTTTTTACTTATAGTCTGCAATGTTAATAGTTCTTATATAAAATGTTACAAAAAAATACCTGCACAGAGATTTACTTCACAGCAGCTGGCATAGGATGTTGTAAACCATCTTCAATATTATAGAAAACACGTTTTTGAGATATTGCACCGCATATAAAATATTTAGAGGCCGTAGGTCGCGGGGAACCTCTTATATTTTCATTAATACTAGAAAATAAAGCTGTATACAAAAATCCACTTTTTCCGGAATTTTTCCGAAGTTCAATGTTTTATTTTACTGTGTTAAATACGGCTATTTTGAATCGTACATGTTATATTAATTGAATTTTGTATTTTTTTTTTAGTGAATTGTAATAAATTTTCATTTCCTACTTGTAATAAATTTATCCAATAAATAATAACAAATAATAATTCAAATTATTACACTTATTTTAAATGCTTTACCTACAACTTTAGGACACACCTTGCTCTAATTGTTTCATTTACATATATACTTATATTTTAAAATTATATTATTAAAGTCACATTTTAATAGTGCCAAAGGTAAGTTAAAATAAAATGATAAATTCAATTTTATATATATATATATATATATATATATATATATATATATATATATATATATATATATATATATATATATATATAGATATATATATATATATATATATATATATATACATATATATACTTATACATATACATATATATACACATACATACAAAATAATTCAATTAACATGTTATAAATTATTGTTATTTATCAATAAAAAAACTCTTATGAGTCGACACACAACTTCTATATACAGAATTAATCTGTATTTATAGCTTCCAAATTGATTTATGCAAATTTATACAGTTGATGTTTTTTTTAACGTGAAAATGTATATTCGCTCGGTACACTGGTGTTAGGTCGTACTTTTTTATGTTACGAATACCAGTCAGATTCGAATCGCTTCAAGACTTATAGAGTTTACAATGGTTGAACCCACTACAGATAGATCATGCCTATACGTGTCTGTCGCACAGTATTTGTCTTACCTGTGACGTCATCATAGCAGTATATATGCGTGTGAACGGTTACGAATTAGCTTTGTGTAATGTTATAAAGTGGAAAAATTTTTATCTAGAAAATCGATTCGGCTGTCATTGTGAAGAAGCTTGCAGAGCACTCCTAGTAGGCACCCAATGGAAGGCATAAGAAATATTTGCCAGAATATAATTGAAAAACGGTATTAAATTGAAAATTACAAAATAAATAAAGATATCGTCTCATATGATTCAAAAATATTCTCGAAATTATTTAAAAAAAACGCATCATAACAAAGCTAACGTCGAGAAGAATCCAACTAGTCTAAAAGTACACGTATTCGAGAGCTACGTCAGTGTCGAAGAGGAAATAAAAAACGGTGCAAAGCGATATCGTAGCTGGCCCATCGGGCATACTGCTTACTTCTTCTTTTTATTCAAATGTTTTATTATGTTGATACAATTTCTAAACGTTTTGTATACTTCTAATGAACAATTTTTATCCGAAACTTGATTCGGTTTTGTTTCGAAAACCGAATGGCTACGACACAAAACGATTGTAAAATATGGAAAAAAGAACTTTTTTTTGTGTATAAACAAATTGGTTGCTCTATGTGTAGAATTTGAACGTTTTATAGTATAGGAATCTTAATCTGTCTGAATACTAAATACCAATTCATAATTTCTAATGCGATTATGTCCACTCTTTAGATAAATCAAATTTTTATTATAAATTTAAAATATGTAAAGATAATGCAGCCACTAGGACTCTAAACAATTTTACGAAGGATTCTCGTATAAAGTAAAAGTGATTAAAGATAACCAGTCCACAGAATTAATACTTAAAGATATAGTTGGTATCGTACAAGTTATAGAAAGATAGAAAAAGGTATATGTGGTTCGAATTGTATATTTTATCGTTTAATACTTTAGCAGAATGTATTTTTATTGAATCAAACAATAATGAACATTTTGTCAGTATATTTTAAGTTGATTTATTTTTACCTACAAATTATAAAATTCATTTTTATTAACAATTGGTATCTTACAAACTATGCCATGCAAATCAGTTTAAATTTTAAGATTATGTGTATTAATTAAACATATTTAGTTTTGTTAATTTGATATTATGCAAATCTTTATCATTCTATCACTAACAAATCATCAATGCATTCCTTTTTTGTTAATTTGGTAATATGAAAAGCTTTATCATACTATCACTAACAAATCACCAATGCATCCCTTTGGCAAGCTTTTATTTAACCTACAATGTATGTATGTATGTACACTCCCGTTCAAAAAAAATGAACAGACCTGAACTGAATCAGTCTCTCACAATTTTGATTATTCTTGTAGTAACAGATACAACATTTTATTTAACTTTTATACGTAAGTATGATATAACACTTAACATGTATTAACATTACATATATTTTTTTTAAATTCTCACTCTTTCACTGACACCGTATATACAAATAACAAATAGCAATTCAGTTTATACTTCTATTTCTTTTTTATACTCTTAAAAAATATACTACTTATCTTTGTTTATAAATAAATAAACTTATACATTATACAGAGAGTTACAAAAGTGGGGAGTTTTATGAAATGTAAGATAATTAACATTTAAGGTCTGTTAATTTTATTTAACGGGAGTGTATTTATGTATGTTCGGGTCATATTTGCAAGCTGAATTAGAACCCCTTCCTCTTATCCTACGGAGTTAAATTTTTACATGTTGGTTCAGTTCCGATGACAATGCATTTTTTTGAAAAGCATGGCAAGAATCGATAAGGGGGAAGGGGTGGTTTATAGGTAGGAGGAATTACAAAATTTGGTATATCTCTCTTAATATTGAAAAAATCGAAAAACACAAAAGAAGTAAAGTTGTAGAAAATTAGTTTTACTATAAAAAGCATGTTTTTAAAAATGTTCATAGAAACTTATTGTTTATTAACATTCGAATCATCATTTCTTATTAATTTGACATCTTTTAACGGATTAATTATTTTAAACGAAATTTCCTAATCAGTGTTGAAATTTGTGTATACATTACAACAATTATGCATCTCCACTAAGCAAAATTTCACTGAGATGATCTCGTTTCTTACTGAAATATCACTACACATTTATATTCTCTATAAGATCTCGTATACTTTGATGATGTAGAAAGATTGACTTCCTAAACGATAAAAAATTTAACTGTTTTCTTTTAAATTTTAATGTCAACAATATTTCAATAAATAATGGGGTGGTGGGATTCTACCTACGTTTCTCAGGCTCTACGGTCTGTAACAGATTTAAAGAATTTATACGCCAGCCATATGATCAAAACAGGAAAGAATGAAGCAAAAGGTGGTGTAAATTTTTTATTTGTTTAATTTTTATATATGAATACAAACATGTAAAAAACAAAAATGTTTACACGGGTGACCACGGGGCAACTCCTAAATGGTGCATCCTAGCGAATAAGTCATGGTATAACCAATTAAAAAACATTAAATTATGCATCGAATGAGTACCTACCACAAATTAATAATTCGGTCAAGTAGTATGGTCGAAATAGGAGATTAGTACGTAGTCTGCACTTTGGAAATGAGTACTCTATGAGAAATATCTAAGTGGTAACTTTTCAAATGATCAGATCCGTAAATTTTTTGTTCCATGCATACATAACATATCTTTTAAACAGTGCGAGAGAAAGGAAATTTTTACATAAAAATAATTTACACCATAAAAACAAACAAGTTTTGTTTGAAACTTTTTTTCATGTAGTTTTGGTGTAAATACGGGACGTAAATGTTGAATAAATTTTGTATTTACGCCAGAAATATTGAACCCAAAAAAAAAATGCACATAAACGTTGTTTGTTTTTTTCAGACAAATATTTTTTGTCTTTAAAAATTTTCCCTATCTTAATCCATTTAAATAAAATAAGTTTCTATTAAAAAAACATTTTTAAAAACAAGCTTTTTATATAGTAAAACTAATTTTCTATAACTTTACTTATGTGTTTTTAGATTTTTTCCATATTAAGAGAGATATACCAAATTATGTATTTCCCCCTCCCTCTAAACCCTCCTTTACTTTTGTCGATTCTTGTCATGCTTACCATAAAAATGCATTGTCATCGTAGGATAAGAGGAAGTGGTTCTAATTCAGCTTGCAAGATTTGACCCGAACATACATACATACATACATGCATACATATATAGATACATACGTACACACATACATTCATACATACAAGTTAAATAAAAGCTTGCAAAATAGATAGTTCCTTGAGGAACGAATGCATGGAACTAAAATATTTCATAGCATATATTACTCTCAGCTAAATTCTTAATCGTTTGGTGAAAACCTCAATAAATAAATCGGTTCAGCCGTTTTCCGTATTTTAATTGGTGATACCCTGAATTTTTCGCTAGGATGCACCTTTTAGAAGTTATAGGCGAAAAACAAACAAAAAATCCTAAAATTTCGAGGTTTTTTGCCTGCCATATATACAAGTTATAAATAAGAAGATTCTACACCCTTTTTTGCAACATATATACAATACCTCTACTGACTGGCGTATAAAATATCATTTTTAACGAAGTGAAGTAATTCAACATCCCTAAATATTTAAAAATAATAAATCCAAATGCATGAATTAATATTCACTTTGCTTTATTATCACCAACCGCTTGCATTCTAATGATGTAAACAACTTCCATCCTCCCTACCTTTGTCAGATGAATGTAAAATAAAAAAATTTTTGACAAAATGGAAACCCGACTTCAAAAATCAAATATTCTAAAACCAAAAATGCACTAAAAAGTAAAAAAGTTATTGCATATTCTTGTGTCAATTTTAGTTCACCTAAGCAAAAATTTTTAAATATATATGTACAATTATTGCTATTTTTGGAGTCGTTGTCAGCATAGAAAAATTCACCTAAAATTTGGACACCGCCTCCAAAAAAAACAATAGTTGTACATATATATTTTAAAATTTTTGCTTAGGTGAACTAAAGTTGACACAAGAATATGCAATTATTTTTTTACTTTTTAGTGCATTTTTGTTTTTAGAATATTTAATTTTTAAAGTCGGGTGTCCATTTTGTCAAAATTTTTTTTATTTCCCACTTTTTAGTAACTTTGAAGTTATATATAACTGATTTTTTTATTTGTCTGAATATGGGTAGACCTACTAAAAGACCTACTAATTTTTAGTGCATTTTTTTTATCCGTTTTTTTTTTTTTTTTTTTTTTTTAATGTGCGTTTTTTTATAACAGATTTTCATTTTTTTTACATGCATTAGGTTTTTTTTTTGGAAACATTTTTTTTTTGGAGTCGGTTTTTTTTTGAAAAAATTTTTTTTGAAGTCGGGTTTTAAAAAAATGTTCTAATTTTTGCATTATGAATGAGTATTCTAAAAACCCATTCTAAAAACAAACAAAATTTCGCAGAAATCGGTTATCACATATAAATTAAGGATTTCCCTCGATTTCCCGGGGATCCCCTCATCAGAATGCGATTTGGTGATAATGGGACCAATGGGAAATCAAACACTTTAAAAACAAAAAAAACAAAAAATTCAAAATCGGTTCATAAATGACGGATTTCTGAGGTGACAAACATTAAAAAAAAAAAAATACAGGCGAATTGAGAACCATCCTCCTTTTTGAAGTCGGGTTAAAAAAATTCTCTTACATCATTTGTACTTTAAGGTAGTTATGGATGACTAATGAAGGTTATTTCAAAGGTATTCTAAAAAATCATTGTCACGCCACAGAATCAAGTATTATATTGTATGAAGTCTGTTTTTTAATAAAAATGCCCTAAAGGGATTAGCCTAAAAATGATCTTTTCAATTTGAACTAGAAATGAGAGTGTATTAGATATTATATTTAATATAATATAATATTTTCTTTTTTTTTTAAATAAACACGATTTACATGTCAAAATATGTATTATTTATTAATAAATTTATTAAACAAAAATTGAATAGATTTTTTTTTATATTATTTTAATATACTAAAAATATTGTTTATTACATCATTAAAATTGGAATAAATAATAAGGTAAAAGTGAAATTGTGTACAGCTTGTGTATGTAAAAGTTAAATTGTTTACAGATTTACATTACGTATACTGGTTGATCTATATACGGTGCATATAGTTTTTTCGTAATATAGTAATTGACACCATTTTACTAGCATAAACATTGAAAAAATATTTTCAAAAAAAACTGAATACACGCTTTTTGTAACGCATGAAAAAGCAAAAAAATGTTATGAAATTAAACCATTAAAATCTTCTCCGAGAAATTTTCAATACAAAATGCCTATAACTACCCTTTTTCTAATTACTTTTTGTTAGTGTATACATGATAATAATAGCATTAGTCAAAGTACCTATGACGTTTGGCTGGAAAGTAAGAAAATTTACAATAAAGGTTTCCATAGCGAATAAAGTTCTTAAATGAAAAAAACAAACCGATAACTATATATATAAGGCGTCAATTATAAAATTTTTTGACGCCATTTGTACTCGTAAATGCATAAGAATAATTAAATTATTTCTGAACATCCCCCATTCAGACCGAATCATTTGGATACTCGGTATGTGTGATTATATACATTGGGTATCGATTAAACTTAATCATGGTTTCCCATAAGAGTATCAAAGTTAATAATGGAATAATTCCTAATCAATTCCCCAACTTTCCTTCATTTACCCAATCCTACTAGTAAAACGTGTTCTGTAAACTTGGGCACAAAATTTGATGTCATTTTTTTAAATTTTAAAGTTTATTTGTGCCTTATTCATTTTATTTTCGAAAAAGTTGTTACTATATTTCTAATGAACAACTTTTATTCGAAGCATTTTTTCGAAAACCGAATCAATAAGGCACAAATCAATAATATAATAAAATTTACAAAAATTATATCAACTTTTGTGGTCCATAGTACAATGTATTGTCAAAAAAAGAAGTAATATTATTATTATTTTATAGTGGGTTCAATGATCAATGTTTTTCCACGATCTAATCCCTAACCGTTACAAAGTGGGGACTAAAAGTATAATATCCTTATATGAATTATATAAAATAGGGTATTAATAAAAAATAAATTACATGAATAGTTAAAGTAAATAAATTAAACCACTCGGAGTTTAAAATTTAAATCTACTTGGAATATTTCAAATCATTGTGTAGTCTATTTAAATAAAAATATTTTATTTAAAGTAAATTATAATACAAATATTGTATACCAATGGAATTTAAAAAATTAAAAATGTTTTATTAAAAAAAAAAAAAAACTTTATCTATATAGAACATTTATTATTTTAAAACAATGTCCACAATATTTAATTTCTGTTTGTGTGTCCAACTGTGGCCTGCTTGTTTGCCTGCTATAGCAGTAGTACCCAGATATCGTTGTATACAATTATTATATATTACACAATAAATTATTATTAATGATTAGTTATAATATTGAATTGCATATTATTTTAAATATCAGTGCAATCAAATTCTTTCATTATTTTGCTACTAATATGCACAATGTTTTTACTTGTTGCTTATTTATTAATATAACATGTATTTTACAGTTTGTACATAGTAAACCTTTTCGCAAAAATTTTTTCATAGAACGCGAAATAATGGTGTATAAATTTCAAACATTGTTTCACAATTTTCTCGCGTGACACTTTTTTAAAGTATAGGATGTCATTGTGTTAATTGGTTAGGTATTGTTCCGAACAACTGGAGAAAAATATCTTTTTCACGGGGAAATGTTTTTTTTTCATATTGTTTAGTTCAAACATTTATAAAACTGAAATACATCCTGAATGTAAATCAGTGTTTATTTTCAGTTCTATCTAGAGTCCCAGTCTAAACTAAAGACTAAACAATATTAAAATTGACTGTCAGGTATTACTGCAGTACGAAAACAGAATAATACAGGATATTTCAAAAATGTACACACAGTTGAAATTGTAAAATAATCTATATATAGCGATCTGGTCAATACACTGCTGATTAATGATGGACTATTATAATTCACAAACTTTAACAAACATTTCATTTGGTGCTGCATTCTTCTGGCGTATACTTTTATCTTTAAGGTATCGTCCACAAATGGAAGTCTTTTGACGTTAATTTAAATGTAGCTTCATTTCTTCAAACAATCTTACCCGAAAACTGTGCAAAATATTCAAAGTTTTGATAACATGTACGATTGTTGGTTGTTGATTGTTGATGATGTTACTTTTTCATTTACAACGTCTTTAAATAAGATGGATTTGAAACTTGATTTTCTGATGGAAATCTTATGATTTGTTTTTCTTTTTTTTTTTAATGTTTTGCGATAAATTTCTAGTACTCTTTCTTAGTTGGAGAAACTCGCTGATGTTCTTGATCTTCCGGAACGATGTCTATGAACATACTAAACTGTTTCATTCATTTCTAACTTAGTTTTAATCCAATTGTAAGTCTCGTATATAGATCTGTCTAAAACTCACTGCGATATTGTCTTTGTACTTCTGTTACATATTCATACTTCCAATCAAATTTTAATATAAACTTTTTTTCAAAAGTTAATATTGGTCCACTCATTATTTCCAACTAATAGCATCCGAAAAGAAAGAAAAATAAGAAATTTATGGCTCGTTAAACAGTGTATATCAGTTCCCCAAAGGTGCACAACACTAAGTCTTTTTGAACTCCATGTCACTAATCACGAATTGTTTGTAGACAATTTTACGCTGAACATTTTTCATTTGAAATTTTTTTCAATAAATCCTACCGTTTTCGCTAAAACACTTACTTTAACAGAATAAAGTAAACGTGAGGAGTAGAGAGTGGCGACCCAAGTTTATTTTTGCTTCTTATACACCCAATTAACTAGTTCAGAAATAATTTTCTCTGTACACATACTTGCACACAGAATTGTTGTCAGCCGCAGTATTATATCTAAAATCCAATGTATGCATTCTAATAATTATAGGCGAACACAACACAATCTGTTTGAGTAACTCCTTCATGAAATCCAATGTGAACAACCTAAACCGAGAGGAAAAGTCATTCAATTTGATATTTAAATTAAAAAGTTTTTTTAGTTATTGGTGTAATAAATATTTTTTTAAAGAATGAATTTCAAAGTAACGCCAATTAAAAATATTTTTTATCTTTTAATAAACAATGCATGCATGCAACAACTTCGCTTTTTAGTTGGTAAAGAATGGGTAATAGATTTAAATTTTTTTATGTCGGGGAATGTAGGATACAAGGGCAAATTTTGAATTTAGAAAATAAACATATATCAATTTGTAATTTTATAATATGTATCTTCTAATAAAATTTAATTAGTCCTTTTTTGTTACAGGTATGGTACTGAAAGTTATAATCAATACTTACAAATTGGATTTTAAGTGAGTGACTCAGGCATTGGGCTCGAAAATAAATCTTTTGAATATTATATTAAAATATAATAATTAGGTATACGCACTGTTTTTTTAGTTTATTTTAAAATATTATTTATTTATACATTTCTTGACTAATAATGTAACATTTAAAAAATTTTCAACAACTTATTATTGATATAAACCATATTTTGACAAAATGGAAACCCGACTTCAAAAATCAAATATTCTATAACAAAAAATGCACTAAAAAGTAAAAAAATAAATACTATCGGCGCGGCGATTAGTATAGATACCTCATCTCGCCTATGTAATAAATGTTCAATTTAGCGACGTCAAATAATATATCGCATAAACTCGTGTGTTCATGTAAACTCAGATGCCATCGGGGACAAATGCATGAATTTATATCAAGGAAAGTAGACATCGTAAATTAAAACTCATGATGATTTGTTGTATACTTCATAGCGCATGATATTTGACTACGCTGAAAAAACGTCAGTTATATAAGCTTGTATTGAAAACTTCTTATATCCTGTTGTCTTGCTGAGGCTTAGATGATGGGGGTCGTTTTCACTATCTTCACACAGAATCTACAATAACATTAATTTATTAGAAGCATTAAATGTAAATGTTTATCAAAATGCCAGTCACATGTCGAAAAACGCCCTGTATACGCAGAAGTTCACGACTGTACATAGCTTGAATTTAGCGTTGAACTCTGAGCTCCACCTATTTCAAACTTTTCTTATCAACTTATTTCAAAAACTTTTCAAAACATTATCCATTATCGAAACTGTTTGACACAATACGTTAATTTGTCCGTTAACCCCAATTCGGCAATGGCAAGGGCAAACAAGGCCGTCATGGTGGGATCTCTAAATTAGATACTCTGAAGACATATTTGAGATGGTAATTTAAACAGCCACATCAACAATGAAAGTATTAAATTTACTTTTTTACTGAGCTATTTTGATCAGGAGTTGATTCGTGCAAGAAGTTGATTTGTTTCAACCAAAACTAATTAATTCGTTCAATTATATTGATTCGTTCAAGATGTTAATAGCATTGGTATAAACAACGTATGGCATCAATTTGATGAAGTCTATCAAATGAATAAATTACTCAATTAGAGATTCTCAGTCCAATACTGAATAATAGCCAGATTCTCTGTCCCAACTTACCCAAAATACAAACAATAATAGAATTTATTAAATAATAATTTTGATAATGAGTCTGTACATGGACCCTGCATACACACACACACTAAAAATACATTCTAAACTTTCTTTGTGCATCATTTTCTATGTCAGTGAAGTGACCTTGTCAAAAAAAAATACATTATATAAAATATGTCTGCTTGTGTTTGTTATGTGTTACTAAGAATATGAATAATGAAATTATATTAACACTCTCTCTTGCCTGTTTAATCTGATGTCAGCACCACACATCCTCTATATACAGACTCCCGGCATTTCACATTTTCCGCATACATTTTAGTAATAACAAAGTTTTATTTTATACCTTATTGGCGAATTTTCGAAAAAATGGAGCTATTGGTTTGGTTCCGATGAAAGAATTTCGGAAAAATTTCTTCAAATGTTCAACAAACTGACCTAGAAGTAACGAAAATCACCATGACTAAAATTTATATGTATGCATGATATGTATTTATGTATGGATGTATGTATATATGTGTCTGTACGCACTCTGGAGGCCACAATTTTAGTTTGATCGCAGTGGAATTTGGACGTGCTTTTTGTATTTAAAAGACTAAGTTCATTAACGGTCAAACTGGAGCAAGAGAAAAGAGGATTTTAGAGAGAGAGGGGGGAAAATAAAAACTTCAATTTCTCTCCTAATATAAGTAAAATGGAAGAATTTGTGAGTAAAATTGTAGTAAATAAATTTTACTACAATTCATTATCAGGCCATATTTTCCGTAAATATAATATTTACAAAAACATTTGTAATTTTAAAACAATACCCATAATAATGAATATTACGAATGCATCACCATGGTAACATGATATTTTTAATATATTTAAATGAATGTTTCTGATCTAAAGAGGGGTAATCCATATTTTGTGTTTCGTTTTTATCTAAACACTCCTTACCCTTGATCGATTCTATTTATTAACGAATTTGGCCTTTGAAATAACTCTGCTACCCATCAGTTACTCTGATATCCATCTATCTACAAGTCTTAGTCATTTGTTTAAACACAATAAATATATTTTAGATTATTTTTACATTCATTCCTTCTAACCCCATCTACAAGTGTGATGGGGTAAGAAGGAGGTGTCCTACTTACCACTGCAGTATTTTTATCTTGATTATACTTGATTAAACTTTTTGAGGAACACATTTTTTGAGAAATGTAGGGTAAAATGATAGGATCAACAACGAAATTTCCTATTATGCCACCCCACAAATTTATTAGCGAATTTCCTCCAAAGGAAATGCAGCTATTGTTTTTACACCAATGCTGGAATTTCGTAAAAATTTCTTCAAATGTCCATCGATCCTAACTATTAGATGTTAAAAATCACTATCGCTAAAATTTGTATATATATATATATATATATATATATATATATACATATATATATACATATGTACTTTTTTTTAATAACTGTAGAGTCTCTAGCGGTCACAGTTTTATTCCGATTGGAATGAAAATTGGTATTTGAGTCGCTGTTGGTATTCTAAAGGTCAAGTTCGTTAATGGGTTCGGACGAAAGAAAAGGGAATTAGAGGGAGGGGAAAACACAAAATTTGACTATCTCCCTTAATATTTGAAAAATGGAAAAATTTATCAGGAATTAAGTTGTAGGTACTAAGTTTTACTGTAATTTTGTTTCTTATCATTTTTCTGTTACACTAATATTTACAATTAAAGATAAGTTAAAATTCTAAATATCTCTGTTCACATTAGAGTTTGAGAAAAATGATCAAGTAATGAATTGTAGCAAACTTGATTTTCTAAAACTTTACTCCTTATACATTTTTCGATTATTCTAATATTAAGAGAGATATTTAATATTTTGTGTTTGTTTGACACGAAAACATAAAATATATTTTATTGTAAAAAATTTTGATTGTCGTTTTCATAGTAACTATAAACTATAATCGTTATACCGTTTTTTTTTTTGGGTTATTAATAAATTTAATTTTTGCAAATACTAAAGTCATATCAGATATTATATTTCATTTTAATCACATTAAAATTATGACCGCTAGAGAGTGATTTATGTATTCTAAGGAAATTCGCTAAGTTGACGCAGCTCCTGCGTAACGAATTTTTTTTAAATTCAAGCTGGAAATGTGTAACTTCTACTGCATAAGGATTTTCAAAATCGTGCAATCCGTCTAATTAAAAATGAACATTTAAAAACTGTAACTTCAAGAGCGTACAGCGCCCAAACGGTGCAACTTTTATTGGAGAAAATTTTGCTCAATCGTCTTGCTTTATGCCATAGTATATGTGGTAAAGCGTTGTAAAGACCTTTTAGGTACAGCCTGATCGAGTCCACGAGATACAGTTTGGCTGCTCTGTACACATATTACATTTTAATCTGTGTATAGAGGTGATAATAATGAATGCATCTTATCGAATGTGGTGCCTATATATTATTATTAAATGTTCGTTTTGTCATAAATTATAATTAAACTTCATTATACTCGTAGTTCTGAAATATTTTCATGTTGTAAGTTAATTGGACCTTCAGGTAATTATGAAATGTGTTATGTATTCTCTGTATTATATACTTTCCCTCACAAATCATTTCTTATTTCCACGAAAATTATTTTGACTGTAGATTAAACGGCTGGAGTTTTATGTTCATTGTTTTATGTACATTGTGTTAAGATGAAGGATTATTGGGCGGGATAATAAAAATAAAAAAGTTTCATTTTTTCATATTAATTAAAAATTTGTCACCAAATTCCCGGTCACCGATCAAATTTTTATTTTTATACGCTTTTGATTAGTTTCATCTGTATGTGTGTTTGTATGTATGTAACCGACCCTTTTGGGCTCGATTTTGTCCTACTTTGAACGATCAGATTTAATTCAAATTTTGCACACCTGTCAAAGACCGATGACAATGCAATAATTCGATTAAAATATCCGATTATCCTGATTAGATTAGCCAGGATTCATCAATTTCCCAGATAAGTTACTGACTTAAAAAAAAATGTGTGTGTGTGCAAGTCACACACGGTAGAAGTGAAACTTCTGAAAAGTCTCTGATTAAAAATACTTATTGAAAAGTATTGAAAAAATAAATAATAGTTTTAAAAATTATAGTTTAAAAAACTAAAAAACACGCTTTTATAGAAAATTTAACTAAAAAATGAAAAATAATAGTTTAAAAAAACTAAAGAAACACGCTTTTATAGAAAATCCAACTAAAAACTAGAAAATAAAATTTAATAAATTTGGATTAAGAAAAGTGTAAATAAGAAACAAATATATATTAATAGAATAACTATTTACACTTTTCTTAATCCAAATTTATTAAATTTTATTTTCTATTTTTTAGTTGGATTTTCTATAAAAGCGTGTTTTTTTAGTTTTTTTAAACTATTATTTATTTTTCATTTTTTACTTGAATTTTTTTACATATATTCTTGCAGTTTTCCTTCACGAACTCCAGATGAATATTGACATAGTTCCTATCAAAGTCAACTGCAGCCGCACACCTACCAATTCCTAGTCTTCATACGAATTCCTGATCCTCCACTCACATCATAAAAATGTTAAGTAAAAATGAATAAAGGTTGAAAAATAATTATGTGGGTGGCCTCTGTTATAGACCGTCGTGTCTCAAAGACGGAGATTGAACCCCATTATTATTATTATATATTCTCGATTGTATTTGACAAGATGGAAAAATTCAATAAAAGTAATTCCAGTTTTGTAAATTTTGAAATATCAAAATAAATTTAAAAAAAACATTTCGTTGAATATTAGTGAAGATCACTCGTTCGCAAAATGTTGCACTTCAAATTTTGAAACTAGGAAATATGTAAGGCCGTTGTTACAAAATATTATTATTATTATTGAAACTGTAAGTGAGAAGGCCAAATGTCCCTTAAACTCGGCCTTACGCACTACCGTGCTCTAGATTCTTGTAGCTGTCACACACTAAATAATTTCTTGCACAAGAAATGTTTTGGGATTCTGTGCAATGAATTGTTTTTATGTTTGAGAGGTATGTGAGAAGTTTATTGTTAAATAAAGAGAAACTATAAAATTAATGTCCAAGCTCCTTGGTTTAGAGTAAATCAATATTACATACAAAAATAGAATTATGTCTTATAAAATTTCAAATATGTTTCACAATTGTTTTTTAATCTTTAAAATGCATAAATTGCTTACAACTCAAGAACTACTGAAATTAATAATTTACATACGTAATAGCACATTTAAAATTTTTACTTGGTACGAAATTAACATTTGAAGTGGTAAATTGTGGTCTTGATTTTGCGTTTTAGCAAGACCAAGACCACGATTCAAGTACACAAGACTAAGACTACCATTTTAAAGTCTTGGCCAAGATCACGAGGGGGAATTTCAAGATTGTTTCACACAAAAAAATACAATTTTGAAACAATGGCGTATTATCTTAAAATTACTTCTTTGGCTCTGATATGATCGATTTTATTTCTTTAGTCCTTGACTTAAAGTAACTTCATAAATTATGTACAAAAAAATAACTCAAATTTTGGAAATTCGTATAAAATTGTTATGGAATAATTCATATTAATTCATGAATTATTTATCATGAATTATATTTTCATGAATTTAGTCATGTCTTATGAATTTTATAACATTTTTCACAAATTTTTTATCAACCGCATAAATTGTTCAAAAGACCCATTGAAATTAAAAATTGTCCATTTATATTAGTACACTTACAACTTTTATTAGATATGAAATCAACATTTTAATTGGAAAATTTTATTATCATTTTAGATAAGCTCTATATGACTGTACACTCCCGTTCAATAAAATTGAACAGATCTGAACCGAATCAATCTCTCACAATTTTGATTATTCTTGTAGTAAATGTTTTTTACTATACTTCCATTTCTTTTTTCACACTTAAAATATATACTAATTATCTTTGTTTATAAATGAATAATTATACAGAGAGTCACAAAAGTGAGGAGTTTTATGAAATATAAGAATATTTCAGGTCTGTTCAATTTTATTGAACGGGAGTGTACAATTGTAAACGAAGGTAATTCAAATCGGTTTGCAGTTCGACCCTTTTTATGTAAACCTTATATAATCTGAACATTGGGTTAGCTTGATCTATATCCGTTCAGTAACTGTCCAGAACACGACATGCCCATTCCTGCATACTGTCCCTGATCCGGACCAGAGGTAATGTCAGACAATACGTCAGGTATTTTCTAGCCAGGAAGTTATAAACCATCGTCAGATGCAATAATTCAAGACTGCAAGAGTCCTACAATACAAACAAGATCAAGATTTGGCAAACAAGACCAAGACTAGGACCAAGTTTGCAAGACCAAGACTATCATTGGTCTTGTTTTGAAGGATTGATTCAGTAAGCAAGATCGCAAGACATCTTTTGCACAATTTATTATAATACAAAATGTCCAGTGTAATACAGCTATTATATTTGTAATTTTTATGAAAGTGAAATGCCCTCTCTTTTTACTCATATTTAATATCAACATATAATTATTTTAGTACACACGAAAATTTATTTAAACTGCCGAAAATAATGTTTAAAATACTTTGGTGTGTACGATATAGTTATTATTAATAAACGACTAATCGGTAAAAACGTTTGTATGCTTTCAAGTTGGATATTTCAAATAATTTGTTCTGGAATTATAAATGCTTTTGCTAAGGTTCCGTAGTATATTGCTATTTTGTGGTGTATGGTCGAATTCCACGATGATCTTATCAGTTTTTTTTTGTCATCAGAATGACATACATTTACTTTTTTTGCAATTTTTCAGTTAACACGATAATTGTAAGTGTCTGAAAACCGACTTGCAAGATTTACTTTCACACAGGTCAAGCATATAAATCCTAGTTTTTTAAGTCTAGGCCAAATGTTTATGTTTTCAGAAACTGATTTGACAATGATTTCGATATTTTTTATTTTCTAAAACAGTGATTTTTGTAATTAGCAGTTTCTTCTTAATCCTTCCACCATCAAGCTGTGTGGTATCTTAGTATTCTGGATACTACAATATTTTATGTAAATTTAAGAAAAGGTTTTCTTCAGATAAGTGAGATTTTGTTTCGCTGCTTGTCCGCGTCCTGTCCATTTATATTCGGCTAAATTTTTAATAATTATCATAAAAAATAAGTACATAAAATATGATTGCATAACTTTTAACAGTACAGTTGAAATTACTTAGGTATTCTGGGTATCAAAAGTTGGTGGTAGAAGGATTCGGGTATCAAATACTAACGACCCGCCTCGGATTCGATCGGATGCAAACTATTAATGGGGCGCCATTTTCATTATATTTCTTCAAAGATATACATTTTAATAAGAAAGGTTAATTTTGGTTTAAATAAAATGCCTGAGGTATCTAGCATATTTAATTGGATAATGATTAATACTGTGGATCATTAGCACATATGCAGTCGCGGATTTTTTTGTAAGCCTTTCTAAGACCTACAATTCTGTTGAACATTAATTTGATGTATCTGTGATGTATAAGTCAGCGATAGCCATGTAAGCGTCCTAATAGCGTCTTTTTACGACGTATTATAAAACATCGAGACTTGCCTACTATCTTTAAATTTCATTAGATTGTAACCGCATCAAAAACCATTGTATAGTTTAGAAGATACGGTACAAACGAGACAGAGGCGGATAGTATCTATCTTTTTATGTTATTTGAAGATTCATACTTTTTATCTTTTTTTACGTCAGAAATCATAAAACTTAAACAAGTTCAATTTATTTAGTAGACCATGGAACCTTAGTTTGGGGGGTTTCTATACATACTTGACAATGTTACACATGAAATAGATGAGTAAAAGTAAAGAAATGGTTTTATCAATAATTATAGTTATTATCAATTAGAAATTGAAATTTAACAGTTCGTAAATTTCTTAAAATATTAAATTTTTAATATTACCATTATTTGCTGATTAAGATATTTCCAAATGGTCTACTATTCATAATTTAATAAAAGCAATTTTAAATTTCTATCTGCATTCTGTATGTATTAATTTTATTCGAAACTTCATTTGTGTATACATGGAACTTTAACTAAATATGGAAATAATAGAAACGACTTTTTGAAAATTTAAGAAAAGAAATTGATGTTAATAGTTTTAAGATAGTTAATTACTCGTTAATTCGTTTTTATTACGAACGATGAAATTGAAATATGATATTAAGGTAGTTCCAGCACTATCTTATATAATCAGGGCAAAAAATCGGTTTGCTTTTATTATAGAAAAAATACATATATTTATATATACAAATTATTGTAATTTTGAAATGAAAAATAATTTTAAACTTTTATATTTCGAAAACAAAACGGTAAAACGCGATTTTATTCTATTTTATTTTATTTATTTAATAAATATTTATCTTTACTATCATAGTTTTTTTTAATTATGTCGAGTAATTTTTTTAATACAACAGATAATAATTGGGCGGACATAAAGTTTTACATGCTTCTCATGAGAGAGAGATAAGAGAGATGATTACTTTGTTTAATAATAATAATGGGATTTAACCTCCGTTTTTCATACGACGGTCTAACTGATTACTTTGTTATTAATTATCTCGCGTTCTAAACGGTCAAAAATTGTGAAACTTCGGGATTTATTAGAAAACGAAATTTTTAGCCTGTGAAAAAAAATGAGCAACATTTTTCGAAAAGTGGTTTGATGCTGGAACATCCTTAAGTAAACTTTGTGTCTTTATTTATTTTAAAAAAATCCTATTTTTTGACCGATTGTGAAGGTCAATATTCGTAAATAACATACATTTGTTTTAAAAACCAATATTTTGGAAATAAATTTCCTATTTTGAACCAATTCCTAGAATAATTATTTGTAATAAATACGTATTTCGACTGCAAAGTAGTCATCATCAGTATGAATTATGTGTATCATGTGTAGTCAAAGATATGTTACTCGTGGCTAATTTGGTGCGTGTCTCACAATGATGTTAAAAAAGTTTTGTCTTTTGTATGATCTGACTGAGGTATTACCTAGGGGATTACTTGATTTAGCTGACCAATTAAAGGAATAAGTGTGTGATGAACCCAGCCCGTCGATTGGCGGTAATCCTTATCTGGCCATACGATCTTGCTATTGTCAATAGCGTTAGGGTGTTATTCGCAGCTAACCTTGATATTCAGGTGTTAATATTGCAAATGGTTTAATTTTATTAAATCACAATTTGGAATTGGGCCATATTATAAATTCATATTTGTTTATTCTGATTTAATAATATTTAACCATTTTCAAAATTAATACCTGCATATCAAGGTTAGCTGCGAATAACACCCTAACGCTATTAACAATAACAAGAGCGTGTGGTCATAAAAGGATTACCGCCAATCGACTGGTTGAGTTCATCATGCACTTAATCCTTTAATTGGTCAGTCATCTCAAGTAATCCTCTAGAGCAGAGGTGGGCGCAGACGGCTCGCCGGAGTCGAACGGTCTCCATAAGCTGGGTGAGAGTAAGTAATAAAGGTATGTTTTGAAGTAAGACGGAACGATATTTCAATACAGGTTGCCCTACCGATTATTGACCAATAATTTATTCAATCAATTTAGAATTAGTTTTATAAAATATTTATTGTTTAAAAAATATCTTTTACAATATGGAGAGATACACCAAAAAACATAATAATAATAATAACAATAATAATAATAACAATAATGATGATAGTAATAACAATAATTACAACAACAACTATATGTATTCCCACTTTATGTAAAATTTAACCATTTAAAAATTAATAACAAATTACCAACCCTCCCCCCCCCCCAACTTTATCATTGGCATCTTTTTTGTATCCAGTGTCATCAAATTCCCATGACACTATACCCCCTACTAAGAAAAAATAATTAAATCAAATAAATAATTGTTTATTAGTATTTCTCCGATATGAATAGTTTAGGCAAATTATTCGGAATTTCCTAAAATCTAATTCTAAAATCTAAACTAAAGCTATATCATCAAAAAATTTACAAGCGGTAAATCACCAGCCCAAAATTCCAGAGTATGTATTCAATGTATTGTATGTATTGTATACTTTGAATAATAGTGGCCATAAAAAATAGTTGGTATTATTATATTTTTTTCAGAAAATGTTTTAATTAAAAAAAGAAAATAATAATAATTGGTAGGTACACTGTATTTACTCTATCTCTCTTCCTACCTCTCACTCAGAGCTCAGTGCAGTCAAAGTCTACCCACCTATGCTCTAGAGTCTAGGTAATACCTCAGTCAGATCATACAAAAGACAAAACTTTTTTAATACCATTGTGAGACACGCACCAAATTAGCAAACATAACATATCTTTTTCTACATATGATCATATAGTACTTTATATCATAAATGTTGAAATACTTCATACGTTGAATATGTTTTAATGGCATAGGTGAAATAAGTAAGTTTATTACATTGTATTTTAACCTTTTGTTTTGACTGTCAACTAACATATTTCATTGTAAACAGTTCACAAAACATTATTTTTCATGCAATATCCAATCCAATGAACACCTCATATTTGTTTGATTATACTCATATTGGCGCTTGACCGGTCCAAGTGGCCGTACGGTCTAACGCGCTTTTCTCGGAACTGGAAGGTTGCGTGTCTGATTTCCAATGGTGGCAGTTTGTCAATTAAAATTGATGATGCGGTTATTTGAGTAAACTGTCTGCGTATGGATAAGAACGAAGTAATCGGCTATTCTTTTAAAGGTTTTCTGTACTTTTCCTTCACGAACTCCAGATAAATATCGACATAAATTTCTTATAAAAGTCAACTGCAACCGTAGAAACTACGAATTTCTAATCTACAAATTCCGTGTCCTCCACCCACATTAATGTATGGTTAAAAATTAATCAAAACTAAAAACATAATGATATGGGTGGACTCTAATATAAACTGTGTAGTATCAGAAATAGAGGTAAAACTTCACTATTATTATTTGTTACTCATATTGGCCAGTTTATACACATTCATTTTACTGCAGGAAGCGTAACGGATATTATACTCTTCCAGTTCTTCAAATTTAATCTTAAAATTCATTTATACGTGCTATGAGTGACAATTAAAAAAGTTGTTGTCCAACTAACTCTAAACGAATCGTTTGTTTTTTTTATAATACAAAAACTATTTTTTCTCATTCCATAAATATTCTAAAAATGAATATTAAAATTCTTTTCATAAATGCATTTTTTTATATCCACACACAAATAGCTAAAAAACAGTTCTCGTATAGCTCTAAAACAATACACATAACACATTCGTGACATTAATTTTAAAGGCAGGTGTTAAACACTCACGTGACCTCTATATTGGAGTGGACAAAAATAATTGTTTCTATCCTTTAGAAAAAAAACAATCTCAACATGTCATATAATAATTACCATAAGATGGCACTATGATTAGTTTCGGGTGGAGAGAGGTTAGCACTACTACATAATGGAGTTTTTTGGCTAATAGGGTAATAAGGATCGGGGTTTCAACTTTGCGGTTGTAAACATAACGTTACATGCTCGGTCGCGTTGTATTTCGTTGCTTTACGTTTCTTTTAGTTATATATATATATATATATATATATATATATATATATATATATATATATATATATATATATATATATATCTTATTTTTATGACAATTTACTAATACTGCACTCAAATAATAAGTAAACGAACTTTTGAACATGTTGAAAATTCTAGTGACTAGCTTCTATCATTTATTACTGATTAGCTGACCTCTGCGGCCTTGCCGCGTAAAAGATCTTTCAAAAATTTACCATAACCATCCGCACCGCCTGATGTGGGCCTAAGGTTTAAAGTTTGATTTTTTCACACCCCCTGGTTGGAGTGGGTGTGTAGGGCACAATGATCGACTTTGCAAGTTATTTATTTTTAACGAACAGACATTTTTGGTCTTTGAATTTTTTTTCTATCGCTTACAGTTTTAAAGTTAGATATTTTCACTCCCCCGTATGGTCGTTTGTGTGTAAGGGACAATTAACGACTTTGCAAGTAGTTTATTTTAAAGAAGTAAATATAAAAAATCATCAAATTCCCATAGAAATAAGCACTTTTAGTTTTTTTGAATTTTCCGGACAACTTTTTCAATTTTTCTTTCCGTTAAAACCATATTCGGACTATAACGAATATTGAAAAAAAAATTAGCCAGATCGGTCCAACCGTTCTCAAGTGATGCGGTTACCAACGGACAGCATTTAATTTTTATTAACCCGACTTCAAAAAGGAGGATGGTTCTCAATTCTGATTTGGAATTATTTTTTTTTGTTTTAAAGGGTTTGATTTCAGATTGGTCCCATTGTCACCAAATCGCATTCTTGTGAGGGGATCTCCTGGAAATCGAGAAAAATCCTCATTTTATATGTGATAACCGATTTTTGCAAATTTTTTTTTTTTGAAAGGGTATACTCATTCATAATGGGAAAAAAGAAAATTTTTTTAATAACCGACTTCAAAAAAAAAAAAAAAAACCGACCCCAAAAAAAAAATTTTTACAAAAAAAAAAACAAAATGCATGTAAAAAAAACTGAAAATCTGTTATAAAATAAAACAAATTTTGACAAAATGGAAACCCGACTTCAAAAATCAAATATTCTATAACAAAAAATGCACTAAAAAGTAAAAAAATAATTGCATATTCTTGTCCCAATTTTAGTTCACCTAAGCAGCTTTGGAGTCGGTGTCAGCATAGAGAAATTCACATAGCTTTTGGACACCGCCCTCCAAAAATAACAATAATTGTACATATATATTTAAAAATTTTTGCTTAGGTGAACTAAAATTGGCACAAGAATATACAAATATTTTTTTACTTTTTAGTGCATTTTTTGTTATAGAATATTTGATTTTTGAAGTCGGGTTTCCATTTTTTCAAAATAGGTTTTATATAATATATACATTTGAGTATTATAATCTAAAAAAAAAATATTTTTGATTTCTTATAAAAAATAAAATTAAAATACTATATTACTTAGATACCTACTTCATTGTAGGTTTTAAATATAGAGGTAAACATAATATAAAATATTATTATTTTACACATTATAAAGGGTAGAAGTTACTTTACGATAACAAATTATAGCATTCCTGGATGCAAACGTGATTACACAAAAAATTTTAACATCCGCCTTAACATACTTTATTTTTGAAAACAGTCAATTCGTAGATGGAATTTTGAAATATGTAAAAAAAATTAAAATAAAATAAAGATTTAAATTATCGAAACAATATTCTTGAAATCTTATAAAATCTGAACGCAGAGTGAGTGCATCTTGAAGATGTAGACAAAATTTGAAATATTCAGTCATTTTGAATTTACTTTCTTACAGATTTTAAATATCGGAGATATGAATGAAACTTTAAAGGAATATACCTCGTTGGGAATAAAATGAATTAGTATGAGTTAGAACTTTTGTTCGTCCTCAGTATCATAGACACTAAACAAGGATACATAACTCCATGTAAACAAATAATTGGCAAAAATAAGATATCAGTAGTGTTCCTTCGACACCGGAAACAGAACAGAGAGAATAAGGCGCGAGTTTTAATTGAAAAACATTACGCATTTGTAGTATTATAAAAATTATTTCCAGCCAATTTTAGTATTTTTCCAATAAAATATTTTTTTAAATAAATGATAAGTAATTTCAATTTTTCAATAAGGAATTAGTTGAAGTTGAAGTGTTAGTTAAAATTCGCAAAATAATTAGATAAAAATAAAAAAAAAACATCAAATAATTAAATAGTAACCTGTAATGTTGGAATTGTAAAAATGAAAATAAATTATTGAATCAGATATTAAATTAAACTTTTATTTATTAATAATAATGCTCAAAATTAATATTTAATATAATGTCATACAATTTAATTAATTATGGAATATTGATACTCGCTTTTGGTATTTTAAAAAGTCCTGGTTTTTTAAACCCAATTGATCCAGTTGCTTATTGTCACAAGCACTACCACTTTTACTGCACATACTCTTCCCATTTTAAATGTTTTTTAAACAGTTTTTTATTTAATAAATTTTTTTAAACGAATTTCATACTTCAAAATAATCACTTCGAAATAAAACTATAATAGTTACTTTTGGCACTACATTTCTATTTATTATACTATACCGTACGTTTAGTTTACATCTTCGCATAGTGGATCTCCCACGAGTATGAGAGAGTACATATGTATACATTAAGACCTCCTTCTCATACACATTGCTTAATGTATACATATGTACTCTCTCATACTCGTGGGAGATCTGCTATGCGAAGATGTAAAGTAAACGTGCGGTATTTCACTTCGGTACGGATGAGTTCCTGTCAAAAACTAGCGACCCTAGCGGCATAAAAAGTAAATATAACTTCTACCATTTCGTTGCCATATTTTCCCGTTTGAGTTAGATCTCCTTTATATAGTCTCCATGCTCAGTATGATGAGCAAATAAAAATTGTTGCTGCATAGGATAAATTGACATTATTTAAGCGTATAAAATATGCATACGTGATTACAATCGAAAATTTTCTAAATACATTCATACCTTCATTTCATTGGTATTTATGCGCTTGTTGCTTACATAGTGCTAGTGAGAGTTTAACAAATAATTATTAAAATAACGACCTACATCCCATGAACGGAAAATGTTTCAACAAGTTTCTACACAGTACTAGGCATTGATAGCTTTCTTAAGACATTTCAGGTTTTCACTTCCTTCATAGGCCACTTGGCCACAAAAGTTGATATCAGTTTTTAAAATTTTATAATTAATTTGTGCCTTATTCATTCGCTTTGCGAATAAAAGTTGGTACTATATTTGAACAACTTTTATTCGAATCATTTTTTCGAAAACCGAATCCATAAGGCACAAATCAATTATAAATTTTTAAAATCTGACATCAACTTGTGTGGGTCATATTACATAGTTGCTATACATTAAAATGTAAGAACTCAAATTCCCTTCCCTTGGATTCATGCCTGGTTTTTACCTACGAGTATTTAATGAATATTTTACAAATGTTATCTACGGGGAAAAAAGAAATTTATTAAAAAATATATAAAATTTAAACAATAATGTCTCGTTTAATTTCGATAAAGGAACTTCTATTCATATATATATATATATATATATATATATATATATATATATATATATATATATATATATATATATATATATATATATATATATAATTTTAATGAATAAAAAAACAACTGAAATAGACATATCGGATGGTTCAACAAAACTGATGGAATGACTTAAAAGGTACATTTTTTCATACGAATATTAAAAATAAACAATAATTTGCTAAGCTTAAAAAATATTATTCTTTTGTCCGTGTGTATGTGACTGAACTCCTCCTAAACGAATGGACCGATTTCAAAATTACAATAATTTGTATATATAAATAGTGAATAGTGAATATGTGTTGTGTATGTGTGTATTTGTATTTGTTCTATAATAAAAGCAAACCGGTTTTTTGTCCTGATTATATAAGTCTTTTGTGCTTGACTACCTAAACTCGCTGTGATATATTTATTATAACTCAAAAGTCATAGGTTATAAAAGTAATACATGTATAGGGATTGTGTTACCAACTGATTTACGTTTAAAGTAACCAAGACCTGAGTCGTCCATTATCGGATACTTGAGTAGGTAGATTAAGTGCACAATTTTGTGGACCATTCTGTATATATTTATTTTATGATATAAAAATCAATTTAACGCTGATGTACATTAAAGAATAAAATTAAAATTAAATTGAATTTTTGATTAAAAAGTACAGTTAAATAAATATTGATTACATGTATAAATAAATTTATAAGGTAGAATACCTAGATGAATGTATGGGCTTATATGAAAAAGCGTTTCATTGTACACCAAAGACCATTTTATAGGGCTGCTAGAGTTGTTTTTTTATCGGTTAGTTGTTTATTAGACGTTAAGGGTATAAAACTAAATAAAATAAAAATTTTATATCACATCAAATAATATAAAAAGTGCGTAAATATATGTAATACGTATATTTTGAGTATACAGTGAGTAAACCATTTTTATAAATTCGTATAATATATATCTGATGATTCGGTTCACCTTCTGGTTCGTAAGTTCCTTTCAGAAAGTCTTTTTCTAACAGTTTTTACACTAGTAGCAACATTAGGGTACATACGAAGCCTTTGGACAGTCTCAGAAGCAATTGAAAAATGATTCCGAAAGGTGTACATTAAAATAAAACGATCGAAATTCAGATTTTGAGATGGCAACATCGTAGCGAAGAGTGAAATTCAATAGAACATATCTGGAATGAACTTTTCGACGTATAAAAAGAAGAATTCCCCCTTCTGTTAGCTCACAGAAGCTCATAATATAGTCCAGGAATGGGATGTAATCACCAAAGATGTTGTAGCGAACTTAATTAAAAGTATGCTTTGAAGGATTGGGGCAGTAATTAGAGCAATAGGAGGTAATATCCACTGTTAAGAGTTTATTTCCTTCTAAAAAGCTCAAAATAAAATGATTTTTTAAAATTCTAAAATTTATGCAAATTTGTCTTCTTATTAAAATTGTTTTTCCGTTAATTATAAGGTTTTTTGTGCAATTTTACGCTCAGACCAACAAAAATTTATAAAAATGTAGTTGAAATTCTTCCAAAGAAGATAATTTAAATGAATTTTTCTAATTGCTCCACTTTGTTTGCTGTGCAGTGTATATATATATGTAATAAAAAGTTCTACAGGTCACAATTTAAATCCCGATTCGAATGAAATATGGTATTGAGTGTGTTTGGTCGTAGGGAGGCAGAAAAGCAGTTTCAAATATCTCATAATTTTGGAAAATGGAAAAATTTATCATAAATTTGTAAAATAAATTTTACTCCAACCTAATATAATAACGCCAATCTTCTTACTATTTTTACTAAACTTCAAATATTTACGAAAAATATTTGCGGTTGGAATGTTCTAATAAATATCGGTAATAAAACAAATATCATCGTAACCAGTTAATTTTATATTTACAATAGACTGCTCTAGTGTTTTCTTCTTCCTCTAAAAAAGCACACTTAGATTACGCAGCTCCTATGTGACGATTTTGTTCTTTTATAGAGATTTATTGTTAGATATTATATTTAAAAAATTCCTTACGCAGAACCTGCTTCAACTTAGCGAATTTCCTTAGAATACATAAATCACTCTCTATCACAATTTTAGTCTGATCAAAATTAAATGTCGTATATGATTTTAGTATTTGCAAGTCCAATTTTATTAATAAATGATATACGTCGAGGGAAATAGAGGGCAGTGGGTATAAAGAAAGAAGAATACACAAAATATAAAATATCTCTCTTAATATTAAAACAATCGAAAAATGCGTAAGGAATACAGTTTTAGAAAATCAAATTTGCTACACTTCATCATCTTATCATTTTTGCTCAAACTCTAATGTGTACAGAGATATTAAGGAATTTAATTTTCAATCTGAAACCGTCAATATTTCTGTAAATATTAGTGTAACAGAAAAAATGATAAAAAATGAAAATTTGACTTCGGTATGGGAGCAATAGCTCTATTTCCTTTCAGGAAATTCGCTAAAAATCACAAGACACATTAAACTGAAATAACAAACCTTTTGTAAACATATTCGTATATTATACATAATGTCCATGTTCAGGACACAAAGGGCGGAATCGAATGTTAACTATCAGTTGGTGGTAATTGGTATGTACCGTATGTGATTGCCATTTAAAGTATTCAGAGAATATTGAACAACTGGTAATTTTATAATTATTTGAACTTAGAGAGCGACTCCAAAGTACAAACGAAGATTGTATCGAAAGTTCATGTTTTAATGTCACAAATTACAAACTAGTATATTTACATAATATTTTATAAAATAAAATACCAATTGGGAAGTGAAAAACGACTAGACAAACAAATTAAAGCCGTCTTAAACGCATATATAACCATGTTGTTTTGTTCATCTAGATAAACTCACGTATACAGAGAGAGCCACTAAAAATGAAACAGATAAAATCATAGCATTTATATTCTGCCAGAGGCGAATTAAATGTCCACAGCGCCCTAGGCTAGCGTCACTCTAGTTGCCATCCTACTAATATTATAAACGCGAAAGTTTGTGAGGATGAATGGATGAATGTTTGTTAGTCTTTCACGCAAAAACTACTTAACGAATTTTGAAGAAATTTGTACGAAGGTAGCTTATACCCTGAATTAACACATAGTATACTTTTATCCCGAGAAAGTCACATGTCACGCAGGCGAAGCCGCTGGCAAAGTCTAGTATATTATAAATTTTAACTATGTGATGAGAGTGATGAAAGCAAGAAGGATAGAACTTGGAAATTCGTGGTCTTTGTGCCTTTTCTTCCAGAAAATAGATGTGACTATGTATGTTTAGTTATTGTGAATACCATAAACAATTGGTAACCGATTGTTTTTTTATCATTAATTAAGTACAAACTTAAGATTTAATATTTTACATATAAAAACAATAAGACTATGAATAAAATTGTTTATTGTTTAAAGTTGTTAGTTTGTTACAAGCGAATTATTTTTATCCAATCACATATGTTAAAAATTTCTTCGTCTACATTTTTGTCTTGCGAAATTATCAATAACATCATCATAGTTTAAAGATAGTAATAAGTTTGATTCAATGTTAAGTGTCGCTAGCGAATTTAATCTTTTATCGGTCATGGTTGAGCGGACTTTAGGTATATTTTTTCTTCGTTTAAAAACTTTTGTAACCACGCGCGCTCTTTTGTAACCTCGTGCCCTTAGACACGGGTCTTGTTTGCCTTATGGATAATCTGCCACTGGAATTTGGTACGAGTACATTCATTTTTATTACATTTTGATTGAATTTGAGTCGTTATAATATCAAAAAACATACAAATTCATGTTTTCCATGGAGTAACTATCACTACTCGTAGAAGCTTTAACAGTTCTAACTATCAATAAACATACCGATCAGTAGTTATGGATACCCAGCTACTAAAACTAAAAATTTGAACCGTTATAGGATGCTAAAGTTGGTGTAATTAGAAGAGAAACAGATATAGAAACACACTTTAATGGACCTAGCCTAACTTATTTTAGAAGGTGAATTAGACAGTTAAAAGTCAGTTAAGAAATGGAATAATTATTTTGGGGTACTAGCCCAAGTAGCCGAGTGGTTAAACGAGCTCTGCCTGCTTAGAACTGGGGGGTTACGGATTCAAATCTCGGCGGTGGCTGTTCTTCAATTAAAATTAATGGGCTGGTTAATTGACTAAGCTATCGGCGTACAGAAAAGAACAAAGACGTACGGACAATTCTGCAAAAACTCCAGATGTATATCGGCATAGTTCCTATCAACGTTGGCTGCAGCAGAACTACCTATCAATTCATAGTCTGCAAACAAATTCTTTGTCCTCCACTCACATCATCAAAATCTATTGTTAATAAGGGTGAGTATTATTTAAGTATTAAAATTAATAAGGTTGAAAAATAATAATGTAGGTGGCCTCTGTTATAGACCGTGGAGTCTCAGAAACGTAGGTCGAACCCCATTATTATAATTATTATTAATAATTATTTTGGGTATATTGATCATCGACAAACAAAATCCATAGAATGTTTTAAAATCAGTTCAAGAAATTTTTTCCAGTCAAGTTTTCTATGAAAACCGTCTATTATACAGATGTCTGTGAAAAGTAATGTGTTTCATTTTGCTGGTCCACCCTGTCTTTATTTGTTTATAATGTGGACAACAATCTCTCTCATAAAGTGTTGCCTAACAATTTATTCTTTCCATATTCTCGTATTTATCTTCTTTTGTTGTACTTTATATACTTACTTTTAGGTGTTGTATAAACTTGAAAGGTAATATTATACGTATACAAACAAACATACATCATACATTCACGTATGACTCAGTCAGTAACTACCAACCTGGTTGTAGTTACTTACAACTTACAACTTTCATTATTGAAATGAAAAGTAAAAATTAAAACAAAATTAATATTTAAAAAAAATTAATTCATACTTTTTGTACATCAAACATAATAATTTTGATCCACCTTAATATGAGGTTTCGATAAATTATAAAATCTTATTACATAAATTATTTTATTTTATTTTATTTCAGTAATAATATGTATATAATTATTTCAATTTCAATTGTGTATTTAAGATGGTGTTCCGGGCACTACGTGAAACTTGATTTTGACTTAGTACACGAAGTTTGTTACGTGTCTTTCTTCATGAAAACACCAAACTACTATTCCCGTATTAACACTTAGAGTGCCCGCACACTGCATAATTTTTATCGGGCGATAGTTTAGTCTGTATCGGGCTATAATGTACTGTCTATAGTCATTGTTAATCGTTAGGTGTGCGCGCTCCCAAATAACTAAATGTCTATTAATGAACCGATTACACTATCGGCCAGAAAAAAGTTTGTAGTGTGCGGACACTCTTACTTTTTAAAAGTCACTTGTTCCAGTTCAGTTGCTGGCTAGTAAGGAGAACGACTGAAGAAAAAGCTAATCATATCATATCTAGAAGTTACTTAGATATGAAGAAAAAGCTAATCAGATCATATCTAGAAGTTACTTAGATATGATCTTAGTGAGTAAATAGTACTCACACCGGTAAACCAAAAAGTGACTTATAGGTGCGGATTCTATAAGTAACATGTACAAAAGATTCCTGCCTTTCTGTTAAGAATTTTGGGAAATTCCGATGCTTGGTCGATAGTTCCTTACTTGGTCTATAGTTCCGTACTTGGTCCGCATGAATTATTAGTCCGAAAGTTAACAGCTAAATTTAATATGCGCGGTGAAAAATACATTAACCGTGTACGATTTTATCTTTACTATATAGTAAACATATTTACTATTACTTTATGTTTTGTATTGAATTGTTGTTACTTGACGAAAATCTATTATAATTATTCAATTAAATAAATATTTTAAATTTTCGTAAAATCACTTTATTTTGACTAGTTTCGGAACACAGTTCCTTCTTCAGAAATAAAATGAAATGAAAAAAAAATTCATTCAAATATTTTTTTTATTTAATAATTACTTTATGTGTTTAATTAGTTTTAATTCTTAAGTAATTTACTCCAATCAATGGACGAAATGTAGGAAAATATGGGAATGATAAGAATTGACTTCAGAGCTTTGTCTAGATTTGTTGAGAGACATAAACATACTAAATATTCTGGGACGTAGGAAGTTGATAACGCTAGTGGGCGCAGCGAGAAATCATAATACACAGTTTTGTGTTATATATCTTTAGAATATTAACACAATATTCACATTGCTATTTTTCGGCTGAAGTTACAATATTGAATAATAATTATAATTTCAAAGAGACAAGCCGAGAATTTCGCGTTTTTTATTTCGTTTTGTTTGTTCATAATTGTCCCGTCTCGTATCTCGTGTCGATCATAATGACGTGAGAAAAAATTGTTCTCACTTTCGTCCAAGAAACAAATAAATCTCACCTAGGCTTTTGCGTGAAATATTGGTGAAAATAATTTGAAAAATAACATTTACTTTAGTATAAATAAGCTAAGTTTTTTCATTTTTAAGTTCTACTCTCTGGCCTTTGTACAAGTGTACAAAGGCCAAAATATTTAACCATCAACAATAAAAAACTATTATAAAAACGTTAAAGGATATTTGCCTCGGAGTTGTGGGTTCAGAAAAAAATAATTTATTTTTTATTCATCATCAAAGCCGAAGGCGGTACTAAATAATCACAAATGTTAAACCTGAAAGAAAAACATTTAAGAATAATTTACCTAAAGCGTTGACCTTTCCAGATCAAATGTTCTATCATTTTTAACATTCAGTTATAATAGAATCGTGAATTGGTTTACATTATTACTAAAAGAGTTTAAGGTTGTATATTGTGGGTGTCGTTAATTAATTGATACTAGTGATCGTGTCGGCGTGTGAACAAACCTGAAACAAAAACAAAAGATTATAAACAAATTGATTAAAACAAGAAGAGTGAATCTTTTTTTTTTAATAATAAAAGTTTAAATAACACAACTGCGGTTTCACTTTCTCATATAAATGATGGAATAAATTAATAATTAAATTTTTTTTTTAACAAGATGCTATAGACCAGCTATTTATTTTATCTTTTTATTATATTAAATAAATGAGTTCAAAATGTCAACAAGATCCATTTTCATAATTTAAATTATACGTCATGTAGGGCCTATCTAGACCAGTCCCAGTGATCGAGCTATTAAAGGCGCTCTGCTCGGAACTGGGAGATTAATGATGGGGCGGTTAATTGACTAAACTGTCAGCGTATGGACACGAACGAAAGTAACCGTCTATGCTTGTGACTGTTTTTTGCAGTTTCCTTTCACAAACTTCTGATTAACATCGGCTTAGCCTATCAAAGTTCGGCTGTAGTCGTACAACCTACCAATTCCTAGTCTACATACAAATTCCTTGTCTTTTAGTGGTCGATAAAACAAGCCTATTCGCCATAATTCGACCTTCCCTCCACTACTACTACTATTATTAGGACCTAGATATAGATAAAATTGTAGCGGCCGCGGGCTACACTCTGGGCGGGCTACACTCGACCATAAGGTTCATAGTGATGCCTAAGGTGAAGATGTGATTGAACTGGGAGGAATTTTTGTGTGCAGACTAGGAATAGGTAGGATGTGCGCCTGCAGCAGAATACGAACTAGGCCGATATTCATCTGGAGTTCGTGAAGGAAACTAAAACCTTCATAAGCATAGCCGGTTACTTCATTTTTGTCCATATGCCGACCGTTTAGTCAATAAACCTCCCCCCCCTTTTTTTTCTTCATAATTGGCAAACTGCTGATGTCGGGTTTCGAACCCATAATATCCCAGTTCTAAGTAGACATAACGTCTCAGACATAACACCTTAGACTGCTCGGTCACTTGGACGGTTTATTAGGACCTATGTAGACTAAACGAATTTTCTAAGAGAAAGGAATCACAATGACTATCAAATCAAGTTGCTGATTCTTAATGAAGCACTCTATATATTGTTTGTATGTTAATTGAAAAAATTATGTTATAACTATTCAATTTCCAGTTAAAATTCATATTACATATTTGAAAAATATCTCGTTAATTAAATGAATAAGATATTATTTTTATTTAATTCGATTTAATATGTTTTGTTTGTTCAAAATTAATTATACATGATAGTCAACAATGTTAATTTTGTTTATAAATTTTTAATATCAATAATTATTTCACAGCGGAAGTAAATATATAAATTAGTAACATTTACTTATATTGTAATCACATTTTTTTAAATCACATAATAGATGAGAAAAATATAAATCCTGAACAATGTGTAATAATTATTTTTCGTATTTAATTTGCTAATTATTCATAGTTTTTTTTTTTTTTTCAAGTTGTAACAAAAAATTACATTAATTATATAAAATGTAAAAAATGGATATAAATAATGTATTATTATTATTTATGTAATTATATCCATTGAATCAGAGATACTATTATGAGTAATTGTTGTTATACTTAATCTTGTACATATATGATGATTGATATTGCTAATTAGTACATCAACTAATGTTGAACTGAACTATTCTAAGACCGTGGGTTAGGAAAACACACTGTTTTTAAGCCCTAAAGTAACCACGATTTAAATAAATTCAGTTCGATTTTCCTCCCAGGTTATGTATTGGGGAACCGCAAATCAAAGAAATCATATAGGGTATCTCCTTAAGTACCTTAGTGTTTGGGGTCATGTCAGTAAAAACATGTTTAACATTTATTTTGATACAACATTACTATAGCAGTTTTAAAAACTAGTTACGTGGCCCAATTATACAGATACATCCGGTAGAGATCATAATGGTTACCATAACCATAACGGTTTAAGTAAAATAAGGGATAATATAAAGAGGAAAGCATCTAGTAAAATTGAATACAGTACTTATTTTACGAACAAAGTAGAGCAAGTTCGAAGTTCTAAAACTATACATTTTACTACCATCTCTTCTACTTGGTTTAACTTAACCAAAGCTAGTGCTATCTTCATGGGACCAACTTGAATAAATAATACAATGTGTCCCAGTCTTTTCTTATTTTTTCTTATTATTTTCTGCTCACCAATCAGAGTCATTTTCATTCATGTCACTCAAACTGATATTACTATGACCGTCAATATGAATTCTTTTTGATTCGGTTTTCGAAATAATGCTTCGAATAAAAGTTGTTCATTATAAATATAATGGCAACCTTAATTTGAATTTTTTTTTTTAAACTGAATGAATGAGGCAGAAACGAACTATAAAATTTTAAAAATTGACATCAACTTTTGGTGCCAGGTGTACATCTAGACATATTTCATCCGGGTCTGAAGATATTTGTATTTTTTTTTTGTAGGCTATGTAGATTTTCTCTGTACGTTTTTGTTTTCAATTGCTTCTTGGACGTTTTCCGTGTGTTTTCTTTCCAAATTATTCTTTTCCTTTTTCCTATATTTTTCTCCTTTAACTTTCCGTTTGAAAGCTTCGACATAAAATTCTTTGAAAATATAACAAAGAAATTAATTGTTCCAATTAAAAAGGAAATGTGTATCATGGCTTGCACACTCCCGTTCATAAAAATTGAACCAGAAACATTCTAAGTGTTATTGTATGTAATATACATATATTTAGTACTTAATAGGTGGTGGTTCAATTTTTATGAACGGGAGTGTATATTACAGAAAGAGTAAACCATTAACAGTAGTAGTGGTAGCTTGATAGCAGATATTTTACGTGGTCCAACTATACCGATTTCCTTTGGCCTATCAATTCTATTTTTATGGTATAGATGGATCACCTTAGATAGATAGACAGATTGTAGAGGCTGCACTGGACGGGCTACACTTCGACCATAAGGTCCATTGTGATGCCTAAGGATGTGGGGATGTAAGTGGAGTGGAAAGAATTTTTGTGTATAGACTAGGAAATGGTAAAATATGCGGATGCAGCCGACTATGATAGGAACTATGCCGATATTCATCTGGAGTTCGTGAAGGAAACTGCAGAATTCCTTCTCAAGCATAGCGGGTTACTTCGTTCTTGTTCATACGCCAACAGTTTAGTCAATTAACCGTCCCTTTTTTTATCTTAATAAACCTAAAACCTCTAACCTCTAACCGATAACCTCCAAGTTTCCAAGCAGGCATACTGCGCTGACATAATGGACCACCTTAGTATTTATCAACTCTGGCCCATATTTTAAGTAAGATTAAAGCACTATTTGAATGTATTACAACAGTTAGTTCGTCGTTCAAAACAATATAACAAAATAAACTAAAAATGTAATTTGAGGGTGAAAACCTGCAATTCACATTTTCTTAAAAATATTTTCTTTAAAAGTAACTGCAAAGCAGAGCACTTATTATTATACGTCCTATAGCACAAAATGTGACAACTACGACTGCTCTCAGGCGGTAAGTTTTTGAATTATTAAGTTAGCCCGCCTATGCCAATGGTCCAATTATTCCGGACTTACCCTACCTGGGTCAAACCATACACTACGTTCCCAATAAAAATTTATCAGTGGAAACACCTGTAGGTAGATGTTATTTTTGTAGATTTTTTGGTGGTTTGATCAAGACGATAATTAAAACTTTTTGATGTCGACCGAAATCGAGATGAAACGAGAATCACGTTGTTGATACGATTGAACTATACTATACATAGAAGTATACTCCTTCACATGTAAACAATCATTTGAAGTCTATCTAGACATGCTTGTAACATGATATTGTATAAATGATTGTCATTGACCTCATCTGCTATAGGTATTCTTCTTAAAATGATGGTAAAAATAATATTGTTTTATTTAATATATTCGTAGACCATTATAGTATTTATTTCTGTTTGCAGATTCAAAAAGATAACCAAAAAAGACGCACTAGTCTCATAAAATATTTCGTTCAATTTCAATACTTGATACACAACTTTTCAATTGATTATTTCAAAAATGAAATGAGATAGCGATCGCAAAATATGCCATTAGAGTTCTCGAGGTATGATGTTAATGATGACATATACAGTTTTTTTTTATTTTTGATATTTTCTAGGTAAGATCCACAGTTTATAAAAGAAAATTGGCTTAAAATAGTGATGAATTAATCTTACCAATCCAGTTATGTCTGCGCAGTATGCCTACTTGAAAACTGGATGATTATGGGTTCGAATCCCGACATCGGCAGTTTGTCAATTATTAAGAAAAAAAAATGGGGCGGTTAATTGACTAAATTGTCAGCGCATAGACAAGAAACCAAGTAACCGGCTATGCTTGAGAAGGTTTTCTGTAGTTTCCTTCACGAACTCCAGATGAATATCGGCATAGTTTCTATCACAGTCCGCTGCAGTCGCATATCCTGGCAATTCCTAGTCTTTACACGAAAGTTCCTTCCACTCCACTCACATCCTCACATCCTTAGGCATCACAAGGGACCTTATGGTCGAAGAGTAGCCCGTCCACGGCATCCTCTACAATCTATCTATCTATCTATCTACCACTTTTTTAAGACAGGGAACCTCCTCTGAATACCATCATCGCTTGATATATGTCGTAATCCGCTTCCGCTGGACGCTTGAATCAACATTGCTTGGTATGAAACGTGCTTTTTGTATTTGAAAGGCAAAGTTCGTTAGTAGGAAAAATCGACCAAGGAGAAAGTGGGGTTTAGAGGGAGAGGGAAATATAAAATCTTGAATATATCTCTTAATATGTGTAATATAAATCGCATGTTAAACAAATTATTTGCAAAACGATTTTTGTGACCTTGACCTTTAATCTTAGCCCGCGAACATCAGATCGTTTGGGACAATAGCTTTTTGACTTTTATTTCAAGGTTGAATCCTTATTTGACTGAACCAAAAAAAAAAAACATACGTAATCTATCACTTGTCGATTAAAACTTTGCTATCTTTAACGATGTTTATTATTACCCTGTCATTATTTTATATAATTGAACAAAGGAATTTATTTGATAAAACAAAAAAACAAATGTTTTATCTAATGTTATTGAACGCATAAAATATTATTATTAGCACATGTCTGCAATATCAAGTGTATACGTGAAAACAACATTTTTAATAATACATTATTAACAGTACCAAAAAAAATTATTTCTTAATTTTTTTAACTAGAATTTTATCATTTTTACTTCCTCGTTTTTTATTTATTGATAGAATACATGAGGCAAGTAGACAGATGAGAATTTTGTCGATATGTAAAAATCTTCTAGGTCATGTACCATCACGAACAAAATTGGTTAACGTTTCTAAACTGGTGTTTAGTTCTAAAACAAAACAATACAATTTTTGGGCATAAATGTAACTACAAAATATAGATTCAAATTAAATAAACCGACCAAATTAAATAATAAACCGATTTTCACCACTGATTTTATTTCGAATAGAGTGGTTCGTTATAAAAAAAATAACTTTTATTCAAGACAATTTTTCTATAATCGAATGAACTTAGTATATATAATTCTGAATAATACGTTTAATAATAATAGGTGATGGCCGGTTCTGTCTGTTACCATTCCAGTTACGTAAATCGTCGTTCTAGCTACCGTTTAATAACCACTAACAATCTAGGAAACAATAGACACACTAAATTAACAGAATTATAGTTAGGTTCTCCTATTTTAATAAGTTTTTAGATTCGTTAGGTGTTTAGAATCAATTTAAGTAGCTTTGAAGATCTTGCCAAGATGAAGGATACTGTTTCACTACTTTCAATTATTACCCTGGTTGAAAAAAATGTCACTTATTTATACTTTGTGTGTACTTGGAACTAGTAGGTTATGGGTTCAAATCCCGACATCGGCAGTTTGTCAATTATTAAGAAAAAAAAGGGGCCGGTCAATTGACTAAACTGTCGGCTTATGAACAAGAACGAAGTAACCGGCTATACACACATAAATTCCTTGTCCTCCATTCACATCCTTTTGCATCACAATGGACCTTATGATCGAAGTGCGTCCCGTCCAGGACAGCCTCTACAATCTATCTATCTATTTATACTTTGTAGATAGTTTATTGGCGACTTTGACGATCAGCCACGTGAAACCAATCGCGGTATGTTGCGACCCCTGGATAAAACTGTGGGCCCCAAAAGAAACGTTCATTTTTCAAAATTTTATAGTTTATTTCTTATATTTATTATTTCGCTTAGAATATTTCATAAATTCATTCAAAATTATAGGCATCAGCGCGAAGTTTTTTTCCGAAATATTGACCACACAAGTTGATGTCATTTTCTAAATTTTATAATTGATTTGTGTCTTATTGATTCGGTTATCGAAAAAATACTTCGGATAGTAACAACTTTTATTCGAAATTATTTTTTCAAAAACCGAATGAATAAGTCACAAATCAACGATAAAATTTAAAAAAATGACATCAACTTTTGTGGCCAAGTGTACCTTATAACACACCGTAGGTAGTTATGATTAAAAAAATAAAGTAATATATTCACGGAAGAGATTTGGGTTTTATATTTCATCAACAGGTACTTTAATTATAAAAAAAAAAGAATCACAGTATGCAGTACAAAGCAAGGCAGTGCGTCGGATTCAGTATCGTTTATCGTAAATATTTCGTAAATACTATTTAAGTAATCAATTATCACTTTTATTTTTGAAAATTTAAGTTACAATTATCGCCTTCATGTTCAGGTCAAAAATGTTTTAATATATTTAATTTTAGTATTTGAAATGATAAAATAGTTTAGCCAGGCTACATTTCAATAATTAGTTATATTTATCATAAATAAATGAGTTTCATTAACAAAATAATAATTTTTTGTTTATTTTATTAACGTTAGCCTAGTAACGCTTATGTAACTATCACAGTGGAATCTGACAACTCTGTGTTTAATTATTGCCACCAGATGTCATAGTCCTAACGAACAAACACCAATAAAAACGTACCTACATTTCATAATTATTACATACTAGCATTACCCGTCGCGGCTTCGCCCGCAAAAATTTTGTAACGCCCTTATGACCAAGTAACATAATATTTTCTCCCGTCATTGCGTTTAATTTTTGAAATACATTTGTTGTATGTACTGCCACCTATTGGCAAATTTTTAAAACATATTTATTGTATGCTTTATGCATAGCATATTTAACACATTGGTTGCTTACTGCCATCTATAGAAAGGCGGAGGACTTTGTTTTATAATATGACACCTCCAACAAATATCATTATATTTTAGCCAATGTATACAAAAACTAGATAAATTATATACTAAAACCTTCCTAGAGAACCACTCTATCCATTGGTGAAAACAGCATGAATATCGGTGCATTCGTTTTTGAGTAAATCGCGAACAGGCAGACAGACGCGGCTGTGGGTCTTTATTTTATACCATGTAAGGATAATCAATCCAACTCAAACTTTTGTATCCGATTTTTGTCGAATCTATTCGATTTTCGAAAAAAATGTTTCGTCAGCAAATTTTGTGGACCATTCTGTATATATTTATTTTATGATATAAAAATCAATTTAACGCTGATGTACATTAAAGAATAAAATTAAAATTAAATTGAATTTTTGATTAAAAAGTACAGTTAAATAAATATTGATTACATGTATAAATAAATTTATAAGGTAGAATACCTAGATGAATGTATGGGCTTATATGAAAAAGCGTTTCATTGTACACCAAAGACCATTTTATAGGGCTGCTAGAGTTGTTTTTTTATCGGTTAGTTGTTTATTAGACGTTAAGGGTATAAAACTAAATAAAATAAAAATTTTATATCACATCAAATAATATAAAAAGTGCGTAAATATATGTAATACGTATATTTTGAGTATACAGTGAGTAAACCATTTTTATAAATTCGTATAATATATATCTGATGATTCGGTTCACCTTCTGGTTCGTAAGTTCCTTTCAGAAAGTCTTTTTCTAACAGTTTTTACACTAGTAGCAACATTAGGGTACATACGAAGCCTTTGGACAGTCTCAGAAGCAATTGAAAAATGATTCCGAAAGGTGTACATTAAAATAAAACGATCGAAATTCAGATTTTGAGATGGCAACATCGTAGCGAAGAGTGAAATTCAATAGAACATATCTGGAATGAACTTTTCGACGTATAAAAAGAAGAATTCCCCCTTCTGTTAGCTCACAGAAGCTCATAATATAGTCCAGGAATGGGATGTAATCACCAAAGATGTTGTAGCGAACTTAATTAAAAGTATGCTTTGAAGGATTGGGGCAGTAATTAGAGCAATAGGAGGTAATATCCACTGTTAAGAGTTTATTTCCTTCTAAAAAGCTCAAAATAAAATGATTTTTTAAAATTCTAAAATTTATGCAAATTTGTCTTCTTATTAAAATTGTTTTTCCGTTAATTATAAGGTTTTTTGTGCAATTTTACGCTCAGACCAACAAAAATTTATAAAAATGTAGTTGAAATTCTTCCAAAGAAGATAATTTAAATGAATTTTTCTAATTGCTCCACTTTGTTTGCTGTGCAGTGTATATATATATGTAATAAAAAGTTCTACAGGTCACAATTTAAATCCCGATTCGAATGAAATATGGTATTGAGTGTGTTTGGTCGTAGGGAGGCAGAAAAGCAGTTTCAAATATCTCATAATTTTGGAAAATGGAAAAATTTATCATAAATTTGTAAAATAAATTTTACTCCAACCTAATATAATAACGCCAATCTTCTTACTATTTTTACTAAACTTCAAATATTTACGAAAAATATTTGCGGTTGGAATGTTCTAATAAATATCGGTAATAAAACAAATATCATCGTAACCAGTTAATTTTATATTTACAATAGACTGCTCTAGTGTTTTCTTCTTCCTCTAAAAAAGCACACTTAGATTACGCAGCTCCTATGTGACGATTTTGTTCTTTTATAGAGATTTATTGTTAGATATTATATTTAAAAAATTCCTTACGCAGAACCTGCTTCAACTTAGCGAATTTCCTTAGAATACATAAATCACTCTCTATCACAATTTTAGTCTGATCAAAATTAAATGTCGTATATGATTTTAGTATTTGCAAGTCCAATTTTATTAATAAATGATATACGTCGAGGGAAATAGAGGGCAGTGGGTATAAAGAAAGAAGAATACACAAAATATAAAATATCTCTCTTAATATTAAAACAATCGAAAAATGCGTAAGGAATACAGTTTTAGAAAATCAAATTTGCTACACTTCATCATCTTATCATTTTTGCTCAAACTCTAATGTGTACAGAGATATTAAGGAATTTAATTTTCAATCTGAAACCGTCAATATTTCTGTAAATATTAGTGTAACAGAAAAAATGATAAAAAATGAAAATTTGACTTCGGTATGGGAGCAATAGCTCTATTTCCTTTCAGGAAATTCGCTAAAAATCACAAGACACATTAAACTGAAATAACAAACCTTTTGTAAACATATTCGTATATTATACATAATGTCCATGTTCAGGACACAAAGGGCGGAATCGAATGTTAACTATCAGTTGGTGGTAATTGGTATGTACCGTATGTGATTGCCATTTAAAGTATTCAGAGAATATTGAACAACTGGTAATTTTATAATTATTTGAACTTAGAGAGCGACTCCAAAGTACAAACGAAGATTGTATCGAAAGTTCATGTTTTAATGTCACAAATTACAAACTAGTATATTTACATAATATTTTATAAAATAAAATACCAATTGGGAAGTGAAAAACGACTAGACAAACAAATTAAAGCCGTCTTAAACGCATATATAACCATGTTGTTTTGTTCATCTAGATAAACTCACGTATACAGAGAGAGCCACTAAAAATGAAACAGATAAAATCATAGCATTTATATTCTGCCAGAGGCGAATTAAATGTCCACAGCGCCCTAGGCTAGCGTCACTCTAGTTGCCATCCTACTAATATTATAAACGCGAAAGTTTGTGAGGATGAATGGATGAATGTTTGTTAGTCTTTCACGCAAAAACTACTTAACGAATTTTGAAGAAATTTGTACGAAGGTAGCTTATACCCTGAATTAACACATAGTATACTTTTATCCCGAGAAAGTCACATGTCACGCAGGCGAAGCCGCTGGCAAAGTCTAGTATATTATAAATTTTAACTATGTGATGAGAGTGATGAAAGCAAGAAGGATAGAACTTGGAAATTCGTGGTCTTTGTGCCTTTTCTTCCAGAAAATAGATGTGACTATGTATGTTTAGTTATTGTGAATACCATAAACAATTGGTAACCGATTGTTTTTTTATCATTAATTAAGTACAAACTTAAGATTTAATATTTTACATATAAAAACAATAAGACTATGAATAAAATTGTTTATTGTTTAAAGTTGTTAGTTTGTTACAAGCGAATTATTTTTATCCAATCACATATGTTAAAAATTTCTTCGTCTACATTTTTGTCTTGCGAAATTATCAATAACATCATCATAGTTTAAAGATAGTAATAAGTTTGATTCAATGTTAAGTGTCGCTAGCGAATTTAATCTTTTATCGGTCATGGTTGAGCGGACTTTAGGTATATTTTTTCTTCGTTTAAAAACTTTTGTAACCACGCGCGCTCTTTTGTAACCTCGTGCCCTTAGACACGGGTCTTGTTTGCCTTATGGATAATCTGCCACTGGAATTTGGTACGAGTACATTCATTTTTATTACATTTTGATTGAATTTGAGTCGTTATAATATCAAAAAACATACAAATTCATGTTTTCCATGGAGTAACTATCACTACTCGTAGAAGCTTTAACAGTTCTAACTATCAATAAACATACCGATCAGTAGTTATGGATACCCAGCTACTAAAACTAAAAATTTGAACCGTTATAGGATGCTAAAGTTGGTGTAATTAGAAGAGAAACAGATATAGAAACACACTTTAATGGACCTAGCCTAACTTATTTTAGAAGGTGAATTAGACAGTTAAAAGTCAGTTAAGAAATGGAATAATTATTTTGGGGTACTAGCCCAAGTAGCCGAGTGGTTAAACGAGCTCTGCCTGCTTAGAACTGGGGGGTTACGGATTCAAATCTCGGCGGTGGCTGTTCTTCAATTAAAATTAATGGGCTGGTTAATTGACTAAGCTATCGGCGTACAGAAAAGAACAAAGACGTACGGACAATTCTGCAAAAACTCCAGATGTATATCGGCATAGTTCCTATCAACGTTGGCTGCAGCAGAACTACCTATCAATTCATAGTCTGCAAACAAATTCTTTGTCCTCCACTCACATCATCAAAATCTATTGTTAATAAGGGTGAGTATTATTTAAGTATTAAAATTAATAAGGTTGAAAAATAATAATGTAGGTGGCCTCTGTTATAGACCGTGGAGTCTCAGAAACGTAGGTCGAACCCCATTATTATAATTATTATTAATAATTATTTTGGGTATATTGATCATCGACAAACAAAATCCATAGAATGTTTTAAAATCAGTTCAAGAAATTTTTTCCAGTCAAGTTTTCTATGAAAACCGTCTATTATACAGATGTCTGTGAAAAGTAATGTGTTTCATTTTGCTGGTCCACCCTGTCTTTATTTGTTTATAATGTGGACAACAATCTCTCTCATAAAGTGTTGCCTAACAATTTATTCTTTCCATATTCTCGTATTTATCTTCTTTTGTTGTACTTTATATACTTACTTTTAGGTGTTGTATAAACTTGAAAGGTAATATTATACGTATACAAACAAACATACATCATACATTCACGTATGACTCAGTCAGTAACTACCAACCTGGTTGTAGTTACTTACAACTTACAACTTTCATTATTGAAATGAAAAGTAAAAATTAAAACAAAATTAATATTTAAAAAAAATTAATTCATACTTTTTGTACATCAAACATAATAATTTTGATCCACCTTAATATGAGGTTTCGATAAATTATAAAATCTTATTACATAAATTATTTTATTTTATTTTATTTCAGTAATAATATGTATATAATTATTTCAATTTCAATTGTGTATTTAAGATGGTGTTCCGGGCACTACGTGAAACTTGATTTTGACTTAGTACACGAAGTTTGTTACGTGTCTTTCTTCATGAAAACACCAAACTACTATTCCCGTATTAACACTTAGAGTGCCCGCACACTGCATAATTTTTATCGGGCGATAGTTTAGTCTGTATCGGGCTATAATGTACTGTCTATAGTCATTGTTAATCGTTAGGTGTGCGCGCTCCCAAATAACTAAATGTCTATTAATGAACCGATTACACTATCGGCCAGAAAAAAGTTTGTAGTGTGCGGACACTCTTACTTTTTAAAAGTCACTTGTTCCAGTTCAGTTGCTGGCTAGTAAGGAGAACGACTGAAGAAAAAGCTAATCATATCATATCTAGAAGTTACTTAGATATGAAGAAAAAGCTAATCAGATCATATCTAGAAGTTACTTAGATATGATCTTAGTGAGTAAATAGTACTCACACCGGTAAACCAAAAAGTGACTTATAGGTGCGGATTCTATAAGTAACATGTACAAAAGATTCCTGCCTTTCTGTTAAGAATTTTGGGAAATTCCGATGCTTGGTCGATAGTTCCTTACTTGGTCTATAGTTCCGTACTTGGTCCGCATGAATTATTAGTCCGAAAGTTAACAGCTAAATTTAATATGCGCGGTGAAAAATACATTAACCGTGTACGATTTTATCTTTACTATATAGTAAACATATTTACTATTACTTTATGTTTTGTATTGAATTGTTGTTACTTGACGAAAATCTATTATAATTATTCAATTAAATAAATATTTTAAATTTTCGTAAAATCACTTTATTTTGACTAGTTTCGGAACACAGTTCCTTCTTCAGAAATAAAATGAAATGAAAAAAAAATTCATTCAAATATTTTTTTTATTTAATAATTACTTTATGTGTTTAATTAGTTTTAATTCTTAAGTAATTTACTCCAATCAATGGACGAAATGTAGGAAAATATGGGAATGATAAGAATTGACTTCAGAGCTTTGTCTAGATTTGTTGAGAGACATAAACATACTAAATATTCTGGGACGTAGGAAGTTGATAACGCTAGTGGGCGCAGCGAGAAATCATAATACACAGTTTTGTGTTATATATCTTTAGAATATTAACACAATATTCACATTGCTATTTTTCGGCTGAAGTTACAATATTGAATAATAATTATAATTTCAAAGAGACAAGCCGAGAATTTCGCGTTTTTTATTTCGTTTTGTTTGTTCATAATTGTCCCGTCTCGTATCTCGTGTCGATCATAATGACGTGAGAAAAAATTGTTCTCACTTTCGTCCAAGAAACAAATAAATCTCACCTAGGCTTTTGCGTGAAATATTGGTGAAAATAATTTGAAAAATAACATTTACTTTAGTATAAATAAGCTAAGTTTTTTCATTTTTAAGTTCTACTCTCTGGCCTTTGTACAAGTGTACAAAGGCCAAAATATTTAACCATCAACAATAAAAAACTATTATAAAAACGTTAAAGGATATTTGCCTCGGAGTTGTGGGTTCAGAAAAAAATAATTTATTTTTTATTCATCATCAAAGCCGAAGGCGGTACTAAATAATCACAAATGTTAAACCTGAAAGAAAAACATTTAAGAATAATTTACCTAAAGCGTTGACCTTTCCAGATCAAATGTTCTATCATTTTTAACATTCAGTTATAATAGAATCGTGAATTGGTTTACATTATTACTAAAAGAGTTTAAGGTTGTATATTGTGGGTGTCGTTAATTAATTGATACTAGTGATCGTGTCGGCGTGTGAACAAACCTGAAACAAAAACAAAAGATTATAAACAAATTGATTAAAACAAGAAGAGTGAATCTTTTTTTTTTAATAATAAAAGTTTAAATAACACAACTGCGGTTTCACTTTCTCATATAAATGATGGAATAAATTAATAATTAAATTTTTTTTTTAACAAGATGCTATAGACCAGCTATTTATTTTATCTTTTTATTATATTAAATAAATGAGTTCAAAATGTCAACAAGATCCATTTTCATAATTTAAATTATACGTCATGTAGGGCCTATCTAGACCAGTCCCAGTGATCGAGCTATTAAAGGCGCTCTGCTCGGAACTGGGAGATTAATGATGGGGCGGTTAATTGACTAAACTGTCAGCGTATGGACACGAACGAAAGTAACCGTCTATGCTTGTGACTGTTTTTTGCAGTTTCCTTTCACAAACTTCTGATTAACATCGGCTTAGCCTATCAAAGTTCGGCTGTAGTCGTACAACCTACCAATTCCTAGTCTACATACAAATTCCTTGTCTTTTAGTGGTCGATAAAACAAGCCTATTCGCCATAATTCGACCTTCCCTCCACTACTACTACTATTATTAGGACCTAGATATAGATAAAATTGTAGCGGCCGCGGGCTACACTCTGGGCGGGCTACACTCGACCATAAGGTTCATAGTGATGCCTAAGGTGAAGATGTGATTGAACTGGGAGGAATTTTTGTGTGCAGACTAGGAATAGGTAGGATGTGCGCCTGCAGCAGAATACGAACTAGGCCGATATTCATCTGGAGTTCGTGAAGGAAACTAAAACCTTCATAAGCATAGCCGGTTACTTCATTTTTGTCCATATGCCGACCGTTTAGTCAATAAACCTCCCCCCCCTTTTTTTTCTTCATAATTGGCAAACTGCTGATGTCGGGTTTCGAACCCATAATATCCCAGTTCTAAGTAGACATAACGTCTCAGACATAACACCTTAGACTGCTCGGTCACTTGGACGGTTTATTAGGACCTATGTAGACTAAACGAATTTTCTAAGAGAAAGGAATCACAATGACTATCAAATCAAGTTGCTGATTCTTAATGAAGCACTCTATATATTGTTTGTATGTTAATTGAAAAAATTATGTTATAACTATTCAATTTCCAGTTAAAATTCATATTACATATTTGAAAAATATCTCGTTAATTAAATGAATAAGATATTATTTTTATTTAATTCGATTTAATATGTTTTGTTTGTTCAAAATTAATTATACATGATAGTCAACAATGTTAATTTTGTTTATAAATTTTTAATATCAATAATTATTTCACAGCGGAAGTAAATATATAAATTAGTAACATTTACTTATATTGTAATCACATTTTTTTAAATCACATAATAGATGAGAAAAATATAAATCCTGAACAATGTGTAATAATTATTTTTCGTATTTAATTTGCTAATTATTCATAGTTTTTTTTTTTTTTTCAAGTTGTAACAAAAAATTACATTAATTATATAAAATGTAAAAAATGGATATAAATAATGTATTATTATTATTTATGTAATTATATCCATTGAATCAGAGATACTATTATGAGTAATTGTTGTTATACTTAATCTTGTACATATATGATGATTGATATTGCTAATTAGTACATCAACTAATGTTGAACTGAACTATTCTAAGACCGTGGGTTAGGAAAACACACTGTTTTTAAGCCCTAAAGTAACCACGATTTAAATAAATTCAGTTCGATTTTCCTCCCAGGTTATGTATTGGGGAACCGCAAATCAAAGAAATCATATAGGGTATCTCCTTAAGTACCTTAGTGTTTGGGGTCATGTCAGTAAAAACATGTTTAACATTTATTTTGATACAACATTACTATAGCAGTTTTAAAAACTAGTTACGTGGCCCAATTATACAGATACATCCGGTAGAGATCATAATGGTTACCATAACCATAACGGTTTAAGTAAAATAAGGGATAATATAAAGAGGAAAGCATCTAGTAAAATTGAATACAGTACTTATTTTACGAACAAAGTAGAGCAAGTTCGAAGTTCTAAAACTATACATTTTACTACCATCTCTTCTACTTGGTTTAACTTAACCAAAGCTAGTGCTATCTTCATGGGACCAACTTGAATAAATAATACAATGTGTCCCAGTCTTTTCTTATTTTTTCTTATTATTTTCTGCTCACCAATCAGAGTCATTTTCATTCATGTCACTCAAACTGATATTACTATGACCGTCAATATGAATTCTTTTTGATTCGGTTTTCGAAATAATGCTTCGAATAAAAGTTGTTCATTATAAATATAATGGCAACCTTAATTTGAATTTTTTTTTTTAAACTGAATGAATGAGGCAGAAACGAACTATAAAATTTTAAAAATTGACATCAACTTTTGGTGCCAGGTGTACATCTAGACATATTTCATCCGGGTCTGAAGATATTTGTATTTTTTTTTTGTAGGCTATGTAGATTTTCTCTGTACGTTTTTGTTTTCAATTGCTTCTTGGACGTTTTCCGTGTGTTTTCTTTCCAAATTATTCTTTTCCTTTTTCCTATATTTTTCTCCTTTAACTTTCCGTTTGAAAGCTTCGACATAAAATTCTTTGAAAATATAACAAAGAAATTAATTGTTCCAATTAAAAAGGAAATGTGTATCATGGCTTGCACACTCCCGTTCATAAAAATTGAACCAGAAACATTCTAAGTGTTATTGTATGTAATATACATATATTTAGTACTTAATAGGTGGTGGTTCAATTTTTATGAACGGGAGTGTATATTACAGAAAGAGTAAACCATTAACAGTAGTAGTGGTAGCTTGATAGCAGATATTTTACGTGGTCCAACTATACCGATTTCCTTTGGCCTATCAATTCTATTTTTATGGTATAGATGGATCACCTTAGATAGATAGACAGATTGTAGAGGCTGCACTGGACGGGCTACACTTCGACCATAAGGTCCATTGTGATGCCTAAGGATGTGGGGATGTAAGTGGAGTGGAAAGAATTTTTGTGTATAGACTAGGAAATGGTAAAATATGCGGATGCAGCCGACTATGATAGGAACTATGCCGATATTCATCTGGAGTTCGTGAAGGAAACTGCAGAATTCCTTCTCAAGCATAGCGGGTTACTTCGTTCTTGTTCATACGCCAACAGTTTAGTCAATTAACCGTCCCTTTTTTTATCTTAATAAACCTAAAACCTCTAACCTCTAACCGATAACCTCCAAGTTTCCAAGCAGGCATACTGCGCTGACATAATGGACCACCTTAGTATTTATCAACTCTGGCCCATATTTTAAGTAAGATTAAAGCACTATTTGAATGTATTACAACAGTTAGTTCGTCGTTCAAAACAATATAACAAAATAAACTAAAAATGTAATTTGAGGGTGAAAACCTGCAATTCACATTTTCTTAAAAATATTTTCTTTAAAAGTAACTGCAAAGCAGAGCACTTATTATTATACGTCCTATAGCACAAAATGTGACAACTACGACTGCTCTCAGGCGGTAAGTTTTTGAATTATTAAGTTAGCCCGCCTATGCCAATGGTCCAATTATTCCGGACTTACCCTACCTGGGTCAAACCATACACTACGTTCCCAATAAAAATTTATCAGTGGAAACACCTGTAGGTAGATGTTATTTTTGTAGATTTTTTGGTGGTTTGATCAAGACGATAATTAAAACTTTTTGATGTCGACCGAAATCGAGATGAAACGAGAATCACGTTGTTGATACGATTGAACTATACTATACATAGAAGTATACTCCTTCACATGTAAACAATCATTTGAAGTCTATCTAGACATGCTTGTAACATGATATTGTATAAATGATTGTCATTGACCTCATCTGCTATAGGTATTCTTCTTAAAATGATGGTAAAAATAATATTGTTTTATTTAATATATTCGTAGACCATTATAGTATTTATTTCTGTTTGCAGATTCAAAAAGATAACCAAAAAAGACGCACTAGTCTCATAAAATATTTCGTTCAATTTCAATACTTGATACACAACTTTTCAATTGATTATTTCAAAAATGAAATGAGATAGCGATCGCAAAATATGCCATTAGAGTTCTCGAGGTATGATGTTAATGATGACATATACAGTTTTTTTTTATTTTTGATATTTTCTAGGTAAGATCCACAGTTTATAAAAGAAAATTGGCTTAAAATAGTGATGAATTAATCTTACCAATCCAGTTATGTCTGCGCAGTATGCCTACTTGAAAACTGGATGATTATGGGTTCGAATCCCGACATCGGCAGTTTGTCAATTATTAAGAAAAAAAAATGGGGCGGTTAATTGACTAAATTGTCAGCGCATAGACAAGAAACCAAGTAACCGGCTATGCTTGAGAAGGTTTTCTGTAGTTTCCTTCACGAACTCCAGATGAATATCGGCATAGTTTCTATCACAGTCCGCTGCAGTCGCATATCCTGGCAATTCCTAGTCTTTACACGAAAGTTCCTTCCACTCCACTCACATCCTCACATCCTTAGGCATCACAAGGGACCTTATGGTCGAAGAGTAGCCCGTCCACGGCATCCTCTACAATCTATCTATCTATCTATCTACCACTTTTTTAAGACAGGGAACCTCCTCTGAATACCATCATCGCTTGATATATGTCGTAATCCGCTTCCGCTGGACGCTTGAATCAACATTGCTTGGTATGAAACGTGCTTTTTGTATTTGAAAGGCAAAGTTCGTTAGTAGGAAAAATCGACCAAGGAGAAAGTGGGGTTTAGAGGGAGAGGGAAATATAAAATCTTGAATATATCTCTTAATATGTGTAATATAAATCGCATGTTAAACAAATTATTTGCAAAACGATTTTTGTGACCTTGACCTTTAATCTTAGCCCGCGAACATCAGATCGTTTGGGACAATAGCTTTTTGACTTTTATTTCAAGGTTGAATCCTTATTTGACTGAACCAAAAAAAAAAAACATACGTAATCTATCACTTGTCGATTAAAACTTTGCTATCTTTAACGATGTTTATTATTACCCTGTCATTATTTTATATAATTGAACAAAGGAATTTATTTGATAAAACAAAAAAACAAATGTTTTATCTAATGTTATTGAACGCATAAAATATTATTATTAGCACATGTCTGCAATATCAAGTGTATACGTGAAAACAACATTTTTAATAATACATTATTAACAGTACCAAAAAAAATTATTTCTTAATTTTTTTAACTAGAATTTTATCATTTTTACTTCCTCGTTTTTTATTTATTGATAGAATACATGAGGCAAGTAGACAGATGAGAATTTTGTCGATATGTAAAAATCTTCTAGGTCATGTACCATCACGAACAAAATTGGTTAACGTTTCTAAACTGGTGTTTAGTTCTAAAACAAAACAATACAATTTTTGGGCATAAATGTAACTACAAAATATAGATTCAAATTAAATAAACCGACCAAATTAAATAATAAACCGATTTTCACCACTGATTTTATTTCGAATAGAGTGGTTCGTTATAAAAAAAATAACTTTTATTCAAGACAATTTTTCTATAATCGAATGAACTTAGTATATATAATTCTGAATAATACGTTTAATAATAATAGGTGATGGCCGGTTCTGTCTGTTACCATTCCAGTTACGTAAATCGTCGTTCTAGCTACCGTTTAATAACCACTAACAATCTAGGAAACAATAGACACACTAAATTAACAGAATTATAGTTAGGTTCTCCTATTTTAATAAGTTTTTAGATTCGTTAGGTGTTTAGAATCAATTTAAGTAGCTTTGAAGATCTTGCCAAGATGAAGGATACTGTTTCACTACTTTCAATTATTACCCTGGTTGAAAAAAATGTCACTTATTTATACTTTGTGTGTACTTGGAACTAGTAGGTTATGGGTTCAAATCCCGACATCGGCAGTTTGTCAATTATTAAGAAAAAAAAGGGGCCGGTCAATTGACTAAACTGTCGGCTTATGAACAAGAACGAAGTAACCGGCTATACACACATAAATTCCTTGTCCTCCATTCACATCCTTTTGCATCACAATGGACCTTATGATCGAAGTGCGTCCCGTCCAGGACAGCCTCTACAATCTATCTATCTATTTATACTTTGTAGATAGTTTATTGGCGACTTTGACGATCAGCCACGTGAAACCAATCGCGGTATGTTGCGACCCCTGGATAAAACTGTGGGCCCCAAAAGAAACGTTCATTTTTCAAAATTTTATAGTTTATTTCTTATATTTATTATTTCGCTTAGAATATTTCATAAATTCATTCAAAATTATAGGCATCAGCGCGAAGTTTTTTTCCGAAATATTGACCACACAAGTTGATGTCATTTTCTAAATTTTATAATTGATTTGTGTCTTATTGATTCGGTTATCGAAAAAATACTTCGGATAGTAACAACTTTTATTCGAAATTATTTTTTCAAAAACCGAATGAATAAGTCACAAATCAACGATAAAATTTAAAAAAATGACATCAACTTTTGTGGCCAAGTGTACCTTATAACACACCGTAGGTAGTTATGATTAAAAAAATAAAGTAATATATTCACGGAAGAGATTTGGGTTTTATATTTCATCAACAGGTACTTTAATTATAAAAAAAAAAGAATCACAGTATGCAGTACAAAGCAAGGCAGTGCGTCGGATTCAGTATCGTTTATCGTAAATATTTCGTAAATACTATTTAAGTAATCAATTATCACTTTTATTTTTGAAAATTTAAGTTACAATTATCGCCTTCATGTTCAGGTCAAAAATGTTTTAATATATTTAATTTTAGTATTTGAAATGATAAAATAGTTTAGCCAGGCTACATTTCAATAATTAGTTATATTTATCATAAATAAATGAGTTTCATTAACAAAATAATAATTTTTTGTTTATTTTATTAACGTTAGCCTAGTAACGCTTATGTAACTATCACAGTGGAATCTGACAACTCTGTGTTTAATTATTGCCACCAGATGTCATAGTCCTAACGAACAAACACCAATAAAAACGTACCTACATTTCATAATTATTACATACTAGCATTACCCGTCGCGGCTTCGCCCGCAAAAATTTTGTAACGCCCTTATGACCAAGTAACATAATATTTTCTCCCGTCATTGCGTTTAATTTTTGAAATACATTTGTTGTATGTACTGCCACCTATTGGCAAATTTTTAAAACATATTTATTGTATGCTTTATGCATAGCATATTTAACACATTGGTTGCTTACTGCCATCTATAGAAAGGCGGAGGACTTTGTTTTATAATATGACACCTCCAACAAATATCATTATATTTTAGCCAATGTATACAAAAACTAGATAAATTATATACTAAAACCTTCCTAGAGAACCACTCTATCCATTGGTGAAAACAGCATGAATATCGGTGCATTCGTTTTTGAGTAAATCGCGAACAGGCAGACAGACGCGGCTGTGGGTCTTTATTTTATACCATGTAAGGATAATCAATCCAACTCAAACTTTTGTATCCGATTTTTGTCGAATCTATTCGATTTTCGAAAAAAATGTTTCGTCAGCAAACAAATTTTTACATGTTTTATTCAGCAGGTTCTGTATTGATTCAAAAAATATTTATTTACTGTGTCGGTCGAATAACCTTATATATGTTTTCAATTATTATTAAATTTGATTTTGTGTTTATTATTATAATATCATTACAAGTTTTATTCAAAAATTAGTATTGTATCCATTATTAATAATACCATTGAAAGTATTAATTTTCTTCAGAAACATTCATTTGATTTGTGTAGTATAGGTAAACTTTATAATTATTAATAATAAGTAAGGGTCTTACCAATTGATTTTAAAATATTTTTATTATTATGTTGGGTCATTGATTTTAAATTTCATTGATTTTATGTAATATAATGGGGAAGACGCTTGTGTGTTTTATAATTTAGGTACATTTTTTAAAACGACTAAATCGAATGACCTTGATCAGGGCCGCCTCATTTTGGGACGTTTTTGAAAAGCTATTAACACGTGAATGAAAAATGAACTTTTGTTTAATCGCGTGCAGTGCATTTGGTTTCAGAGACGGACTGCAGTACTTTAATTGCACCTAAACATTATGTCAGGTTTTGAAATAATTTTTTGAGGAATCGAAAACATGCAACTGCTTCTGAAACGCATTAACCACCTGAACAGCCACTAAATTCAGTGAATGTTCGCATATGAGACAAAAATAGCAATTTTACATTATTTAAAGACCAGTATACTTTCCGGCCATATTTACTTCATTAGAATAACTTTATCCACGACAATCCTATATTGGCTTTTCAAAAAGTTAAAAACCGTATCTGCTTTATACGCTCTATACTATATATCTGCTTTATACAGCTTTACGCTCGTCTGTAGGCAAAAATTGCTTAAATATCTCAATAGACTCGCCATCTTTTACGCACTAAGAGACCTTTTCATTCTGAATTCGTTTTTGTTTCGGGCTGAATGTCAATGACGACTCGTAATTTAAAATGAAAAGGTCTAAGGATGAAAATCAGTTTCGCATCTGTTTTGTTAGTTATGAATTGAACTAAGAAACCAATATGTTGTTTTTAATTGATTAAATTAAATGGATGAAAAGTATATGGGCATGAGTGTCGGCATTTCAGCTCGGAGCTCTAGGCCCGTGTCCTTATGGTAAACATGTCATTCAACTTGAAAATATTATAATGACGTGATATTATAAAATCGCAAAAGCTGAATTTTCGTAGGCCAGAAAATGTTTTATCTTGTTTTATTCTGTTTATTTTTTTCATTTGAGAAACATTAAAAAGGATATTTCAAATTTTTTGTTTCACCCATCCTCTATGTCTGCTTTCGAAATCTGAAAACTCTTCAAGAGGGGAAATTATTTGTAGAAAATAAAGTGTACTACAATCTATCTTCCGACCATTTTTTATGTAACTCCAATATTTACTCAAATATTTCCGATTTTAATATTCTTATACCTATAATAATGAATATAAATAGTGTCTATGTGGTAATTTAAGTTCATATTCATTATGATTCCTTTCTTTGAGAAAATTCGCCTAGTTTACGTTGTTCCTAGGTGAAGAAATTTGTACATGTTGAATTTATTTGGCTATACTAGGAAGTTCTTGGTGTAGGCGTCTAGAGTCACATTTACTTTTTTGTAGTTAATTGTAAAATTGTTTCGAAGAAGTTGAATTCCAAATTAATGGAAATATACAAACTTTTGCAATTATATTGATTTTGATTTGAGATTATTCATTAATTCAAGTATTTAAACATTTTTCTCATTAACGTGCAGCAATACATTTGCTTTACTTATCATGTATAAAAATTTGTGATTAAAATCAAAAAAACATTGTTTAAAAAATAAACACAACATCTATGAGACCTTTTAATTAGCAATACAAGTTATACGTAGATTGTGATTAACGAAAATGAAATTCATTCTTATATATTCAAGAAGTAGTATCTATAATTAGTTGGTTGGTTATCTTTGAAAGTGTTGATTTAAATACTACAGATTCTGACCATACTTACACTTAACAGTAGTTCGTTCTGCTTGTAACGGAAATTTAAAAAAAAAATGTAAATAACATGGATCCAGTTATATTACCTTACAGGCTTAAGATGAAGAATTTTAAAATCACTTTCAATCTAACTGCTTTGGTATTTAATTGCTTAGTTAACGGAAACTGCAGGTTTTTCGATACTTTTTAAAATTTTATAGAGATTGTTAAACTGTAGATTCAACTTATTTGTATTATTATTATCGGATATATTTCTATTACATCCTAAACTCCAGAAGTCTCCACACCAAGAATTTTCTAGTATGGTCGAACTAGTTATACATGTAAAAAAAGCAAAACGTTACTTTCCATTTTTATATCCCGCTTAAATATAAGGATAATACCCATAAATATAAATATAAGGGTGTTTATAAGTTGAGTCTTAAGTATTTAACCGCTAGAACTACTGATAATTTTATAAAAAACTAGCTTATACACAGCTTCGCCTCGTTTTATTGTTATATCTCCGGCTCCAGTCATCGTACGGATATAAAATACATACCAGTTTTAAGTCTAATCGTCAGCTTTTAAACACAAAATTTCATCGGTCCTGTAGTTTTTGCGTGATTTAAATAGACAATTACACTTTTATCATAGTTGAGAAAAGTGGGTTCATCAAATATTCGAATTATTCCATTTCCGACATTATCCGCTAATGGGCATGTTAAAGTAAATGTAGAAGTTGGCTCGCGGATTTGCACAATAATTTATGTGTCGTTTTCTAGGTTAAGTTCTTCTTACTACCGTAAGTTCGAACCCGTATAAACAGAGTGACTTATTTTAAATAATGCACCGGAATACTTCATCGAGGAAGTTGAAAAAATGTTTCGTTCAGAGAGGGATATTTTATGGTGGTCTTGATTTTCACCCTGACATGACCAAGGTTATTTGAAGAACAACTTACGATTTAAAAATGCGACCTTTATTTTGACAGAAAGAATATTAAAACAGGGTAGTAAAGTCTATTTTAATAAATATTCATATTATAAACGGTTCAAAAAATTAATTTTCTTAGATTTGATTGCATTTTTTGAGAAGAATAAGGTCTGTAGAAAAATATTTTCTCAGAACAAGAGATCGGCCTGTATATAATAATGTTCATGGATACTTACGGGTGACATAAGTTAAAATTCAGGCCACTTGCCAGCCTATTACGTGCCACGTCGATAAGTCCCAGACGAATATTTTCGTTTAACCATATGCTTCACGAAAAAAACCCATTAGTATGACAAGACATTTACATCATTTTTCATGTATTTTGTGCCCCACATATACATTTGTAAAAGAAAGCTAGTGCTCGTTTAATTATTTGTATCTAAATCGGAAATTTGTTGATGATGACCACCCGTTGTTCACACTCGTTGGTGGCATACGTATATAGCTTACATTGGATTTCCTCTTAATATCCCATACCACGTGTAATTTGAAAATATATTAAAACTTTCATAAATACTATAATTTGCCATTCTTAATCGGGAAATTATGAATGTGAGGAGCCCCCATGTGGACATTTTAAAGCGGCGGCAATTAATTAACATTGCAACAATACCAGTTGTAGACTATCCGAAAATTTCCGCAACTTTCTTAATTACATTTAAATAAAATCATATTTATGTAATTTGTTATAATAAGATTACTTATTTATGCATGTTCCCTCCTGTTCATAAAAATTGAACCATAAAGTCGCATTCTAAGCGTATATATTGCTAAACATATGTATAATATTACATACAGTAACACTTAAAATATTTCAACTGGTTCAATTTTTATGCACGGGAGTGTATGTGTGTGTCAGATGCTGCGTGAATTATATATATATATATATATACATATATATACATATATACATATATATATACATATATACATATATATATACATATATACATATATATATACATATATATTAATACAGTGTGTCTAGTTAAGTTGGCTTCATATGGAAAACTTTTTTATTATAAGGTTTACGAAAAAAAGTTATTCTTTATAAAAATCTCTGCTTTCAAAGATATTAACATTCAGCTATTCAAAATTTGATTGCTGGGCACCTTCAACGGGATCTCTCGAAATATGAACTCTTAACATAAATAGTAAGAGCCTCCACATCTTAGTTTTCCATTTTCACTACAATCAGATGGGAAAGTTTATATCTCGCTAATAATTAACATATAGTCAATCCCAATAAATACTTTGTAGGGAATTAAAAGCTTTACAAAAAACCCAACCCATTTGAATGGTTGGGTTAATGAAAAAAGTGTTAGAGACCTTTTTTGTAGAGTGATTAATTTCCTACATAAATACGTTTCGCTTACATTTTAATGATTAAAAAATAGTGAGTTGCAAAATTTAGAAGAAAATTTAAAAAAATAAATAAATAAATCATATTTTAACCTCTGTCCGCTGTCCTCTATCCACTTCACAATGACATTGTGCCTAAACTATTTGTTGTATTATGAAAAACTGTTTGTTTTTATAGCCTATAACCTTCCTCTTTAAACTCGCATGTGACAGTGTTCCCGTAACTCGTTAATTTGGTGTCAAATTTAACTTTAAACAAATCTATTTTGTCATTAATGTTGAGCTTTCTATCTTAGGAGCATAAAAGCAAGTCTGATAGGCTATTATTAAAATCATCTGCGTGACATGCTTTTTGATCATAATGTCCCTCTCAACAATATGATTTTTATAGCCAAAGTTATTCTTATTTGTTAAAATGGTAGTAACATAGGTTCATCGTCTTTTGTTTACGTCATTTTAAAGTATTTTCAAATATTAAAATACTTTACTAGTATTTTGTACTTTTTCCGAGGGAAAAGCTTAATTAACGCTCAGTCGTAACTAATGAATCGTCCATTCTCAGTCACAGCTAAATAGATGGATAGATTGCAGAGGTTGGCTTGGAGGGGTGACACTTCGACCATAAGATCCATTGTGATGCCTAAGGATGTGAGGATGTGAGTGGAGTGGAAGGAATTTTTGTGAATACACTAGGAACTGCCGACTATAATAGGAACTATGCCGATATTCATCTGTTCGTGAAGGAAACTGCAGAAAACCTCCTCAAGCATAGCCGGTTACTTCGTATTTGTCCGACAGTCAATTAACCGCCCATTTTTTTTCTTAATAGTTGACAAACTGCCGATGTCAGGATTCAAAACCATAACCTCCCAGTTTCCAAGTAGGGATACTGCGCAGACAAAACGGCTTAGACCGCTCGGCCATTTGTACTGGCCATTCACACAGCTAATTAATCGTTAATAGATAAATTTATCAGAAATCGTAATAATTTTAGTTAAAAACCTATCACTGACAGTACGTAGTCGTATGTACAACATATTGTATTTATTATTGAATATAAATTAAATAATTTTCATGTCTGATGAATGTGAAAAATAAAAATCTTATAATCCCACATGTAATAAATCATGCAATGTTTTGTTATTGTTATTCTCTCATTAAATCATCTTTATATAAAAATAATTAGTTAATTTCACACATTTAATACAAAAAAAAAAATCATAATACACAGAACGTCCCCACCGATACTTCTAGTACAAAGCAAATAGATCAACAGTATTTATTTGCGAAGAAAATGTGGAATTATCTAATTCCCCGTAGCACACAAACAGCTGCATGGATTTGAATTATTGAGGTATCCTTATATTATAAATTAGAGCACAAAAAAGAAAAAGCACAAAGAATTTTTTTCTCTGCAAAATATTACATTTAAAAGAATCAAACAAATATGAAATATATTTTTAAATTTTGTATTTTTCGATTTTTCGTTTTGTCTCGACTTTTAACGCTAGTCTTGACTATTGACAATATAATTTCGCATCTTGCAAGATGTGTTACAAATATCCATATTTGTTACTGAAATATCAAATTAAATAAACGCTAGTCACCTTCGTTAACATTAGATAACCGCAAAGCAACCATACTAACAATGGGTGGATAGACAAAATTTTTTTATAAAAACAGTTAAATGTATGTAAATTACAGTCGAATTACAGTTTCAACTGTAATAAGTTGCTTTTTACAGTCGAATAACAAGGAATAAAAATACATTTACATTAGATAGTGTATTCCAGACAGTTGGGAGTACTGTTCTGGAATACTAGAGGTCTTGGTTTTAATCCCCAACCAAGATGTGTAAGATTTTTCAAATCAAAACATTGATGTCAAGGCAATGTTAATTGTTCTATATGTGGAGGTGCACCAGAAATTAGTAATGAAAATTGAAATAGATTTTTTAACTTATTATAAACAGGAATCTTGAATTTAAAAAAAAAATTCATATGATATCGAAAATAAGTCAAAACAAACATTGTCATTTTTTTAACGGTATAATAAATGTACAGACATGATATTATGAACTGGTTTTACACATTATGTTTGTGTCAAACCACCACTCCACTCGTCTTGCGTTTGTCTTGTTTTTTCTTCTAAACAAATACATTATCAATTTCCTGTTAATAAAATCATTGAATAAGTTCAGATTAATTAATCTAAATTATTTATGTTTATAATAATAAATTTGTTTTCACATACCTATTACATTAATCATTATATAAGATTTCCTTAAAATGATGTCTGTGTGCTGGCTGGCCTGTCAATATTCAATTCGATAAAATCATGGTAGAATAGGCTGTAGCGGCTGTTCTGGATAGGGCACATTTAGGCCTTTAGGTCCATAGTACCAGTCCAAGTGGCCGAGCGGTCTAAAGCGTTATGTCTGCGCAGTATGCTTACTTGGAAACTGGCAGGTTATTGTTTTGAATCCCGACATCGGCAGTTTGTCAATTATTAAGAAAAAATAAGTGGCGGTTAATTGACTAAACTGTCGACGTATGAACAAGAACGAAGTAACCGGCTATACTTGTGAAGATTTTCTGCAGTTGCTTTCACGAACTCCAGATGAGTATCAGTATAGTTCCTATCAAAGTCGGCTGCAGTGGCACATCCTACCAATTCCTAGCCTACACACAAATATTCCTTGTTCTTCACCTTATGGTAGATTGTAGTGTGTCCCATCCAGGACAGCCTCTACAATCTATCTATCTATCTAGGTCCATAGTGATATCGAAAAGTGCTGAGACTGCTTTGCTACTACTTCTTAAACCATTTGGAGCTGTCTAAGTACTTTGACACCAGTAGACTTTAGTTCAGCCTGTCTTTTCGTGATAAGAGTTGGATAGTGACAGAGTAGGCGAGTCATTGTCTATTCCTCCTCCTCACTGTCGCAGCTCCTGCAAAAGTAGCGGCGAACCGGAAATTACAGACGTTCCGCATGTCTGTAATCATATTTTTTAAACAAGCTTTTATTTTTAGAAATTTTAGCTGGTCAAGGTATTCTGACACAAATTATAGTTGTTCGAGCTCCCTCCGCAACAAATTATAGTTGTTCGTGCTCATAATTGTACTATTTCAAAAGGATTCTGTTGTAAAATCATTATAGCCATTCTAACACGTCCTAATGTTTACGTTATACACCTCAAGATGAACTGACATACATGTTTTTAAGTAAAACATTGAATAGCAAAATAATTAACAATGACGAGTACACGAGTTTTACACATTACTCTAAGTTTATCGATACTAACTTTTGAGTGTCTATTATATTGGCATGCAATAATATACACAAGCTGATCTCACTATTTTAATGTTTTCTATGTTTAATACATCTTATAAAGTAATTTATACAGAAACGACTTTTGCGTTAAGAGCGATAGAAATCTAATAAAAATATAACAAATTACCATTGTTATTACTTAAGAGAAAAAAAAAGTTTAGCCCTTTATCTAGGAACCCTGGAAACGAGTTGAAATTATTACATCCAATGATGCAATGATGATGAATTTTTGAGACAGCATTGTCAAAATTTACAAATAATATCTATACATTTTGTATGAATAGAAAATAGCATTTGATTTTTATTGGGACATCCTATATAAGTGCTCGTAGTCTTATATTACATTTGACTCCCGTATATCATATGCAGTAAGTATTTCTACGGCATTCTCGTCTGACATATCTGCATATTGAATGATACAAGTCGACACTGAGCATACCAGTAGTAGTAATTTTGAAGCGTATTATACCCCGGCTGTGTTCCATTCGGTTTTTGTTAATTTTAATGTTTAACTTGTTATTGTGTATTGACTTTTAAGTATTGAAAAGAGAAAAATTCCTTGTTAGTGCTGTTTGTGTGAGTTTCTAACAAAGCAGCGAAAATGTATTGGATAAGTCAGGAGAATAGTATTATGATTAGAATATTGTGGTAATGTAGTAATTTGACATTTTTGACAGAGTAAACTACCCGTTTCAATGTATTTTTTACTAGAGTTCGCATTTTAGTTTTTTGAAAATGTTATTTTTTTATATATATTTAGGGGTAGTAAAAAGAAATCCATTATTTTTGCATGAAATTGAAGGTTTCATTTAACATACTTAGAATGATTCAATTTAGGTCAAATATGCGCTGTTTTGTTTGATAACTTGTTGCCATTTGATGGTAATTCCATTATTCCTCTCTCATAGAGGCCCTTGTCCCTATTGGCAAAAAACTGGGACAGTCCATCTTGGCCGTCAATCCTGGCTTGATCCACTTTTCATCGCCAATCACTATTCACTTCAGAAACGGGTCGACTTTGTTGCGATTCACAGATGGATATTCGGTCCATGAGTTTTTTTGCGTTAACTTGTGTGGTATCCATTCATCCAACTTCTTTTTGTATCTAGCCTTTTCCAAATGGTATCAAATAGTTTTTTGTGCAATGTTTAGCTTCTGGGCAATAGAAACTCTGCTTATATGAAGGTCGGACTCGGTCCTTTCCATGATTTTATCCACATTTTCTGCAATTGGCCTTCCAGAGCATGATGCATCTTTGACATCGAAATTACTGGAACGGAATCGACGAAACCAAAACTGCGCTTATTTGGTTGTTACAGTATCAGTATGAGAGCACGAGATAGAATTTATTAAAGCCATCAATTGGAAAAATAATCGATTTCTTTTTGCTAGATCATTACTACATAAAAAGTTTTGGCAACTCTTGTATATTTTAAATTTTTTAAATATTTATTTCCAAAGTTTTGTTAATGCAGATATTTCTATACAAACTATAAACTGTATTAGAGATCTGAGCCGCCTATAACTTTGAAACGGTTTGGAATTTTGAACTTCGGATTCTTTTCCTGAAGTCGTTTTTTGGAGCCGCCTTTTTTGATTTGCAGACGACATATTTCAATTTTATATATAACATATGTCACTCCCATAATTAAGACGAATCTAACGACACATGATATGTTAAAATCCATCAAGCCATTTAGGCTACAGAGCATGCCAAATAAATAGACATACATATATACATGCATATACTCGAGAAAAACATTACCCTCCTTCTGGAGCAGTCGGCTAAAAGGGCACTATAATAATGTAAATCCGTTTCTGCCAATAAACAAATATATGCATAACGTTATATTATCGAATGATAATTAGTGAGAACTCTAGGTTTTTGAAATAAAATTTCAAATTCGTCCCCTTTACCTAGATCAGTTTTTTGTATTATAAATACGTATTTCGACTACAATGTAGTCATCATCAGTATAAATTAGCTAGTCGTACTTTACTCTTTGACAATTAGAGATAGTTATAAAGTCGCGATCAACAGACAAAAAAATAAATAGAAAATTAACTAGATTAAAATATATACTAGATTTAAAATATAATAAATTTTAAATTATATTGAAATTGCTCTTGTTAAAATTTCTTCATTCACATTTGTTCCTGTTAATTTTACTCTTATTAAAATTACTCTTATATTGTCGCAGGATATGTTACTTGTTACTAATTTGGTGACAGTATCACTCAGAAGAAATTTTAACAAGAGCAATTTCAATATAATAAGAGACTGATCGTGACTGGAGTGAGATTAGACTGTTACTGATAGTATGAATGCTTACATTGTTTCTTACTTGATAATGTTTTACCAGACCTAGATCGGATCTGGGTCTATCACTGTAGTGTGGATAAACCCTTAAACATCAGCGTCGAACTGGGTTAGCTGAGTTGCTCGGTTGGCATTATGACTACAAGTTCTCTACGCTTGCCAAAAAAAATGATCATAATACTCAAGTAGGCGTGCGTTTTAGGAAGTTTTTATTTTCAGACACATATTTTTTGTAAAAAGTTACATTTATTATTAGATTGTCAATAGATTCTGTTTTCAGGATAATCAACGAGTCTAGAAGTTCTGAGCCCAGTAGAGAAAAGCCTCGTCTTAATGTGCTTCTACGTGGAAAATTATCTCTTGCAACGAGATTGTGAGGATTACACAGTAAGTGCCATATAAGTTGGAGTACATGAGGTAGATTGTAAAGGCTGCCCTGGACGGGCTACACTTCGACCATAAGGTCCATTGTCAGGATGTGAGGATGTGAGTGGAGTGGAAGGAATTTGTGAGTAGACTAGGAATTGGTAGGATATGCTGCTGCAGCCGACTATGATGGGAACTATGCCGATATTCATCTGGAGTTCGTTAAGGAAACTGCAGAAAACCTTCTCAAGCATAGTCGGTTACTTCGTTCTTGTCCATACGCCGACAGTTTAGTCAATTAACCGCCCTTTTTTTTCTTTTTTTTTATAATTGACAAACTACCGATGTCGGGATTTGAACCCATCACCTCCCAGTTTCCAAGTACAGCATACTGCACAGACATAACGCCTTTGACCGCTCGGCTACTTGGAGTACATACTAATGTGCTTGTTAAATTGGGATAAAATGGGGAAATTGTAATTTCACGATGGAGTGCCCACTGACTTTAGCCTTAATGTTAGGAGATATTTAGATGAAAAATTTGGGAGTCAGTGAATAGGACGTGATGGTTCCATAGCCAGTAAGACTATAATAATAATAATAATGATAATAATGGGGTTTAACCTCCGCTTTTGAGACAAGACGGTCTATAACAGAGGCCACCCACATCCTTATTTTTTCAACCTCTATTAATTTTTATTTTTATATTTTTTTAATGATGTGAGTGGAGGATCAGGAATTCGTATGCAGAGAAGGAATTGGTAGGTGTGCGGCTGCAGCCGACTTTTGATGGAAACTATGCCGATATTCATCTGGAGTTCGTGAAGGGAAACTGCAGAAAACCTTCACAAGCATAGCCGGTTACTTCCTTCTACAGTTTAGTCAATCAACCGGCTCATCACGCCATAACCTCCATCGAACCCATAACCTCCCAGGTCCAAGTAGAAACAATGCCTTGAAAAAAAGCGCGGCTACTTGGCTGGTGATAGCCAGCAAGACTCACGGATCTAAGTCCACTAAATTTTTTATTTGGTAGCAGCTAAAATTTATTGTCAACACCTCTAAACAATATTGCACAGCTGCTAGATCGGATTGAGAAAACGTGTCCGAGATATACCTGGAGTGTTCGAGATGCCTCACCATCTATACCCGCCGGCTAAAGCGTGCATTGTAGTCAACATTTCTTTAATGAATTTCAATTTCAGCTGATTAAAATAAACAACTAGATGCTGCCTAAGAAACCACATCAAGCTATTTTTAAAGGCTATTTGCAGGAGTAAAATTTTTAAATGGCTTTTAATTTTTTTACCGATTTTGATAAATAAGGTGTCGTTTGAATTGTAATTCTAAAATTTTGTTAAAGATACTGATTTTTGGCTGTTTGATTTAGAACAAGTTGTCGCATATTTGAAATACGGTAACATTTTTGGAAAATTCTTTTGGGATATTTTTGACGTCTGTGTCCTTGAGATATTTGTCGAGTTTCAAAAGAATATATCTTCAACAATTTTTTGAAATTAATTTACAGGAAATACAAAAAACGTGGATTGCGACTAAACCTCTAAATACATATTTCATAGATATTCTGTGAATGGGTTAAATTTGAGTGATTTTAGACCTCCCAAGTTTTTATTTAAGTTGGTATGTGAGTAAATTAAGATCAAATTTGCAAGTGATATTTGAACTACTTAACCACATCCAATTGAGTAGAAATTTATTATACACGTGTATTGCTGATGGCAATACAATAATATGGTGAATACATGTTGATTTGTTCCAATTTCCTCATTTTTTTCACCCATATTTTTGCCACACCAAACATCGTTATAATTGAAATAATGTCATACGTTGCATATAATTCTTGAAACTCGACGATTAAGCGAAAATGAAGGTGAATTTTATCAAAACCGGATGGCATTGATACAGACAATTCCTTGCACTTATTAGCGCTGAAATTTCTACTGCCATCCGATTGAAACAATTTTAACTATTTTTTTTCGATTTTTGTTTAAAAATTCGTTACACAGGAGCTGCTTCAACTTAGCGAATTTCCTTAGAATACATAAATCACTCTCTAGCGGTCACAATTTAAGTCTGATCAAAATGAAATGTCGTATATGATTTTAGTATTTGCAAGACCAATTTTATTAGTAAATGACATATGTCGAGGGGAATGGGGGGAGGGGGAGGTTATAAAGAAAGAAGAAAACACAAATATAAAATATCTCTCTTAATATTAGGACAATCGAAAAATGCGTAAGGAATAAATTTGTAGAAAATAAAATTTGCTATAATTCATCACATTGTCATTTTTGCTCAAACTCTAATGTGTACAGAGATATTAAGGAATTTAATTTTCAATCTTAAACCTTCAATATTTCTGTAAATATAAGCGTAACAGAAAAAATAATAAGTAACAAAATTACAGTTAAATGTAGTACCTACAACTTTACTTCTTATAAATTTTTCAATTTTTCAAATATTAAGGGAGATGTCAAATTTTGTGTTTCCCCCTCCCTTTGAACCCCCCCCCCTTGTCCGATTTGACCCTTTTGAATACCAAAAGCGCCAAATTTCATTCCGATAAAATGAAAACTGTGACCGCTAGAGTGATTACAGACACACACATAGTGTCACACACATAGTGTCTGTAATCACTCTAGCGGTCACAGTTTTCATTTTATCGGAATGAAATTTGGCGCTTTTGGTATTCAAAAGGGTCAAATCGGACAAGGGGGGGGGGGGTTCAAAGGGAGGGGGAAACACAAAATTTGACATCTCCCTTAATATTTGAAAAATTGAAAAATTTATAAGAAGTAAAGTTGTAGGTACTACATTTAACTGTAATTTTGTTACTTATTATTTTTTCTGTTACGCTTATATTTACAGAAATATTGAAGGTTTAAGATTGAAAATTAAATTCCTTAATATCTCTGTACACATTAGAGTTATATATATATATATATATATATATATATATATATATATCATATTTATATATATATATATATGAATATATATGTATATATATGTATATATATGTATATATATATATATATATATATATTATATATATATATATATATATATTATATATATATATATATATGTCCATAGATATATATATATATATATATATATATATATATATATATATATATATCAATTTTACAGATGGTGATTTTTGACATACTAGGTATGATCGATGGACATTTGAAGAAATTTTTGCGAAATTTTGACTTCGGTACAGGACCAATAGCTCTATTTCCTTTCAGGAAATTCGCTAAAATCGGAAAAAAGGGTTTTTTGGCGACCTTGAAGGGTTGTTTCTCAGAAACGGCCCATCTGGATCGGATGGCATTTTTACAGCATAAAGTGGTACCAATAAATAAGCTCACCAATTTTAGAGCGGTTGCCTCAATACTATTTTTTCTAAATTAGCGAGTGCGAAAACGGCGTGTTTCGGATGGCAAAAAAATGTTTTTATATAAATAGGGTAAAAACTTCAAAACAATCGCATTTTGATCTGGTTGCCTCGTCAAAAAAAAATTTTACGTTTTACTTCCATTTGGGGTCCATTCGGACGGCACGGGGAGGTTCAGTATCACTTCAAGACCCAGATTACCACTCGCCATCCGGTTGCCTCTCCTTCCAAATTTGACGTGCCATTGCCTTGAATAATATAATATTTTAATTGTTTTCGTTTTGGGATTTACCTGATCTATAAACTTTTTTAAAGTTTATAGAACAGGTAAAATCTCGATATCAATTTATCCCCAAAATATGAGTATGTATATGGAGGTAAATAAAAAACCAACTGATTCTTATCGTAAATATTTTACAATGTGAATATGCTGACGGAAATATTTTACATAAGTGTAATATTTACATTGTCATCTTTCTTTATTACATTACACAATATATACCTATTTTCACATCAGTGCTATATCACATAGCATGAAAGTGCGTCGGCGCAAGTTTAAGCATAGAAGACTGCCGTGCTATGTTTTACAGATACAATTAGAGACGGTTTTTGGGCCTCTGCATCACAAAAACCAAAAAGCAGCTAAAATATAAATCGTTGCGTCACTTACCATTTGACGGTACGTATTAAATTTTAACATAACAGCTTTAATAATTTCCAAGATATTTAACCCTATACGATATTTTAGTGACTCACTCAAATATCATGCATCATCAATATTCTAGGATGACAGTTGCCCTAGAAAGTTGATTTTTTGTAGGAAGATAGGGTCTTTAGAGACCAACCATAAAATTTTGAAAACCGGAAATTTCCTTCCCCCTGAGAAGGGGAGGATTTTCGCTTGAAAACAGCTAAAGAAGAAACAACTTTTGTTTGAAATAATATTTTTAGATGTGCCATAATTTCTGTTCAAACATTGTCAATTATTATTAGTGCTGTGTCTGTAGCCACTCTAGTGACCAGTTTTACTCCGATTAGAATAAAATTAGGTATGTGCGGTGCTTTTGGTATTTGAAAGACTGAATTCATTTATAGGCAAAATCGGACATGGAAAATGGGGGATTTTGGAGTAGAGGGAAACACAAAATGTAGTATGTCTCTTAACACAGGAGAAATCGAAAACTGTATAAGAACTAAATTAATTATGTATTAAGTTATAGAAAATTAATTTTTAATTTTATTGCATTTTTCGATTTTTTTTATATTAAGAGAGATATTCTTCTTCTCTAAATATAGACTATATGTATATTTTGTTTCAATTTTTCTTCATACAGTGAACAAAAAGTACTGATATCTAACCAAGAATGAAAATGTTCGAGTTCCAAATCAGTGAAATCTAGATCGATAGATTGTAGAGGCTGCCCTGGACGGGCTTCACTTCGATCATAAGGCCATTGTCATGCCTAAGGATGTGAGGATGTGAGTAGAGTGGAAGGAATTTTTGTGTATAGTCTAGGAATTGGTAGGATATGCGGCTGCCAACTATGCCGACTATGACAGGAACTGTGCCAATATTTATCTGGAGTTCGTGAAGGAAACTGCAGAAAACCTTCTCAAGCATAGCCGGTTACTTCGTTCTTTTCCATACGCCGATAGTTTAGTCAATTAACGGCCCCTTTTTTTCTTTTTTTCCTAATAATTGAAAAACTGCCGATGTCGGGATTCGAACCCATAACCTCCCAGTTTCCAAGTTGGCATACTGCGCAGACATAACGCCTTAGACCGCTCGGCTACTTGGACTGGTTAGTGAAATCTATGTAAGGCTGTTTTACAAAAATGTGAAAATGTATAAATTTATTGTGTATGTTTTTCAGGTGCAAGGTATTTCATATTTTACTTGGCTTCGTTGTCATATTTTATTACACTTAGCATACAAAGAAAAAAACAACTTGCGAAGTAAATATGAAATACCTTGCACCTGAGAAGCTTACACAATAAATTTATGACAAACATTTTCTCACTTTTGTTAAACAACTTAGCCCTTACTTAGATTTCACTACTTTTGAAGGCGTATATTTTTATTTTTGCTGGGATATCACTACTGTTGGACGCGAAAACTTGGTCTCTTTCACAGTTTTGTTTTTGGTGGGATAATAATTATACGTGCCTGAAACTTTATATTCAAACATTAATTAGTAGTAACTAACTACATACGATATCTTTTATACGGGATTCATACTTTATAAATGTTTGACAAGATGATTGAACAAATTTACACGGATATATTTGTTTTTAGAGATCCGTATAAATGATACTCAAATTGAAAATAGCCTTTTTATATCCTAAAAAATGGCGCGCCAAATTTAATATAATTCAGCGATAATAGAATTGAGCCATTATAATTAAGTAAGAAAGTACTTACTGTAATCGTAAAAATTTCAACATCGAGAGAGAGATTAATGAAAATCGATGATATTTCACTTATTGAGTCTAAAAATCATGGACAGAAAAATGTCTATGCCTATTCGTATGTGTACGTGTGTGCGTTTGGCTAGATCAAATACAAATATATATCTAGTACTTTCCAAATATTACCGCGTCTTTTAACGGCAGCATTTGGAATTGTACCGATGAAACTATTTTGCTAAAATTCTAGAATATCCATCGATCCTATCTAGTAGATCGAAAATTATTCAAAATTACCTCCACAGCTCATTTAAGAGTCGTGGGAAGATTCATATAGGAAGTAGTAAATTGTTTGAATTGATACCTTCCGATTTGACCTTTTCCACCCTCTCAGAGTCTAAAATAAATACAGGGGTTTCTTTTTGAAACACACAGATCTTCAAATAACCTTGAAGGTCAAGGTCAAATTCGAGGTTACCATAAGAGGGAAGTTCCCCTTCAAACGCAACAACTTTTAGAGAACAAAATATACAGATAAGTTTTTTAAAATGAGCGTTTTAGAACATGAGACGTCTGACCATTTCCGTATAAGCAGGTAATCTCTTTAATTTTATCTTAAGTAATGGATATAAACTCTAATAGAAATATTGACGATTTTAATATTCAAATACTAAAAACAATTCATTATGATTCTTTCTTGATAGAGAGGGGAGTTTCCTTTTTATAAATTAGATAAAAATTATATTAGATCATATTGACGATAATAAACTTCGATTAGCATACTAATAAAGTTGATATTCTTTTTGGAAATTGAATATGGAAATTTTGATAACGATTTTCGGACCCATTTCAATATACTGGAGATGTTAGTAAAAAACCAAAGCACAACCTTAAATTTAGATAACCGTCAAAATTTTTATTACTGAACAGGACTTGTAAATTTAAATCAGTATTAAGAAGTATTTATTAATATGAAATAATATTTAAAATGTAGTTTTTTAAATGTATGTGCCGTTATGATTATTACATAACACAGCTGACAACCGGAATATTGAGTTAAGTAAACTATACTTATATTACATATACATATTTACACATTAATGTTATATGTTGTTGTTTATACAGAATATCAAAGACGTTATGGTTACATTATTTATTGTACTGAGTACGAACCCAGCTCTTGGATTAATTCGCCTCTAGGCGAACCCATTGATCCAAGGTCCAAATGCAAAAATAATCGACATAGCTTTGACATTATTGTTTTTACTCTTTTGTTCAACCCGATAACATTCATTTCATACTATGTGCGTTTTCACAATGGCTACGACACCGGCACGACAACGATGTCGGTGGACGCGAAATCTTATGTAAATAAATGGGAATACTTTCACACTGGCCGACATGTCGGTATCATGTCGTTATGGGTATATTATACGATATTATGCAAATATCGGTGCTGGCTAATGTCGTGTCGGTGTTGGTTCCGGTAAATGTGAAAACGCTCTATCCGTGTGTCCGATGGAATTTTCCATCGACAAATATCTCAGGAACCAACCGACTTTTCTCAAATGTAAAAATCCTAAATACCAACTTCCTCGTTTTATCCAAGTTCAAAAATGGCACACACCCATAGAAACTTTCGTTCCTTATTTTACCCCCTTAGGATATTAATTTCCAAAAAAGCTGTTACAACTGACTTAGTTATTAACCTAAAACTAAATACCAAATTCCATAATTCTTACTTCAAAAATGACTGACTTCCATACAAACTCCCATCCCGTATTTAAACCCCTTAGAGATTTTCAACCTACCTTATATAAGGAACTCCTGTGCAATATTTCATGATTCTAGATCCACCGGCTTAGGCTGGGCGTTGTCTTTCAGTCAGTCACTAGAGTTTTATTCAGTAGACTAATTGTGTCTGAACTTTAAGTTGTATGAAAAAATGTTTCAAACAAAAGCTTTCTGTAAGCGTTGTATATTTTATGTATTTTATTGTTTTCTTTATGTCACACGCTTTAAAAGTTAGGATTTTGATACAGCTACGACTTAGGTACGGATGGATATAGGATAGACATGTACCAATTTTGGTAGCGTGGACTCGTTTAATTATAAACACGAGTGTCAGAGACAAACAATGTTGGCAACTTGAAGTAATTAAATTGTAGTGATTTATGGCTGTAAAACTATCGTACATTTAATTAAATTAAAGTACATTTTTTAAATTTCAAATTTTTGAACAAAAACACTGAAATAAGTTAACTTTGTGCCGTTTTCTCTACTATTATAAAATTGTAAAAATCTGTTTATTTGTTTGTTCGAGCTGGGCTGATTATGGTAAAATAATTTTTGTTTAAAAGCTGATGGTTTTACTTAAAAACTGGTTCGTATTTTATCTCACTACGATGAAGGGGCGGTGATATAACAACAAACGTGGCGAAGCCGCGAGTATATAAGCTAGTAAATAGATGAATAAAAACTTTATATGTTTTTTTTATTTTAAATTTTTCCACCCCACAATAAATCGCTATCGAAATAAGTATTTATTATTTATATTATTTTTTATTTGTGTCAGCTGAAAAAAACACGTATGAACTTGTAAAGATTAAATATTAGAAAGGGGTGTACGGAAAATACAAATAAACGACACAGGGTCTACAGACAAATACAATTTGGGAACCTTTGTTCTCAAAAATAGAATATACCATTCCATACACAACGAAGCGACAATAACGAAAAAAATGTCACTACAGCGCGCTTGTTATTGAGCCTGGGGAAAAAGTGAGTTTACGGGTAAAATAACAAACGAATGAGTTTATGAGTTAAGTACATGTGTATAATTGTCACATGCTATACAGTTTTTATCTATACGATATAACGTATACATATATTTATGCAAAGCAGCCGGTAAAATTAAAAAATCATTATCTGAAATGTATACAAATAATACAGTTTTTATTCAATAATTATATTTATTTGACACACAATTAAATTTTAATTTTATATTAATATTAAAAAATTGTTAAATGACATTAATTATTTTGAAATTGTATGCTACCTATCGAAAATTATCTATACTTTATGTCAACATGTCGTTTTCAAAATATCAAGATTAAAAAACCGTTTGACTGAATGTAATGTAAATCGGAGATACCTACTCTTGCCACGGTTGAGTATACAGAAACAGGTGAGAAAGATTTATACGTTTGGGTCATTAATAAGGACCTTCGAAATTTTCGAAATTGCATGTTGCCGGTTGAGGGTGTGACCCGTTTACCCATTTCAACTTTTGTTGAAATGCAAAAGCGCTGTTGATCAAACCATTTCGAGTTTTGTACACACAGGTCACAGACCTCTTGGCACTTTGAATTTCTAAAAAGGTTTTTTGACTCGTTTTCGCAGTTTTTTAAATTTCGCTCAAAATTATGTTTGTTAATTCTGTGTACTAGAAATTTTTGATTAAAATGTCATCTAGATGATCGTTCAGAAAAATATGAAAAAAATCGAGAGTATTTAGAAATAGATGTAGATCAAAACAAAATCAGGATGGAAAAATCATGCGCAATCAATTGTTATTAACAATTTAATTGTTTTTTAGCACAGTTAAATTAGTTTTTACAGTTATATAATGAAACGACATCCATGTAATGCGGGTTGCCTACTTCAACAAAAGGTTTGCTTATTTCAATATTAATAATTTTTATATATATTTTTTCACGAAACACTACTTGCGAGAGTAAAGCTTCTTGCACTTGTCCGATTAAAAGAAAATTTTTTTAAATTATTTCATTATCATTTTTGTCTCGCAAAATCATCGAAACTAATCATGAATTATTCTTGATACCTATGATATGTATAGATATGTATATATATATATTATAATTTCATATTGTTTCATATTGAGCTTTGAGATTTTTCGTTTTGAACTAATACATGGTTATTTTGTTACAGATTACTGATCAAATAAATACATATCGGGTAAGTTTGTTAAATTTTTAGTAAAAAATACCAGTTAGAAATAAAAATTCTACAAATTTCAGGGCAGCACTTCTGCTAGCCCTAGGCTAGCACTTCATCAGCGCCCCTCTAGTTGCCATCTTACTAATATTATAAACGCGAAAGGTTTGTGAGGATGAATGGATGAATGTTTGTTACTCTTTCACGCAAAAACTACTTAACGGATTTTGATGAAATTGGAATGAAGGTAGCTTATATCTTGAATTAACACATAGGATACTTTTATCCCTGGAAAATCACATGTCAAAGTCTAGTATATTATAAATTTTAACTATGTGATGAGAGTGAAGAAAGCAAGAAGGATAGAACTTGGAAATTCGTGGTCTCTGTACCTTTCTTCCAGGAAATAGATGTGACTATGTATGTTTAGTTATTGTAAATACCATAAATAATTGATAACCGATTGTTTTTTATCATTAATTAAGTACAAACTTAAGATTGAATATTTTACATATAAAAAAAATAAGATTATGAATAAAATTGTTTATTGTTTAAAGTTGTTAGGTTGTTACAAAAGAATTATTTATCCAATCACATCTGTTAAAAATTTCTTCGTCTACAATTTTGTCTTGCGAAATTGTCAATAACATAGTCATAGTTTAAGGATAGCAATAAGTTTGATTCAATTTTAAGTATCGCTAGCGAATTTAATCTTTTATCGGTTATGGTTGAGCGGATATAATTTTTCACTCTCTTTAGACAAAAAAAAACTCCGGTCACCACTACATTGCTGACTGCTGTCGATACGCATATTCGTAAGGCTATGTCAACGTTTGGGTAAATTGTTTCAAGCTCTTTATTTCTTAAAACCTGTAGAATCGCCATGGTGGCGACTTACTCTCTGGGAGGACTTTAGGTATTATTTTTTTCTTCGTTTAAAAACTTCCACGCGCACCCATTTGTAACCTCGCACCTGTAGACACGTGTTTAGTTTGCCTTTGGATAATCCACCACTGGGTCAAGCTAATAAAAGCATATTAACAAAATGCACATTTTTCCTTTATCCAGTGAATAATTTTATTGTACTGGTTATTATTAATCGTAATAAAAATAATTATGGAATCATCATTTTAATGTAACATTCACAAGCATTTTAGTAGATAAAACTATCGGAAATTTTTATTAAAGAACAAAAAAAGTTATGAAAAAACTGTTATAATTAACCTTCATAAATAAAATAATAAGAAAAGCAGTTAATATTGCGGAATAGTTGTAATACAAGTAAATAAAAAATATTTATAATATTGATATAATAATCATTGAAATATGAACTATGAAATCATCTTTTATAATCATTTTTTATATCAAATACACTGAGAGCACACCAAAGTGGAATTAAAAATAAAAGTGGAAACTAACTGTAAATAATTATAATAAACATTAACCTTCGGGCTCTACGGTGGAGCGCCAGAACAAGTTCCCTATAGTGGCGTTTGCAGTCAATATGGAAATATATTGTGGAATTAACACTTGTCTGGTTAACTTGGTTTGGTACAGGAGTTTTGACCCTTTCTTACTTCAAATCGAATTGATCAGACTTGGAAGTTTTTTATCCTTTGACGATTCCAAATTTGGAATTCAATTAATTAAGGGCAAACAAATCTTTGGGACGACTTGGTCATAAATGGTAGTAATCTAATCGATTATTCATATTTATCATATCTTATAAGTATACTCTAAAAAATAAAATAGAGGACCCAACAATAAGTGGCTAACCGATAATACTACCTACAGATAAATAATAGCACTTATGCTAAATACCTAAAAATTGAAATAATGAAACTATTAATGTTGAATTAAATACACGGTTTTGTTGAGATTGTATGTTATTACTACATGCTCGCCCGGTTTTGCACGAGTAGCACTAATGAACTATAGCCAGATGACACAAAATTGAAAATATGACACAAAATTGCAAAAAAAAATCATCCGCTGGGCTAATCTGAAGATTGCCTGAAAATTTCATGAAAATCAGTCCACCCCTTTTGGATTCCATAGGGAACATACATACACACATCGATTTATATATATATATATATATATATATATATATATATATATATATATATATATATATATATATATATATATATATATAAGTAAATTTTATTAACTTGTGTGTTTATACCAAGGATTTTTTACATACAGTAATAAACGACAAAGATATTTAACAATCTTTATATTACAATCAAATTTGAAGTATGAAAATTTAAAATTTGGTGTATTATATTTAATAAAGAGCAATGGCGCTGCCTTTACAGGTTCCATTCTGTTTCGCAGAGGACCATAGATTAATCCCGTGCAAAAGGTCCGGGTTCATCGATTTTGATCATTCTCAAAGACGTGGTTGAATAACTCTTGCGAGAGTATGTTTTATTGCATAATTTACACTGAGACTTATCTCGTACATGATCATCTTGTTTAAAACAAGACTCAATCAGACTTTGCGTCGGTGGTGGCATTGTTGATTTGCATGTCAAATAGATTATTCAAGTCGAAACACTCAAAGAGTAATGTAAATTGTTGAAATGAATAAAAAAACATCCATATACACGTCTAAATACGTTATGATTTATTTACAATCAGAAATGCTAAACAAAACAAGCAACATCCACATCCGCAAAAGCTCTGCAAAAAGCATTGATTATTGCGGATGCGGATGCAATATTAATGCGGAAGTTCCGCGATGATTGTGGATGCGAATATCCGTAACATCCTTAGTTTATACTATGAAATAGTATGAAACTATTTGTAATCGGTATAAAATAATACAAAAAATTTACAACTCTCGCTTACAATTTGTGGCATACAATTATATCATCACTACCTGCTATGATGGTTTGATAACCATATATATATATATTTACGTATATATATATATATATATATATATATATATATATATATATATATATATATATATATATATATATATATATGGTTATCAAACCACCATAGCAGGTAGTGCTGATCTAATTGTAATTTAAATAGTTAATGCCTGCGAACACCATGAAGTTATAATCAATTCTACAAAGACAATATTTTAAACATCAGGGAGATACTATGTAGATAGTATAGATTAATTCAACTCGTACCCATAGTGATTTGTTCGTAATTCGGTACAAAGGATGATAAGATGAAACTACATGAAATAAAACGATGATTAAAACTTCAAATGAAAGTTTTTCTTTGAATTTCAATAATGAAATTTTTGTGTTCAAGTTATAATTATTTTCAATAAACAAATTTATAAATTTGCGTCAAACTTGAGAGAACTGATCTATTCGGCTTGCCGTATTAATACTTGCTGCATAGTTGAATGAACTATGTTTGCTTTCAATATACCCAATTTTAAATACTGTGTAGCACTGAGAATGAACAAAACTTCATTTTAGAGTCAATTAAAATTGAGTTTTGAAACATTTATGCCTCACAGTGTATACAAAGTGAATTGTTTTTATTATAGTTGTTGTCGGTGTTTTATAATATTCAATGACTAGGATGTAACTTTGTGAGTATATTAAAATAGTCCATTAGTAGTAATATGTGAAAATATTGATTGGTTTTCAATAAATTAAAACTACAATATAGTCTGTTTTTTGTCTAAGCCTATCAAAAAATTTCCTTACATTCAAATTACGCAATTTAGTTTTCTAGCACAAAATCTTGCAGAAATAAACTTGAATGATAGCATCAGCTTTAATCATTATGAAACATAACGTCATTTCACAAATGAAAAAATAAATTATAAAATTAATTTACTAATTAATTCATCAATGAATCTTTTTCAACACCACTCCTTAATTTTATTTAGAATATGGTAAGAGATTATAAAGTTATTCCTTATAAAACTACGAACAATCTTTGTTCAAAACTTTTTGTTTTTAATAAAAAGTTTTTATAATTGAAAAACAAAAAGATTTAACTTCTAAATTACTTCATTTTGAGTTATTTTAGTCCATCTATCAGGAAAGATCGTTGGACTTTTGAAGAAATTTTTGTTCGGTACAAAACTTATAGCTAATTTTCTTAAGAAATAAAATTCACTAAAAATCGTAGAATTTCCGATCGTTTAGAGAAAACGAAGGTTAGAGGAAGGGGGATACATAAAGTTTTGAACTCCTCTCTAAAGTTACAGAAAATTAATTTTACTATAATTATACAAGCTCTGTCCGAAAAGTATCCGACCTACCTACATATCTCCGCGCTGGCGTTATTTTTCTCCATCGGGCGAGTGGCATCCTCAAAGTAGTCCCCATTTGATTGAATAACACGCTCCCAGAGGTGTTTCCACTTTCCGAAGCAGTCCTGGAAGTCAGTTTGTGGAAATGCCTTGAGTGACCTCGTCGCATGATCTTTAGCCGTATTTTTATCGCCGAACCGGTGTCCTTTGAGCGGTTTTATCAAATTCGGGAACAACCAAAAGTCACAGGGAGTTATGTCGGGACTGTACGGAGGTTGGCGAAGCAGTGCGATATTGTGTTTAATTAATAACTGCTGCACAATTTTCGATGAGATTTCCCACCGCTCCCATCGCTTCCACTTTCTAAATTTGAGATTAAAATATCCCAAATTGTAGTTTTTGGTATTCCAAGATCAGCTTCTAATGCGTGTACAGTCAAACGTCGATCTTCTTCAATCGCAAGTCGCACGCGCTGGATATTATCCGATGTTGTTGTCGTCGAAAGTCGGCCAGAACGAGGATTACTATTTACAGATGTGCGGCCACTTTTGTAACGATTATACCACTCTTATATTTGTGTTTTGCCCATACACTCATCCTCAAAGACCTTCTGCATCATTTGAACAGTTTCCACGTTCATGCTTCGCAGAAGTCGCTCGAACACTCTGGTGCGAAGATATAAAAGCAGATAGGATACTTTTCGAACAGATCTCTATATATATGATTTTCTAATATGATCACGTGATGTTCTAATACTTAGCAATAATAAATATTAAAACTGTCTTCTTAGTAATTTGTTATTCTGAGAGAATTTGTTTAGCCTACGTGACGAATTTTTATGTTATTTCTTATTTAATATACGCTTTAATTTAACTTCACCTGTTAGGATGTGTGGGTCAATCATAATTTGGACTAGTTCTCATTCAGTTAGAGCTTTGAAATTTTACACGTTTATAAGTGTCAATGCAATATAATATATCAAATATGGATCTATATAGATACAATTCGAAAATATTCGCTGAAATAGAAATTTGGTAGAAGTGTCGATAAATATTTAAAGTAGTAGAAGCGGTGGGACATTAAATTGAATTTTTTAATCTTAAAATAAAAATAAATAAATTAAAAATTTTGTTTGTTCGATACAATAGACTAAAAAGTGGAAATTAAAAATTTTCCCCAGAATCACTAATATATGACTATAAACAAAAGCTTGGGATGCTCATGAAAACTTGAGCATCCCAAGCTTTTGTGTCGCTTATGAGTAATTCGGGGGAAAAATTTATTAACTATTAATAAAAGTTTGTTTAAAAAAAAAAGTATGTCTATTATTTATTGATTGACTTGTTTGTAGGCTAATATAAATATTTAAACAACATTTTATAAACATTTAACACTACTTATTAGTTGAAATTAAAGCCTTTCAACATAATATGTTTTTTAAAAAGAAATAAATACATCAACAAATAAAAACCATAAATTAATAAAAATAATAATCGATTGAACAACGATTTCACTAATTTAACTTAGCTTTAAGTTAGCCTAAATATATATTTTGTGGTTTTTATATACCAAACATAGTTAGTTTGAGGTACCCCAGAAAAAAAAACGTGTTTTAGAGATTATTATAAGTTTGATTTCAATAAAACACATTATAATCATATATTTAAAACACTTGTTGTAATACCTATGATTGATTTTATCAAAATGTTAATTTGATATATACAGCACCAATGTCATATAAACAACATATACAGATGATTTCTTAACTCACAGACAAACTTTGCCATTTGATATTACATACGATTTAAAGCCTGCTACTTGCCAAATTATTTAACAAATTATAATAAGGAATTTTGGTACATGAATGGTCAAGTTCAGGTCAAGAAATCTAGTGGAAAGTGGGATTTACAGGATGGTGGATGGTAGGAAATGTGGAATGAGTTAAGTTGTAGTAAACCAAAATTATAATATGCGGACTTGTTTTCTGTAACATATTATTTTCACGTTCATTATAATTTCTTCCTCTAGGAACATTTGCATAATGTATGTAGTTCCTACAGGTAGAATTTTTTTTGTTATTGACATTGGTATTTGTTTTTTTTTTTTTTTAATTTAATAATACTGTATTTAATCTTCAGATTATTACAGGTGATTGGTACAATAAGAATAAATCAAAAATTATTGATACAATATGTGAAACAATAAAACTTAAAATTCATTTTTAAGATTTAAAATAGTTAAAGTAACATAGGTGATTTATATTCTAAATAAAAATTTAAAAAAAAAAAATTTTATATGGTAGTCAAAGAAAAAACAAGGGTAAGAAGAACAACAAAAAGAAAAAGTAACAGAAGCACGTCTAATCGCTTTTTTTTCTTTTTTTTAATTAGTTATTTATGACAAACCGTGGGGTATGAAAATTATTGCACTTCGACTTTTTGGCCCATTATACTCCTCCTTCTACTTCAAATTGACGAGGTTTGCTTCTCCCATGTCTTGGCAATAGCCAGGAGCTTTCTTATCAGGTTTCCTTGTTAGTTCATATATTCGAGGTGAGATGCACCGAATATATGGTTACTGCTGTAATCGAGAAATTCACAGTTAAAGATCATGTGGCTGCATTTTTATTCCTTCTCGCCACACAGTCTGCACAAAATGAATCCATTGTGAAGCCCTATTGTGTGTAGGTGCTTTCGTTGGTAATAATGTCCGGTGTTGATTCTGATAACCATTCGAAGTTGTATTCTATTCAGGTTCAGTGAATCGAGGGGCAGCCTCTTGGATGCATCCTGAAAAAGTATTTTCCAGTAAACAGTAAGTTTTTGTTGAGGTATATTTTCCCAGTGATCACGCTGTTTAAAGTCTTTCCACTCGTTGATCACTTGTTTGCATACTGCTTATGGAACTCCTGCAATAGGTTCTAGGCCTATGCATATTATTCCAATTCCCTTCTTTAGTAAGGTATCTGCTTTTTCGTTCCCTTCGAAACCACTGTGACCTGCTATCTAGATCATTTGAATGCTGTTCCGTTTAACAAGCTCCAGTAGTGCCTATAGGCAAATCCTAACTACCCCTGAGGTAATTTCAGTGGCAGGCAAGACTTTTAGAGCGGCTTGACTGTCCAAGAGGGTGTATGCGTCTGGTTTATTTAATTAAACATAAGAAAAAAAAATGGTTTTAAGTATGAAAAAAAAAACATTATAAATATGGTGGTATCGCTGGGAAATATAGTAAATTCAAATGTTTTAATGTATGAAACGTGAAGTTAGTTAGGGAAACTACATTTCGGTTTAACTTTGTTCCATTCCTGCTTTTTCTGTGATTATCACGACAACTGCGAAAATTTTGTAAAAATATATGAACTTCGTTTGCCTTAAACATTATTTTCAAGAAGCCTATGCTGGGAAATAACTCGAATGTTGGATATTTGATGAATATTGAATGGTGAACATAAATATGATTCGTTCTACTTTTTGGTTACACGTTTACGCAATGTTTAGATTTCGGTTTTAATACGTTTGACGCATATAATGATCAAAATGAGTATTGACGGATAAATGTAAATGGTTTTTATCGTATTGAGAACTTCTATGTGGAAACGAATATTGAACCACCCCATACTTGCAATCCAACCAGTTTTTAAAATGGCAATTTTTTGTTGATATGTTTTATACTCTGTTAATAAATATGTATTAATTTTATAATATATTAATTATATTTTTATTTATTTTCAAGTTTTTGGTTAATATATAAATCATTTTGATATTTTGTTAATATCGACATATTCATACACAAATTGATTTCTCGTTAAAAAAAATTTATACAAAACAAATGAAATAAATCAACTTTGATAACTGGCTTTTGCTCAAAGCTATAAATAACATTGCGTATAATATGATATTTGTTTTATTAAGTAAGACAAAATACTAAGTAATAGGATAGAGTCCCCTAGAGTAGTGGGTGTGTAAATGGTTTTTTATTCCTTTGAAATGGCCATCTAGTCCATATTATGATCGATGCTTATCACTGCTACATTTTCTGCATATGCTATTAAAGTTCGGAAGCATCTGCACACAATGGGAGTCCATAACGGGTCCATTATGTGTAGATTGTGTGGCGAGGAGGAAGAAACATCCAGCCACATTATCTTTGACGGCAAACCTCTAAGTTAAAGCAGATATAGGATATTCGGTGAATCTCAACCCAAATATATGAACCTTCCGGAAGACCTGATAAGCAAGATCCTGGCTATTGCCGACATATGGAAGAAGCGAATCTTGTCGGACTGAAGTAGAAGGCGGAGCACAATAGACTATAAGGTCGAAGCGCTATACTTTTTAACCCGACTTCAAAAAGGAGGATGGTTCTCAATTCGTCTGTATTTTTTTTTTCACTCCAAGATGTATCTATCTATCTATCAATCTAATCTAAAGTTTCAAAGTTATCTTGAAATGCACCATTTTCTCTGAACTATGCGGCATATTTGCTAAATTAGTAGTTGAAAGTGTTATAGATTAAGTTTGGCGAAAACTTATAAATTTATTGATTGAAAGTGATTATCACTTGAACACAAAATATACATTATTATAAAAAAGAAAAAAATGTATGTGATGTATTTGGTTTTATTTCTTGTAGTTTGGCTTCCCTTGTACAAATTACGAATTAATTCCCTATTATTGTAGGATGCAACATGAATTAGTGATCTTCATACTGTATACACTATACATTAATCTTTCAACTATCTCTATCCACATAGTTCAGTCAGTGTTGCCAGATCTCCCGTTTAACGGTAGATCTACCGCTTTTTTAGTATTTCTACCGCTCTACCGTTTTTTTCTTAATCTCCCGTTTTCTAGAAATTTTGTGAGTAAATACAAAAATTTTTGAATTTGTGTCATTTTTTCAATTTTTTATAATAATTATTAGTTAAAAACTCCCAGTCGTTCCAATCGTACTCCCAATCGTATTCCATTATTTGAAATAATGGAATATGGTTCTGTAATTACTGATTTTGCCATGAATGTGTGTCTAAATTTTAGAATGGAATATGAAACTGTAATTACTGTTTTTTTCATGAGCGTGTCGTACGTTACAGTAACAGGGGCACATGTTAACAGTTTTCAAACAGACTAAGTTTTTTATGCATTTAAATGGTAAAATAATATATATTCTATATACAAAATACAACGTTTTGAATCTACCGCTTTTTTTCTTAATCTACCACTTTATTTTGGTGGATCTACCGCTTTTTAAGAATTCGGGTCTGGCAACACTGAGTTCAGTTTCAGTATTAACTGCATAGTGTTCGTATTCGCTGCGCTCATTATTTAAACTTAGATCATAACTACCTGCTAAAATGGATTATAACTATATCAACCCATCAAGGGAACAAAGGAACACGTCACTGTAACTTTATACCGATTAATAATAGTTTCATAATATTTTGAAACTATTTATTTATTATTTAAGTATAAACAAACAATTTAACAAAATTTATTTGGTTTGATAACTCTTAATTTTGTAATAATTAGTTTAATTACCTTAGTTTTTGATATTTAGTGCTAATCATTTACCTGTAAGTAATATCGGCCCACTACCTGGTGTTTTTGAGTCCACTATTTTATTTTTTAAAGTGTATTCTAAATAGACATTAGTGTCAATTTTCAAGGGTATAAAATGTATATTTAGAACACGTTCCGATGGGAAACACTTTTCTTTAAGTGTGATATAGGTTACAACCAAGATTATTTCAATGTCGTGAAAAATTTTACTCACGTCATGTGCAGGATTTAACCAAGCCGTCGCAGATGGCTTTTCCAAAAAATATAGAAAACAATTTGTGACAACTTGCTTTTATGTGAGGAGATTTCTTTTTTAACTAATATTATTTTAAACAATGACGAATCACAATGAAAATAGACAGATAGATAAATAGATAGATACTGCACTTCGACCTTATGGCCCATTGTGCTACCCCTTCTACATCAGTCTGACACGATACGCTTCTCTTATATCTTGGTAATAGCCAGGAGTTGCCTATCAGGTTTTCCTGAAGGTTCATATATTTGGAGTAAGATGCACAGAATATATTATAATCTGCTGTAACCGAAAGATTCGCAGTTAAAGATGATGTGGCTAGATGATTCTGCCTCTTCGCCGCACAGTCTGCGCATAGTGGATTCATTGGTGATAATGTCCGGTAATCATAAAAAATTTAGAAAATTAATTATAGAATACTCAACAACATGGAATCATCCTTTACAATTCTAACAAAAATATTGGACAATAAAACCGATGGTAAATTGATTTCTCACAGGGAATAACGTTTCTCACATCATATTCATACGAATCCGTTTGTATGAAAAATTGATTCAATTTATTAAAACCAGACTTTATTTTGATTCTTCGAACTAATAATTTAAACTACAGAGTTTAATACATTGAATAAAAGACGGAGATATATTGATAAACGTAAAGACTAGAGGGAACTGAGGCAGCGAATGACCTGGCAAGGCAAAGACCATCGACACCTCGAATAGATTAAGAGCTACGGTATTGTAGAAAGGTTCATACTCTATTAGAGCTATGTCACTCTATTATACTTGAATAAAATCAAGCTATTGCTACTAATGAGTTTTCTCATGGGACATTGTAATCTCATAAAACATCTTCGACAGCTACGATTAAAAAATGGCTGCTGGTTGTGAGGAGATTCGCAGGAAATTTCAAAATCCTTGCCGACGATCAGTACGGTCTGATACACAAGGTAATTAGATATCTGAATTCCCAACAGTTGCCTTTAGAAAACATGCAATCTTCACATTGCATCTAATATGGGGAGCACAATATACTTTTCAGGTCGCAGGGTAATAAAACGGAAAGAATTAACAAATAGCTACTTTGGATGATTTAAATAGCAATGAGCCAATTCTTGAATCACGGTTGTTCTATTCTAATGGCGTAAATTCTCGTGAATAAACTAGAAAATTATTTGACTAAATTTTCAATATTGTGTTTGAAAAAATTTTCTAGTTTAGAACAGATACTACTGGTCAAAATTTGTGTATGCAAAAGTCGATGGGTATATTTTGTATTTTAGGTCGTGTGGAACATCGACTTTTTTTAGATCGCCTCTCTAGCTATACGTATACGCATAATTTTATGGCAAGTATACAAAAAACTTTCGAAGAATTACGTATTGTTTTCTTAATAATTTGATTTTTTGCACTTAATAATATTTAAACAAAAGATTGATTTTGCGGTGAGAAATAAATTTTATATATTATTGTAATCGTCAGAACAGAATTCAAACAATATTTCTCAGGCAATTATGTATCAGTTATTTTTATTCTTACATAGTTTTTTTTTTTTATTAATAAAATAGAAATTAATATTAAACTTATGATCAATTCATCAATAAGAAAGTGAACTTTTATTAATGTATGTTATAACGGATGTTAATTACTAATTATATTTGTTAATCACTGCACAAATTATAGTTCATATATTGATCAATCAATCAACTGCATACACATATTTGTGCAGATTATGTTTTTAGAAACTAGGCTTCAATACCTATTTATACAAATACCGTGTAACCAAACAATCGAATATTTTTTTAAATTTGGAAAATATCTTTTAATATTGGTAAAAATGTAACATGTGTAAAAGTTTAGAAAATTAATTTTATCCCAATATGTATACTGACCACTTTTTCTGCAACACTAATATTTACGATTTCAATGATATACTGAGGAATATAAAATGTCGGCAAGGTAACTAATTTCATAGTCTTATAATCATTTTCTCTGAGAAAACTCGCTTAATCTACGTAGCGCATACATTTCAAAGTTTTATTTTACTCACCTGTAGGGTAACAGGGAAAGATTAATTAAATAATCTCTTTCAAAAAATAGACACAATCAAACCGAAAATTTTTTTTGATATCGGTTAAGAATGTTCACGAGTTAAATATCCATAAAAATCCTACAAAATCCACAATACATTTTATCATTTTTTGTCTTAAATTAATATTAAAATTCATTGTTTTTAATAAACATGCATGTTTCATTATATTTGTATTTTTAGTTGCTGTTGTTTTAAAAATGTACGAAAATAGTTATGATTTAGTTTAAATGAATTATGCTGATTTAATTAATTAATAATTAGTATTTGTTAATTCAATTAAATAAACTATATAATTAAAACAATATTTATCATAGTGTCTGATTTATTAACTCATTTTTTGTTACTAGTTTAGATATAAACAAGTATAAGTAACATAAAATTTTAAAAAAAAACCTACTGCGTAGAAAATAATTTATTTTTTTGTAAAATTTTGACAGGTCAATGTTTTTACATTTTAAAGATAAAATAATTTATTTCAAAAATTTTGTTAATGCAGGTTTTTTTTGAAACTATAAACTGTATTTGAGATCTGGGCCGACTATTTCTTTGGAACGGTCAGAATGCGGCTATTACTTTGGAACGGCTTAGTAAGGAAAACTTAGCTACGGCTTTCTCTTATCAATATTCGCCATCTCATACAGTTTTCTCTTAACAATTCGGACAAATACTCACACAATATTCCCCCTATTTTTTATTTTATTTGCAGGCGCAATATAAGAATCTAACGGCACCTCATATGTTAAAATCCATCAAGCTGTTTAGGATACAGATGAGATCCAAAAATAGACATGCATACATACATACCCTACATACGTTCGAAATTCCCTCTTTTTGGGGCCGTCAGGTAAAAAATATTTTGTTTCTATGTTAAAAATTTTATGTTTAATTGTTGATAACTTTTTTAAAGAGTCGATAAGACGGTTTAATTACGTGATTAATATCAAGTCTCACGCATGAACGTCCTTAAAGTGTGATAAAGTGTATTAATGATAGAAGGAATAAAAAGTAGAGAAAGATCTTCATTTTTCCTGTAAATAAAATAGAACTACAAAACCAACATTCCATTCATTTTTGAAAATAAAGATATTTTATTTTATACCAAACATAAATAAAATGCCTCTTTACAATATCTCCAGTAATTTATGTCAACCACACTATTATAAATATAATAAAAATGCTATTGTTTCGTTATTTGTCAGGAAAATGAAACAATTGTTTATTTATTTTGTGAAAGTGTTAATTTTTTTATCCAGTAAAAACTATTACATTGATAATTAAATACTTAACAAATATTAAATGTGTGTTTAATTCACACATTATTTTTTTAACAATGGCAAAATGTTATTTTAAGGATTCCGTATGTATTGTTAAATTTATAATTAAAGTACTAAAAATTATATGTCCCCCTTTCCAAAACAGAATCACTCCAAATAGACCACACAAGTTCATGTCATTTTTTTTTAAATTTTATATGATGTGTGTCTTATTGATTCGGTTTTCGAAAAAATGCTTCGAATAAAAGTTGTTCATTAGAAATATAGTAACAAGTTTGATTCGAATTTTTTTTTCAAAAATCGAATGAACAAGGCACAAATCAACTATGAAATTTTAAAAAATGACGTCAACTCTAGTGACCAAGTAGAGTTGACCCATAAGATTGTATTACGGTAAATTCTGGACAGTTCTTAATGTAGTTTGCCATGGCAGTATACCTACAGCTTTCCTTCATTTACTCCATAAAAAACATATTTGTGTTTGATTTAAATTAAATAAATATTAGAGATTTTTGTAACAATAATTTTATTTTGACTAGTTTCGGAACACAGTTCCTTTACAGAAAATATATGATAATGACTTTCCGATGCTTGAACTGAGAACTGTGTTCTGAGACTAGTCAAAATAAAATTGTTGTTACGAAAATCTCAAATATTTGTTTGATTTATTAATTATAATAGATTTTCGTCAAGTAGATAGATAGATTGTAGAGGCTGCCCTGGACGGAATACACTTCGACCATAAGGTCCATTGTGATGCCTAAAGATGTGAGGAAGTGAGTGGAGTGATAGGAGTTTTTGTGTGTAGACTAGGAATTCGTAGGTTATGCGGCTGCAGCCGACTCTGATAGGAACTATGCCGATATTCATCTGGAGTTCGTGAAGGAAACTGCAGAAAACCTTCACAAGCATAACCGGTTACTTCGTTCTTGTCCATACGTCGACAGTTTAGTCAATTAACCGCCTCCTTTTTTTTCTTAATAATTATCAAACTGCCTATGTCGGGATTCGAACCCATAACCTCCCAGTTCCAAGTAGACATAACGCCTCAGACATAACGACTTAGACCGCTCATAAGAGTAAATTCAAGACCCCCGTAACCCCCCCCCCCCTGAAACTTTATAATTGATTTATATGCCCTTCAACTACATGTAAACAAAAAATCAAGCGTTAATCATTTTGAAGCTTCAGTGGTCGTACATTCTTAACATGAATTAGTTTTTTTTAATTGAAATTACGCACACAATATTTGTTCGTAGCCACTGTTACTTTACTTAACTGGCATCTACGTCACTCACCTTTTAAACTAAGTTAGAGACTAGGATCAGAAAAGCATGCGTCTGCGTCGGTTATTAACTCCACGAACTCTATCTATTATTACAAGTATTAGAATGTTAAAATTGCAAATGTTGTTGTGAATATTCGAATTATAAAAGTTATGGTTAGGTTAGGTCTTGTTACTATGCTTGAAAAGTTTATACAAAAATCCAGGAATTTGATGTGGAATATAAAATAGTAATATTTTATGTATGATCATTGTCAGTGATTATTATTATTATGATGATAAAAGACCAAAGGGCATTTGATTTACAATGATGTACAACAATTCTTTGAATGATTATATACATCAAACATTACATCCAACTCAAACAGAACACACACAGGTGTTTATTATTACAATACAATATCATGTTAAACTGTTAATTATCACACACAAGAAATATTTTTTAATTCTTCTAATGTTACTTTTACACGGTCATCTTTTTTAACCGTGAAAAGTCTCTTTGTTGAAAATCAAGTTATACTAGGAAAGCTCAAAGTGGCCCAGAATTTTCATTATCATCCTGCGAATTTTTGGAATATTACTCTAAAAAAGGGGTTATTAATCAAGAGCGATGTTTTTAAAAAAAAACTGAAGAGAGGACTAAATTTTTATATTAATATAGTATGGAAAAAATACACATACAACGGGATTAGAACTACGGGCATTTCAGGAGCTATCCAGGCCATGTGGGCTATCCAGGCCAAAGCTTTGAGCTACGGAGAATATAAGTAAGAATTGTTTAGCTATTAACTAAAAGTATTAAAATTATCAACATGAAAATTTATTAAGTATGTTCCAGCATGAAACCACTTTCGACAGATTTTGCTCATTTTTAACCCGATTTCAAAAAGGAGGATGGTTCTCAATTCGTCATGTGTTACCTAAGAACTCCGTCATTTATGAACCGATTTAGAATTTTTTCTTTTAAAAGGTTTGATTTTCGATTGGTCCCATTGTCACCAAATCGCATTCTGATGAGGGGATCCCCGGGAAATCGTGGAAAATCCTTATTTTATATGTGATAACCGAGTTCTGCAAATTTTTATTTTTTTTTTTGAATGAGTATACTCATTCATAATGGAAAAATAAGAAACTGTTTTTAAAAACAGACTACAATTTTAAATTTTTTTTAAAAAAACCGACTCCAAAAAAAAATTTTTTACAAAAAAAAATGCATGTAAAAAAACTGAAAATCTGTTATAAAAAAATGCACTAAAAATTAAAAAAAAACGGACAAAAAAATGTGTTATGAAAAATGCACAAAAAATAAAAAAATTAAAATTCATTCCAAAAAAAAAAAATTTTTACAAAAAAAAAACCAAATGCATGTAAAAAAAACTGAAAATCTGCTATGAAAAAATGCACTAAAAATTAAAAAAAAAAAAAAAAAAACGGATCAAAAAAATGCCCTAAAAATTAGTAGGTCGTTTAGTAGGTCTACTCATATTCAGACAAATAAAATCAGTTATAGATCTTCAAAGTCACTAAAAAGCCAGAAATAAAAATATTTGGCAAAATGGAAACCCGACTTCAAAAATCACATATTCTTAAACCAAAAATGCACTAAAAAGTAAAAAAATAATTGCGTATTCTTGTGTCAATTTTAGTTCACCTAAGCAAAAATTTTTAAATATATATGTACAATTATTGTTATTTTTGGAGGTGGTGTCCAAATTTTATGTGAAGGATAAATTTTATGTGAAACATTAAAATTTAAATAAATACAATATTTTTTCGAAATAAAAACTACAATATTTTTTCAATTTCTCTATGCTGACACCGCGTCCAAAAATAACAATAATTGTACATATATATTTAAAAATTTTTGCTTAGGTGAACTAAAATTGACACAAGAATACGCAATTATTTTTTACTTTTTAGTGCACTTTTCGTTTAAGAATATTTGATTTTTAAAGTCGGGTTTCCATTTTGTCAAAATATTTTTTATTATAATCCAAATTATACCTCACACGATATAATAATTAAAACTTTTTTCTTGGGACTATACTGACACATTTTAATCTAAAATACTTTTTCTCATCGATGACTGGCGATATTTGTTTGCGTCATCAATACCTACAGTTCAAATTCCAACATTACATAGTTTTCGAGAAAAACTTTTGTGACATACAGATGAACACGAGAGTGATCTTAGAAGGGTTCGGTTTTTTCTTTTAAGGTTCGGAACCCTTAAAATTACAGATAGTACGCCACGCGTTCACAAAATACTATTGTTTTATAAATATTTGCATGTGAAATATTGACCCAGTCTACTGTTTCTTTACAACATAAATGTCGATAAAAAGATTAGTTGTGTGAACATACGTTCATACTATCTATAAAAATGAAAAACTATTTTGTATTTCTTTACATTACGTTCAGTCTATTATATATTAAATAAATAATAGATATTATAAAATCTTCACATCAACATAATATTTTTTATACACCCACATCATAATAATTATGTATTTTATCATTTTGTATTTACATAAGAATTTGTATTACAAAGTACATTGTAATAAATACTGTCGATTTTAGTCAGATTAGAGTACCACTTAATTAAAAAGTAAAACAGTAATGTAATTTATCAAGAAACTATTTTTAGCTATCTGAAATCTAACTTGACCTAAAGATATTTTAAAGATTCTAACTTTTCAATTATCCTCATTACGGCAAAAGTGTCTAAAATCAACTTGTACAAATTTCATTTCGGAAAAAAAACCTCCCACGGATTTTTTGTAACGTGTACCGTTATGAGACTATAGCGCAAAAACTATTGGTAACCATTTTGCAAGATGACAGCGATATAACCATTTTAAACTCGATAACCATCTTAAACTGGAGCTGGGTCCCCTACACACAAAAAAAATGCGCCTTACCAAATAAATTTTACATACAATATATGACACAAAAATTTAATTTAAAGTCAAATCATATAACAATGAATATTACAACAAATTGAGTTAACAGCTTAAATACACGGTATATAGTGGATTCATTATCAATGCGTGAACTGTTTTTGTAATTTGCACACGCACAAGTCTATAAAAATACAGAGTTGTGTAAAAGGTACTCAATACATATATGGTTTTGTAATAGAGACTAATTTAAGAGGTTTGAGCTGGAAATGTAGCAAATATTTAACCAGATCATTGGCACTTCCCAGATTGCAATAGTAGTCAACGCCGGATTTCCGCATAGGCGTACAAGGCTTCGGCCTAGGGGCCCAGCCAACCTAGGGACCCCAGTGGTGGTACCTTCATATTCAAAGCTCAAAAGCCTGGCTTGGCTTATCAAAAAGCTTTATCGAAAATATTTCATCTGACCGCAGGCCGACCGTAACTATAGTGACATAGACTGCATTATTCTGATGTTTATTAAATGTACTAGTGCACTAGTGCATTTAATTCGCTAAATTTCCAAAATGGCTTCGAGATGAAGGCTCCAAATTCCAAGTGCCTAGAGGCCCTGAGTCTCTAAGCCCGGGCCTGATAGTAGCAGTAGTAGAGAAGAGGCCGAAGCGTGACAAGTAGGCTTTGCCAGGTCTTTTTTACCGACCTAGAAAGAAATCTAACCTAATAAAATTAATTCCTATGTGAATTTTCTTTCATAAGAAAATTTATCTATTGTGATTCTACCGATGAAACCATTTCACAAAAACTTCTTCAAATGCCTATCGTTCCTAACTAATAGATCATTAAAATTTATATATATATATATATATATATATATATATATATATATATATATATATATATATATATATATATATATATATATATATATACGAGTATATATTTGGGGCCGTTCACATGACGCTAAATCAGTCATTTTAACGCCCTGACCTTCGATTGTGACATTCCGTGGCAATCCTCAATTGTACCCCCTCCGTAAATATTACATGATACTTATTTATACACCCACCCCCTGTATTTTAACTGTATCAAGTTAAAAAAGTAACATAGTAAAAATTAATCACAATACATATATTTTAAATACACATTGTTGAACCAATTTGTATTTTATAGGGAAATTGATAAATTCAATTTTCCGAATGAAAGATATTTGATAGAAAATGTATTTTTAACGACATAGATGTATAATATACATTTTCATATATCCAATATATTTTCAAGAGTTTTATATACAAGTAAATGTCACGTGACCTAAACTCTCGCTGCGGCTGTCCTTTAAACCCCCTCATCCTTAAGCTTAATTCGTTCTTATAGCTTAATGTTAAGCTAGCAGAACAATATTTAAATAATCAATTATTTATATTGTATATAATATCAAATTATTAAGTTAATTAAATGCGCTAATTAAAAATTAACTGATCTTTGTTGCATCGTGTAACCGCATGCTCTATTAATTGTATCGTGAAATGCGGTTACACGATACAACAGCAATTAATTTTTAATTAGCGCATTTAATTAACTTAATAATTTGATATCAAATACAATATAATTAATTGATTTTTTAAATATTGCTCTGCTAGCTTAACATTAAGCTAGCAGAGCATGCGGTAACACAATACAACAAAGAGCATTTAATTTTTAATTAGGGCATTTAATAAGCATTTAATTAGCGTCTAATTATGAGACAATTTTAATTGTGTTCTGCTCAGGTTGCTCTGCTAGCTTAATGGACACAAATTGGACATGAGTAAGGTTTGGCATATAAATTTTACTACAATTTATCACTTTACTTTATTTTTTGTTGTTCTATTATTTACGGAGATATTTTACGGAGATATGTTCTTAAACTTAATTGATAGTACAAATGTCAACATGGGTATTTGATTTGTTATTAATTATGATTTGTTCTCCTGAGAAAATTTGTTAGTCTACGTAATAAATAGCTCCTACGTGACAAATTTTCATTTAAATTAAATACGATCTCCCATCTCAACAAATGAAGAAAAAGCTAATAAATAATCCAAGTGATCTAAATATATGGAAGATTATATGGAAAAAAATAAAAATATGGGAAATATTCAAATTTGATGAATTAATTTCATCCTAAAACGATCCAAGCTCATACAATGAACTATTTCATTGTTAATTATTTGTTTTTTAGTGCGTTATCGACTAATAAAATCTTTTATTTTAGATTTGTTTTGAAAATATTAACTTTTTTACCATTTCAAAGATAATAAATACACAAGGTTTTTAATGTTCTCATATAATTAGGTAATATTCAGTCATATTTTCACACTGTGTATTTCTTTGCATTAGTTAAAAATGATATTTATTTTATGTACAAATAGTGTCACAAATAGAGCTACGTTTTCAAAATTTTATAATTGATTTGTGCTTTATTAATTCGTGTTTCGGAAAAATGTTGCGAATACAAGTTGTTAGTATAGTTATAATGAACAACATTTATTCGATGCATTTTTCGAAAACCGAATAAATAAGGCCAAAATCAATTATAAAATTTTGAAATTATACCTCGATTTTTGACACTATTTGTACATAAATTAAATATCATATTTAACAAATGCGAAGAAATACACAGTGTGAAAATATGACTGAATATTACCTAATTTTAAAAGAACATAAAATTAAAAACCTGTGATTTATAATTTTTGAAATGGCAAAAATGTTAATATTTTCAAAACAAATCTGAAATAAAAGATTTGACGCGACTTTGGACGCTATTTGTACAATCAGTATTAATAATTAGTGACAAAGATATCGCCCATAATTTTTATTTAATGATTATAGAAGGCATGAGTAAATATTCAAACTTAAAATAGTAATCGAATGAGCGTTTTATTGCCAACTATGGCTCTCTGTGGCCATAAATTACTCATTCGATTATTATTTTAAATTTGAAACTCCTTTTATGATCATGAAAATAAATTATGGGCGTTGTCTTATTCACCAATTATTAATACTGATTGTACAATATCAATTATCCGGTGTGAGCTTATATATTTGAAACTTGTTAAAATAAACTTTTGTTTGATGTATTTAATTCACTTAACTGCTTAAAACTTATTATCCTATAAATATACACAAACGAGTTAGTAAACAAACTTATTCAACAGATTAATAGCATAAGGTCTATCAAATACCATTATAATATTACGAAGCAGAAAATTCGATTTTGAAAAACTTTTATCAAATATTGTTCTTTTGTAACAATTTGTTTTTATTATATTTCCGATATGTTGCAAAAAATTGGATAATAATGACGATCTAAACTCATTTCATGAAAATTTGCTAATGTGTCCTTAACTATTGTACCTATTAAAAATATAAATATAAAAAGTGGCTTTGTTTAAAAGACTTTGTTTTTAGATGAAATGAAGACTGACCTTTTTTATATTTGTGTTTTTGATGGGAAATCATTATTTTTTGTTCTGTAGCAATTCTTAAGCGCAGAAGGTTGATTGATTTGAAATTATACTGATAGAAGTTATTCCTTGCAGTTTAAAAAATTTTTTTAAACCAAGAATTTCTGACTCTCATATACATACTGTTTATATGTATTTATCTGTACTAGAGAAATCTCTATGAATAACAACCGTTTTTATGATAAGAACATTATTATTATTGAATGTATTACATTTAAGATATACAGTTATGTACGTAGTACTGCATCAATGTATAACGACTAATATACCTAATGTAAACATACGTTAAATTAATTATTTCAAGGAACTATCATTGTTTCAAATTTTAGAATTAAAACTTTCCAAGAAAGAAAGAGATTCATTATTGCAATTTATTATACCTATGAAACCTTATATTCGTGGGTGTGTTTGTTTCATTTGATTTTAAATAATAAATTTCACTAAATTATCGGTTTATAAATAAATAAGAAATGTCATTTTTGTAATCAACCAGCTACTTCAGTAAATCCGCGGTTAAAAAAAGGACAACCGTGCATTTTGAGAACGCAGCGATTTTATTTTTAAATTTAACAAAAAGACCTATGGATATCATGGCCAAAGTGCTATTCGTTACACCACGTTTCTCCATGGAAGATATAGCATAATGAGTCAGGTTTTTTATATCATTGACAGTATTACTTTGAAGTCAGCATTCAAACTGTATATTGTCAAATTTAAACTGCTCCTTTAGAACTGAGTATTGAATTGGTAAAATCGTGGCTTTATATACTGCCAAGACAAAAGCGTGTAAGTACGAATGAAAAAAAAAACATTGTTTTTTTCAAAACATATTTTGTGATAAAAAAATAATCATTACAGTGTACCAAGCCAACATTTGTATGAATATCTAAGTGTAACATATGTACACAAGCAAGCAGGTCTGCTGCTGTAGATGTTATTTAATGTGTTTGTTTTTTAAACAGAATCATACTTGTTTTTGCGACAAAATTTTGCTATTTTTAACCCGACTTCAAAAAAGGAGGATGTTTCTCAATTCGTCTGTATTTTTTTTTTTTTTTTATGTTTGTTACCTCAGAACTCCGTCATTTATGAACCGATTTTGAATTTTTTTTTTGTTTTAACGAGTTTGATTTCCGATTGGTCCCATTGTCACCAAATTGCATTCTGATGAGGGGATCTCCGGGAAATCGAGGAAAATCCTCATTTTATATGTGATAACCGATTTCTGCGAAATTTTTTTTTTTGAAAGGGTATACTCATTTATAATGGGAAAATAAAAAAATTTTTTTAAAAACCGACTTCAAAAAAATTTTTTACAAAAAAAAAAACCGACCCCAAAAAAAAAATTTTTACAAAAAAAAAAACAAAATGCTTGTAAAAAAAACTGAAAATCTGTTATAAAAAAATGCACTAAAAATTATAAAAAAAAAAAAAAAACGGGTAAAAAAAAGTGTTAATTAGTTGGTCGTTTAGTAGGTCTATCCATATTTAGACAAATAAAATCAGTTATAGAACTTCAAAGTCACTAAAAAGCGAGAAATAAAACCTATTTTGACAAAATGGAAACCCGACTTCTAAAATCAAATATTCTATAACAAAAGATGCACTAAAAAGTAAAAAAATAATTGCATATTCTTGTGCCAATTTTAGTTCACCAAAGCAAAAATTTTTAAATATATATGTACAATTATTATTATTTTTGAAGGCGGTGTCCAAAAGTTATGTGAATTTCTCTATGCTGACACCGCCTCCAAAAATAACAATAATTGTACATATATATTTAAAAATTTTTGCTTTGGTGAACTAAAATTGGCACAAAAATATGCAATTATTTTTTTACTTTTTAGTGCATCTTTTGTTATAGAATATTTGATTTTAGAAGTCGGGTTTCCATTTTGTCAAAATAGGTTTTATTTTATAAATTATATTTGATTTTTTTCCAATTTTTTATTTTAAAAGCATTTTTCAATAAAATATATCTTGATTGATTTTATATAAAAAAAAAAAAACTTTAAAAAAAGCAAAATGATCTAAAATCAATATGTAATATTTTTTTCCAATTATTTGATTGAATAATTTATTTTTCCTTGATAATTAAAACTCTACTCTTTTTCAATATCATTTTCCTTTTGTGATTATAATAGAAAAAAAAACTCCTCTCTTGAAGAGCAAATATTCTCATATTAAATATTTTTCTTTGATACTTTGAACTTTAACTTATTAGAAATATGTGTGGGGTCCAGAAAAATTATTCTTAATAATTTTCAACACAACAGAAACAAATATTACATTATGACCTGATAGTCGGTTTCTATCAAATCTCTTCGATTTTCGAAATAATGCATCTAACAAAATTGTTAATATTTTTTTTTAAAACAATTTTATTACTGAAAGTTTGTCTCTAACCGTTTTTTTTTTAAATAAAATTGGAAGTAGAAAGTAGAAAGTAGGTTTGATAATCAGTTTCGAGAATGTTAATTAATTTCTCCATCGACTAGATCTTGTTCGATATCGGTTTATTTAATTAAATTCGGTGCGGATTTCCTACTTTAATTATAAGTTTGTTCGTGAGCGCTGCTTGGTGGTAGAAAATAGTTACACCAATTTGTGTAACGTTTGTTCAACATACCACTTTAACTCCTGATGCCTGATCTTCATGATTACGCCCATGTATTAAACTTATCTTGAATATGACGGTACATAAAAAACTAAAATTTAAATAACAAAGTTATTAGGCCCATCCAAATTATCAATTTGTAATTGAAATAAAACAATTAAAACAAAATAACTGAGTCGAAATTACACTGCAAAAACAATCGCCAATAAATTTTTGTTTTGAAGGCTAAAAAATCAATTATATTGTATAGAATCATTAAAATGTATCATAAAATTATATTTTTAATTCAGTAGGTATAAATGAAGGTTTTTTAACAAAAATTATCAAATTTTAATTATAAATTATATTATTTTATTAATTCATCCGTGGCATTTATAAACTTAAGCGATCCATAGTAGTTATGCCGCAACAGACAAGACTAGAACGATACTAGACGAGAATTGAGTGAGCGAGAAACGAGACGAAAATTAGAATGCTGATTTTCGATAAATATTTGAGAGACAGAGGATAGTACTGTCTATCAATCTCTATAGAGTTTAATCTGTAAAAATGTACTAATCACAAAACAGAAAATCATTTTGGGTGGTATAATGCTTAAATTTTTTTCTTCTTTTTCTATTTTCTTATTTCGTATTCTTATTAAACATATCAACCAACCGGTAATCATTATTATTTTTACTTATTAGTACAAAATATGATTTATATTTTAAAAAAAATCTTCAACTACAAAAACGAGACGAGGCGAGACGATATAAAACTTTTAGCTGGCAAAACAATACAAGAGGCATGCTTTTCTCGTCTCGTCTTGTCTCGTGGCAATATTTACAATTCAGTTTTTACAATTGCGAAAATTTAATTACGGAATAATTAACTACAAATAAATGATATTGTCCATGTAATTGTAATTGATAGACTTCTATACTTAATTCGGTTTGAACAACCAAAGTTCAAAGTTTTGAATTGATTTTGCCAAACCTGAACAATTGTACAGAGAACATCGACTACTAAAGACAGTTGTTTTATTTGGAGGGAACGTCTTATGGTCATCTTGATTTCACCCTGGCCCTGAAGGTTATTTCAAGATCAACTTGTGTTTTTTTCAGATCTAAACCAATATTTTTTTGACAAAATTGGATAGTAGAGGAATAATAATTAACCATTTGTATAAATTTTTTCGAAAATTACCTCGAAAATACTATTCAAGATGTCGAAAAAATGATCCTGTTCAAATTTGGGCTATTAATTTTAACATTTAGTGGTCCCGCATCTCGATTTTTTATTTTCCATTTAAATAACACGGGAAAAATTTTTTTAACTTTGGAATTTTCATCATTAGAAAGTGGCCAGAACTACATTTTTTAATCTAATTATCACTAAAATGCAAATAAGATTTTTCAGAAATTTTGAAAAATTTGTAAAAGATAATTTAAAGAAAACCACGATTCACGAAAAAAGTTTTTAAATAAAATTCTGATAGTTTTGAAAAAGTAGAAAAATCTTGAAATTTACGATAAATTCTTCTTTGATCTCAAATAACTTTTAAATGAGTACATTGATTGAAAAATGATAAGAGACCTTTTTTGTAGAACGTTCAATTTTCTATAAAAATATGTTATGCTCATATCGATCTGTTCATTTTTTAATGAATTACAAAATTCCAAAGATTAAAAAAAAATTTTACCGTGTTATTTAAATAGGAAATAAATAACCGCGATGCGGGACCTCTAAATATTGATATTAAGAGCCCGAATTCTAACAAGATCATTTTTTCAACATCCTGAATAGTATTTTCGAGGTAATTATCAAAAGAAAAAAAAAATTCGATTTTTTTGAACCAGTCTAATATATATTATATATGTGATAAATTAGATAAATATATTTATTTGTATTATATAATATTGTAAAATGTTTCCTGTATCGTAAGATAAAGTATTTGTCGGACAAAACAATGAATAAAACACATTCGATAAATATTTAGTAACGCAAACCATAAGAGTATATCTATTGTATAGAATAGACATGTAAACATTTTTGTACGGTAAACTAGGTAAAAAGTTTATTGGTTTTCATTTTTACTCCATAACCCTCATACTTCATAACTCTCATAACCCCCTATAGTACAAGAAGTGCAAAAGTTAAAAAAAAGTGACAACGATTTGAATTGTTTAAATATCCTGTATATACTGAGTTCTTGGCCAACATGTGTATGTTTTATTGTATTTCTATAAACATATAGATGTAATTAGACGATGGCTTTATGTTTTATATGAAAACAAACTGACATTCACATATTTTGTCTTTAATCAAAATTATAACAAATAATTATACATAATATGTGTATGCCTTTCTTCATTCTTCATTACAAATAATAGCCATCTTCAAAAGTCGCGCTATAATTTCAAAGCTTTATAATTGCTTTATGCCGTATTTATTCGGTTTTCGAAAAAATTACTTACGAAGAATTTGTTCATAATAAATTTAATAAATTCAACAACTTTTATTCGGAACATTTTTCCCAAAACTGTATAAACAAGACACAAATCAATTATAAAATTTTGAAATGATGGTACATATATGATGTTTAATTTCATTATTCCTACGGCTTGTCTTGAAGATATACGCATCTTTATTAGCATCTATTGGTGTTTGTTCTTTAGGACAATGATATCTGGTGGCAATAATTAGAAACAAAGTACTCGGGATCAACTGTGATAGTTACATATATGTTACTAGGGTGACGTGAATAAAATAAACAAAAAAATTTTATTTTATTAATAAAACTATTTAAATCACTATATAGTCATTTATTTATTGCCTCAATATATAGTCATTTATTACCACTTTTTACACCATTATCTATCTATAAACTTAATTGTATAGTAAATATTTTTCAGTTTATATCCATACATTGTAAACACATAGATTGTAAATAATCTACATTTATTTCAAATGTAATTTTCATTGACAAAAACCAGTTATATAAATGCATGATTAAATCATTATTTTAACCTAGAAGTACTTATATAAGTAAATATTTATTTGCAAATGAACTTTCTTATGAAGAGAACGTTCAAGCGTCGTTGAATAGTTTGTAACTTCCCTGTAAAGGGAAGTGATAGTAATCGATCCGAAATTCGTAATCAAAATTATCTCGTTTGGAGGTAGGTTACCAGAGTCTATTAAAAGTATTTTTGGAAAGACGCCTGTATGTGAGTATTCGTTCGTAAACCATTTTTGAAAAGATGATGTCGACTTCGTTGAGGTGTCAATTGAGGCGTATTAACGTCAATATAATCTAAGCCCGTCCTTAGACCGTCCAAATAGCCGAGCGGTCTAAGGCGTTATGTCTGAGGCGTTATGTCTACTTGGAACGGGGAGGTTATGGGTTCGAATCCCGACATCGGCAGTTTGCAAATTATTTTAAAAAAATAATAAAGGGCGGTTAATTGACTAAACTGGCGGCGTATGGACAAGAACGAAGTAACCGGCTATGCTTGTGAAGGTTTTCTGAAGTTTCCTTCACAAACTCGAGATGAATATTAGCATAGTTCCTATCAGAGTCGGCTGAAGCCGCACATCCTACCAATTCCTAGCCTACACACAAAAATTCCTTCCACTCCACTCGCATCGTCACATCCTTAGGCATCACAATGGACCTTATGGTCGAAGTGTAGCCCGTCCAAGGCAGCTGTTACAATCTATCTATCTATCTATAAGAAGTTTTATCTAATGCAGTCTAGAGAAAAGTGGGGCTTAGAGAGAGGAGGAAACACAAAGTTTGAAATAATTTGCTTAATACTAGTTAAATGGACAAACTTGCCATAAGTATTGTTATATAGTCAATAAAACTTACAATTTACCTGCTGACCATTTTTTCTGTAACTCTAATAATATTTACAGAAATATTGCTTATTTGATATTATCTAATTTGTGAAAATGAATTCATTTTGCCGCCATGTATTCTAATAAATATTGCTATTATTCATTATCTTCTTTTTTTTGAAATTAAAGTAAAACAAGTGAAAATAACAACTAACTACGAGTTATTTGCTTAAATACCCTGTATATACTGAATTTATGAAAAAAAGTTCCTTACAAAAGTTATTTATTTTAAAAAAGAAATATTTTTTGTCTTTAAAATTTTGTTCTATCTCTTACGGTATCAAAAATAGAAAATTTAGCCCATTTTGCCCAAACATGGTCTGATTTTGTCCATTAACGAACTTGACCTTACTTTTTAGCTCTAGAATACACAAAAATTCCAGCTTGTTATCTCTTTTCGTTTTTAACCCGACTTCAAAAAGGAGGATGTTCTCAATTCGTCTGTATGTTGCTTTTTTGAGTTATCGTGTTCACAGGAAGACAGACAGATGGATATACGGAAATGGCCGAGTTATGCCATTATATGAACACCCATGCCAAACATTTGCGACTAAACTTAATATATCTTGCATATTTACATATACCAGTTATGACAAGTTGAAGATATGTGTGTTTAATTGGAAATAAAGATTTTATGAAAATCATTTTTCTTAAGATACTATTGGTGGAGTTTCAGTGGAACGATTTCGCAAAAGTTTGTTAAAATGTTCCACTGTTAAAAATTTACGAAATGTATTCGGATAAAAAACAAATACTGGAAAGTTGATCGTGTGGGCCTCATGGGTCGGACTTAGAATGTAACACTCAGAGACTTAATACACCGGCTTGTTTGCAACAATCCTGGATGCTTATTTTTATTCCAATACTAACCAGTATTAAGGTAGTTGCTTACCAACAATGCAGTAAAAAAAATTTACCTCAGATCCCACACAAATATATCAAGATTGACTAAGATTTTTAGCTATATATTTTTCACTTGACTGTATCTCATTCTGTTTGCAAAAGGTGTAGTAGTTTTTATATTTTAAATTGTTTATATGGGTACAACGAAAAATGTTAACACCGGTTACCTCGGAAAAGCTTTTAGTAGCCAAAAAACCTGTAAATTTTAGGACTTCTTTTGAATTTCGCCTATAAGTCTCAAACGGTGCATCACAGTGAAGAAGTTACTATGTAACAAATTATAGGATGTTCCAGCATGAAACCAATTTTCGACAGTTCTTGCTCATTTTTTTCCCGCCCAACTATTATCTGTTGTATTAAAAAAATACTCGACAGAACTGAGATTTAGTACTATATATAATAAGTCCACCATACCACTTGACCGAATATTATTTGTGGCAATAATTCGACACAGAATTTAATGCTCTTTAATATTGTAAAGGTTTCACTAAGATGCACCGGTTGGGAGTTGAGGCGAAAACCAAAATAAGTTCTAAAATTTCAAGGTTTTTTGTATGCAAAAATTTCTGCCCAGGTTTTACATGTTTGTATCCAAATATATAAGCAAAGAGAACTCTAGATTTTTTGAAATTAAATTTCAAATTTTGCTCCAATTCCTAGAATAATTATTTGTATTTCATAAATACGTATTTCGACTACCAGGTAGTCATCATCAGTATGAATTAGCTTATAGTTAGTACCGTACTAACACAAAAGACTGGCAAAGTTGAACAAAATAAATGGTGCAAACTTCCGCAACAAATAAAATCACTAGAGAATTAAGGGATCATAACCTAAAAACATCGCTTGTTAGTAAGAATAAAATTATACAGTTACTGGGCAATCCTAAGGATAAAATTATCAATGAAAAGCAATCGGGCATACATAGTGTCAAAACTGTTCGAAAATTTCTATCGGTCAAAATCGTCGCCAAATGAGAACTTGAATCAAAGAACATCTGCCTCATGTGAAATTTGGGAGCGAAAAATCGTGTATTGCTGCGCACATTATTGAGAGCAACCACAAAATTGACAAATTGAATTTAAAACTACCAAAATCCGTACGAAACTCCACAAAATTATATGCATACGAAAGTATCTACATACACAAACTAAGAAAACAGATAATGAATTTAAACAATGGCCCATTTCCAAATTCTGATTTAATAAAATTAAACCATATTCGAAATTTAATACCTGAATATCAAGGTTAGCTTCGATTAACACCCTCACATTATTGACAATAACAATACTGCATGGTCAAAAAAGGATACCGCCAATAAATGGGTTGGGTTAATCTCACAATTAATCCATTAATTGGTCAGTCAACTCAAATAATCCATCAGGTACTACCTCAGTCAGATCATATAAAACACAAAACTTTAAAACATAAAACATAAAGCATAAAGCATAAAGCATAAAGCATAAAGCATAAAGCATAAAGCATAAAGCATAAAGCATAAAGCATAAAGCATAAAGCATAAAGCATAAAGCATAAAGCATAAAGCATAAAGCATAAAGCATAAAGCATAAAGCATAAAGCATAAAGCATAAAGCATAAAGCATAAAGCATAAAGCATAAAGCATAAAGCATAAAGCATAAAGCATAAAGCATAAAGCATAAAGCATAAAGCATAAAGCATAAAGCATAAAGCATAAAGCATAAAGCATAAAGCATAAAGCATAAAGCATAAAGCATAAAGCATAAAGCATAAAGCATAAAGCATAAAGCATAAAGCATAAAGCATAAAGCATAAAGCATAAAGCATAAAGCATAAAGCATAAAGCATAAAGCATAAAGCATAAAGCATAAAGCATAAAGCATAAAGCATAAAGCATAAAGCATAAAGCATAAAGCATAAAGCATAAAGCATAAAGCATAAAGCATAAAGCATAAAGCATAAAGCATAAAGCATAAAGCATAAAGCATAAAGCATAAAGCATAAAGCATAAAGCATAAAGCATAAAGCATAAAGCATAAAGCATAAAGCATAAAGCATAAAGCATAAAGCATAAAGCATAAAGCATAAAGCATAAAGCATAAAGCATAAAGCATAAAGCATAAAGCATAAAGCATAAAGCATAAAGCATAAAGCATAAAGCATAAAGCATAAAGCATAAAGCATAAAGCATAAAGCATAAAGCATAAAGCATAAAGCATAAAGCATAAAGCATAAAGCATAAAGCATAAAGCATAAAGCATAAAGCATAAAGCATAAAGCATAAAGCATAAAGCATAAAGCATAAAGCATAAAGCATAAAGCATAAAGCATAAAGCATAAAGCATAAAGCATAAAGCATAAAGCATAAAGCATAAAGCATAAAGCATAAAGCATAAAGCATAAAGCATAAAGCATAAAGCATAAAGCATAAAGCATAAAGCATAAAGCATAAAGCATAAAGCATAAAGCATAAAGCATAAAGCATAAAGCATAAAGCATAAAGCATAAAGCATAAAGCATAAAGCATAAAGCATAAAGCATAAAGCATAAAGCATAAAGCATAAGCATAAAGCATAAAGCATAAAGCATAAAGCATAAAGCATAAAGCATAAAGCATAAAGCATAAAGCATAAAGCATAAAGCATAAAGCATAAAGCATAAAGCATAAAGCATAAAGCATAAAGCATAAAGCATAAAGCATAAAGCATAAAGCATAAAGCATAAAGCATAAAGCATAAAGCATAAAGCATAAAGCATAAAGCATAAAGCATAAAGCATAAAGCATAAAGCATAAAGCATAAAGCATAAAGCATAAAGCATAAAGCATAAAGCATAAAGCATAAAGCATAAAGCATAAAGCATAAAGCATAAAGCATAAAGCATAAAGCATAAAGCATAAAGCATAAAGCATAAAGCATAAAGCATAAAGCATAAAGCATAAAGCATAAAGCATAAAGCATAAAGCATAAAGCATAAAGCATAAAGCATAAAGCATAAAGCATAAAGCATAAAGCATAAAGCATAAAGCATAAAGCATAAAGCATAAAGCATAAAGCATAAAGCATAAAGCATAAAGCATAAAGCATAAAGCATAAAGCATAAAGCATAAAGCATAAAGCATAAAGCATAAAGCATAAAGCATAAAGCATAAAGCATAAAGCATAAAGCATAAAGCATAAAGCATAAAGCATAAAGCATAAAGCATAAAGCATAAAGCATAAAGCATAAAGCATAAAGCATAAAGCATAAAGCATAAAGCATAAAGCATAAAGCATAAAGCATAAAGCATAAAGCATAAAGCATAAAGCATAAAGCATAAAGCATAAAGCATAAAGCATAAAGCATAAAGCATAAAGCATAAAGCATAAAGCATAAAGCATAAAGCATAAAGCATAAAGCATAAAGCATAAAGCATAAAGCATAAAGCATAAAGCATAAAGCATAAAGCATAAAGCATAAAGCATAAAGCATAAAGCATAAAGCATAAAGCATAAAGCATAAAGCATAAAGCATAAAGCATAAAGCATAAAGCATAAAGCATAAAGCATAAAGCATAAAGCATAAAGCATAAAGCATAAAGCATAAAGCATAAAGCATAAAGCATAAAGCATAAAGCATAAAGCATAAAGCATAAAGCATAAAGCATAAAGCATAAAGCATAAAGCATAAAGCATAAAGCATAAAGCATAAAGCATAAAGCATAAAGCATAAAGCATAAAGCATAAAGCATAAAGCATAAAGCATAAAGCATAAAGCATAAAGCATAAAGCATAAAGCATAAAGCATAAAGCATAAAGCATAAAGCATAAAGCATAAAGCATAAAGCATAAAGCATAAAGCATAAAGCATAAAGCATAAAGCATAAAGCATAAAGCATAAAGCATAAAGCATAAAGCATAAAGCATAAAGCATAAAGCATAAAGCATAAAGCATAAAGCATAAAGCATAAAGCATAAAGCATAAAGCATAAAGCATAAAGCATAAAGCATAAAGCATAAAGCATAAAGCATAAAGCATAAAGCATAAAGCATAAAGCATAAAGCATAAAGCATAAAGCATAAAGCATAAAGCATAAAGCATAAAGCATAAAGCATAAAGCATAAAGCATAAAGCATAAAGCATAAAGCATAAAGCATAAAGCATAAAGCATAAAGCATAAAGCATAAAGCATAAAGCATAAAGCATAAAGCATAAAGCATAAAGCATAAAGCATAAAGCATAAAGCATAAAGCATAAAGCATAAAGCATAAAGCATAAAGCATAAAGCATAAAGCATAAAGCATAAAGCATAAAGCATAAAGCATAAAGCATAAAGCATAAAGCATAAAGCATAAAGCATAAAGCATAAAGCATAAAGCATAAAGCATAAAGCATAAAGCATAAAGCATAAAGCATAAAGCATAAAGCATAAAGCATAAAGCATAAAGCATAAAACATAAAACATAAAACATAAAACATAAAACATAAAACATAAAACATAAAACATAAAACATAAAACATAAAACATAAAACATAAAACATAAAACATAAAACATAAAACATAAAACATAAAACATAAAACATAAAACATAAAACATAAAACATAAAACATAAAACATAAAACATAAAACATAAAACATAAAACATAAAACATAAAACATAAAACATAAAACATAAAACATAAAACATAAAACATAAAACATAAAACATAAAACATAAAACATAAAACATAAAACATAAAACATAAAACATAAAACATAAAACATAAAACATAAAACATAAAACATAAAACATAAAACATAAAACATAAAACATAAAACATAAAACATAAAACATAAAACATAAAACATAAAACATAAAACATAAAACATAAAACATAAAACATAAAACATAAAACATAAAACATAAAACATAAAACATAAAACATAAAACATAAAACATAAAACATAAAACATAAAACATAAAACATAAAACATAAAACATAAAACATAAAACATAAAACATAAAACATAAAACATAAAACATAAAACATAAAACATAAAACATAAAACATAAAACATAAAACATAAAACATAAAACATAAAACATAAAACATAAAACATAAAACATAAAACATAAAACATAAAACATAAAACATAAAACATAAAACATAAAACATAAAACATAAAACATAAAACATAAAACATAAAACATAAAACATAAAACATAAAACATAAAACATAAAACATAAAACATAAAACATAAAACATAAAACATAAAACATAAAACATAAAACATAAAACATAAAACATAAAACATAAAACATAAAACATAAAACATAAAACATAAAACATAAAACATAAAACATAAAACATAAAACATAAAACATAAAACATAAAACATAAAACATAAAACATAAAACATAAAACATAAAACATAAAACATAAAACATAAAACATAAAACATAAAACATAAAACATAAAACATAAAACATAAAACATAAAACATAAAACATAAAACATAAAACATAAAACATAAAACATAAAACATAAAACATAAAACATAAAACATAAAACATAAAACATAAAACATAAAACATAAAACATAAAACATAAAACATAAAACATAAAACATAAAACATAAAACATAAAACATAAAACATAAAACATAAAACATAAAACATAAAACATAAAACATAAAACATAAAACATAAAACATAAAACATAAAACATAAAACATAAAACATAAAACATAAAACATAAAACATAAAACATAAAACATAAAACATAAAACATAAAACATAAAACATAAAACATAAAACATAAAACATAAAACATAAAACATAAAACATAAAACATAAAACATAAAACATAAAACATAAAACATAAAACATAAAACATAAAACATAAAACATAAAACATAAAACATAAAACATAAAACATAAAACATAAAACATAAAACATAAAACATAAAACATAAAACATAAAACATAAAACATAAAACATAAAACATAAAACATAAAACATAAAACATAAAACATAAAACATAAAACATAAAACATAAAACATAAAACATAAAACATAAAACATAAAACATAAAACATAAAACATAAAACATAAAACATAAAACATAAAACATAAAACATAAAACATAAAACATAAAACATAAAACATAAAACATAAAACATAAAACATAAAACATAAAACATAAAACATAAAACATAAAACATAAAACATAAAACATAAAACATAAAACATAAAACATAAAACATAAAACATAAAACATAAAACATAAAACATAAAACATAAAACATAAAACATAAAACATAAAACATAAAACATAAAACATAAAACATAAAACATAAAACATAAAACATAAAACATAAAACATAAAACATAAAACATAAAACATAAAACATAAAACATAAAACATAAAACATAAAACATAAAACATAAAACATAAAACATAAAACATAAAACATAAAACATAAAACATAAAACATAAAACATAAAACATAAAACATAAAACATAAAACATAAAACATAAAACATAAAACATAAAACATAAAACATAAAACATAAAACATAAAACATAAAACATAAAACATAAAACATAAAACATAAAACATAAAACATAAAACATAAAACATAAAACATAAAACATAAAACATAAAACATAAAACATAAAACATAAAACATAAAACATAAAACATAAAACATAAAACATAAAACATAAAACATAAAACATAAAACATAAAACATAAAACATAAAACATAAAACATAAAACATAAAACATAAAACATAAAACATAAAACATAAAACATAAAACATAAAACATAAAACATAAAACATAAAACATAAAACATAAAACATAAAACATAAAACATAAAACATAAAACATAAAACATAAAACATAAAACATAAAACATAAAACATAAAACATAAAACATAAAACATAAAACATAAAACATAAAACATAAAACATAAAACATAAAACATAAAACATAAAACATAAAACATAAAACATAAAACATAAAACATAAAACATAAAACATAAAACATAAAACATAAAACATAAAACATAAAACATAAAACATAAAACATAAAACATAAAACATAAAACATAAAACATAAAACATAAAACATAAAACATAAAACATAAAACATAAAACATAAAACATAAAACATAAAACATAAAACATAAAACATAAAACATAAAACATAAAACATAAAACATAAAACATAAAACATAAAACATAAAACATAAAACATAAAACATAAAACATAAAACATAAAACATAAAACATAAAACATAAAACATAAAACATAAAACATAAAACATAAAACATAAAACATAAAACATAAAACATAAAACATAAAACATAAAACATAAAACATAAAACATAAAACATAAAACATAAAACATAAAACATAAAACATAAAACATAAAACATAAAACATAAAACATAAAACATAAAACATAAAACATAAAACATAAAACATAAAACATAAAACATAAAACATAAAACATAAAACATAAAACATAAAACATAAAACATAAAACATAAAACATAAAACATAAAACATAAAACATAAAACATAAAACATAAAACATAAAACATAAAACATAAAACATAAAACATAAAACATAAAACATAAAACATAAAACATAAAACATAAAACATAAAACATAAAACATAAAACATAAAACATAAAACATAAAACATAAAACATAAAACATAAAACATAAAACATAAAACATAAAACATAAAACATAAAACATAAAACATAAAACATAAAACATAAAACATAAAACATAAAACATAAAACATAAAACATAAAACATAAAACATAAAACATAAAACATAAAACATAAAACATAAAACATAAAACATAAAACATAAAACATAAAACATAAAACATAAAACATAAAACATAAAACATAAAACATAAAACATAAAACATAAAACATAAAACATAAAACATAAAACATAAAACATAAAACATAAAACATAAAACATAAAACATAAAACATAAAACATAAAACATAAAACATAAAACATAAAACATAAAACATAAAACATAAAACATAAAACATAAAACATAAAACATAAAACATAAAACATAAAACATAAAACATAAAACATAAAACATAAAACATAAAACATAAAACATAAAACATAAAACATAAAACATAAAACATAAAACATAAAACATAAAACATAAAACATAAAACATAAAACATAAAACATAAAACATAAAACATAAAACATAAAACATAAAACATAAAACATAAAACATAAAACATAAAACATAAAACATAAAACATAAAACATAAAACATAAAACATAAAACATAAAACATAAAACATAAAACATAAAACATAAAACATAAAACATAAAACATAAAACATAAAACATAAAACATAAAACATAAAACATAAAACATAAACATAAAATATAAAACATAAAATGCAACTATATCTCTGGCTCCATATTCCAGATAGTTATGTTTAGCTAACTCATACTGAGGATGACTACCTTGTAGCCGAAATACGTATTTATAAAATGCAAATAATTGTTCTAAGAGTTGGGGCAAAATTTGAAATTTAATTTCGAAATATATAATTCTAATACATCATTTTTTCATTGAGGTGGTAATTTCCCTTCAATAAAAAAAAATTAAATTTGTTATTTTCTCACGCTTCTCCCATACTATATGTACAAAGTATACTTTTTAATTGCAATTATCTCACGTTTGCTGTGGTAAATCATTTTTTTAAATTTAACATCAAATGGGTATAATTTATTCAATTACATATAGTACAATTTTTAAACTCTTCGTAAATTAGAGCGATCGGGAAGCAACCTTAATTAAAAATAAATAAATGCAAGTTACCTACATTGCTATAATTCAGGTGATTTGAGTGTTCTACATAACATTTTCAATTTCCGTTGATAATTAATTTTTCCAATATATTTCTTGATTAATTGAGAATACATATGGATGTAATTACCCATTGAATATGTTACACTGGAATGTGTTCACAGTGAAACAAATGATATAGAGTGGCTAAAATATGAAACATAAAAAGTTTAACTAAAACTAAAACCCGACTACGAAAAAAGCACGAAACAAATTTGACGAGGTTTGTAAATATTTATCGTAATCAAAGGCCCAACTGCGATGCACAAAGCAAACCTGTAACAATTTCCGACCTTCGACTACGAGAAATATTTACAAGGCTCTTCAATCTTGTTTCGTGCTTTTTTCGTATTCGGGTTTTAGTTTTTTAAACTATTTTATTTAAGACTTTTTAGTATTAATATTAAGAATCTGTGAATTAAAACCATTCATTTAATACTAAACTCGGCATGGAAATTTTTGTTTGTTACTTAGCGTAGTCATATTCGTCATTTTAAATTTTATAAGTAGTTTAGGCGCAACATATATAAATACAAAAATACATAGACTACTAAAAACATTACTGTTGCTTTTGGCTTTGCCGTAGTCGGGTAAAAATAACATTAAATAGTATTTCAAAACTGATTAAATTTTAAGAATATCTATTTTTTAAGAATGGTTTTCTTCACTCTTGATTAAAAATCAAATTATTTGGGAACTATGAGAATATTTTTCAAAAAATCATAACTTTGATATAAACTGTGATCAGCAGTTCTAAGAAGATTTTTGAATTATGTATACCTTATAAACAAATCTTAAACAAGACGGGAGTACCATGTATCTTGAATTGTATTGAGGTGTAAAAGTTTTCTATCGTCTCATCTTATTTCGTATCGCTTTTACAGTTGAAGATTTTCTTGAAAAGATACAGTTAAAAAATTATTATTTTTTATACTTAACGCACAATGATAATTATTACTGGTTACTGGAAGTAAAAAATAGAAGAGCCTTAAGACCTTTCCAAAATTTATATCGTCGTAGAAAGAAAATACTATCATCTAGCTCTAGAATATTTGTCGAAAATCAGGATACGAATTTTAGTCTCGCCTGTCGCTGACCTATTCTCATCTCGTCTCGCTTTTATTCGCTCTCGCTCCATCACTCAAATAGACGATTTTTTCTGTAGTAAATTGGATTATTAAAGACAACAAATACCTTGCCATATTTCATTTCACTGTTTATTTGTATATATAACTTGGTGGCCAAGATGGATGTGAGAATTATGTTGGTACGCTTCTATACCTCAACTTCAGAATATACTGGCGGTCTGATTATTCTAATTCGGTGTGGTGAGCAGTTGGTCATGAGGTGTTCCAAATTAAAACTTTATATCGAAGAAACCGATTAATTGAACATCAAACATATTTTATTTTATAGCGATTCACCTAACAATCATCAAAATGTCTAGGATTTCCAAAAGAGCTAATAACTTGTAGAAATATAGATATTTTATAACATATATTAACATTGGCTATAGATGGATAGAAATTAAATTTCAAATTTTTTCCCAATTCCTAGAACAATTATTTGTATTTTATAAATACGTATTTCGACTATAAGGTAGTCATCATCAGTATGAATTAGCTAATCGTAACCATCTCGGGGATATGGAGTCAGAGATATGTTGCTTGTTGCTAATTCGGTGCGTGCCTCACAATAATAATAAAAGTTTTTTGTCTTTTATATGATCTGACAGAGGTAGTACTTGAAGAATTATTTGAGTTGACTGACCAATTAAGCCCAGTAAGACCCATTTTATTCGCGGTTCCTTTTTCTGACCATGCGGTGTTGTTATTGTCAATAAGTTGGAGGTGTTAAAATATGGTTTAATTTTATTAAATCAGAATTTGGAATTGGGTCATTGTCTAAATTCATTGTCTGTTTTCTTAATTTGTGTATGTAGATATTTTCGTATGCATCTAATTCTGTGAGTTTTGTATCGATTTCAGTAGTTTTAAATTCGTTATGTCAAATTCATTCAAAAAACCTAGAGTTGTCTTTGATTATTTGAATAATCTTTATATTAAAGATAGATAGATATATCATGGGGGATATTTAAGTCCAACAAGATTCGCTTCTCCCATATTTCTCTCTGGCATACGCCAGGATCTTGCTTATCAGGTTTTCCTGATGGTTCATATATTTAGGGTGAAGATGCACCGAATATCTTGTATCTACTGTAACCGTGATTCACAGTAAAAGAAGATGTAGCTAACGGAACTGTTATGAAGTCCTATTGTGTGCAGATACTTTCGTAGGTAATAATGTCCGGTGATAAATCCGGTAACCGTTCGAGGTTGTATCCTATTCAGGGTGAATACATCGAGGGATAGCTTCTAGGGTGCATTTCGAAACAATATTTTTCCGAGTTTTTGCTGCGGTATATTTTCCAAGTGATCACGGTGATAAGCCATCATTGACTTGTTGATCAACTTGTTTACATGCTGTCTTTATAATTCCTAAAATATTCCGACTCCTTTCTTTGCTAAGATAACATTGACTATTTTTTAAATTCGTCTTGGGTCGATCAAACGAACCATTTTACATAAGGGATAACTATGTATGTGACTTAAGGATCCACTCTCCTTTTCTAAGCACTTTCTAAGCATTTTCTTTCCTAAGCACTTTTCCAATATAACTGAATATGTTGCAGATGGAAAATATGGGAAAACATCCATGTATTTTTTTATTTTTAGGTTATAGATAGAGGTAGATTGTAAAGCCTGACCTGGACGGGCTACACTTCGACCATAGAGTCCATTGTGATGCCTTAGGATGTGAGAATGTGAGTGGAGTGGAAGGAATCTGTGAGTAGACTAGTAGGATGTGCGGCTGCAGCCGACTGTAATAGGAATTATGTCGATATTCATCTGGAGTTCGTGATGGAAACTGCAGAAAACCTTCTCAAGCATAGCCGGTTACTTCGTTCTTGTCCATACGCCTACAGTTTAGTCAATTATTATTATAATTGACAAAATGCCGATGTCGGGATTCGAACCCATAACCTCCCAGTTTCCAAGTACTGCATACTGCACAGACGTAACGACTTAGACCGCTCGGCTACTTGGACTGGTGACTTATGTTATAACTTATTTATTCTAAAATCTATATGTAAAAAATAGTTCAAAATAAATTGTTTAACGGTGATAAAAACATTTTTTACATAAAAAAACACCTTTCGGGTATACAGATTATTATATATAATCGTGAGACACGCACCAAATTATCAACGAGTAACATACCTTCAATTCCATATCCCGGAGATAGATACGATTAACTAATTCATACTGATGATGACCACTTCGTAGTCGAAATACGTATTTATAAAATATTAATAATTGATCTAGGAGTTTGGGCAAATTTTAAATATAACTAACAGATAGACAAAAACGCCACCAATAAATGTAAATTGAATAAAATATCTTTCAGATCATATTGACGACATTGCTTTGATTTTGAATCGATTGGTGGCAATTAAAAATCGATATTATTGTTTATTGACGAGATCTTGGGAGGGAAAAATTGGCCACGTATAAATGAACAAACACACAGACATGCAAACAAATTTCTCCGAAAATACTGTTTATATCTTGCCATGACTTCAAAACATGAAAACATGTTAGTAATTATAATTTCGATTTTCGAACCAATATTGCTGGGAAGTTCATTCATAAAAATCACCTGTATTTGAGACATATAGGTATATATTTATTATTATAAATGAATAATGGATTATTTGAAATGAAATTATATTAAATGGCATGTTATTACAACCATTGTAGTTAGAGTTATTGATCATAATTAATTGATTGTAATTAAACTGCTGTAATTTTTCCAATGAGAAATCAAAGTTCTTGGAAATATTAACTGGAGATATTTAATATTAACAGTTTCATGTAATACAGTTTTATCGATGTCTACTCAAATTGTTGTTAGTAGATTTTTACTGCTAACAAAAATTTAACATACATAAACTACCCGTTATGAATTTCAACAATTATACATTAATCGTAAAAACTAATGCCGCAAATGAACGGCCATTAGATACCGTGGGGACAGCAAAAATTGTCTTCTATTAGTTTTGAGTAAGAGAGGTTAACATCTAAAAGCTCTGAAATCTATATATTAGATTATCAAATGGTAATTAATGAGAAATCTAGGTTTTTGAAATAGAATTTCAAATTCCCTCCAATACCTAGATCAGTTTTTGTATTATAAATAGATATTTCGACTACAAAGTAGTCATCATCAGTATAAATTCGCTAGTAGTAATTTACTCGTTGACAATGAGAAATAGATGGAAGATCGAAATCAAAAGACAAAAATAAAAATAAATAAAAACTTAAACAAAATAAACTAAAATACAATAAATTTTATTGAAATTACTCTTGTAATTTAACATATCCTGAGACAATAAAAGAGTAATTTTAATAAGAGTGATGTTAACAAGAGTAAATTGACTAAAAGTAATTTTAACAAGAGTAATTTCAATAAAATTTATTATATTTTAGTTTATTTTGTTTAATTTTTTATTTATTTTTGTTTTTGTCTATTAATTTCGATCTATTCCTAATCTATTTCTAATTGTAAATTACGACTAGCTAATTTATGCTGATGATGACTACTTTGAAGTAGAAATACGTATTTATAATACAAAAACTGATCTAGATGTTGGAGCGAATTTGAAATTTGATCTGAAACCTATGATGAGACGCAAAGGTAGAGACAACGCAGAAGATCTCGAGTATACAATGAGTATTTCAATATTATATCTTGTGACGACAGACAAAGTCGTTGAAAATTTTGTGAAAAAGCGTATATAGCAATTTCTCGTTACGTAATAGTATCCCATTAAAGAAATGCATACCAAAATATTCAAATTGCTCAATCAAATTATTCAATATTGAATAATATTCATTTTATAGGAAAGTTATTTCTCTGTAACTTTTCCCGCCAATACTATCTTTTTAACGAATGGCAGAGATGATAATTAACGGCTTTTAAGAGGATACTAATTAGGATCACTATCAGATCACATAATACATTCGTTGAGATACAACCGAATAAGTATCGTTTTTTGGTTTTGCGCTTATAATTAGAAAACGTTTATCGGCAGCTTCAAAAAGATTATGTATACCATTTGCCTCTCCCCTAGATTCCAAGTTTTGATATGTTTACCTCTTAAGTAACACAAAGTTACCAAATTTCTAGTCTGCATTCAAATTCCTTGTTCTTCATTAAATTATTATTATAATTTTGTTCATCATTTTTATTTGTTGTATAACAACTATAACTTCCCTCTATTCTATTATCACGGTTGCTTTGAATGTTTACAACCATGGTAATTTACATAATAATAAATATAATATTTCATAAATCAAATCAATAAAGATGAATTATATCTTTCATACATATTTATTATATATTTAAATAATAATTATTTAATATAACTATCATCTACCTTTACAAGTTCAAATCCCCTCCGCTACTACTACTAAGATAGCACAAGTCTGAGATAACACAAGCATCTCAGACGTTTAGCAACTGATATTTAAACACAAATTTGCGAATTATCACAATGCATAATGGAACGATTAAAATATAGTCAATCATACGCTAAAAAGAGAGAAAATTAATTATTCGAATAACATCAGCCACTTGAGTAAAATATACGGAAAATACATAGTTTTAACATATAAAAACCAAACTTTCACTAATCCCTTAAATAAAAATCGATGAGAAATACTACCCCGGTCTACTCTATTCAATTCCGTTTACTACCGCTATAAAGTTTTAAAGCTTAAATCCAGTTATCCTAACGTATTAATGTAATGATAAATGAGTACATATTTATTCATAAATATTTCATTTAGTATAGCACGTAATAGTCAGACAATACTTACAGAGTCAATAATTATATCATTAGTTAATTAAATATTTGTAATTTTGTACAGAGTGGACGGTTAAATACGCATGAATAATATAGGAAATATCTGTTAGTACCAAAGGGAACATATAAAATTTCAATATAAATTTTTTTGGAAACCTTTTTTTTTTATAGTATCTTAACGTGGGGTAAACACAGTAAAAAGTAATTTTTATATGCTACTTCAAACTTCTCTGTATTATTATTCAAATCATTTGAAAAACAGATGTAAATACCAACTAAGTTAATTGCTTAAATATCCAGTATATAATGCGGTGATTATTAACTGAATTATTTACTGTTGACATACTCACAGGCGTATATACAAATACAAAGTAGTGTATATAGGTGCTGTATACATATATGTTATTCTAATCAAGAACAAATGTAGATATTTGAGTTTCAAACAAAAGTTTTTGATTTTATACTAAAGAACATTGTTTATACCAAAACTTTTTCTCTATGTTTTACGGTTTTAAAGGTAGTGATTAACCCGCTCCCCTTGTGGGAGAATGCATAGAATGATTTTGACCCATGAACGTGTTTTTTTATCTTCCTTCTAGCTCTAGAATGTATACATAAAATTTTAGCTCGCTATCTGTCTTCATCATGTTGATTGTTTCTGCGATTGATATTTTCAACCGTTACAAAGTCGGGACTAAACTGGTGTGAACAGCCACGCAATCTCGATACACAGATATAGGTGATGTAGGTTCTTATCTCAATTTTAGCCCTTGTATTTTAAAACAATCATCTGTTTGTTACTACTTTTACAGCACCCATTTAAACAATAACAAATTTTTTTTAATTTATCATGGAATTCGAAAATATACCTAGAAATAGACATTCGGTGAAAGCGTTAATAAATATTGGAACAGTAATGGAAGCGTTGAAAAAAAAATTTTTAAATCAATGGTTGGTTTTTTTAATAAGACCAAGTAGGTTTAAAAAGTAAAAAATAAGTATTTTCAGTGATTATAAGCTGATCAGATCCATTAATTTTTAAAGATTTTTTACTCTTACACAAACAACAAAACAATTGGCTGGAGATTTGGATTTAATAAAATAAAGTTTATTAGCCTAGTGGTAACCGTCCATGTGATCGAGCGATCTAAGGCGTATGTCTGAGACATTTCTACATTAACTGGGAGGTTATGGGTTCGAATCCCGACATCCGCAGTTTTTCAATTATTTAAAAAAAAAGGGGGGGGCAAGTAATTGACTAAACTGTCGGCGTGTGGACATAACGAAGTAACCGGCTATCCTTGTGAAGGTTTTCTGCAGTTTTCTTCAAGAAATGCAGATGAATATCAGCATAGTTTCTATCAGAGTCGTCTGCAGCCGCACATTCTACCAATTCCTAGTCTATACACTAAAATTCCTTCCACTCCACTCACATTCTCACATTCTTAGGCATATGTGTGTCCCGTCCAGGGCAGCCGCTACAATCTATTTATCTAGCCTAGTGGTAAACAATTAGTAATATTTTTCATTAAAATAGATGCTTTTCATTAACAAAATAATAGTTTTTAGTTTATTTTACTAACGTTACCCTTATAGTAACGCATATGTAACTATCACAGTTGAGCCTCCATACTCTGTTTTTAGTTATTGCTACCAGATGCCATAGTCCTAAGGAACAAACACCAATAGCAACGCCAAAAAAATAAAACTAATAATACAATTTTATTGTCTTCTATGATACCATAGCAATTTTTTCTAACACAGTATTTTCTTTAAATGTATATTTCATTTTTTATTTTTTCATTATATATTGCATAGGTGGGCGCAGACGGCTCGCCGAAGTCGAACGACTCTCCATAAGCTGGGTAAGAGTAAGTAAAAAAGGTATGTTTTGAAGTAAGACGGAACGATTTTTCAATACAGGTTGCCTACCGATTATTGCCCAATAATTTATTGAATCAATTTAGAATTAGTTTTATAAAAGATTTATTGTTTAAAAAATATCTTTTACAATATGGAGAGATACACCAAAAAACATAATAATAATAATAATAATAATAACAATAATGATGATAGCAATAACAATAATTACAACAACAACAACTATATGTATTGCCACTTTATGTAAAATTTTACCATTTAGAAATTAGTAACAAATTACCAAACCCTCCCCCCCACCCAGCTTTATCATTGGCATCTTTTTTGTATCCACTGTCATCAAATTCCCATGACATTATACCCCCTACTAAGAAAAAATAATTAAATCAAGTAATTAATTGTTTATTAGTTCTCCGATATAAATAGTTTAGGCAAATTATTCGGAATTTCCTAAAATCTAATTCTAAAATCTAAACTAAAGCTAAATTATCAAAAATAATTTATATAACATTTATATTTTATTCATATCCAAATATATTAAAAAGGTACATTTTATGCCCCAAATTACCAGACAAAAATTCCAGAGTATGTATTCAATGTATTGTATGTATTATATACTTTGAATAATAATGACCATAAAAAATAGTTGGTATTAAAATATTTTTTTCAGAAAATGTTTTAATTAAAAAAAGAAAATAATAATAATTGGTAGGATACCCTATATTTACTCAATCTCTCTTCCTACCTCTCACTCAGAGCTGAGTGCGGTAAAGGTCTGCCCACCTATGCTTATATTGTCCATCCAATATGTATAATAGACATTTATTGTGCGTGATAAAAGTATTAACTAACATTAACGGCATATTAATTAATTTTTTTACAATTCAATTATAGCTAAAGGCTTTTAATAATATAATATTATGTACATTTTAATTATCATTCAGATGCGATGCATTTCGAACTGATAAAATTCAAACAAATATGAGTGTCAGACAATATCAATACTAATTAACTAAATATCTTTACTAATATAATAAAGCTGAAGAGTTTATTTGTTGGTTTAAACGCGCTAATCTCTGGAACTGCCAGTCCGATTTGAAAAATCCTATTTGCGTTAGATAGCCACATTCATGAGGAAGGTTATAGGCTATCTAGCATTACGTTAAAATTCTTAGTTAGCGTTAAATATCGATATTTGTAAAGTAAGTTGAAAGAAAAAATATATATTCAATAGATATAGATATCCTTAAAAAAAAAGGGGACGGTTAATTGACTAAACTGTGGCGCATAGACAAGAACAAAGTAACCGGCTATGCTTGTGAAGGTTTTCTGCAGTTTCCTTCACGAACTCTAGATGAATATCGGCATAGTTCCTATCAAAGTCGACTGCAGCCGCACAACCTATCAATTCCTAGTGTACAGAGTGGGCCAATTTCGATGGTTTGATGGGGTAAATCGGTTACTATAAGAGATAGAAACAAATTTATGGCATTTCTCGATTTCTTTTTTTGAGACTAATTCATTGTTGTCAACAAAAATTTGCTAGCATCTTTTGATTGCGAGTTATAAGCAAAAATTATTTTTCGACTTTTAAACTATTGTGAATATCTTGGTTGTTTTTAAAGCTAGATGAAAATAATTTTTAGATTCTTGAGGTACTTTTTTTGGTATAATCCAGTGGCGTCATGAAAGTTTGAGAAAAAATGTTGGTTTTCTGGTTGGTTGGCTATGGCTTGGTTGGCTATGGCTTAGTTAAAACGGATATTTTTTCCTCTTTTTAACCATGTATCATTTATAGGGTCGCTTTTCATCCGAAAGTTTGAAATAGCCAAAATAGTAATTTCCTAGTTTAATTTTTGCGTTTTTTATATTTATCTCAAGGAGACGATGATTATTTATGATTTTGTTTCCGCCATAAAAATAATAAATTTATTTAATCGTAAATGTAAAAGATGTCTTACGAAAATTACGATAAATTTGATATGTTAGAAAGGTTTATTCAAAGTAATAACAATTGTGATATTGCATCTGAAATATATTTCAATCGCTATCCAGAAAGAAGACTACCTGATAAACATATTTTCTCCTTGAAATATATACAAAAAACGCAAAAATTAAACTAGGAAATTACTATTTTAGCTATTTCAGGCTTACGGATGAAAAGCGACCCAATAAATGATACATGGTTAAAAAGAGGAAAAAAAATCCGTTCTAATTAAGCCATAGCTAACTATTTTTCCAACATTTTTTCTCAAACTTTCAAGACGCCACTGGCTTATACCAAAAAAAGTGCCTTAAGAATATAAAAATTATTTTCATCTAGCTTTACAAACAACCAAGATATTCATAATTGTTTAAAAGTCGAAAAATCGAACTTATGCTTATAACTCGCAAACAAAAGATCCTAGCAAATTTTTGTGGACACCAATGAATTAGTCTCAAAAAAAGAGATCGAGAATGTGCCATAAATTTTTTTCTATCTCTTATAGTTGTTACCGAGTTACCCCATAAAACCATCAAAATTGACCCACTCTGTACACACAAAATTCCTTCCACTTCACTCACATCCTCACATCCTTAGGCATCACAATGGACCTTATGGTCGAAGTGTGTCCCGTTCAGGACAGAGATACACTGTGATAATATACTGATCGGCGTATTATTATCACAGGCCGTTTGAACATAAAAATATAAATATAAACAAACAAATGAATTCGCCCATAGAAAAATATATTATACCTTATTACGAACGACTTGCCAACTAGTTTAGAGGTTCTATGACCAAAACAAGTTGACGTCAGTTTTTAAAATTTTATAATTGTAATTGTACCGTATTAATTTGTACCTTATTGTTTTTCGAAAAAATTCTTCGGGTAAAAGTTGTTCATTTAAAAATATAGTATTAACTTTTCATCGAAATTTTCTTTTCGAAAACCGAATGAATAAGGCAAAAATTAATCATAAAGTTTTTTGTTTGATCGACAAAAATGTTATTTGGATTAATAAAAAAAAATCTATTAGTAATAGTGTTTTATAAAGTACTAACTGAAAAAACCGTTGTTGCACGGGCTTCAAAAAGTCATATAGAGAGTGCATAAGAAATTTATGTGAAAGTATTTTTTTCTAAATTTTGACAGTTCAATTTTTTAATATTATAAATTTATTATTATTATTATTTTTTTAAATTTTATATTTGATTTGCAGCAATGATTACTGCTTATCAATTAATTACATTAATTACAACAACAAACAAAATAAATAAATTCCAAAATAAATAAAAATCAAAATTCAAAATCAAAATCAAGATGCTTTACCAGGATAAAACTAAAAAAAAAGAACATACATACCTAGGGTGCATTCGTCTTGGACGCTCACACGCTTTCAGCGCGCTCAATCGTCGTTTTCAGCGTTCGACTTGGCGCTGTGAGTGTCAAAAAATCACACTTGCGGCTGATTTCATGAGGTAGATCTCGCGCTCACAGACGCTTACTCCACAGAAGTAGGGCAGCAAAAGCTTGAGCGCCAAATCTAACTATTTATCTAAACGAATGCTACGTTAGCGTAAGGTAACCACACTTTTGTCATATTTATTAAAGTTCTTAAAATTAAAATCGTTGACAAATCAGTAAAAATGGCTAACTATTTACCCAGATTATTTTCAATCGATTTAAATGATTCAGAATCTGATAAAACGTATACTATATCTGTTACTTCTGACGAAATAAAATGTCGCCATCTTGATACAAACTAACGCACATAACGTCCAAAACGAACTATATTTTCTGATCGATTCTAAGCATTCGTGGGCCAACATGAACACCAATAATTAGTGCATATAAGCGTGAGCGCACAAAGCGTGTGAGCGTCCAAAACGAATGCACCCCTAATAGTGATAATAATAAATATATAAGAGTTCAAAGAATCAATACATCATATTATTCTCATTGATTCGTGAGCGCAGACTAAAAACGTTTTTTTCTTTCTTCCATACTTGAGATATACAACCACAGTTGGTAAATCACTCTCATTATGCGCATTTAGTATGGCTATAGCATTATCCAGTCCCAGCTTGGTGAGATTTCCTCGTTCAGTACCTTCGGTGCCCTGGCAGCTCTCTAATAAATGCCGTACATTTTCACTCCCTCCACACAACACACACCGCCTTTCCCCGTCCACCATAACATTTTCCCATATAAACCGGTGCAATCTAAAATTTGCGATGATGCGTCTTTGCTCTCTATTGGCTACATGAACATATTTCGCTCCGTTAATATAGTGATCTAATTGGCAATAAATCCCCAAGCTACTTTTTTCTAGAGGCTCTTTTGTTGCTTTAATTATCGCAACTTCTTTGATTGTAATTGCGAATTTTAAGTTTACTCGTCACATATTCATCAGGACCCTTACACAATACATTCATTTCCAATGAATTCATCAGCTCCTTGATTCAACCTACTGTTTCTTCCATACACATTTTTTGCAATTTCTTTTGATTTTGGTGTATGCTATTGAAAAAGCAAAACGCTCACTGAAAAATCAAATATTCACAGCCCAACACCCCCCAGTTTAAGACTTACAGCACAGTTTGGCGTTGATTTTGATTCTCCCAAAACCTCTTTATAAAAACTATATGTTAGACCATTTATTGCTTTTAAATTGCTTTCTGTGTGCGATATCAATCCCCAAATTTCAGCACCATATAATAGTATAGGCATCACAGTTGTTTTAAAAAGGCCTAACACATAAATTTATTAACAAATAAACTAATTTCCAAAACACACACACAACATATTTCTCTTATATACCGTACGTGTTGGAAAGCGTTGCTAATAGAGAATCAATGTTAAATATTATTTACTATAATAACTACACAATGCTTCATAAAGAAATAAAAATAGTGGTGGGTACTCTTTAGTGTATCTGTTGTGTATGCTTGCTGGACTGTTTTGTACTGCATTAACATGTAATGAGAGTGAGTTAAATATGTTTATTGTTATCTTCTTAAGCTTAGCATTTCTTCTAACTATTGAAAATTCTTTTTTGAATATCCCTTATTATTTGTATGTGGAATGTTTGAAAATGGATGATAGTATTCTATTAACGGTATAACTTAAAACAACAATCCACACAAATTAAAAATAAAACCCCAAAAAGAAAAAAAATAGAATTCCGACAAAAATAAATAAAGTTAAACCAATCGTTCGAATATTCCTCCATTATTTGCTAAACAATATCCGAGTCGATTGTAGAAATCTACCCGGGTATTTTCTAGTACTTGAGGAGAACTTTTTCTATTATTGTGTAATAACCCATTGTTGAAATACGGTAATACCATTAAAACATACAACCAAATATTTCCCATGCATACGTAATGATAAATATTATCAATTATAATGTGCATCACAACACCTCCACTCTTAAATAACATCAAACAAACACCATACACCACAAGCTATAGCCAGATGTATTTATGTATCTGTATGTATGGTTTTATAGTAAATATTTTATTTATTTAACATTGATTCTCTATTAGATATGCTTTTGAAAACGGTCTGTATATAGAGAGAAATATGATAGATAGTCCATATAGACGTGAGTGGAAATACGTTTTTTAAGTGTAGTAAGAGCATAGAGCTTTAGGTCTACGATTACATATGGAGATAATAAAAGCCTATTAATAAAAATCTATTTGTTTCAGGAAATAAACGTTAAGCATTCATCATTATTTGACTGATATTACTTATAGTGGTAAGTAATTGCACTTTTATAAAAATTTATTTTTAGTGAAATGATTTTCTAATAATTAAAATAATTTCCTTTTATATTTCGTATAAGGAAGGATATAACAGATTAACAATCAACCATAGCCTATAGAATTTAAAGATTAAACTGACAAAAAACTATTGTAAAAGTTACATTTAAAACTTGTTTAAAGAAATTTGTTTATAATGCCTACTACAAATTGTTTATCTATAAAAAGTATCGTATATCGTACATATTTGTTTCGGTTCTATTATTATTATTATTTCTTACATTCCAATGGCCTAAAGAACTTTAAATTGAAAGAAAGAGTAAAAAAAAAAAATCGATTATATAAAACTGATGTATTAATTATAATGCTCAGTCATAATAAACAAATTATAAAAATATAATAATATTAAATATGTGTGTACAGTTCATTCCGTACATAAATTTCCAGTCTAAATATATTACCACGATACTATTAACTATATTTTTACTTAAATTATAAGTTCGAATTTTTCAATATAAATACTATCCTCCAGTCTAACTTTATGGAGCCGTCCATTAAATATGTACGCGAAAAGAGGGAGGGAGGATAATTGCCTTAAGTGACGATATGTGACGAGGAGAAAATTCCGGGGTTCGACAAACGTGGCGTGACATTTGAAATCGGTACATCAATTTTATTTCTACTTTTATAAAAACTGAAGATTTTTTTTCGTTCGCAATACGTAGATATACGATTATTCAATCAATAAGCAAATAATTATGCGGTAACAATTGCTACAACTCGTAATAAATGATTTATGTAGGAGCTACATAGGCTAGCGAATTTTCGTACAGGAAGAAATCATAATGAATACCAAATCAGGCTGACAATATTCTGTCTATATATATATAATTCTATTATATAAACATATTGTAAGGGAAAATATGTATGTGCAAAACTTCGTAGGGTGATTATTGAAAGTATTTAGCCTAAGGTGTAAAATACAAAAATTTTTGAATCTCAAAAAAGAGCCTAAACAAAACTAGTAAGCCATTGATTTGCCGCTGATTATACATTCATTATTTATAAAACAGAACTTCATAGTTCAATTTTTACACAATAGATGGAAATGCAAGCTAAAACAATTGAAAATAAAAACGTGTTACGCTCACAAAATTCACAAAAAATTATTATAAAACATGACCTAATGACCTATAAAACTATAAATTAGTAATGAGTTTATATTGCGTAAAAAATACAGAAATACGTATTAAGGTCGATTCACAAACATTAGCCACGTCACGTCTCCGTGCAGTCATTAAGAATACGTTTTGTAGAGTAAGTGGCGCTGTCTACACTGAGCCGGCGTAGAGTAGACCAGACCCGCCAGTCACGCCTTCGTTATCGAACCTTCAACATCAGATTTCTTCTGTAGGATATTTTTGGTTTTTGACTGACGTGTTTGGTTTTAATCTTTTTGGTAAAGATAATATTATTATTATTTATTTATATTGGAAACTGACGAATAGTCATCATTTTGACTGAGACGGGACGACGACGGATCTAATTCGAAATGGTGATGTATACTACCGTATGTAATGTATACTAATACATCTCAACTTATTACATGTTGTATACTCAATACTACTATGTAACAAATTATATTCAAAAAGGGTTTACGACAAGAATTTACTGGCAAATATGCATGTATTTTAAGACATACTTGATGGAACACATGTTTTTTGTGTTATAAGAAATACAAAACACTTAGGATGTTCCAGCATACCACCACTTTTCGACAGATTGTTCATTGCTCATATTTTGTTCACAGGCTAAAAATAACATTTTCTAATAAATCCCGAAGTTTCAGAATTTTTACCGTTTAGAACGCGAGATAATTTATATCAAAGTTATCATTCTCTCTCACTCTCTCTCATTAGAAGCATGTGAAACTTCATGCCCGCCCAATTATTATCTGTTGTATTAGAAAAAATACTCGACAGAATTTAAAAAAAAAGTAGGAGAGTAAAATATTTATGATATAAATTAAATTTAAAAAATCGTCCGTTACCGTTTTGTTTTCGAAATATAAAAATTATTCCTTTTCTTCAACATAACATTATTATTTTGTATATGTGAACAGTGATTATGTCTTTGTGTTGTATATGTGTGTTTATGTATTGGTGCTATAATAAAATCAAACCGGTTTGTTGTACTGATTTCATAACACAGTGGTGGAACGTTCTTAACCATAGATCAGTTTCGCCGGGAATTTAGCAAACGGTGGCTTCGTAGTTAAAACCTTAAATATCTATATTGTTGGCTCATTTCGAACAATTCAATCTATGAATCAATTCCTACACATTCAATGAATCAACACCTGGTTCAACAACATCACCATAAAAAGCGAATTAAATAAATTAATATTGAAAATATTTGTATTGCCTACATGAAGTTGAAACAATGTGAATATGACGTCTAAATATTAATGATAATTTGTGAAATGAAGTGTATATTTATTATAAATTATTATTACTACTAGTTGTCTTAGTGGTAGTAGTGTCGGTAAGTGTAAGGTAATATTGGGTTTATTAAACAGTAATAATAATATTATTATGGATTCAATTAGGTATCTCTTACCATACCACACACAACAATATGTCCAATATACAATATTTTAATTGTACAGGTTTCAAATACCATATCTCTCTCACATAAAGTAAACATTTAACATACAGTAAAGGGTGTCCCAAATAGATGTTTTTATTTTTTAATCTTCGGGAAGTAAGATTTAGTTTTGTGACAGCATAAGTTTGGGTCGGATACGGTCAATGCTATCTTTATCTTTAGGACACGAAGGATAAGAACATAGGCTCTCTGTATATTTATCATCTAATTAATTTAATCAATTTAAAAGAAATAAATTGGTTTTTTCGTTCAATCCATAATGAACAAAACATAGATACGGTTAGATACGGTTTTGAGTTATGACAATGCCGCAAATATTACTGGGAAATATACTGGTCTTCAGGCAAGAATAAAAGAACAATGTTAATTTACTATTTTTGTCCCATGTGATTAATTTGGTAGGTATTCAGGCGGTGGGCTGTTGGATTTCAAAAGCTGTAACATAATTCCACTCCTCCAAATATTTGTTTCTCATATTTGAAAAATCAATGTAAAACGGAATGTTAAGGTAAATATAAATTTCTAAAACCCCTCTTTGAAACCAGATGGTCCGCACAGATGTTATTCGTGCTACGAGTTAATCATATTTTTGTAGATTAAACATCAATTTATCCAAAAAAATTTCAATTTTTTCTCAGGCTCAGGTTTTACGAAAATATTACAAAATACTTTTTTTTTTGTTTAGAATGAGCCAAAGTACTAGAAAAAATGTATTACAAAAACATTACATTATCTTACTTGTTTTTAAAAATTGTTTATCAGAATAAATTTGTACCATACTTTACAGCAAAGCACCTTCGAAAATCGAGTTCAGCAGATCAAAATACATAGAATACGAAATAGAACACTTTTTTGCAGCCTTGGAACTCAATCGACTACGAAAAGTGGCCTGGCCTCCGGAGTGTATGATTATAACAGGCGTTCGCTGACGTATTTATTTTCACACAACTATTTATAATTAATATTTCAAAATATACATGAAAAGTAACATTATAGTACCAAAATATTTATAATTATTTGACTCTCACTTAATATAATTTGCATAATTTTGTTTTATTACCTGCAGTCATTTTTTATTTGGTACCTATGTAAATTTTGTAAACATAATATTATATTCACAAGTTTAAAACTATGCAATGAATACTGTTGACATTTAAATATAATTATTAATATTAAGAAATTAGATAATCTGAAAGTCTGAAAATGCTAGCTGACAAAGAACGCTAAGGAAAGAAAACGTCTCTTCCCATCATTTCCACCATATATTAATCAACAAAGTGGCTGTGTATAAAATTAGGGCGAGTCAGTCAAAAGAAATTATATCTTATCAAAAACATCACTGTTAGAAAATAACAAGTTTCTATTATAACATTTTAGCTTATATTATTTTAGTCAGTGGTTTTTTCATGGAGTTAATTGGGGCATACCGACTTCATAATCAATGCGTGAACATAAATAGAAAGATAAAAGAGTGTCTAAAGGTGCTACATACATAAACACTTTTGTAATCAAAAGTAATTACAAATCTTTGAGCTTTAATCTCTTACTGCTTCAAAAATGGATATTTTCCCCAGGAAGCACGCTTCCAAATGTAATCCCCCCCCCCCCCCAGGAAGTTACTTCTTGACTCTAGTACAAACACACAAAATTTCCGTTCTTTATTTCTTTTCATTTTTGAGGACCGACGGATATGTGGTTATACACAAAGTAAATCATTTTATGAAACTATACCAAAATTTTTTTCCTTCAATCAATATTTGCAACCGTTACAAAATCGAGACTAACTTAATATACTTTTTGGCTTAAAAGTACGGAATTTGATTAATTTTAAGATAGTTTTTTTCAAAATGACAGTAAAAACGCGAAAAAGTTATAAAAGCGAGTGTCTTGCTTTTACTATAAGAATTAAGTAATTTAGGAAATAGTAAATTATTTCCATATCAAGTAGAAAGCCGTACTATTAATTAGTCACTGAAACACTCCTTATTTCAACAGAAAATCATCGTTTATATTTAGAATTACATTTTTTAATGAATCAAATATTGACAAAAAAAAAAAAACAAGTTCAAACATTTCCGTTATTCAAATTTAGATGTTGATTAAGAATTTTAATTATGTTTGAGAGAAATAAATTAAATTAATTATTTACGTATAAACTTAAATGACAACATACATGATAAATGTCACACACGCAAATGTAGTAATGTAATATTAAATATGAATTTGCTACTGGTGTTTGACTGATTAGCATTGATTCAGGTGTTTATTCATTTGATTGAATGTCTCATACCCCAATCAAATAAGGATTCAACCTCGGAATGGAAGTTTGCAAGCGGAATTTTTTATTAAAGCTTCGTTTAACATTCTATATACTAACAATAAAGTATATATAATTTCATAAAATATTGTGTCCACGAGGAAATATATTATGAAAAATCAAAAGTAACGAAAATCGCTTTTTACAAATATTTAGTTTCCTTTGCGTCATATACCATTAAAGATTATTACAAATTTGATTTCAAGATATTTTTGACCAAACGACCTCAGAATATAAAAGTGAGAAATGCGCATGCGTATATAGGATTATGGTAAATTCACATAGCAAAAGACAACCTTACTCCACGGTATATCTTGAAATAGATTGAATTCATTAGATCCATTATACCAAGTCACAATATATTTTTTTCTTTTTAGTACATATTTAATTTAATAATTAAATAAATATGGTATTTGTAAACTTGCGTGTAGGTGGCCTTTTTGATGTCACTGTTTGGAACATTCAAGATTTTGTCTACAAATTTGGAATGTATAAATTCGAAAACATCTGGTTATAGACTTTGAATCCAATCGAGAAATAATAAATCACCGATTTTTAATATAAGTATTAAAAATCGGTGTAAAGTATTAAAGTTTTAGTATAATCCCAGTTTGACGCGTAGTCATGCAAATGTAACTATAGGTTATGTATATTGTGGTTTGGCATTAAAGAATCTAATCTGAAATATCCAAATACCTGTCAGTGCGCCACGACTATTGCAGTAGTTACCACGATGAGGAGAAGGAAGAGACGATAACTAACCTACTCTGTCACTGTCCAGTTCCTATCTCACTCAATTAAAGATTCCCTCTTTTAGGCCAATCATTCTTTGACGACCCCTCTGAGCTAAGTTCTACTCTCGCCAATGTCCTATTACTGTACTTAAATAACTCCGAATGGCTTAAGTATGGAACAGACGCAAAACATTGTTGCAGCAACATTGAACTCCGCCTTCAAAATATTTTCTGTACAGACGTGCAACCAAAATTATGGAACATAAAATTATTATTTTATTATTTTATGACGCTAGTCATAAAAATTCAATCATTTCTCATCTTGTCTCTATCTATCTCATTTAATTTGTATAGTTTATTTATATGTATGTATCTAGTTTATTTATTTGTATAAAACTAGTGTTGGATAATATCTATATATTATTATTACAAATAATAAAATATATAATATAAAATTGTAAATTGTAAATTGTAACCAATCTAGGTAATAAAACATAATAAAATATTAGGAAAGCATAAAATATTAGATAATATGTCCAATTTGTACAGGAACATTTAACTCCTCCTACAAAATATCAAATAATTTTGATTTTTACAGCAACCGTTCAAGGACATGTTTTTTGTTGCTGCAACCACTATACACATTTGCATAACATAATAGGTTGCTGCATAATGTTGCTGCACAATGATCCTTGTTTGTAGGCCCTATTAAGGAGTAGTAACAAGGATGGGTCAGACCTTTCCGGTATCACAATGGACCTTATGGTCTAAGTGTGTCCCTTCCAGGACAGGAATTACAACCACACCTAACGTATATGAATTCATGGCAATAATTCATATACAAAATAATTTAGAAATAAATCCATATAGCCTTAAACACCACAGTAAACAGCTGCGAGATGCCACAGGAAGGAGCCTTATAGATACTTTTTCCGTAGATTTGAGATCAATGAATTTTCTAAATAAACAATATAAAAATTTATAGGATGTAATATTACGGTTTATAACCATCATTAAGATAAAATACCAAACATATAATTATTTAGCAATAAATATGCATTTAGATTTGCAAAAGTAAACAAAATATTGAAATTACCACTTTTTTTTCAACAAATAAATTAAACAGGAAATTTGATAATTTGTCATGTAATTACGTACTGTAAATTACAAAAACATTTGTATGTATATTTAAAAAAATGCCACACGTTCAAAAGATACACATGAAAACTACTTTCAATACAAATAATATCCATAAAATTGATATTATATTAACTGTATAAAATTTTGTAATGTAATGTAATGAATTAATTTACAATAAAAGTTTGTTAATTAATTTAAATCACAATTTTTATTAATTCATAATATAATATAAATAAAATGGATTCAAATAACTTTGTAGAAATAAAAATAATCGACTTAAAAAAACAAGCACTGATTCAATTAATTAATTATTTTTATTGAGATTCTCAATAATTTCGTGATTACAAGATTCGTCTCAAGATTCGATGCTAAAAAGTGGACATTTTAGATAATTCACTCGTGACAGTCAAAGCTAAAAGTATACAATACAGTATAGTAAACTTATTTATTAGACCAATGCCAGTTGAACATGACTAGTATAACATATAAAAAATTTTATCAAGATACAAATTATTATATGTTGTACAATACAAGACTTGTGTTGACAGTGATTATTCATTGTTTTTGTTATCGTAGTTGCTAATAATAGCATTTGAATATTAAAATATTTTAAAAAAAATTCACTTTATATGTTTTTTTTTTTTTCAATTAATTTGTTAAGTTCAACTTTATTAGATGTTTGTATTCTAATTGTTTTTAATACGAACATATTGCGCACTTTGTAAAATGGATCACATCTGATGAAAAAGTTTATTGTTAGAAATACTTACACACTTATAGTTCCTGTAAAGTATTTTTTATTCTTCAACCCTTTGCTTAATCTATACACAATAACACAAGAAACTTAGAAATAAATAAAACTGAATCATATTCTTGTTTATGCACTTTAAAATTATGGGTGTACTCAGCGTTACTATGCAGAGGCGGATTAAATGTCCACAGCGCCCTAGGCTAGCACCTCATCAGCGCCCCTCTAGTTGCCATCTTACTAATATTATAAACGCGAAAGTTTTTGAGGATGAATGGATGAATGTTTGTTACTTTTTCACGTAAAAACTACATAACGGATTTTGAAGAAATTTGTATGAAGGCCAAAAAGTATAGCACTTCGACCTTATGGTCCATAACACATAGGACACTTTTATCCCGGTAAAGTCACAAGTCACGCGGGTGAAGCCGCTGGCAATGTTTAGTATATTATAAATTTTAACTATGTAATGAGGATGAGAGTAAAGAAAGCAAGAAGGATAGAACTTGAAAATTCGTGGTCTCTGTGCCTTTTCTTCCAGGAAATAGATGTGATATGTTTTTTTAGTTATTGTGAATACCATAAACAATTGGTAACCGATTGTTTTTTACCATTAATTAAGTACAAACTTATGATTTAATATTTTACATATAAAAACAATAAGACTATGAATAAAATTGTTTATTGTTTAAAGTTGTTAGGTTGTTACAAAATAATTATTTATCCAATCAGATATGTTAAAAATTTCTTCGTCTACATATTTGTCTTGCGAAATTGCCAATAACATCATCATAGTTTAAAGATAGCAATAAGTTTGATTCAATTTTAAGTATCGCTAACGAATTTAATCTTTTATCGGTTATTAGACAAGAAAATCTCCGCTCACCACTGCAATTGCTGACTGCCATCGATACGCACATTCCCAAGGCTATGTCAACGTTAGGGTAAATTGTTTCAAGCTCTTTATTTCTTAGAACCTACAGAATCGCGTTGGTTGTTCGTGGCAGTTACTACACATTATCATTACAAACTGAAAATTTCCGACGGATCACGACGGCGACTTACTCTCTGGGAGGACTTTAGGTATTATTTTTTTCTTCGTTTAAAAAATTCCACGCACGCCCTTTTGTAATCTCGCGCCCTTAGACACGTGCCTAGTTTGTCTTATGGATAATCCGCCACTGTTCCTATGTGACAAAGATACAATTTCATTTTATTTTGCCGGAACTTTGATATAGACAACTGTTTATAACGCCCTCTTTTTTTTTTGAAGTCGATTGAATGTGTATTCAAAAAGAAAAGATTTTATTTAAATAATTTTTAAATAAAAATACACATAAATTAATTAATTTTTTTTATTTACCTTATTAGTATTTACTTCAATACACAGAGTACTACTGAGATACATAAATTAGTAACGGCACAAATCAATTAATATGGTAATTTGTTATTTGTCTGTATATTAGATACATTTATTTCTAGAGTTATGATAATTAATCGGATAGACATCATTGTGTCCGAATAGTCGAATACATGGCCATCTATTTATATAAACATTATTATAAGTTGCAATGTCTTTTTAGCGAATTTCCTGAAACGAAATAGAGCAATTGGTCCCGTACCGAAATCAAAATTTCGCAAAAATTTCTTCAAATGTACATCGATCCTGCCTAGTGGATGTCAAAAATCACCATCTGTAAAATATATATATATATATATATATATATATATATATATAAAATTTAGTACCTACAACTTGTAGGTACCTACAACTTTAGTAAAATTTAGTACCTACAACTTTACTTCTTATAAATTTTTCAAATATTAAGGGAGATATGTCAAATTTTGTGTTTCTCCCTCCCTTTAAACCCCCCTTTCCCCTTGTCCGATTTTACTCATTAAACAACTTGACCTTTTGAATACCAAAAGCGCCTCAAATACCAAATTTCATTCCGATAAAATGAAAACTGTGACCGCTAGAGTGATTACAGACACATACATACATACATATATATATATATATATATATATATATATATATATATATATATGTATATATATGTATGTATAATATATATATATATATATATATATATATATATATATATATATATATATATATATATATATATATATTATATGTATATATATTATACATACATATATATACATATATATGTATATATATATGTATATATGTGTCTGTAATCACTCTAGCGGTCACAGTTTTCATTTTATCGGAATGAAATTTGGTATTTGAGGCGCTTTTGGTATTCAAAAGGTCAAGTTGTTTAATGAGTAAAATCGGACAAGGGGAAAGGGGGGTTTAAAGGGAGGGAGAAACACAAAATTTGACATATCTCCCTTAATATTTGAAAAATTTATAAGAAGTAAAGTTGTAGGTACTAAATTTTACTGTAATTTAGTTTCTTATCATTTTTTCTGTTACACTAATATTTACAGAAATATTGACGGTTTAAGATTGAAAATTAAATTACTTAATATCTCTGTACACATTAGAGTAGCAAATTTGATTTTCTACAACTTTATTCCTTACGCATTTTTCGATTGTTCTAATATTAAGAGAGATATTTTATATTTTGTGTTTTCTTCTTTCTTTATAGCAGAAAAAAAAATCACAATCTTGGTCAGGGCGTGATATATTTTGTACACATCTCCTTTGTAGGAACGCACCATATCGATCATGATCGAGTTCATACTGCGACTCGCACTTGTCCGATTTTCGGGTGGCTGTGACCACATGCTTTTTTGAGGCCTATATCCGCGCCTGGGGGTGGGGAGGTAGGTTGAGTGTATTTGTAGCACGATGACTCAACAACGAAAAACGCTGGAACATTTTGATTTCATAATACAATTTCATTCCACTAATGGATACTTACAATGTAATATCAAACAGTTTAAGTACCGCTTTCGGTTTGATGATTTTGAACAAAAACTTGTTTTGAATCTCTTTTTGCTAAATTCAACTATGAAATTACGGTTTACTACCACTTTCTGTTCTTGAAATATTTGGGTCAACTTCGTACGACGCCATTCAATCTTAACGTAGCCTTTGTTAGAATTCGGAACCTTTTTTTTACCATTTAAGATTGTAAATAGAGGTTGTGAGAATTTTTTTTTAGCAAATATTAACAATATTATTTGTTTTAAATGTTAAGTACGGTCAAGGTGAATAATTCGCTTATTGTAAAAAATCTCCCGTTCTTGTGGTTTCGTTTATTTCATAAAAAACAAAACCAACAAGTACAAAATTCTTAAAAAAACAAGCCCACTTATGGTTTTGGGCTTGATGGATTCGATCGAGAGCCATTTTTCACAAGGTTTCAGAAGGGTTTTCTGTTTAAACGTAGAAATAGTCGAACCATTATTTTAAATATTTACTTTCGTCGACATCCTTTTATTTTAAATGAGTTACTTTAGTTTGCACCACTTTGTACTGATCGAAATAACTCAGTTAATATTATTTTTCTATGATGACTAATAGCAAACTTGTTATTTATTATTTTATTTATGTAAGTTAAATAATTACAAAATTCTCATATTTTTACATAATACCATTAACTACCATATATAACCTAGACAAGATATTATATGATAAAAAATGGAGGTGGTTGAGGCGTTAAGGTGATTCAATCGCATAATGAATTCTAGTTTTTAACATGCATATCTCTAACCGACTATATACAAGGAAAAACCTTAACACACTTTAGTGATAGGTAATAATTTAATTTTCATAACGATTTGAAGAGGTTTTTTATGGATATAAAAGTTTTAAGTCTGGGACTGATGTGAAAACATAAACTTTAATGTCGTGTTTATTATGAGCAATATGATAGTTGGACAAGCAATGTGAGTAGTTGACAAATACGAATGGATCTTATCTTTACAATGCCGATGATTGCTAACTATCATCGATCGTTGCCGATCGTTAACAAAAATCGTCACATTGTATAATCTGGAATTTCATTTCACTCCCCATATAAAATCTTGAATAGTCTTGCTATAGATGTTTTCACATCAAAAATTTGTTAAATAGTTTTTTTTAATATAATAGACGAATTTAATTAATACCGTAAGCGACTTATTTAAATAAAGTGATATCAAATTGACTTAGTTCAATCTTGAACATGTTTTGTTGAACATGGATAAATGCTCACATTTTAGGATATAAAATCGAGAAAAGGATTAACCTTCCACTGACAATCTTAGTTTAGATACTTTGTCTCATAATAATGGTATAATTATATCATATTACAATATAATGAGAGGCCCATTATAACAACTCAAAGACATGCCGACCTATAATTTTCTTAACCTGACTTAATTCTTAAAAATTCGAATCGAATTAGAAGAATTGAATCATAGTTTTATGTATCCCACATACTATACCCGTAAAAGCTGCAACCATTACACAACAGCTCAAAAACGTACCAACTCATGCTTCCGTTACCCAACTCAATTCGCCCCATCGAAACTAATCTCAATTAGAGCCATCAACCAGTAGTGTTTTGTTAACCCCGCCATTATTATGTTTTAATATTAATATCTTGTAGTGGATACTCTGCCGTTTTGTCTAATAAATAAAATAGATATTTGGGTTTTACCACCGTTTCCAAGACACACACAGTCTATAAAAGAGGTCACCCACATCATTAGCCTTATCAAAGTTTATTAATCTTAATTACATTACATTAATGATGTGGGTGGGAGACAAGAAAAAATATGGAGACCAGGAATTGGTAGTTTAATAGGAACTGCGGCTGGCTTTGATAAGAACTGTGCCAGTATTCATATGGAGTTCTCAAAGGGAAACTACAGAAAACTTTCACAAGCATAGCCAGTTACTTCGATCCTGCCCATGCAGACAATTTAGTAAATTAACAACCTTATTAATTATAATTAACAAACTGCCACCTAGTTCCGTAGCCTTCTAGTTCCAAGCAGAGCGCATTTGAACGTACGGCCACTTGACTTCTAATATATTATGTCGTTGGATACTTTGCCGTAAATACACACATTTTACTTTTTTCAAGATTTCATCAAATTATATTTTGTGAAGAAAAAAAACAGAATAGATTATTATTGGTATCATTATTATGAGATGTTATTTTGTTTGTTGTTTGTACTTCAGGGAAGAAATAATAGTCGATAGGGGAGACTAACCACCTTAACATAAAACTACTTACACATGTACAATTTTTGTTCTATTTATAAAATAAATGACAATATATTTTATATTGTCATTTTTACTGTATAGAAAATTAATGTAAATTTTTCACATAGAAAATTAAATATTTATTTAATTTGAAATCTTAAAACTTATTTATTATTCAGTAGATGTCCTTTATGTATGTATATTGTACTTATAATGACGTTTTGTTCTTCGTTGTTTGATATCACACAGCTTAACTATTATAACACTGACTAACTGACTTGAAATACATATTACAACTACCAATGAACGAACAACCTCTCTAAAGAACATTATTAATACAAGAACTTTTAATTGATTCCAGGGTGTTCAAGTTATATTTTCTTTTTTCTTACTTTTTATACGACTATCCCAGAAGGAGGGTATTATGTTTTGGGTGTATTTATGTAACTTTTTGGCACGCTTTGGTAGCCTATATGGTTGATGGATTTTAACATTTAAGGTGTCGTTAGATTTGTCTTAATTGTGGGAGTGACTATAAATGAATGGAGTATAATATTTAGATAAGGCATGCGAATCTTAACGAAGTCGGGTTTTATTTTAAATTTTTTAACGAAATTTAATTACTTTTTCTGATTAATATATCAAGTTTTATGAAGTGTTTGATATCAGTGTTTGCTTGAATAAGTATCTCTGGCACCAAACAGATTCACAGATTTGATTGATTTTTAACACTTCAAAGGAAGGTATTTAAAACGTCACACAGTTTTGTACGGTAAATCAGAGCCTAAAATCACAAATAATGCTTGCTTCAATATACCTTTTAGTTGTCGATTAATTATTGGTTTTTTATAATTTACAATGGATTTTTATAATTTCTTTTCAACTGAGCAGTAATTAACATATTTATAAAAATTATTTTCCTGCACTGCGATTTCCCAAAATCGAACAGCATTTTATGCATTTAATTGTTTTTGAAAATGTTTGTGTCCATCCATGCCTTTCGGTTATGCTATACTAATGAGGGGATTAGCGTTTACCTACTTTGACATTTTAGTAATATGTGTGAACATTTGTAACATTATTTCCATTACTGTTTTGATATGAAAAATGATTCAAATCTTGGCTAGAGATCAAGCATTTGGCCTTTGGCTTTTTTGGACCAACTGACCTAGCAATTTGGACCACATGCAATGTTAAGATCCATAAATTTCTCACTATAAGATGAACACTTGGCCGCTAAAATTGATATTATTGTTTTAAATTGTATAGTTGATTTGGGCCTAAGATTTTCGAAACAAAATTTTGGATAAAAGTTGTTACTATATTTCTAAAGATTATATATTCGATATTTCTAATCTTTATCCGAAGCATTTCTTCGAAAACCGAATCAATAAGGCACAAATCAACTATACATTTTTGTTAAATGATATGAGCTTGCGTGGTCCATAGTATATGAACAGTTTTTGAAAATAATTTCATTATTCATGTTTGTATCAGTAAAGCTTCTTATCTCAATCTCAATCCCATCGGATGTGGTTTTATCTATTTTTTTTAAATGAGAAAACAATTTAAAAAAGTATTTTCAAAAAGAGAATTTAGTTCAAATCTTGCTTATCTACCTTTATTGGGCCCTTATGTTAAAGAAGAAAACTTTCTTTTTCCAAAATTTCAGCAAAAACGAAAAATCGAATGGACAGATTATTCCCTTACAAACAGACAGAAAGTGAAGTTAAATACAAAAGCATGTAAAATTGAAGTAGTGGATACACATTTAATATAAACCCTGCCAGCATCTTATGTGTAATGTAATGTTAAAATTCACTTCTTTTTTTTATTATAAATAAAAACAAGTAATGCAAATTCATATGATTTTTATTTTTAAGTACAACACACACACTTACACACACACACGCTCTTGTAATAATAATTAAATGACTTATTGAATGGGATCAATGCGGAATATCGATCAATTCATTAATTCAATATTGGTGTATAAATTATAATACTTATTATTTTACTAGTTATATATATCTACCTACACATATAACACGCTTGTTTTGCTATTTATTATACATGCATATACGTGTAGTAATCATTTTTCAATTGAAAATGATTTATACAATAATTAGCATTTTTTTTATACACTTTAGTTGTTGTTATATTTTAATGTTAATTCTATGCCACAAACAACTTACTTACATATATTTTTAAATTTAATTATTCCACTTATATTTGATCGATACACAGTTATTTGTAAAATTCTACAAACAATTAAATTTTTTGTAGAATCAAGATTTATTTTATTGGAGGGACTTTAGTATGACCGGTTTTCCGCGTAGGCAAGCTAGGCACGTGCTTAGGGCGCAACAGATTTGGGGGCGCAAAGTTTGAAGAAGTGTTAATGGATGCACAACTTAATTTATTGTAAAGTATAAGGATTATTACAAAAAAAAAATATATATATATATATACAATAGTGCCAAACTATGCCACTATACTTTACTTACGGCTGCCGGTTGCCAGTCCGGGACACGGTGGGTCCATAAGTGGTAGATAATGGAAAGACTCTCCAAAGAACAAAAACTAATAAAGGGAAGGGAAAAGAGTAAGAGAGTTAAGGGGAATACCCTCCCGAACCAAAACTGGCAAGGTAAGAACTAAAGGAGGGGGTACTCTGGAAGCCGTTGGGGGAGAAGAGGTGTTACAATTCGAAGTGCCTAGGGTGCCGGTGAGGTTAAAAACGGCCCTGGACTTTAGTAAGGATTTTAAGACTTCTATATAGTGTATAATGAAGGCGATAAGAAGAGATATACGAATAAATGAACTATGTTAGGGCAAAATATTTATTGAAGTAAGAACAGTTCGTTTATATATTTTCATTTGTAACTTTGTTTGTGATAATTTTTTTATTTAGTAATATTAAACATAAAATTCAAGATTTTATGTTTCTACTTTTCTCTTTGACCGATTTTATCTTAAGGCCCCCATGCACGATCAAACCGTTTCCCCACAGCCATTGATGCAACACATGACTGCGTAACATGTGTGCGTAAAAATGTATGTGTAACATCATGTTTGCATAAACGTTGGTCCGTGTTCAATAAAAATTATTCCATTTTGTCAAACACTGCCAAATACAATCAAAACGCAATCGAAATCAATATCGAACGATTTTTCCAAACCGTTCAATCAACAATCAACAATCCATGCTATCATAAACCATTAAATTCTTTTCGGAAAGAGGTTGTTGCTCAAATTGTTTGATTGTGTATGGGGATGTCTTCAAACCAATTTATGCAACAACTGCTTCAAATCGATTTGTGCAATAACTGCTTCAAACCATTTTGCGACAACTTAAACCATACGATCAAGCAATTTGTACAAAAACGGTTGTTGCGCAAATGGTTTGAACGTGTATGGGAGCCTTTACAATCCTTTTCTTGTAAGTTTATCTATTTTAAGCATGTTACATTCTATGGACCACAAAAGTAGAGCTCATTTTTCAAAATTGTATACTTGATTTGTGACTTATTCATTCAGATTTTGGGGAAATGTTTCAAATAAAAAGTGTTAGTATATTTATAATGAACAACTTTTAATCGAAGTATTTTTTGAAAACTTAATAAAAAATGTATATACACTAATATATACACTAATCAATTCTAATATTTTGCAAAGAGAGCTACTTTTATGGCCATGAGTACCAAAGGTCCTATCATTCTAAAATGATAGGATTCTGGCCCTTGGTTTAAATAATTTTTTGTACCTTATTTTTTACTTGATCAAAAGAAAGTGCTGGACGCAAATTCAATAAATAACCAGTCTTGGACTAAGATACTATATACAGTAACTAAGATACTATATACAGTAACTATATACAGTAACTTGACTTTAAAAAAATGTTTAATTTTTTTAATATCTTGCTTGTGAACTTGTTTGATTGCTTAGGTAACATATAAACTGATGTCTAAAAGCCATCAAAATTATTTAAGAATAATAGTAGTTATTAAAAAATTAATTGAAATTAAAAGATTGATTTAACGTTCCGCCGAGCGCAATACGTTGACTGCGGAGCTGGGCTCATAATTTATACCTAGTTATGTTCATTTATACAACTTCCCAGTGATGTACATCATTATTTGAGGTTTCAAAAAAAATAAAAAATAAACAAAGCTTCTGTCAAAAACAATGTTTTTGACATTGAATTAGTTGAACATTACTATCAAAAGTCGTAGAAAGTAAAAAATATTAAAGTGCAATATAAAAGTAAAAAAGTCGTCAGTAAAGATATAAAATAGTGAAAATTGTTCACAGTATTTATATCTTTATTAATGTTCCAAGATAGGGTCACTTAATCTTTCAGGATTTTTTTTTATCGAGATTGAAAAATCATCGAAAAAACACCAGCAAGGTGGAGTTGCTGGTAGTGTCAGATTCTTACTGACTAAAAGCAATCCTCTCATCTCCCTTCTAATGAGAAGGAGGCCAGACCGGAACCCGCTTTCGCAAATCTTTCAGGATAGGACCCCCTTCAATAAACTTAACTGAACTTTCCGTAATGAAGGTTAAGGTGAAACTAAATTAAAGGTGGAAACACCGCATATGGTCAAGGCAAAATGACAAAATAGCAGTCCTGTGCCTGACAGATCAAATGCGCCTCACGAAAGGTTAAACTAAAAGTGCAGTTAAAGCATATACTTGTATTACAAGTCATTTTAATTTCGTCGCCTGATTGAAATTTGTTGTTAGCTATCTTTTTCACCAATGCAGGGCATTTGTCTTGCTAGACTATTTCGATTGCATATGTAAAATGTAATCTGATTTTTTAATTAAACATTGATAAGAAAAAATTAACTCGTTAACCAGGAATCGAACTACGGCTCTCTGGATATCTAGTGCAGCGTGCTTACCGCTACACCAAAGACGACTCTTACGTAAGAGCCAACTTTTTCACATCATTGCTAGTAATATCATCTTGTCGAAAAGCCATCGAAGTCATTTTAAAATAATAATAAAAAAATGTCAACTCTGCATAAGCATACTAGGAGTTTTATCTATCTATTTTATTTTTTATGAATATTTTAAGTTTTAATGTATAATGTTTTAATGTATGTAATATTTTAAGTTTTAATTGTTTTAATTATTATTATTTTTAAATAATTTCGTTTTATGACATGATATTACATGTTACCTATGCAGAATTGAACTATTCCTTTATCGTATTTGCGTCCAGCAGCTTTTTTGATCGGATCAGCATAAGCTACAAAAAAAATAAAAATATTTTAACCGGGCAGCAAAACCTTTCTTTTTTGTACGGTGTTCTTTTATTTCAATCGGAGTAAAATCATGACTGCTCGATTGCGTATACTATACACACCTGTACACACTGTATACTGTAAGACTTGTACACACCTATTAATTACATTTGGCACTAATAAACTGGGGATAACTTACGTTGAATTGTTAAGTGCAAAATAAAATAAAATTTAATTAAATATTGTCCAGGTATCCAGGTCCAGGTATCGAACCCTGGACCTCTGAATTTCTAGCCGTGTATGCTATCGTTACACCATGGATGATAGTATTGTACTGTGACGCCTAATTACACAAATAATAATGTGGGCTAGTCGATAATTTATGATTCGAAGTCAAAAAAGTGATTCATTCAACAGTATCATCCGTGGTATAAACACACTAGTCTAAAAATTCAGAGGTCCAGGGTTCGATACCTGGTGGATAAGTTAAATTTTTCATATATTATTTAATTAAAAATTCAAAAACATGTTTGTCTATGTTATATGAGCTACTTCTTTCATACTATGTCTTACATAACATTAATTAATAATAGGAATTATAATTAGTATTGTATTGAGACGCCAAATAGATAGATAGATACATCTTGGGTTTTAAAAAGTTTTTAAAAAGTTTTGACTTCGACCTTATGGTCCGTTGTGCTCCCCCTTCTACTTCAGTCCGACGATATTCGCTTCTCCCATATGTTGGCAATAGCCAGAAGCTTGCTTATCAGTTCTTCCTGAAGGTTCATATATTCGGGGTGAGATGCACCGATATCCTGTATCTGCTGTAACCTAGAGGTTCCCAGTCAAAGATAATGTGGCCGGATGTTTCTTCCTCTTCGCCACACAATCTACACACAATGGACCCGTTATGGAGTCCCATTGTGTACAGATGCAGGGAATAATGCCCGGTAATGAATCCGGTAACCCTCCGCAGTTTCACCCTGTTCCGCCTCAGTGTATCGCGAGATACTCTGATTGCACTCTGAAGCACCTTTTCGAGCTCCTGCCGCGGTACTTTTTCCCAGTGATCTCGGTGTTCAGCATTTGACCACTCATTGAACACCTGTTTACATGCAGTCCTTGAAATTCCTAAAATAGGCTCTGAGCCAATAAAGGGTATTCCGACTCCCTTCTTTGCTAAGGTATCTGCTTTTTCGTTTCCTTCGAAACCACTGTGATCCGGCACCCAGTCAAACTAACATTGTTCCCTTTTGCCTCCTCCAGCAGTTTTTTTAAACAATCCTTGACTACCCTTGAGGTGACCTAAGTTCCAGACAAGGCTTTTAAAGCAGCTTGACTGGCCGAGAGAATACATACGTTCTGGTTTATGTACCATCAACGTAGGTTCTCATGGACGCAAGCCAGAATGGCGTAAACTTCTGCTTAAAAGACAGTGTCGTATTTCCCCAAGTTGAGGCTTATATTTGCTTTAGGTCTCTCAACTTGTGACGCCAAAGTATCGTCTCAATGTGACGTTTCACATTGTGACGCCTACGTATACACAAATAATATTATGTAAATAAAGTTGCTTTTCAAGAACGAAAATACGTTAAAATGTAAAATGAATGAGTAACAAATTTTATATATGTACAAAATTATGTTTTTGAATACAGATAAATTACGTACATCAAATTAAAATGCGTATAATTAAATACTACCAACACGGTACGCGATAATGAATGAAAACTCTAATTAATTTAGAATAACCATATATTTGTGATATTTTATGTTTGAAGGGCATATTTTCATTCTATATTAGATTCTTTAATAATAATTATTATTTATTAAAATCAATGTAATATCTGGTTAAATATACAACAAAATAGATGCTTATGTAATCAAACACGGGCGATAAAATATACACCATACACCATGTAATCAACACAATTTTTTTTTGTCATGTTCTTTTATCCAATTCCAATTAAGTTTTAAGTCACAAAAAACCTACTCAAATAAAATAGTTCGTTGTTTTTACTTAATGATTGACTTAATGAGTATATTATTTATTTATTAAACCTTGAATGTATAGTTTTCAAATATAGGGTGATTTAACTCGAATTTATAATTATGTTTAGTTCGATTTCTTTATAGTCCAAGTATTCTGTAAAAAATCATCCTAAACCTGGACAAAATTGAAACAGAAACTTTGTAATTAGATTTTTAATCAGTACTGAATAATTTTTTATGAATCAGACCAAATTGGAAAACGATAACATAAGTAGGTAGAAGCATGATAAAATACCATTCTCGAAAACTATCAGATTTATCACAAACATTGCCAAAAAAATGTAGGTTCACTAAATTCTATGTAAAAATTATCTCTTATATTTTATTTTTCTACTGGTAAAGTAACTCATGATGTCATATTCCCAAATGGCGGCTTTAGTCAGGCTACATTTAAACAAATAAATATATATTTCATAAAAAGAGATGAGTTTTTTTAATTTTATTAAAGTAACCCTAGCAACCAACGCATTTGGAACTATCACAGTTGAGGCCAACTACTCTGTTTCTAATTATCTCATCACATGTGGCTAAAGAAGTAAATTTTATGTAAGTATTTTATGTTTATCTACGCAACGGATAAAGATATTGGATTTAAGATTTGCGGACGGGCTGATATAAAATGGAATCCAATTTTATGAACAGATTTGTATGATTATTTTTTTGTTGCATTTCTAAGATCAAATATTAAAATTTTATTCTTAAAAAGTTTTCGCTCGTGCTACACACCGAAATTTGAGGAGTGAAAACTCGTGATATAGAAAAATCTCTATCTGGTCCAGCCATTTTAGACGAGAAATAGGTATGTAACGAGGCACGCAACCATGGACATTGAAAATCATGGTTGCGTGCCTCAATGGCACAGGAGAGGTTATCCGGGCTAGCTCTCCTAAATATACACAAAGATGTGAACCTGGATATCGATGAAATTATCAACATTTTCGCGAAAAAGAAACGTATGCTTGAATTTGTAATTTAAGTAAGCACCTAAATAAAATTAGTTAATGTAAAATGCATACTAGGTTTAATTTAATTTGAAATCCTTTGAAGATGTAAAAATTTCATCAAAATTGGTTCAGTAGTTTAGAGTCTAAATGTGACACTGTGATGTGCAAACAAACAAACATTTACTTTTGTAATTTTCGTGAGCGAAGACACTTACATTTTACAGGTTTATTAATTTACTAGTATTCGTCCCACAGCTCTGCCCACGTGGAACTATCACTGTACAAAATCTTGGTCAGCGCATCATACATGTTGTAAACATTTTCTTTGTAGGAATGCACTATATCGATCATGAGCGAGTTCATATTCCGACTCGCACTTGGTCGATTTTTGGGTAGCTGACCACAACCTTTTTTGTGGGCTTATTCCGCGCCTGATATGAAGAGGGTTTTTAAACAGTATACATAATGGGGTCCTGGTTTGAGAATTTTTTATGCACACGGATATTTTTTTCGGAACATTATGGTGTATTTTAGATACATCCAGTATCTCCGATATAAAGCAAAAAACCTTGCGAATTTTAAAAAGCACTCAATGAATTTTTCTTAAGAATTACATCATAGAATTTTCTGATCTATATTTATAAACATCCTATAAATAAGATAAATTAATATACACCTAAAACTCGAACACTGTAATTATATACCAATACGGAAAAAAAATCTTATAATCATTGATGTAATGAGTATAATTAAAACATGTAAATACGCGTTTTTGTTGATATTGATGTAGTTAATTAGGTAAAATTTTTTCTATTCAATATTTTTAATAAAATAATTAAGATTTATTCTAGCTAATATGTATTTAATTTACATAAATTCATTTATAGTATAAAATATATCAAACGACTTTTGTTAAAATTAATTAATAATTAAAATTTTTAAAACAACAATTAATTTAATATTTATGACGATAATTGGTACAAATTGTTTTAAATAAAAATTAATTTACTATTTACTACAATTTCTGTGTTTTTATTAATGATAATAAATATTCATAATTTGTGTTGTAGTAAATTTTTACATTAAAAATAAAATAATTCATTTTTACACTACATAAATTTTTTCCAATTTAACCAAATTTTATTATAATTTTCTCAAATTATTTATAGGTTTCTGTATTTTATTTGTACCTTTATGTATATACGTTAACCATAATGAAGTATATGTAATTTGCAAAGTATGTGCTTGATGTGGTAGATTGTAAAGGCTGCCCTGTACGGGCTACACTTCGACCATAAGGTCCATTGTGATGCCTTAGGATGTGAGGATGTGAGTGGAATGGAAGGAATTTGTGAGTAGACTAGGAATTGGTAGGATATGCGGCTGCAGCCGACTATGATAGGAACTATGCCGATATTCATCTGAAGTTCGTAAAGGAAACTGCAGAAAACCTTCTCAAGCATAGCCGGTTACTTCGTTTTTGTCCATACGCCGACAGTTTAGTCAATCAACCGGCCTTTTTTTTTTTTATAATTGACAAACTGGCGATGTCGGGATTCGAACCCATAACCTCTCAGTTTTCAAGTACTGCATACTGCGCAGACATGACGCCTTAGACCGCTCGGCTACTTTGCTGGTGTTTGATGTGGTGCTGTACTTGGAACTGGGAGGAGTTGCGAGTTTGATTCTCAATGGTGCAGGTCAGTTTGTCAATTATATAAAATTTAATAAAATGGGACGGTTAATTGACTAAATTGTTTGTTTATGGACAAGAACGAAAGTAACCGGCTATGCTTGTGAAGGTTTTCTGCAGTTTCTTTCCACGAACTCCAGATGATCATCGGTATGGTTCCTATCAAAGTTAGCTGCAGTCGAACAGGCTACAAATTCCTAGTTTGAAAATTTCTTGTCCATTACAGGTCGGTAATAAACGCCCAGAAAGGATTCGGCCTTCCCTTCGCTACTACATATGTTTTATGTCCAAAATCAATGAGTTTTACTTAACAGTATATTTTGGGGTTCCCTGATCCCATACGTACCATTTTTGGTCATCTGTTTCGATTTGATCTGTTTCGATATATGTGTATGTTTGGCTAAGCGTGAAAATACTTGCCGCTGGAAATGTGACTTGTTTTTTCAGTTTTTCGGTTTTTTGTGTTAGAAAATTTGAACGGATTGTTACAAATTAATTTTTTTGAACAAGTATGAATGTAATAAAAAAAGGAAATGAAGTCTTCAGTGTTTCTTCCCGTTTTACAATACAGTTAACTTCTCTTCCGTTCTCCATTTATATTTAGCTATATGTACCGAATATAATTTTCTTAACATTATTTTCAGATCATTGTTTGATAAGAAAAGTCATTCACATCTTGTCAAGGCTCTACGAACTAAACTACCCAGATGCTAGGGTAGTAATAAACACTTGCTTTCCCTAATATAGATTATTAAGGTACGTTCTATCTTCGTGAAAGGGGGAAACTCTCAACTAGTAAAACAAAACAAAACCTTAAAAAAGAAACTATAATGTTTTAAATTAAAAGACTTCAGTCAATCCATACTTAGGACTAATGAAAATGAGTCTATCTATCTATGTATCAATGTAATGGAATTTTTTAATTGAGTTTTCACCCACTTCCGGACTTCTGAATAATCTGAAATTTTGCAGACGTATTAAAGTAAAAAAGACAAAATATAAAAATAAAAATTTTAATTTATTAATAGCCAAAATACAAATTTGCATATCTCTAACTTATATACAATGATTTATAGTGTGATGGTATAGTTTATAGTTTCTATGGAAATGTCATCAACAAAATTTTTAATAGAAAAATGACATTTCCAACTGTTAAAATTTAGAAAAAAGCAATTTTTTTACATAAATTTCCTATGCTATATTCCGATATTCGATATATACTTTTTTGGTAAGAAATGGATTCATTCCATCACTCGTGGGAATAATAATGAAGAATGAAACTATAACACAAAGATTATTTTATTTTAAGGCTAAAAAACACAAAATAAAATTTAGAGTTTAAAAAAATTTAAATAGAAAATAGAATAAAGAGATGGACAACAAAATTAACTTTAATGTAAACAAAAGCATGGAGTGCTCTCTACTTACGTCTTCTTTATGGCTCTACTTTTATAAAAGTAAGTAGAGAGCACCCCATGCTTTTGTTTACATAAAAGTTAATTTTGTTGTCCATCTCGTTATTCTATTTTAATTTATTTTGCATTTTTTGTTTCATATTCCAATAAAAGCTTTAGTTTTTTTAAACTCTAAATTTATACAATTGCCATTCAAGCATATCTAATCTTTATTTAAATTTAGATAGATGCCCAATTTAAGTAAACTTCTATTGTTTTTTTTTTTAATCTTAAATACCAATAACAATTAACGTAATTTGCTTACCATTTTTCCTTAAAAGGCAATGTTCACTTTTACAAATCTTTCAATTGTTTTTAAGTTGTTTTTATCAAGTATATAAATCTAAGCAAGATTGGTAGGCATATTAAACCTACTAAAATTCTCATTTTTAGTATTTATATTTATCATAAACATTTAATCTTAAGCTTCTGTTTAATTATTTTGAATATACAGGGGTATTCGAAAAAACAAATGAAAATAACAATTAACTGAGTTAATTACTTAAATACCCGATATATATTTCGTTTATGAAAAAAAGTCTCACACAGAAGTTGTTTATTTAAAAAAAGGAAAAATTTTTGTCTCTTCAGAACATAATCTCTTTTTGTTTTCGTGTTTACAGATGAACAGACAGACGATCTGATGGACGGATATGCGAAAAGGGACTAATTAGGTTATTTTATGTCATTTTATTAGGGCATCTTTATAAAAAAATTTTTTCTATCAATATTTTCAACTGTTAAATAGTCGGGACTAAACTGAATATACCCTGGTAAATATTATATATACCGGGTATAATGATTGTGATGCAGTATATTAAAAATCTGAAGTGAGCTCTATGAAATTCATGTGCTGTATACAGTACATTTATAAAACTCTACAAAATCCAATACAGAAAATTCATAAAATTCTACAAAAACCAAAATAAGTTTATAAATTTTTGAAAATTAAAGTTAATAACCTACTGTGGCAGTCGGGTAAAAATTATATGATTTCCACCAATATACCATCTGGTGGTTACGATTTAACCTACTGTGGCAGTCGGGTAAAAATTATATGATTTCCACCAATATAAAATCTGGTGGTTACGATTTAGAACACTGGTATTAAAATTCAAAGATCGTGGGTGCGATTTCCATCTTAGATTAGTGATCAGTTTAAATATTACGAAAAAAAATATTACGAAAATATTTAAGAGAATTTTTTTTGTTCTTCTTCGAGAAAGGAAGTTTTTTTTTTGAATCGCAAAAAGAAAATGATCTAGTTTCGATTTATGTTTTTTCTTTAGATAAAGTTTTATTTTTAAAGCCGAAAGTTGAAAAGGAAAAATTATAAAATCAGATATAATTTATTGCATTAAAAAAAGTAATGAGAAAAAAAAGAAAGAAACAATCAAATCTTAATTTAATTTAAAATCTAAAATTATTTTATTCAAAAAAATAAGATATGACTATTTATTTTATAAAAAAATAGCAAAAGTATGATTTGTTAAAAAAAAACATGTAAATAACTACTTCGGTAAATAATTTTTTTTATGTAATCAAATCACACAAGTTTCAAACAGAATATCATGTACTATCAATTGTATACAGACTGTGTTGGACAGCTTTTCCTGTAGTAAACCAATGTTAAATATTATTTATTACTGCCTGGCCGTCTGGTACTGTATGAAGTCAGTCAGTACACATGTAAATAAAGTCAGACAGATATCTCATAGTAGCTATACTGTATGCGTATGGTTGTTTGTTTGTCTTTTAAGAGTGGGGACACAATGCACATACTAAAGTGTACTCTCATCACATGTGTACTGACTGACTTCATACAGTACAAGACGTCCAGGCAGTAATAAATAATATTTAACATTGATTCACTATAGGAAACGCTGTCCAAAACACACAGTATACAAATATTGGATTGGTAAGCTGGAATGGTCACAAAATATGTTTTGAAAAAAAAATGTTTTTTTTGTTATTCGTTTGAACACGTTTAGATTTTGGCTATGTATAAAGTAGGGTACAGACGAGGAACATTGTACAGGAACATTAAACTCCTCCTACAAAATATCAAATAATTTTGATTTTAGTGAAACCAGTTCAATGACATGTTTTTTGTTCTGCAACAGCGATACAGACTTGCAACCTAGTATCGAACATTCATAATGTTCCTTCTACCAATCTAATATTCAGTTTAAATTAAAAAATATTCAATTTAACCATTCTTGTTGTATTGTGCGTGTTGTCCAAATTAACATAGATTTAGTATAATTTTACTAATATTTGTGTTTTATTTGTGGGTCGAGTATCGCATTCTGTTGTAGGTTCGACAGCGCTCCTTTTGGAGTGTCAAAGAGAGCCAAGATACCGCGACACATTTAAATATGTTAACTGATTCCGGTTAAATGTTATGTTTTATCATGTTTCGCGACCATCAATCCTTTAAAATAACTCTTTTTTTTTTAGTTTAGTTTGTTTTAAATAAATACTTAAAGTAAAAACAATCAAATGACCTTCAAATACTTTCATCTTAATTGAAACATTGATATACAACAATTTTGTGAAATAATTTTTTTAAATACCCTGCGTGTATGAAATGGAGGTGATCGTGAGTTCATGAATTTTATATTTCAAAATGCAACTACAACATAACCTGCTAGCTACTCTGTCTATCCTTTGTTACTTTGTAGTTTACATTGACCGTTAAAAGGGATCACGAATATATTAAATTTCAAATAACACAGATAATTTTCGATCCCACCACGAGCGGTCAGTATGAACTTTTACAACATGTATTGATTCAAATTTAAGATAAAATTCTCGCTTATGGTACCTACTTGTACTCGATTAAAATGATGTATTGTGTTGAAGGTCATGTGCACATGGTTATACCGTCTGTTTTGGAAAGCTTTGCTAATATAGAATCAATGTTAATTATTATTTAATATAGTAACTACACAATGCTTCATAAAGAAAAAGAAAATAGTGGGGGTACTCTGTAGTCTGTACTGTGTGTGCGCATGTACGTAATGAATAATAATATTATAAATTAAGTGGGCATCACTAAAATGACATCAATCAAACATCTTACCAAAAGCAACAAGATGTTTGTAAGTATGTGTATGTATGTATGTATGGTTTAATAGTATATATTTTAGTTATTTATTTAACATTGATTCCCTATTAGAAATGTTTTTGAAAACAGACTGTATAAGAGTCAAAACATTTTACATTATCCAAATATCCAAAAAATTAAAAAAATTTACTATATCAAGGATAATAAAAAATTTATTGTTGCTAATTTCGTTTATTTATTTTCACTAGATTGTTCCTAGTTATGGAGCGAAAACTAGAATACCGATTTATGTTACAGAACTGTGTATGCAGGCCGTGCAAGAATTTTGAATGGGCAGTGTGATTGAACCGATTAATCTGACTAAACAAAAATGACACAAAAATTTTCGACCAACCACCAGTGTAACGTCAAACATTGAGAAGGACTTAACACAACTTAAGGATGTTCCCAACATACCACCACTTTTCGACAGATTTTGCTCATTTTTTTTCACAGGCTAAAAATAATGTTTTCTAATAAATCCCGAAGTTGCAGAATTTTTGACCGTTTAGAACGCGAGATAATTAAAATCAAAATTACCATTCTCTCTCAGTCTCTCTCATTAGAAGCATGTAAAACTTCATGCCCTCCCAACTATTATCTGTTGTATTAGAAAAAACAATCGGCAGAATTATAAAACAAAACTAGGAGAGTAAAAAATTTTAATATTTATTATATAAATAAAAAAATAATCGTATGTTACCTTTTTGTTTTCGAAATATAAAATTTTAAAATTATTCTTTATTTCAAAATTACACTATTTTGTATATATGAACAGTGAATAAGTCTATGTGTTTCGTATGTGTGTATATGTATTTGTTCTATAATAAAATCAAATAGGTTTTTTGTCCTGATTATATAACACAGTGCTGGAACGTTCTTAAACTTTTGCGCCATTTTTACACAGTCTAAGTATAAAATTGCAATAATAATTTGACCATAGTAACTGCAATAAAACTGCACGACATAAAATTAATTATTATAATTTGTTTAAAATTTAATGAAAATTAAAGATACATTGTAATTATTATTATATAATTATAATAATTATAATTGTTTAATTACATAACTTAATAAAAATATTGTACTGACCTTGTAAAATAATTGATTGCTTTCATTTAAATTTATTCACAAACTTTAAATAAAATCAGAAATAAATAAATAAAAAATTAAGAACAAAACGTTTGTGAAATATATTATTATTAATTGAATATAAATGTTTTTGTTAATTAAATGTAATCAGAAAAGATTTATTTTTATTAATTAAAATTTATTTTTTGTATACGTTGTTTATAAAACGATTGAATTTATTTTTTATATAAATCAATCAATTTATAATCCTTTTGAAATTTGAATAATTTTATTCAATTTCATCAAAGTTGAGACAGACGTTGTTTTGTGTATTGTACTATAACGAGTATTTATTCCAAACAAAATATTAAGGTAGTTCACTCGTAACACATTTTTGATTAAGAATTTGATGAAAGTGAAATATTATATAAATCTAAATTTTTTGCATTTATTTAAAAACAAATTAAAATAATAACTAACTGAGTTAATTGCTTAAATACTCGGTATATCCTGAGTTTATGCAAACAAGTTTATAACAAAAGTTGTTTATTTTTTAAAAAGGAACATTTTTTGTCTTTACATTTTTGTTCTATCTTTTATGGTTTCAAAGATGGACAGTTTTGCTCATTTTGTCCAAGCATGGTCCAATTTTGTCCATTCACGAACTTGAACTTGACACGAACTTGACCTTACTTTTTGGCTTTAGAACACACATACAAAATTTCAGTTCGTTATGTCTTTTCGTTTTTGAGTTATCGTGTTTACAGACGGACAGACGGACATGTGGAAATGGCCGAATTAGGCCATTTTATGAAAACCTATTCCAAACATTTATATCTGCGATCAATATATTCAGTCGGGGCTAAACTTAACACACCTTGTATATAAAGTGTCCCGGTAAGTTGGAGGCCTAAATTCAAGACATAGTAATTACATTATGTTTTTCATATTTTTAATACATATTATGATTGGGCATTTTGCTTAAACCTCTATGTTTATATAAGAGTGATCAGAGTGTTAATGTTGACGTTTAATCAACCAAATAAACTTATATTTGACTATTATTAAAATAATTAATAATTAATTTAATAAGAATTAACTTTATATTTATTATTTAAGAAACATTATTAACGTATAGTCCAAGGATGGCCAATACAAATGATCTTGCCACTTTGGAAATGCATCATAACTCCGAGGGCCGCATAGAAAATTATATATCCCCATATTAGTTTTAGACCCCCTATAGATATTTTTTTGGAGTGAAAAATTTAAACATAATCATATTTCGACAGTTAATTTTTGAATATATGGATGCGCAGATAATGTATTATTTTAATGCATTGGTTTTCACTACTTAGGCCTTTATAAAATAAATATATTTTGTAAAAGTTTGATAAATCCCGCAGGCTGGTAAAATGTTTGAGGCATGCGGACAGCGGTTTGGCCACCCCTGGTATAGTCTATAATTATTATAAATTTTTATTTAGTTTAAAAAAATGTTATTTAAGATCCAAATTGCATCCCAGGGAGGCATAACATTTTCTAGTGTTCTTTATAGAAGCAGCACTTAGCACCACGCATGTTGCTGATTCAACACAAAATTTATTTTTGAATATCCTTAATTTTGTTAAATAATAATTCGTTGCATTATATACAATAATAATAATTCGTTGATGAATCAAGAACAATAAATAACACATGAGTGGCAATCTACTGGAATAGTTTAACGAATATTTGCGCTTGTGCCTTTTGAATCTTTTATAAAGTTTTCAAAAATCTTGATACTTAATTCAAGTAATTTATTATAAAAATACCGAGTATACAAAATATAATCTATTTGTCATAGTCTTTTAACATTAATACAAAATTAAAGTATATTCATATAAATCGTTGTCCGATGTTATTTACTTCCGCTTCCGTCACTTGGCGGTGCTAGTGTGTGCATCAAATTGCTCCATTTGTAATTTATAGCATAGTCAGTCCATATTCGAGATCATTTCTATATACTTATCATACATAATGAAAATAATATAAATAAGATAACAGAATTATTCATTTAATAAATTAATTTATGTACTTTTACTTTCGCAAATTAATAAGAAAAATGTACTGTGTGGTCAATATTTTTATTAGTAAATATATTTTTTATAGACCTGCCTTCATTTATGTCATGGTCACTAAAATTATTATTATATGTAAGTAACAAGTTGGTAGATACTATTAACAACTTAATTATTTTTAGTATTTTTTCCAAATTTTTACCATTTATGTGTTTACATACAAGTGTACAGGGTTATGTCTTATGACAACTTCCTATGTGATTAGTCCAATGGTAATATTGTCCATTATTATTATTTTTATTGAATTTTTTTTATAAAAAATTCAACTTTTCTTTTCGACAAAATCGTGCTCGCGTATATAGTAAATTTGTCTACATAAATTTTTTCTTTGAAAGTACGTAAAATTGGAAGACGATCCTCAAATTTTAGCTTCATGCGTCCAAATCCGTCATTTATATATTTTTTTGAAATTTTGTCCATAAAATCCAATTTTTTGTAATTTTAAAAGCTTATATCTCCACAACTTTTTTTAAGAAAAAAATGGCATATTGTTGCAAACCAAAATCGGTTTCAGTATCAGCTTATAACTGAATAACTGTTTTTGCAAAATTTTGTTTCATTTTCAAACGGTCTAAAATGAAAAGTTTCGCCAAAATTTCAGCTCAAACATCTTTAAATACTCATTGATTAGAAAAAAATCATATATTTATATAGCATCTTTGTACACTACTTTTTATGTTTATACATTTCATAAAATAAACAGTTCATGGAACTTTTACTTGTTTTTTATACCCGGTATACAGACTGTGTTGGAGTGCTCTTCCAATAGAGAATCAATGTTAAATATTATTTATTACTGGCAGGCCGTCTGGTTACTGTGCGGAGTCAGTCAGTACACATTTAATGAGTACACATTCTTAAATGAGTCAGTAAACACAATACACACAGTCAATGAGTCAGTACACACTCTTAAATGACAACCAAACTACCATACGCATATAAGATGATTCTCATTACATGTGTACTTACAGACTCCGCACAGTAACCAGACGGCCTGCCTGTAATAAATAATATTTAACATTGATTCTCTATTGGAAAAGCATTCCAACACAGTTTGTATATATAATATATATACAAGAATATATTTAGCCCAATTTTGAAAATAAAAATATCTTGAAAACCGATATAAATGAAAAGAAGAGATAAAAAAAAATTAAAAAGCAAAAAATGTTCCTATGAAATTTTATTCATAAAATGAACAGTTTCGCCACAATTGCAGCTCAAACATCTGTCATTATCGGATATGTAAGCAAATGACACAGTTAGTAGTTATTGTCACTTGTTAAATGTTGACTATATTGTTGTATGTTGAGTTGACTATATAAAATATGTAAAATCAATAAAACATGTATATCAATATCAACATAATTAACTATGTGTCAGCTTCTAAAACGTGGATTGTCAATTGGTAAACTAATTTATTTTTATGGAATTTTTTTGTAATGATTCGTAAAATTTTTGACGTAAACAAGATAATAAGTAAATGTACGAATTACCCTGTATGAATTGCTCATATATTCATATATATATATATAAACATGTATGTTATTATTAATCACTAAAACGTTTGTTGAAGTTAATTAAAAAAAATTATTTATTCTCGTTCTACACACTTTTTTTATTTATTGGCGGCGCGTTCTGTTACATATGTGTATTGATAATTATTTAATAATTGTTTTTAGCTTATTTGGTAAAAACTGACTTTTTGTTATTTAAATGATTGACAACATGATCGATTGTAATTTTTATATTGAATTATTTATTTTTAACTAGCTTATCATCAGAGACTCCATTAATACTTTTCCGTCATATACATATTACACAAAAACGGAATTGTATTATGTATTTTTTCAGTTTTCAGGGATTTGTATCCGAAAGATGTTCGTTCAAACGAGATCCATTTAAGGTCTATCTGCCAGACACATCTAAGTGTTACTGTATGTAATATTATACAAATATTCAGTAATAAATTTCGATTTTTGCCTAGATTATTTCCTAGATCAAAAATTTTTTGTATTTTATAAATACGTATTTCGACTACAAAGTGACGGTCTGCACCAAAGTAGCAATAAGTAACATCTCCTCGGAGAATAATTACAACTAATTCATACTGATGATGACTACTTTGTAGTTTAAATACGTATTTATAAAATACAAAAAATTTTTGATCTAGGAAATTGGGGCAAAAATCGAAATTTATTTACGTTTAGAATGTGACTTACTGATTCAAATATATTGAATGGGAGTGTATATAAAAGGGTGGATTAAGAGAATTCGCCCTAAGAGCTGCACAATTGCCGCCCCAGGTCGATACTAATATCGTGCTTCGAATGGACCATGTGACCCTTTTTGAATTCTTTATCAACTTCTTCGCTTGACGCCAATTGTTATTCATTAGAACTGATGTATTGTAAATTCACAATTTTTGTCTTCTTTTGCCATCGACATAGAAACTGCAAATGTAGTATGAGATTATTTATACTTAGTATGACGCCCAAAACAAGCGCTGATATAAGAGCGATGACCATTGACGATTACAATTACAATTTTACATACCTAGTTTTTTGAAGGTATAGGTAATGTGTTTATTGGGTGTATAAATGATTAAAAAAAAGAGAAAGACCAATAGGGTAAGAAAAATTCCATTTTTGATCACCTAGAGAGAGAGGTAGATTGTAAAGGCTGCCCTGGACGGGCTACACTTCGACCATAAGGTCCATTGTGATGCCTTAGGATGTGAGGATGTGAGTGGAGTGGAAGGAATTTGTGAGTAGACTAGGAATTGGTAGGATATGCGGCTGCAGCCGACTATGATAGGAACTATGCCGATATTTATCTGGAGTTCGTGAAGGAAACTGCAGAAAACCTTCTCAAGCATAGCCGGTTACTTTGTTCTTGTCCATACGCCGACAGTTTAGTCAATCAACCGCCCCTTTTTTTTTTGTTATAATTGACAAACTGCCGATGTCGGGATTCGAACCCATAACCTCCCAGTTTCCAAGTACTGCATACTGCGCAGACATGACGCCTTAGACCGCTCGGCTACTTGGCTGGTTTTTGATCACCTAAGTAGCATTTAAAATTTATACGACCCGGTAAAACCACCAATCCACCTCTTATAATTCCCTAAATAGCTTATATTCGAAAAATCAGCACTGTAGCTCTTTTCGTTCAGAAGATATTTCGGGGTCAAATCGGCTCTGATTTAACGTGTAGTAAGCACTGTAAGTACGAAGGCCGAAAATCCCTTAAACTCGCGCATCCCTTGCGCACTTCTGTGCTCTAGATATAGATATATTATATTTATATATATATATATATATATATATATATATATATATATATATATATATATATATATATATAAATACAATATATCTATATCTAGAGCACAGAAGTGCGCAAGGGATATATATATATATATATATATATATATATATATAATTTTTCGGATATACTAGGATCAATGGATATTGAAGACATTTTTGCGAAATTTTGTCATCGATATAACACCAATAGCCTTGTAGAGGATATTCGCTAAAAATAGCTCTTTAATTTTTCAATAAATTTTTCACATTTTTGCGAAATTTTGTCATCGATATAACACCAATAGCCTTGTAGAGGATATTCGCTAAAAATAGCTCTTTAATTTTTCAATAAATTTTTCAAATAATTTAATTTTTTTAATTATTTCACTTTTTATTTGAAATGAATTATAATTTCACTCTTTCAGTCTAATGAAATAAAATTGTATTATTATATGTTCAAAATTGACAACTGAAATATTGTCTGCTAAAATACTGGTTTTTGGAATATTTATAAAAAAAAGATATAAATATAAAAATGATTTACAAATTTTAATCACCGTTAGAAAATTATCAGGAAGTTAAAGAACTACCACAAAGGTGAAAGACCACTTGAAAATTATTATTACTAATAGATCTATCTGTCCCCCGCAATATATAATTCAAATTAATTTGAAAAAAAAATGATCGTGTCATTGAAATCTTATTAAAAATATTTTAATTTTTTTTTTCTTATCTGTCAATTAAATTATCTGTTATTTTATCATCAAACTGAAATAACGGTATTTTGTAGTTTTTTTATATTTAATTCACTAATTTTAAAATTATTATTATTGATATAAATGACAAATTAAAAATAGTTTATGCTACTCAAATATTTATTGCATAGTTAAAAGATTAATTTTTTTTATATGTGAGTCGTAAATTTAAATTGTATATGAACCCTTCTGTATTTATAAATCGTTTACTAGCGCAAAAGTACACAATGAGTCTTCTTATTAATTCAGAATTAGAATATCCTTAACAAATCGTCATTCATAATGGCTACAACCCGAAATTAGTCGATGACATGCTTGATAAACTTCTTAAATAAGTCATTCACTTAATTTATCCCAAATCAAGAATTTAAATTTATTACAACCACCTTTTGTGGAATTCTGCCTTAATCTATCTCTGAAATTTTAAAACATTGAATCTCAAAACAGCCTTCAAGACAAATAACTCTCTTGGAAAACATCTCATGAATATTAAATCAAAATAGACCAACGTTGCGGAGTATATATACTTACAAGTGTAATAATTTTTACGTTGGTCAATCCGATAGAACGTTTAAGACTCGTATTTCAGAACATAAAGTCTGTTTCATGCGTAAAGAAAGAAATCCTAGTTATGCGTAACATCTCATATTGGAAAATCACTCTTTCAACGATAAATTCATATTACATATCCAACCCAAAAGACGCATTTTAAATAATCTACAAATAATACAAATTAATAAATTCAAAAATTGCGATTTATTATTAAATGACCAACTGGACTTCTCTACTCCTTAATATTTTTGTAGATAATTAATTTCCGGCATAGCAGTAATCTGTAATAATAGTCCGGGAGACCAAAGAGTTTTTTCAGTAAATAGCTTGTTTTTACAAGACGGCCAACTTTTTTAATTATAAAATTTTGGAAAACGGTATCGAAATTTTCTGGAAGCCTTTGAACATTGAGGATGGGAGACTCGGAGTCCATTCCATTGAATTTGTAGGACGAAAATTTTTCCCGCAATTGATCAAGCGGTCACAATTGACCGTTCATCCAAAGTTTATGAGCATCCAGTTATTTTTAAGTTTAATTGTAAGATAATCAAGTGAAGAACGAGGAAAAATTTTCGTCCTACAAATTCAATGGAATGGACTCCGAGTCTTTCATCCTCAATGTTTGACGGCTTCCAGATAATTTCGATACCGTTTTGAAAGTTTTATAATTAAAAATTGGGTGTCTTGTCAAAACGAAGCCACTTACAAAGTACCAGCTTGATGCTCATCATCCAGAAAACACTTTGGTCTCCCGGACCATAGTTTTGCTTGTACGTTGACCTACACAAAATATTTTTGTATAATGTTTTGATGTAAACATATTATGTATTTTATTTATTACCTGTTTGTATAATTACGACATGATGCCCATTAAGTTCGAAGTGCAATGTATCTATATACTACGCAATATATCTATATACTATATTCTAAACTACGCGGTACATTAATGCGTATTGACCTAGAAACCAATAAAATAGTTTTCAACTTAAAATAATTGTGCGGTTTGTCAGAAAATTTAAGTACTTTTAATCGTATGGGAGGGGGGCGAGTTGGACAAAAATATCTTATAAAAACTCCTAGGAGTGCATCACACAGTATCATATATATTGATCCCTGTACTTATATTATCTTACTACTATATTTCTAATTATTGCCACCAGATGACATTGTCTTAAGGAACAAATACCAATAGGTGCATGACATGTTAATTAATACATTTTTTTAGATAAATACCAAACGTTATATCTTATTCGTTAAACATATTAAAAGTTCAGTTGGTGTATTTAAAAATTTGTTTTCTCAAAGCTTAATGTTATTTTTAAAATGCGCGTTATACGGTATTTTCCTACTGACGATGATTGCGTTGCAATCTAAATACCGGTATCTAGGCGTAAGTCTTATACGTATATTTTAAATAAATTTTCTAATATACAATTTTGTGTCGAGTATTTTGGTATAAATTTTATTATTTAAATAACCATAGATGATTTATTTAAGGACGCACATTTTTTATAAATACTAACTGACTAGTGAATTTTATATACAATTTTTTTTCCTTTTCTTTGTAAGTTTATTGCAAACTACTACTAGCCAACTAACTTTAGATCCATACGTCCAAACAAATAAATTCCATACATAAAAACATAATGTTGTATTCATTTGTACAACTGGAAATGCATTTTTTTCAACTGACAGATACATTTTTATGTTTTTATGTATAATTTTGACTTATGTTCAGTTTCAGTTTCATTTTCAAATTGTATTATATATATATATATATATGCTTATAATTTTTTTTTTTTGAGAATCCGTTTTAAATAAATTTAAATATGAATAGACCTTAATTTTATTCACACACAAAAATTAATCTTAACTTGTTCTTATCCTACTCAATCATGAATTTTATTTTATCTATGTATTTAAGGATGTACCAGCACTGTGTTATGCAATCAGCACAACAAACCGGTTTGATTTTATTAAAAGCACAAATACATAAACACACATACAAAACACATAGACACAAACACTGTTCACATATACATAATAATGTTGATTTTAAGAAAATAAATAAATTTAAACTTTTATATTTCGAAAACAAAACGGTAACACACAATTTTTTTTTAAATTTATATAATAAATATTTAGCTATACTCTCCTAGTCTTTTTTTAAATTCTGTCGATTATTTTTTCTAATACAACTGATAATAGTTGGGCGAGCATGAAGTTTTACATGCTTCTAATGAGAGAGAGTGACAGAGAATGATAACTTTGATATTAATTATCTCGCGTTCTAAACGGTTAAAAATTCTGAAACTTCGGGATTTATTAGAAAACATAACTCTTTATAATATATAACTCTTTATAATATAACTCTTTATAATAAAAAATATCTCATTCACAGATTTGAAAAATTTGCATAGCATGTTTTAGCTCCGATCAAGGCCCAAACACGGTACCTAATGCTTCGTAAGTAGCTGCTACTACGCGGCTATTTCATTCTGTGACAAACTTTTACTCCACTTAGAAATTTTAAAAAAATCCGGAAAACCGAAAAATACCATGAGTAAATTCCAACGGCGTGAAGCTATTTTGCCCAAAAGTTTTCAATTTAAATGTTCTTGCTCTTTTCGTTCTCAATTTATCTTGTTAAAAATACACGGACCAACATGAAAAAAGATAATTTTTTTCTATATCCAACACATAAACTCTACAGTGCATATTACACTATGTCTGTATAAAAAAATACAGACGAATTGAGAACCATCCTCCTTTTTGAAATCGGGTTAAAAAGGTAAAAATGAAAAAATCCAATATAAAGATAGTAGATGTGATTGTGCTACTAGTCGAAACATCTATAAACTGTCCCATGCATGGCAATTTTTTTAAGAATTTTGCCGTAGGTAATTAATTTTAATATGAGCAATTAAAATATGTGTTTCTACCATAGTTTCAACAAAATAATTATTAAATAACTTTTGCCATATGCAGGTAGGAATTGGAATTGAACGTTAAAATTATGATACATTATGATGTTAGAATATTAATATTTGTTTAGTGTATTTCTAATTAGAGTTAGAGTTCGGATTATATGCCAGTGCATATGATAATTATATGCTTTTAAAATATTATCTTTTTATAATACTTTATTTTATTTTTTATTAATTTCTCAGAATAGGCAAGTTATAGTAATCGGTATAGGCAAGTAATGGTTGCCAAGTTTTAGCATGCTATAGTAAATCGAAAATTGAAAATAAAATTTCACCCATATCTCCTCGTTTTGAGGTTAGCAGAGTCTATTTACACTATTTTTGTAAGATGTACGTGTGTATGTACGTTTATTAGCCATAGAAATAAACGAAATCTCGGGAACCAAAAATTATATTGACTTCGTTGAATTGCAAAACGAAACGTATTAATGATAGAAGGAGGGGAACTAAAAGTTTGTAATAACTCTTCATCATAGTAGTCATAATGTCATATGACATTTTGGGGACATTCAATGTTCATAAGTTAACAGGCAGGTGGTTGATTGATCTTTTCAGCGCTGTACGCCATCTATCACAATCTGAGTTTAATTTTGTGGTGATTGTTAGATAGAGTTTCTGACGAGTCATATCAACCCAACAAAATGGTGAATTTTTCCATATTATCACTTTGATGCGCTCAAATGTGTCGATACGGCTTCTGTTATCTTCCTTTAGAACAAATTTTTCAGACGCGTATATGAATATTGCAAATCTCTATGACTGGACTAAGGACATTTTTTTATCTTAGATATGTAATTGTCACGCCATAATTTGGTGATTTGTTTAATGCCTGACATGGTTAATCACAGCCATGGTTATTCTTTAGCATAGCACCAAACTAGATATAGCTGTTGACTTCTTGGCATTTACTCATACGTACGACACCAGGGTGGTTGTTGTTACGATCTACAATCATAATTTTGGTTTTTTGCTAGTTAATATTCAAACCGTCACATTAACGCCCACTAGCTTGTCAAGAAGACCCAGAAGTTCTGCCTGTGAGCTCGCCAAGGTAGTAGTATCATTCGCAAAACTGAGATTGGTGAAGTTTCTACAACACATCGAAACTCTCTCTAGCCTCATATCCTGAATAGATGTCGAAAAGTAGGGACCCTTCCATGATCATTCACGAACCGGGTTTGTGCAAAAGCTATTTGCCTAGTAGTTTTTTAGGTGCGATAGTAAATCACACTAGAAGACCTTACTACAATGCGAGGCTAGAGCTAGCAGTCTATTATTTTGTTTATTTTAATAAACGCCGACATTCTCCAGTCAATCGGCCACCGTCCGTTTATACCACCATCATCCAGATTTGTTAGCATCTCCACAGTTAATGAATTAATTCCTGGTGCTTTGCCAGATTAAAGCTTCTCCATCTCTGAAATGAATATGCCAGGTTCGAAATATTGGTATGTAGGAGCAGCAGCATGGTCGTCTTGAGTATAGTGGTCATTGTTTTGTTACATATATAACTCAGCCTTGCGCACTACCATGCTCTAGATAATTCTTGCTAGTTTGTACATACACACGCAATAGTCATAAAATAGAACGAGGACGATATTTCAGACTATAATAAGTCGTAAATTAATATTATATATATTCACAAAACGGACAATTTAGCCTATTTATGCTATATGTATCAATTGGTATCAATTCAATATTAATCGAGACGATTCATTCATTCTCCATCGAAATTGTATATGCGTCCGTCCAAAGAAGTTTTCAGTACAAAACTTTAAAATTTGTAATTTTGTATCTAGATTTCTCTAATCATAAGGCATGAAAATACACCATGCCATGTAGTTTCTGCGTAGCTTCAAACAACTGGATATAATCCGACCTCTAGCTATAAGTCTGTAGTAGTAATACTACATTAATCTGCATATTTCGATTAGAATTCAATCATTCAAACGGAAATTACATACATAAAAGGTAAATAGTATACACCAATGAGATTACACTATCATTCCTCGGTATTTCTATTATTTATATTTACATATGGGAGATTCACATTAAAACTTATTACACAAATTAAAGTCATAACCTTGGCCTTTACGTTTTTTAATTTATTGGGTTGAGATTTTAAAACTTTTTTTAAACTATTATAATGTCTGATTACATATTATAGTTTTGTCAGTAATAATTAATTCGATCAAAAACATAAATGTAAAAAAGGGAAGAGTTTTCAGGGAGATATACTTGTAAAATGAAAAAAAAAATTTGGTTCAAAAAATTTGTTTCGTAAGTTTTCTCTTAGTATGTTTTTAAAATTTTATATCGCGGCAAGTAATTTGTTTTCTTTTGATTCAAATATTTTAAATTTAAACTTGCCGCGTTATAAAATTTTATACTAAGAGAAAACTACGAAATAAATTTTTTCAACCAAATTTTTTTTTCATTTTACTTTGCACTTACATGCTTACATTTTAGTTTTCGCTATTTACTTTATAAATAGCTCGGCTCTTTAATGGGATATCATCACTTTTTAAGGAGCAACTATTATATGAAGTATCTTCCCGGCCCTTTTTTACATTTATGTTTTTGATCGGATATCACTACTTTTTGAAAGGTATATATATATATATATATATATATATATAAATATATATATATATATATACAAATTTTAGCGATAGTGGTCTTAAATATCTATAAGGAAGGATCGATGGACATTTGTACAAATTTTTATGAAATTCCAATATTGGGGCAAAAACAATAGCTACATTTCCTTTGGAGGATATTCGCTAATAATATATAATATTTGAATAAATGTACTCATATTGACACAAACTAAACAATTTTTATTTGAATTGTTCAATGAACATAATAACATGCGTTATTCAAAATCGAATGACTATATCTGATCAAACTACCATGTAGAAAATTGTTTGTTTTTTCCCATTTTTTCGGATGTTGCGTTGGGAAAATTGAGTTTTTTCGATCTACAAAAAGGTTTTGAGATATCCCACGTCGAATGCAACAATTCACATCCTTCTAAAATGTCAAGAAGTGACTTAAACTTTAACACATAAATTTAATTTTTGGTTTTCCGTATGTTTCGCTGGAAAAATTAAATTTTCCCAAAGATACTTTTTTAAGGTTTCAAAAATTTTGCGTCGAACGAAAAAAACCGCATCTTTCCAGCATTTCTGGATGTGGAGCAACAAAGTTGTAAAAAATCGTGCACAAATCTCACAAGTGGTGTGTGCTAAATTTTAAGTATATAGATAGAAAATATGGACCAATCATAGAGCAGCAATATTTCTTGTTAATTTTATCAAATCGAAAATGCAAAAGTTTGCTCATTTCCCGATATAAATTTCGTGGTTTCCTTTCGGTTTGGTCATTATATCTAACTGTATGCCAAATATCAACTTTTAAGGACTTATGGTCTAGGCCCTGGAATTATAATCGTGTATGGCCAAGAATTGTAGGCGTTCCCGCTTTTTTACAACTTTTGAATGCGAATAAGTTTTTAACAGTTTATTTCTTAACGAAAAGCAAAAACTTATTCTCTTATAATTCCCTAAATAGCTTATATTCGAAAAACCAGCACTGTAGCTCTTTTCGTTCAGAAGATATTTGGGGTTCAAATCGGCTCTGATTTTACGATAAGTAATAGTACTGTATGCGCGAAGGCAAAAAAACACTTAAACTCTGTAAATAATATTAAAGAGAACTCTAGGATTTTTCGAAATAAATTTCATTTTTTGCCCCAATTTCCTAGATCAAAATTTTTTGTATTTTATAAGTACGTATTTCGACTACAAAGTGTTATCATGAGTATGAATTAGCTAATTGTAATTATTCTCCGAAGAGATGTTAGTTGTTGCTTATTTGGTGATGGTTTGCACACAGATTTTTGGTATGTGCATAATTTATACTTTCTAAGAATCTACCAAAATGGTATGTCACCCAATCAGCATCGATCACGTGTTAAGTGACCGTCACCAAATTAGCAACAAGTAACATCTCCTCGGAGATTAATTACAATTACCTAATTCATACTGATGATGACTACTTTGTAGGCGAAATACGTATTTATAAAATACAAAAAATTTTAATCTAGGAAATTGGGGCCAAAATCGAAATTTAATTAAACTCTGCACTACCGTGTTCTAGATATCACTTGTCGCAACAAACATTAGTCGATTGCTTAAAACTATCAACTGGGGAATATTATAAATTAACCAAGCCGTAGGATGGGTTAGACTCAGTGTCACATTACTAAATGCAATCCAAGTGGTATACACGATCAGCTTCTCATAGCGAAGTAGTTTAAAAAAACCAAAAGCCAATAAGATCAGTTTTCTTCGTTTCGCTTTATCATAACTTATACCGATTTTAATTGAATTTTTCTACAAGGAAATATAGCTAAAAATGTTACTGCATCTGTTCTACTGGCCACTTTGCTGTACCTACAACATTTACAGATACATCGCCAATTTTTTTGTCATTCTTAGTCTTATTCTTATTGCCTTATTGGTCTTATTCCAATCTATTAACCACAATTTTTTATGAGGTTTTAGTTAATAAATATCCTATAATCTATCCGATATTTAGAAATATCGATTGCAACTGAAAGAAGTCGAATCCAATAAATATGTTCCGATTTCAAGTTTTTTACAGGATTTGTGTTTAAACAGAAAAAATTGGCAATATATCTCTAAATATTGTGGTAACAGAAAAATGGCCAGTAGATCAGATGCAGTAACATTTAGTTACTGCAGATACAGTAACTTACTTATTATCTATTTTCCCAGTAAAATTTAAAAAAGATATGATATTATTATTTTGTCCACTTTCCTTTTTGGGCACAGAGGACCCCTTGGTCTAGGTGCTAGGGACTCGTATGCGGAACCCGTCTTTCTTATTATTATTCCTGAGATTTCCTGATAGTTTTATTAAAAGATATATTTTTCAGATATAAGTTCCTTTACGAAAAAGCCAAATTCCACACCATGAATGTTGACAAATGTTATTTCTTGAGTTTATGTTCTAAAGCCGACTTCGATTACGCCGTTCAGTTATTTGATACTGTCTACGAAAGAAATGTAGCATAGAGGAGCTCATATTTGATTCAAACTGATCGTAAACATTTAATTTGGTTAGTTCAGAATCATTAACCAAAATTGATTTTGGTTACTGATTGTTAAATTGATTCTTTTTTTTGTTTCACTGATAAATAATTCATCAATTAATTATTGGATGATAATATTGCAGATTAAATGATTGATTAAACAAAACCAACTTTGTGGGTATATTTTTGTTCGACTATCAAATTGTACAAAAGAATCATGTGAGGTGTTATAACAACAGGTAAAAGAATGCAGTTCGACAGCATTATTCTTTTGCAATCCAAATATGAAATTATATGTTTAAAAACTTTGATCGTGCGATTATAAAATGAACAATTATTCCCTTTTGTAGACACTTTGTTTCAAAATATATTCTTACTGTTACTTTTAAAAAAACTTTTCTACAACGTGATGTAACAGATACTTTTGTATCTAGATAGTACTAATCCCGAACAATAAATTCAGTTGGCGATCTTTTGCAAAGTATGTATAGTTAAAAATATATATATATAGTTACAGCACCTATTTTTGTAGATAAAATATTTTAATCTGCCATAGTCCCGGTACGGATTTATAAGCTATAATTTCTGCAACAAAATGCCGATTTATGTTTCAAATAAGTACTACTAATAATTCATCATTATTTTTACACACAGTTTAGTATCTCCCACCCTTACCTGTTTATTTTCTTATCTTATTCAACATATATGCTTTATGGTCTTCCTTCCTAGTCTACTTGGAACTGGGAGGTTATGGGTTTGAATCCCGACATCGGCAGTTTGTCAATTATTAAGAAAAAAAACAGAAAAAAAGAAGCCGTTAATTGACTAACTGTCGGCGTATGGACAAGTAACCGGCTATGCTTGTGAAGGTTTTCTGCAGTTTTCTTCACAAACTCCAGATGAATATTGGCATAGTTCCTATCAGACTCGGTTGCAGCCGCACATCCTACCAATTCCTAGCCTGCACACAAAAATTCCATCCATTCCACTCACATCCTCACATCCTTAGACATCACAATGGACCTTAGGGTCGAAGTGTTGCCCGTCCAGGGCAGCCGCTACAATCTATCTAATTCCTTCCTAAGATGCTTCCAAGAAGTTGTCAATATTTTCAACAGAGTAGTTTTTCAGGTGTGTGAAATGAAAAATGACTTACAGATATCAATGAAATGGCCAAAATAGAATTTCCACGAACCCGAACTATTTATTTTAACTACTTATTTTTAGTTTACTCACTAAGGGTTGGACTATATAGTAGGAAAACTGACCGTAGAAAACTTTACATGATAACACTAAAGTCTAATATCATAGTTTTTATAATGCTTAAAGAGGTACAGAGAATCTTAGGAACAAAGATCACTTGCGGTGAAAATATTTGAATAAACTTCCCTGTAATATCTAAATCTTAAAATTATTTTCAATATTATCAGGATAATCTAGTTAATAATATAAAAAAATATTATGTACGGTCAGAACATGGCAACAGTCTCCTTAAACTATTCCCTTTTTTAACCCGACTGCAAAAAAGGAGGATGGTTCTCAATTCGTCTGTATTTTTTTTTTTTTTTTTTTATGTTTGTTACCTCAGAACTCCGTCATTTATGAACCGATTTTGAATTTTTTTTTTTTGTTTTAAAGGGTTTGATTCCCGATTGGTCCCATTGTCACCAAATCGCATTCTGATGAGGGGATCCCCGGAAAATCGAGGAAAATACTCATTTTATATGTGATAACCGATTTTTGCGAATTTTTTTTTTTTTTTTGAAAGGGTATACTCATTCATAATGGGAAAATAAGAAAATTTTTTTAAAAACCGACTTCAAAAAATTTTTTTACAAAAAAAAAACCGACCCCAAAAAAAAAAATTTTTACAAAAAAAAAACAAAATGCATGTAAATAAAATTGAAAATCTGTTATAAAAAAATGCTCTTAAAATTAAAAAAAAAAAAAAAAACGGGTAAAAAAAAAAAGTTTTACAAAAAAAAAACCGACCCCAAAAAAAAAAATTTTTACAAAAAACAAACAAAATGCATGTAAATAAAATTGAAAATCTGTTATAAAAAAATGCTCTTAAAATTAAAAAAAAAAAACGGGTAAAAAAAAAAAGTTTTACAAAAAAAAAACCGACCCCAAAAAAAAAAATTTTTACAAAAAAAAAACAAAATGTATCTAAATAAAATTGAAAATCTGTTATAAAAAAATGCTCTTAAAATTAAAAAAAAAAAAAAAACCGGGTAAAAAAAAATGTGTTATAAAAAAATTCACTAAAAATTAGTCGTTTAAGTAGGTCTACCCATATTTAGATAAATAAAACTAGTTATAGAACTTTAGAGTCACTAAAAAGCGAGAAATAAACTATATTTTGACAAAATGGAAACCCGACTTCAAAAATAAAATATTCTATAACAAAAAATGCACTAAAAAGTAAAAAAATAATTGCATATTCTTGTGCCAATTTTAGTTCACCTAAGCAAAAATTTTTAAATATATATGTACAATTATTGTTATTTTTGGAGGCGGTGTCCAAAAATTATGTGAATTTCTCTATGCTGACACCGCCTCCAAAAATAACAATAATTGTACATATATATTTAAAAATTTTTGCTTAGGTGAACTAAAATTGGCACAAGAATATGCAATTATTTTTTTACTTTTTAGTGCATTTTTTGTTATAGAATATTTTATTTTTGAAGTCGGGTTTCCATTTTGTCAAAATATAGTTTATTTAACTACACTTCGCTCTGAGTCTCTACAACATAACGAATCGAGCAGTTAATGTAGTCCACCATTTGTTTTATTTAAAATTCAATAGTATTATTTTTCGAGATATTTGGAAAAACCCAAAAAAAAAAACGTTAAAATATTATATTCGCACAAAAAAATTATATCCACATTTGAAAAGGAAGCATTGTACAAAACAGTTCAATTAAAAAAAACAAAAACACGTAGAAATCAATTTTGGATTTAGTTATTACAGGCAAGTAGATAAAAATATTTTAGTAGTAGTAGTAGCGGAGGGCTAGTAGGCTAGTAGCCGCCTTTCTAGGCCTTGTTTATCGACTCCTAAAGGGCAAGGAATTGGTATGTAGACTAGTACTGCTTTGTGGTGTGATTTTGATAGGAACTATGATGATATCATCTGGCGTTGGTGAAAGGAAACTGCAGAAAACCATCACAAGCTTAGCCGGTTACTTTTGTTCTTGTCAATACGTCGACAGTTTAGTCAACTAACCGCCCCATTAATTTTTTTTTAATTTAATTTAATTGGCAAACTGCCGCCGTTGGGAATCAACCAATAACCTTCCAGTTCCGAACAGAGTGCCCTTAACAGCTCGACCACTCGGATGGTTGACCTCTTATAACTATTTTGTCTAATTCCCAGACATATAAAGCATTATAAAAAGTAATAATGAATTTAACCTTATGTGTTATCATGGCGTGTTTATTACGGTTGGCTCTAATCCTTTTAGCGGATTTCCCCCAAAGATAATGCAGCTGATGTTTTTGTACCAATGTTGGAATTTCGTAACAATTTCTTCGAATGTCCATCGATCCTACCTACTAGATGTTAAAAATGACCATCGTTAAAATTTGTATATATATATATATATATATATAAATATATATATATATATATATATATATATCTTAATATATATAATTCTTCGGTCCATGTGTATGTGACTGAACTCCTACTAAACGGATTTTTATGAAATTTTGTGTGTGTGATTGGATTCGGTAGGCTCACGAAAAAAACATTTATGAAGAAAATTCATTTGATACTAAAGAAAACTTAAAGACCATATTTCTTTTGTTGGAGTTGGTTAAAATTTGTGTTGATTTTGTAATTTCTACGGAAACTCAACTTCAATAAGATAACTATAAAATTATTTCTTTAAAATATTGTTTTAATTTTGAAATGTCAATTTTGATTGTCGTTTCTATAGTAACTATAAACAATAATCGTTATATATCGGTCTTTTTTGACTATTAATAAATTTAATTTTTGCAAATACTAAATTCATATCAGATATTATATTTCAATTTGATCACACTAAAATTATGATCGCTAGAGAGTGATTTATGTATTCTTAGGAAATTCGCTAAGTTGAAGCAGCTCCCGCGTAACGAATTTTTGTTTTAAATGAATTTTTGTTTTTAAAAATGCCAGCAATTAGACGTACAAACTTAAGTCGCAGAACTCGACAAGCTAGAAGTGAAAGAAATACAAGAACAAGCCAAACTGATAAGCAACGCGAAACGCGGAACGAAGTTGAACGGAATCGAAATCAACAACATAGAAATAACGAAAGTAGAATTACAATTTATTAAAGTTTAAGGGTGTCTGGCGGGGAATTGCCACTATATAAGGTGTCAGGCCATGATCGACGTGATTTCAATTATTATCCCGAAGAAAATTTAAAAAAATTACGCTTCATACTTTGACGAAAGTTAGTAGCAATTTTTTACACCTTCGCTACCTACCTGTTACCTGCCAAAGCCACGATCATCCAAACTTCATAGTCGCTGATCGTTCCTAACTCTGTTGGGGGCATGCGCAGAAAAACTTTCAGCTTTTATAAAATGAGGAAGGTCTGGGGATCACGGGCTGTTACTCGCAGTGTAGACAGTGATTATTATTTATTTTTGGTGTCGTAGGTACATTACCGATTTTGCCAATTCCCAAACTTTAAGTTACTATTTTACTTTAGAGCATTATCAAAATTTCGCTATATTTTTACATTGTTAACTTATCGTGATGGTGGACAGACGGACATGAGAAGATGAGCGGCATTCATTGAAGACGCTTTTGACTGTTTAAATTTCAAATATTCGGTAACCATTTTTTTGAAAATGGAATAAATGATAAACGCCTGTCTTTTCATATTTTACCATTAAATATATAGGGTAAATATTAAAGGTCTTGTATTAAGCCATAGTATATGTGGTATAGGTGCAGCGTTGTAAAGACCTTTTAGGGAGGGACAACCTGTATAAAACTTTTACTGTTTATTTTTTACACTTTAATATATTATTTTTTAATATTATTTAATTAAAATGTAACATGTAAACTAAATGAATGTTTTTTTTCTTTGTATATTATTAATGGTTGAAAATTTTGATTAACATATGGACAGCTACACACATAGGCATTATTGATTGAAGATTATTAGTGAAGCATATAGATAGTTAATACATAAACGTTAATGAAGTAGTAAAGTCATATTTGCTTATTATTATAAGCAAATTAGTTTACTGTGACTTATTTTACATGACATATTTGATTTATGATCAGAAACAATTTTTATATGAAATACTCTAATGACTTTCATGTCTTATGCTTTTATTTATTCTTGTATGATGTTTTAGAATGATTTATCCTAAATAAAAACCACCTCGTTGTAAAGTGTAAGACATAGTTTGTTTGTTTTTTAATTCGCGATTTGAGAATGACTGCAAATTTCAGAATCTGTTATTAGGGTTTAATCAATCGGTAATGTCAATAAGGATGCTTCCCACGCGTCGTCTTTTGACTGAGAGTGAGGAATTGAAGTAAGAGAACCATTTCTGTGTGAACGTCAGGCCTCAGAAATTTCATTGAATTTTATTTTCGTATTTCTTCGAAAAAATTGAGAAAAGGGAGCAGTATTAGATCAAGAAGTGGCATACTACTAATTGGCATTGTGAATTATCCTGAATTATCCGGAAGTGACCAGCATTTACTTAATTTGACATATAAGTAATATGTCTGAATATTGATAACATATTTGAAATCAAATGCTTGATATGAAAATCATGCTACCGATTGAGATCATTCAGTTTTCAAAATATATGTTTCGAACAAATTTGTCAATATTTTTATATCGAACATTTTGTAGATTCACACTACTATTCTAAAAACTCTATGACAACGTTGAACACTTCCATAATTAATACTATTATATGAAAGTAAAAATTTAAAAAAAATACTACTTTTATATGCCAAGGTTATTTTTTTGAAACTCAATACCTGAAGTTTCAATTTGTTGTTGTTTTACTAATATAATGACAATATAATTTTATTATATGTGAAAGAAAAACAATTCTTCAATAACAAAACTAAATAATCAGGATATTAGGGGTCAAATTAAATGTGCTTTATTTGCTAATATGCGATTTTTTGTGAGTTCTCTCTCAAGCTCAATTTACACAATTTCTCTCTCGAGCATTAATTGGTATTTTACACGCTAAAAAAAGTATTACAAATATTCAGATATTAATTAAATGATTTTCGTAAATATTTTTTCGAAAAGTTTGTGTTTCCCTTTCTATCTAAGGCGTCCTTTCCTCTAAATAGAGAGATATAGATAGATATATTTTGGGGTATATAAAAGTATTGCAATTCGACCTTATGCCCCATTGTGCTCCCCCTTCTACTTCAGTCTGACGAGTTTCGCTTCTCCCATATTTTGGAAATAGCCAGGAGCTTCAGGTTTTCCTAAAGGTTCATATATTCGAGCTGGGATGGTGGTATCCTGCTCCTCTCCGTACAGTCTGCACATAATGGATCCGTTATGTAGTCCTATTGTGTTTAGTTGCTTTTGTTGGTGATAATGTCCGGTGATATATCCGTAACCTTTCGAAGTTGTATCCTGTTCAGGTTGAGCACATCGAAGGATAGCCTCTTGGATGCATTCCAAAACAATATTTTCCCGAGTTTTTGTTGCGGTACATTTTCCCAGTGATCACGTTTTAAAATTCGTCCACTCGTTGATCACTTGTTTACATGATGTCTTTGAAATTCCAAAAATAGTGTGTGTGTCTATAAAGGGTATTCCAACTTCCTTTTTTTACAATTATCCAGAATTGTGTCCAGAATGTACAATTGTTTCGATTTGCCAGCTTCAGTAGTTCCTCTAGACAATCCTTGACTGCTCCGGAGACTTCAATTAAAGACAAGGCTTTTAGGAGCCGCTTGATTGTCCGAGAAGAGTTCTAGTTTATGTAGCCTCTACGTAGGTTATCACGGACGAAAACCAGTATTGGGTAGACTTCTGCCTGAAAGACTTATTTGCCCATGTTGAGGGTTATCTTTTTCTCTAACCCGATTTTGTTATTAACGAAGTTGACATTTCAAATAATAACAAATGCCCGGAATGGTTTACCTGATTTTCGACGTTCTGTTTTTTACCCGAAATAATCTCCAGAACATTACTACTAAATATTTGCTATTAAGATAGAATTCTAATTTAAAAAAATATCGATCTAGTTGTTTGAAATTTATAAATCCAAGTATATTAAAAATGGAAAAGTTTTTAAGAAACATCAAGAGCCCTTGTTGGTAGTCCTATAATTTTATATCCATCCCACGCGACTTCGCCCGCATTTATATGAAAGCTAAATATATATGTATTGTAAATAATAATAATCACGCTATATGATAAATGTATACAATATATTTCTACCGACTTACTATACAAATTAAAATAAATTAAATAAAAAAAAACAAAATTAAAAAAATTAAAAATAAATTATTTTTACAAAAATTCTCTCTCCAGCCGGATTTGAACCAGAGACTAATGAATATCTATATCTAATATTTAAGGTTAACTAAGAATTTTAACGTAATGCAACAAACAAACAAAACTCTTCAGCTTTATTAGTATACCGTCTGTTTAGTTTACTTCGTCGTATAGTAGATCTCCCACGAGTATGAGAGAGTACATATGTATACATTAAGCAATGTGTATGAGAAGGAGGTCTTATAGTTTTGAGTGGTTGGTGACCAGTCGAACAGTTATGAAAAATATGCTTGTTTATCAAACCTATAAGACCTCCTTCTCATACACATTGCTTAATGTATACATATGTACTCTATCATACTCGTGGGAGATCTACTATACGAAGATGTAAACTAAACATAGTGTAGATGGTATGACTTATTGAAGTAATCGGACAAATAATTACAGTAAAATAGCAACGATGGTCAATAAAGAAGCAAAGTATGAACGAAAGTAAAATGGCAAATGCAAAATTATATTCTGAAAACAAATTTGATATAAAGTTATAAAATAAGCAAACTGTCTATCGCGTATATATTCAAGTGTATTATAATATATGTCTGTATATAGATGTGTTATGGTGCTCATATCAAAGTTTTTTTCCAACTATATATATATATATATATATATATATATATATATATATATATATATATATATATATATATATATATGTATATATTTTAAAAATTTTCTAAACAAATTTTCTTCAAAATGTAGGGTAAACAACACAATTCCCGTATATAATACAGATTTCCAATATACATAATACATTATATGTATATATATATATATATATAGATATATATATATATATATAGGGTGCGTTAGATAGGAAGCGTTTGGTGATCTTGTTTTGGACCTCGACCTTATTTAAAGCTTAGTCTGTGTTTTACAAATGCTAACCTATATTTTTTTGACAGAATCCGATACCTGAGGGAAAAGAACAAAAAACTGAGTAATAAAATCTATTTTGGTTAATAATTAATCAAATATAAATTAAATATTTATAGCAGATATAAAAAATGATTTTTCAAAAATAAGATTGCATTTTTTGAGAAAAATAATGTCTTTAGATTAAATATATCAAAAATAAAAAGTGTTCAAATAACCTTCCAGGCCTTGGTTGAGGTGAAAATCAAGATCAACATATGATGTCCCCCTCCCATCGAAACAACTTTTAGTCGGGTCTCTTTTCCCAAAGAAATATTCGAGTGCATTGTTTAAAACAGAGGTGGGCACAGACAGCTCGTCTGAGCCTTACGAGCTCTCCATAAGCTGGGTGAGAGTAAGTAAAGAAGGTATGTTTTGAAGCAAGACGGAACGATGTTTCAATACAGGTTGTCCTACCGATTATTGCCCAATAATTTATTCAATCAATTTAGAAATAGTTTTATAAAATATTTATTGTTTAAATAATATCTTTTACAGTATGGAGACATACACCAAAAAACATAATAATAATAATAATAATAATAACAATAATGATAATAATAACAATAACAATAATAATAATCTGAACTTATCCAAGACTGCTTGCGATGTCTTCTCTATTATTAAATTCACTACTTTTATTTTTTTTGAAAAACAAATTATGCGAAAAATAATTTCCACTACTACAAATAGTACTTTTCACTTTTTCAATTCAAAGTAGACTAACTCGAAGAACTCAAATTCCCACTTTATGTAAAATTTAACTTAATTCATCAAATTCCCATGACACTATACTGAGCATACTCCATACGAAGATAAAATAATTAAATCAGGTAAATAATTCTTTATTAGTTCTCGGATATGAATAGTAAAATATTTAGACAAATCATTTGGAATTTCCAAAACTTTAATTCTGTTTAAATTATCCTTTGCAAAAATTTCCCTCTTTTATTACAATGGTCCAGCGGTAAACTTAAAGGTTCAAAAGATTTATATATATATTTTTATTTTATTCATACACAAATATGATATATACTAAAAAGGTACATTTTATGACCCTATTTACCAGCCCAAAATTCCAGAGTATGTATTGAATGATTGCTTGTATTATTTACTTTGTATAATAGTGACCATAAAAAAGATTTGGTATTATTATATTTTTTTCAGAAAATGTTTTAATTAAAAAAAGAAAATATTAATAATTGGTAGGTTACCCTATATTAACTCTATCTCTCTTCCCTACCTCTCACTCAGAGCTTAGCTGAGTCATCTCCTGCCCACCTCTGGTTTAAAATGAGCCATCCTATATATGTACATAGATATCTGATATATGTATATACACATATATATATATATATATATATATATATATATATATATATATATATATATATATATATATATGTATATACATGTTAAATATATGGCTTAGGCTCCATCCCGCCCTGACACTTTTATCTCTATCTATAACATGCGTGACTATATGATGGTATCTCACTTGACAGAATGGTCCACTGGATCAATATCCTCACTTTACTCAGAGTATGTTGACCCCACTCACTACATACATATATACTTCTCACTCATTCGTATCGTAGTAGGTACGATGAGCCTCAAGTAGAAATCATTTTTCATAGTTTTTTAGTTAATTTGTACGTTATGCATTCCATTTTTGGGAAAATGATTCGAATAAAAGTTTTTAGTATATTTATAATGAACAACTATAATCCGAAGCATTTTTTCGAAACCCGAATGAATAAGGTACAAATCAATTATATAGTTTTGTTAAATGAACATACTTTTGTGGCCTATAGTACCTACATAGGTATATGTTGTGCTGAGGATTCACTTGTTTGATTATTTATATTTATCATATTATATTATATACAAATATAATATATAAACTAGATATGTGTGGTATACTCGTATATTAATTTTATGCTTAAATTCGTTCTTATATAGTTTAATTTGAAAATTAATATTCATACGATCGAATTAATTAACCTAATTTTAATTATTTGTATATAAACATTTATTTTTTATTAAATTTATAGTCTCAAAAATAACTATAAATAAAACAGTTAAATGTAATATATTTTTTGTATTGAATATATTCCAATACTTTTCAAATATTTGATTTATTTAATAATATGTTTTTTCTAAATTTTGACATTTCGAAACTCATTTCGTCAATTTTTTTATATTTTATTTCCGAATAAAAATGAAATTTTAAAATATTTTATTTCCAAAATTTTGTTAATGCTCCCACAGAGTACCAACTTTTGTACTTTTTTGTGATTATTATCATACTTCTTAGCGCCACCACTTATTTACCAGAAGTAAATAAAATTCGACGTACATGTGACTGCGAACCTCTGGGTTGCAGTAGATACAGGATATTCGGTGCATCTCACCACGAATATATGAACCTTCAGGAGGACCTGGTAAGCAAGCTCCAGGCTATTGCCAATGGGAGAAGCGAATCTCGTCGGACTAACGTAAAAGGGGGAGCACAATGAACCATAAGGTGGAAGTGCAATACTTTTTAGGCCCCTAGATGTATCTATCTATCTATCTATCTACATGTGTTTGCATTCGTAAGATATTTAATTATATGTATTACATATTATATGTATAAATCCAGAAATTAATTTATCACACCGTAAACGAAGCTCTAATCTGGGATGTTTTTTTGTAATATTTAAATATTTGAGCTATCATTTGTTTTCACAAGCTTTCATTTATTTTTACTCAATAGTATTATGATTAAGGATGGTAATGCATTGAGTATTTACTTTTTGACACTCTCAAATAGTAATGGAAACAAATTTTACGAGACAGATGATTATTTATATAAGATAAATAAATTGATATATCTTGTGGTATAAAAAGTAATGCATTAGTAGTCCATTGTGCTCCTCTTACTACTTCAGTCTGACAGGAGTCGGTTCTCCCATATCTTGGCAATGTTCAGGAGCTTGCTTATCAGGTTTTCTTGAGGGTTCATATACATAAATTGAAATGCACCGAATATAAATAATAAATAATAATGGGGTTTCTTTACCTCCGTTTCTGAGACACCACGGTCTATAACAGAGGCCATCCACATCATTCTTTTTCAACCTTTTATTAATTTTTTAAACTATACATTTTTATATAATGTGAGTGGAGGACAAGGAATTTATATGCAGACTAGGAATTGGTAGGTTGTACGGCTGCAGCCGACTTTGATAGGAAGTATGCCGATATTCATCTGGAGTTCGTGAAGGGAAACTGCAGAAAACCTTCACAAACATAGCCGGTTACTTCGTTCTTGTCCACACGCCGACAGTTTAGTCTATCAACCGCCCCATTAATTTATTTTAATTGACAAACTGCCGATGTTGGGATTCGAACTCATAACCTTCCGGTTCCAAGTAGAGCGCCTTAACAAGCGCGGCTACTTGGCCGGCGAAATGCACCGAATATCTTCTGCGTGCTGTAACCAACAGATTCGCAGTTAAAGATGATGTGGATGTTTCCTCCTCCTCGCCGTACAGTCTGCACATAATGGATCCATTGTAGAGTCCTATTGTGTGCAGATGCTTTCGTAAGTGATAATGTTCGGTGATAATCCTTCCGAAGTTGTTTCCTGTTCAAGTTGAGTGCATCGAGAGACAGTCTCTTGGATTCATTCCGTAACAGTATTTTTCCGAGTTGTTGTTGCGGTATATTTTCACAGTGATCACGGTGTTTAACATTCTGTTAACATACTGTCTTTTGAATTCCTAAAATAGGCTCTGAGCCTATGAGAGGTATTCCGCCTCCCTTCTGTGTTGATGTATCTGCTTTTTCGTATTTATATACTTTGTTAGTAGATCCCGAATCCCTAGTTCGATTCTCAAAAAAAACAACTCTGAACATTATGCCTTATGTCTTATTTATACGAGATTAGTACTTGTCGCTAAGGTGATTTCGTATATTGGGGGATTTAGTGACTTGGGGATAGGTCAGTAAATGTAGTAAACTGCGAAAAATACACCTCCTTTGAAAAGTATATTTGCGCCAATTTTGCCAAGTCCGACGAAGCTATGCTGGATACGAATGCGGATTTTTTCATATTTCAATGTATACTGTAGATCCTAATTGTTAAATACACTTTTCTTTAACAAAATATTTATTGCCAATATTCTCGGAGCTTTATTTTCAACAAAAATAAGTGCCATCCTGTATAAATGAATTTTTATCTAAATAGTAATACATCGTTTCTGAGTGTATTATTCATATCCCAAATTATTAAGTATAAGGATTTGCATCTATAAAAATTTAAAGTACCCTAAATAAACAAACATATAACTTTTATTGATTCGTTATTAGGGTAAATTTAAATAAATCAGGATTATCCCTTTAATAAATAGTAATTCTTCTAATAAATAAATGAGAATGGGTATATTCTGTTTAATAATCAAGAAATATTTATTTGTAGTTATGCGTAAGATGAAAAGCCTGGTATTATCGAAGTATTTGATATTTACTAGCAAAAAGTCGGCTGTTTAATAAAATTTTTGCCATTAATACATTTTAGAAAAAATGTAGAACCGGCCTCACACAACTAAAAAGAAAATTAATATTTTAATAAAACACTCTCAAGTTTATATATATATATATATGTTACCAAGTCCGATATTATACAGATCGGGATTTGTATAGACTTCGGGAAAGTTCGATCTGTACAGAACATTTTTTTAAATTAAACCGAAATAGTGTTTCGAAATGTGAAATTTTATGCATATTTAATCATGCGCTTAACGCATTTTCACATTTCGAAACACTATTTCGGTTTTATTTAAAAAAATTACCTGTACAGATCAGACTTGCTAAAAAATTGTTTGTACAAATCCCGATCTGTACAATATCGGGTTTGGTACGTAACATATACACAATATTTTATTCGTAGATAAAGAAGACCTTCTTCTTGGCGTCGAAGGGTCACGTAAAAATTATGGATGGAAAGGTTCACTGATTTAGTTCGTTTGGAATGGATCAAACCATTTTTTTTCATACTATTTTCAGTGGCGCATTTTCTATGCTAAGTTAGATTCTCGACAAATTAGTGTGACGCCTGCACTTTGTGTATATCATTAATAGTACATTTAACATTGTTGAGCGGGCTTTATTTCGAAGCCAAAGCAGTTTAGGGTGAATGAAACTTTTTTTTCAAAACTTAACTCTGTATAAAGTTTCCAAGATTGCCGCAAATAGCCGTCAAACGTCACGAAAATGGGAATATTAATTTTTTATATTCAACAATTATCAATTAACAAATTGCGCTTTCTACATATGAAGATATTGATATTTTCGTCGGAATAAAATGAAACTGCAACTTTACAAAACTTATTAAGGAATCATATAAAATTTTATTGTGTCTTCAATGTATTTACATATTTTTACAAATCTTTGAAATTTTCGTTTGACTCCACATTTTCTCTTTTTAAATAAAATCATCAAATGTAATAAATTACGAATAAATATCACGTTGTATTTAACACAAGTTTTGAAATAAAAACCTACAGCGTGTGAAAGTGAGTATGCTTAAATGATGCTTAATATATACAGCCCGATGTGTAACTGACTCACTCACGTATACAAATTCTACCCTACTTCTAGATATGCTAGAAGGATGCGGTTTTTTGCTTTCGCCGTGAAATAACTTCAAATATACGGGAAAAATAGAAAACTATAATTTTACCAACGCAACGTAAACGAGTCCATCAAATTTCATTGATCGATTTCACTCACTCAAGAGCAAAACATCAAATTATAAGTGGTACTCCCAATTGTTCTAATATATAAATCTTTGAGCAAAAAATAAAGAGGTCAATCTAAAACCTTGATTTCTTTCTGCTCAAAAATTGAGTAATAGCACTATTACGAGTATTAATGTTAAAATAACAAGCTATAGACTTAGAAAGCCATTGACTAATACTTAGAAATCGGAAATTTTGTGAATATGTATACTATTTTACAATTGCAAAAGGGAAAATGTGAAAATCTGAATTTTCTCCTCCGCCGAGTATAATTAGGGTAGAAAACGATTATTAGCTATATTATAAATAAACTTAATAATTTGTCATAAATACATTGACCTAAATATTAGAAATTTGCTATGGTAATATCTACGCAGGTAATAAATAAAATAAAATGGTTATAATAATATTTTAAAAATGGATTGTCATAGACAAAACGTAATAAAATTTGTATGATCAGTATTCGATAAATGCTTTATTTTTAAGTACAGTCACGTGATCAAAGGAAAAAATATTATTTTTTCGTATTTATATTATCAATTATTTCATTTGACGTTAAAAAGATAATCGCAACCAAAGTTCAACTCATACCCCTTTTAATCTCGTTTTAATAACTACCTTAGAAAATATCAATCAAACTCTATTTGCGATTATCTTTTAAACGCTTACACTTATCCATTGAACAAACGAGACCAATTTTGTAAATCTCAAATCAATTTTCTACGGAAATATGTATTACTCATTTTTTTAGTGCTTAGGCTTACCAATCAGCAAGTTATAACATTTAAAAGCAAAAAAAATTGTTTTTTTTTTAATCTTCAAAGTTTGACCTCCAATAATAATCATAATAATAATCAATTTATTTGCTTTCAGACCCTTACAGGTATACAAAAGTCAAACAATCAGGCATACAAACAACAAAAAACATATATCTGTTTTCAAATTTGTTTTCATAAGTTCATTTATATCGTAAGACACCTAGTTCTAATAAATGAAATTTGAGAAGTCTTTTAAATTGAGTAATCTCATTACACAATTGAATTTTAGAAGGAAGTTTTTGATACAATTTTTGTCCCGTGTAAACTGGTGATTTTTCAAAAAAGGTAGTACGGTAATCGCAGTTATATGCAATAACTGATCTCGTATCATAAAAAGAATTTTTTGTTATAAAATAATGTTTTTGCTTCATGTAAGTAAGCAACTCGTAAGTATATAAGCTGCAGAAAGTCATTATTTTGTTGGTTTTAAAAATTTCTTTACATGAATCCCGTTGACCAATTTTAAAAATACAGCGCAATATTTTCTTTTGTTTAACAAAAATTTTACCCACTTCTGCACTTCTTCCCCACGTTCGAGTAATAGAAAGTAAGCAACTGATCAACTTCGTGAAATTGTCTTAAGATTTTATTTATAATATAATTTGTTTAATTTTGAACAGATGATCGCTACCTGTTTACTAAACTTTAATTGATTGTCTATCACAACACCCAAAAATTTAGTTTTATGATTCAAAACATAATTATCTATTTCAAATGTTTGTAACGTCTTACACACTCTTAACCTAAAATCTAAAATACTGGTTTTTCAATATTCATCATCAACTGGTTACTTAAACACCACATCTTGAATTAGTCAATTGCTTTATTTGCCAATAGTTGTGCATCGTTTATGCTTTTTGCGGACCCTAAAACGGTTACATCGTCAGCATACATTATGAGTCTTCCAACAGTTAATATCATTTTAATGATTGGGTTAGTGAAAAAAGGGTTCTCAAATTTCGACCTCCAGAATCATTTAAATGGTCAATGAAAAAAGTGTAAGAGCCCTTTTTTACAGAGCTTATAATTTCCTACAAAAATATGTATGGGGATTTATAGGGATATATTTATTTATCAGCGAGATATAAAACTTTACTCATATGACTGAAGTAAAATTAGAAACCTGTTCAACAGCAATCAATTTTTCGACGTACTAAATTTGATTTTTTTTGACCCACCTTAATATATGTATATATATATATATATATATATATATATATATATATATATATGCACTAAATGTCGAAATATTTCGGCTTACAAGGAACACTTGCATGGAGAGAGGAGATTGCCCCAAATAAAAAGCACAGAGAAGGTGAAGCTGACTATATATAGTGTGAATCGAACTAGGTGCATAATAGCACACGCCTCCATTTCTTTTTATAATGCTCCCATTCTCCAATAACATCGAAAAATTGAGAAATCGATAAATTGATCATGTGAATTGATTAAGTGATAGCAATATTATTATTTTTTCATTAATAAAATAGTATTTATGTTAAATTATAATTTTAGATGAAAAAATAATAATACTCCTTAATTTAACATAAATACTATTTTATTAATGAAAAAATAATAATAGTGCTATCACTTACCACATGTTCTCCTAGCACTCAATTTTGAGTGCTTTGGTGTTTATCATATCTTTGAGCTAATCACGAGTGGTCTTCTTCTGTTTCGGTGAGGTGATCAGTTTATCGATTTTATTGGATGCTAGTATACACTTGGTTTGATTCACCCTATATATATATACGTATACATATATATATATATATATATATATATATATATATATATATATATATATATATATATATATATATATATATATATATATATATATAAACATTTTCTCACACACGCTTCAAACATTTATACTTGATTTGCAAATAATCAAAGAACATTAGGATGCTTTGTTTTTAGTTTGTTTTCGTTGTTGTTTATTTAAAGTAGAAATACCTACATTGTATAGAACAGCATAGTGTTCTAGCTAGTGAGTCTAGTGGGTATAACATTAAGTAGTTCTTGAATATAGGAAGATACATGTATTTATACATATAAAGAAAAAAAAATTATATGTAAGATAATCGTGATCATAGCTTTTTTAATGAACTTTGTTCATATCAGCAATAAAGAAGAAGAACCATAGTTTTTTTTTTTTAATTAACATGATATCTTATATTTAAATCTGGCGAATTGTGTGTGATTTTTCTCAAATAAATAAATTCAAAGAGTGATTTACTTAGTGATTCTTAGCGAATTTTCTCAGGCAAATCCTATCTTCAGGGCCGAGATTACCTTCAATTAGTCCATCTTTGAAGTAAAATTTGAAATTTTTTCTTTAAAGTTGCTCGTAATTGAGTGGTTCATGTTTTTTTCCTGACTTTTTTTTATTTAATGAAAAGGCGAGAAATATGTTCCAAAACTATTTCAAACAGAAATTTTGAAAACTCTTAAAGTATTGTTCATTTTTTCAGTGACGTGTGCCATTTAAGGGTTGAGATACTTACAGTGTTACAGTGAAACGATTTCGCAAAAGTTTCAAATAAAATAATTATCAAATAAAATAAAAATTCTGTAGATATTAGAGTTATAGAAAAACTAATTAGGGGATTAATTGTAATAAAATTTTGCTTATTATCAATCTTCTCATTTAAGTAATATTAAAAGGGATATTCCATCCTTTATATGTCCTGTGCCTCCCTTATCCTATTTTGTCCAGCGATTTTCCAAATACCAAAAGCAAGCTGCTTACAAAATTTAATTCTAATCAAATTTTTGTAAAGGTCATGAACATCTACATTTCTTCTTTTCTTTACAAAAAATAATATTAAACTACACATTTTATTGTATAAAATAAAACATTATTGAGTTTTGCCACAGCCACTTGGGATAAAAGACGTATATAAATATCGCTATTTATGTGCTTACAACTAACTGTATGTTTTCACAAAGGTAACATAAAGTGACAATCTATGTGTCTTCTAGCATTCGTACAGTTTAGAAAGAATATTGCAGCAACATATTTGTTTGACATTGTTTTAAATTTGTATTGTCTGAAACTGTGAAAATTAAATTTTATTTTTAGTTGCATATTGTTTACGGACGTTCTATCCATACAACTATATTCATCACCATACAGACATGTTCAGTTTTATTAATTTAGATGGAATATTAATTATTAACTCGACTGCCCCGGAACGACATGTTTGTAAGTCTATTCCTTCGACTTGCTTTGAAGCCTAAACGCATGATGGATTTTAAGATACGAGGTGTCGTTAGATAATTTTTCTACTTACATAACGCATATTTACTATCCAATATGTACACATAGGCCACAAAAGTTGATGTCATTTTTTTTAAATTTTATTGTTGATTTGAGCCTTATTCATTCAGTTTTCAAATAAAATTTTGAAAATTGAATTTCGAATAAATGTTGCTACTATATTTCTAACACCTTTTATTCGGAGTATTTTTTCGAAAACTTAATCAAGAAGGCAATAAGACATCAATAAAACAAATAAAGCCTATCAATTATAAAAAATATATATATATATAAATATATATATATATACACATATATATATATATATATATATATATATATATATATATATATATATATATATATATATATATATATATATATATATATATATATATATATATCAACATATACAAGGTGTAACCGTGTTTTTATAAATTTAAAATAATAATTCTAATTTGTTAATATTAGTTAATTAAATGAGTTTTATGTTACATTAAAAAAAAAATTCTAAATTAAAAATCTATTATTTAATTATAAAAATTCGTTACGCAGGAACTGCGTCAACTTAGCGAATTTCCTTAGAATACATAAATCACTCTCTAGCGGTCATAATTTTAGTGAATTTTCAAAAATTAAGTTTATTAATAGCCCAAAAAAAAAACGGTATACGATTATAGTTTAGAGTTATTATGGAAACGACAATCAAAATTTTTAACAATAAAATATATTATATGTATTCGTGTCAAACAAACAAATTATTTAATATCTCTCTTAATATTAGAATAATCGAAAAATGTATAAGGAGTAAAGTTGTAGAAAATCAAAATTTCTACAATTCATTACCTGATCATTTTTCTCAAACTCTAATATGAACAGAGATATTTAGAATTATAACTTTCAATCTTTAATTATAAATATTTCTGTAAATATTAGTGTAACAGAAAAATGATAAGAAACAAAATTGCAGTAAAACTCAGTACCTACAACTTAACTCCTAATAAATTTCTCAATTTTTCAAATATTAAGGGAAATAGTCAATATATATTAGTTATATATCAAATTTTGTGTTTCCCCCTCCCTCTGAACCCCCTTTCCCCTCGTCCGATTTTACCAATTAACGAGCTTTAGTATGTATATATATACATACATATATATATATATATACAAATTTTAGCGATAGTGATTTTTGACATCTAATAGGTAGGATCGATGGACATTTAAAGAAATTTTTACGAACTTCCAGCATTGGTGCAAAAACAATAGCTGCATTTCCTTTGGAGGAAATTTAATTTTCGCTAAAAAGCATTTTATTTAAGTTAAAAGAATAAATATAATATCATTTAAAAATACAATAATTAAATAAAAACACGGTTGCTCAATTACACCTTGTATATACGTTTATGTATCTGTGGACTCTATACCTGTCACAGTTTTATACCGATTGGAATGAAATTTGGTATCTGAGGCGCTTTTGGTATTCAAAAGGTCAAATTCGTTAATGGATTAAATCGGGCAAGGGGAAAGGGGAAAGGGAGGTTTAAAGGGAGGGAAAAACACAAAATTTGGCATATCTCCCTTAATATTCGAAAAATCGAAAAATGCATAAGTAGTAAAGTTGTAGGTACTTAATTGTAGGTAATTTTGTTTTTTATCATTTTTCTGTTACACTTATATTTACAGAAATATTTACAATTAAAAATTGAAAGTTAAAATTCTAAATATCTCTGTACAAATTACATGTTTGGAAAAAATGATAAGGTAATGAATAGTAGCAAACTTGATTTTCTACAACTTTACTCCTTTAACGTTTTTCTATTGTTCTAATATTAAGAGAGATATTTTATATCTTATGTTTTCTTCTTTCTCTATGCCAGATGCTATTAAATTATTGAGACTGATTTGTGTATTTTAACAAAATTCACTAAGTTGAAGCAGCTCCTACGTAACAAATTTTTTTAAATGTCAATTTAAACAATTTTTCATTGGATTTAAAGAACTTGTATTATTTTTGACCAAGAAACCTACGTCCTTATTATAGGTATATACTGAGAAATTTTTTTTGTTATTTTTCAGATTGCGTTGCACATTTTAACCACTATTTATGCATGTAAGTAATTTATTTTATTATTATTGCCTTAAGACTAAGTCTAAGTATAGTGATATAGATAATGACATTGTACAGACGTACAGTTGATGCCAACATACCTTTGTTCGATTTATCGAGTTTATCACCATAATTTTGGGTAATTGCATATTTAAGGGTCTTATATCATGATCAAATCAATTTTTGACAGCTATTATTCAATGATTAAACACAGGCCGAGAATAACATTAACTAATTTATTTTCTAATTTCAAAATTATTGACCCTTTAGAACCTTTAAATTATATACGCCAAACGCGTTCATAAAATTCTTAATAAAAAACAAAGTAGTGTATAAAGGTATTATATATGCACGTACACTTTAGTAATCTAGAATAATTACAGGTGTTTGAACTGAAATTGTGGTCAGTTTATAAAAAAAATTCAAACAAAAAGATTTAATATTTCGAATTTTCCTCCATCTCTTAGGGTTTTACAGATTCCCTACCCCCATGAGGGATGCATGCACATATTTTGTCCGTTTACCAATGTGAAGTTAGTTTTTAACTCTAGAACACACACACAAAATTTCAGATCTTGCTGACAGACAGATATTATCGCCTTGAAAGACGGGATATGCGGAAACGGACTTCCTAGTTTATTTTAAGAATACCTAAACCAAATATTTTTTCTGCGATCTTATAATATCCTTGTATTTATTGAATGTATATAAATACAGGGTATAAAACATGGAAGATAAAGAAAAATAACTTTTACAATAAATAGCCCTATGGCAAAACATTGGTTCATATACACACGTATTAGAAGTTATACTACAAAGACCAATGTACACTCTAATACATTAAATGGTCATCAATATGGCCTCCAGAACAAGCGTGATTTTAAATTCAAACTTGAAATAGTAAACGAATGATAATTTTATTTTCCTCAGAGCCAAGGTGTGGTCACTTAGACTAACTCTAATTTTTTTAAATGAAATCCGTTTTTACGGTTTATCCCAAAATAAAAGGTAAAAAAGTTCGTTACGCAGGAGCTGCGTTAACTTAGCAAATTTCCTTAGAATACATAAATCACTCTCTAGCGGTCATAATTTTAGTGGGATCAAAATAAAATATAATATCTGATATGACTTAAGTATTTGCAAAAATTAAATTTATTAATAGCCAAAATAAAACGGTATAACGATTATAGTCTATAGTTACTATGGAAACGACAATCAAAATTTTTTACAATTAAATATATTTTATGTATTCGTGTCAAACAAACACAAAATATTAAATATCTCTCTTAATATTAAAATAATCGAAAAATTTATAAGGAGTAAAGTTGTAGAAAATCAAGTTTGCTACAATTCATAACTAGATCATTTTTCTCAAACTCTAATGTGAACAGAGATATTTAGAATTTTAACTTTCAATCTTTAATTGTAAATATTTCTGTAAATATTAGTGTAACAGAAAAATGATAAGAAACAAAATTACAGTAAAACTTAGTACCTACTACTTAATTCCTGATAAATTTTTCGATTTTTCAAATATTAAGGGACACAAAATATTCTCATCAGTTTGATTTTAGACTAAGGGTGCGATGATTTTAGACTAAGGACAGTGCTGAAGGTTCTTCAGGGGACATAATTTTTTTGAAGCGGTAAAACCACTAATTTTAGCGCTTCGTTTTGTAGTCTCTACTGAACGTTAATTTTGTTCTCTATCCATTGGGTAGATTCCCGACAGTGGCCATCTGTGTATTAAAAAAATTAATCGGGCTGTTAATTGACTAAACTGTCGGCGTATATATGAACAAAAGTAACCGGCTATGCTTGTGAAGATTTTCTGTAGTTTCCTATCACGAACTTCAGATTAATATCGGAATATTTATTATCAAATCGGCTATAGTCACACAAACTACCAATTCCTTGTCTGCGTACAATTTCCTTGTCCTCCACCCACATCCTTAATGTATAAAAATTGAATTAGTTGATACATTGTTTACTGTATGTAATATTATACATATATTTAGTAATATATACGTTTAGAATATGACTTACTGGTTCAATTTTTATGAACGGGAGTGTACTATAAAATATTTCAGCCATGAATTTTCATAATATCATGTCAATGACGTAGTAACGTCATTCTCAAGCATTGTAGTCCATACGGTATCAACCCCAAACATACAAGTCAGAATTTCCTTTGTAGAAACTTAACAACCATCTAATTTTTGTTTGTTTTTTAATAGAAACACCCATTTTTATGAGTTTTTAAGATTTACAAATCATATTTTAGGATTCTTTATAAACAAAATTAGAATCCAACAATAATAAGTTTAACGTTAACCCATCCACTTCTATCTATATTCTATACCCTTGAAAATAATAATTTGTCAAAAGTATTGATTGAATAAAACAATGTTTCGTAATGCTTAACCATTATAAATCAGAGCAGAGAGTAATATTTATGAAGATGAGATTATATCCCCGTCATAAAAAATCTTTTATATTGATAATAAAATTAAAATATTATTAATACCTACCATACCTCCAGTCCCCTTTTAATGAGCAAAGAACTTAAGTGTATGGTAAAGTACAATATGGACTACACAATTTCGACAGTTTTAGAAAATCGTAATCGCGAAATTGTTGTAACCTTATAATCATTTGATAATAATGATTTTTTTTGACTGTGTGCACAGTCGTCCAGGCGAGCGACAATGTGATAAAAATTCCGAACACTACGAGACGGTTTGAAAACTCGGCTATAGTTTTTCATGTTGTTAAAAGATGGCTTTTATAAATAGTCAATTTTTGTGAGACCACGACAAACTATAGCCAAGTTTTCAAACCATCCGTAGTTTTGTAAATTTTTATCACATTGGCGCTTTTCTCGACAACTGTGCACACAGTCAATAGTACACTCAATATATATAAAAACAAACCGGCTTCGTTTTATCGTTTTCTTTTTTAACTCATATTTTTTAGTTAAAAATATGAATATAACGAATGGAAACAATAAAATAATAACAATAACAAATATAACAATAAAAACTAAAAATAAATATTTAATGAAATCGAAATGATGGATCACTAACATAATACCAGTAAACAACAATTCGCATACGAATGAACTGAGACTTCTATTAATTCTGATTTAAAGGTCCAAGTTATCAAAAGAAGCCAATTATATTGACCATGTGCTATGATCACACGATTTCGTTTGTTTATAAATAAATAAATTTATTAGTTGTTTTCGACAATACACGGATTATACAGAACCAGTAAAATTGTAAAATGTAATAGTGGGCGTAAAGATGATCGGGTAGGTAATGTGGTTATGGTCGGCTTTGATAGGAACTATACCGGTATTAACACCTTAGCAACCTATGGGAAACCATAAAAAACCATATATAGAATAGCTTTTATATGAATGGACTCTCTAGGTTGAGTGTATTGTAGAATACAGATTTGACATTTTGACGATAATAGCCAGTATGGCTCACGAATGAATTTCTATTTCCTGGCATTCCACAAATTAAAGACATTAAATAAGGCATTAAATTCTTGATAAGAAGATCCCAAAAAAACTCGATATGCAGTAGCTTAGCGAGCGTCAACTCCTGAGCGAATTTTCTCAGAATAAATAAATCACTTCTCTTTTGGAAATAGATCTCAATTAACTTTTATTTTATTTATGTTCATGGCGATCCGTGCCCGCTAGAGTCGCTACAGGGACACATGTATAAATAAATATGTTTTCGTATCTGATATGTTATTGGTATTTCAAAGGCCAAGTTCGTTGATGATTAGCATCCGTCAAGGGTAAGGTACTTTTAGAAAAATACAGAAAACGCAAAAAATAGAATACCCCTCCTGAACATTAGAAAAATTCATTTAAATACATTTTAAAAAATATCAAGTAAGTATGGGAATTGTTTTTAAATTGCAATTTTTTCTGTAAATATTAAAGTTACATGAAAGTATGGTAAAATAATGAATTGCAGTAAAATTGATTTACTATAACTTTACTAATTTTAAATTTTTTCATTTTATTAATACTAAGAGATACAGAAAATATGTTCAGGTAATAAATTGTAGTAAAATTTATTTACTACAACTTCATTCCTTGCAAATTTTTCCATTTTACTAATATTAAGAGAGTAATTCAATTTTTTTATTTCCCCCCTCCTTCTAAACACCTTATCCTTGTCCGATTTTGCCCGTTTACGAACTTACTATTTCAAATACAAAAAGCACATCAGATATCAAATTTCATGGCGATCAACCAAATATTGTGGCCTCCAGAGCGCTTATCGGCACATATATACATAGATGTGAACTAGCTAACGTTGCCATTTTAAATTCTTAAATTAATTTTTTAGTTCTCATCAAAGAAATTCTGTATAAAATAGAGATTCTGGTGAAATCTGCGAAAAATAGATCTTAACATTTATAATGCACAAATTAGATGTTAAAATACTTCGTAACGGCAATTTTTTGCAGTTGGATCTTCGTCTATAATTTGGTTATTAGTGATGTGCACCCTGTACATAATAATATGAATAGTAATTTTTAAATACAGTCAAGTGTATTTGTGATGTTATATTGGGGCCATATTTCAAGTAGCAGTCAGTCGGTGCATTCCGTTAAAGTGAGGGAGGTTTGTTATTGTACATACACACACACACAGATCTGTATAGTGTATACTGTTGTGTTTGTGCTGCAGAATCAAAAAGGGGCACCACAATACACAACAGATCTCTTCTGTATTTCTGTACAATGAAAATGAGAAACTTATAGAAGTGACTGTTTATAGTCATTGGGGAATGTTGACATTTTTTCGGAAGTTAAGGAAGTAGAAAAAAAACCTTTGGATAGAATATTCTATATAATGGATAGGTCTACATAAACTAGTAATACTATGCAGAAATACTTGGTTTTTGTACCAATTTATTCCGAATTTTTATAGATAGTAGAATTATTTTTACGTTTTTCATTATACTTATTGTATTTTTCATGCTATCGAAAAGATACTGAGGTTTATTTTTGTAAATAAATATATATAATAAATATTGCGTTTTAAAACCTGATCAAAATCAGTCCCGAAAATTATGTTATTCATAAAATTATCGACCTTCGTCAATTGTTGCTGCGAAATGAAGAGGAAAATTTTAATAAGTTACAAGTTTATTCGGCTTCTTTAAGCGAATATCTGATTTTTTTAAATTTTCAGACACATTGTTGTGCCAAAATGTAGATTTTGTAGGCAATACCTTCCTCCACCCCACATGAATATTATATAAATATAAAGTACTGACAACATACGTAAAAAATATTTTTTTGTGAATATATTATCAAGTTAATGCAAGTGTCTAAATAACATTATATTATTAAAATGGGGCGTTACCTCCGTTTCTGAGACTTCACTATCTATAACAGAGGCCACACACATAATTATTTTTATAACCTTTATTAATTTTTAACCATATACATTAATGATGTGAGTGGAGCAGACTAGGAATTGGTAAGTTGTGCGGCATCAGCCGACTTTGATAGGATATATACCGAAATTCATCCGTGATAGGAATATGCAGAAAACATTCACGAGAAAAGCTAGTTACTTCGTTCTTGTCCATACGCCGACAGTTTAATCAAATAACCGTCTCATGAATTTTAATTGACAAACTGCCAACGTTAGGAATCGAACTCGTAACCTCTCAGTTCCAAGCAGAGCACCTTATAAGATTATACAAACAAGTCCAAATTTTCCTATCACAAGGAAATTTGACATATCCTATCGCATTAAAATTCGATCATGGTGCACTGTCGGTACTAAAAGGCCAAGTTATAGAGGCCACACACAAAATGTGGAATTTTTCTCTTAGTTCTAGTAAAATGGAAAAATTTATCATGAATAAAGTTTTAATCAATAAATTCTATCACAATTTATCTGCTGATCATTTTTTGTGTATGGTATTTACAAAAATATTTCCGATTTTAATGTTCTAATACTATATCATTTCATTTCATATTATAATTCCTTCCTCTGGAAAAGATGAAAGGTGCAATTGGGTCCGTGTCGTAGATTTTTCTTGAAAACGTTCTGCAAATGATCTGTTGACGTTTGGCCTGTCGCTGGCCTGATATGTCCGATGGGCCATCTACGTAATCGCTTTGCGCAGTGAAATGAGCGAATAGACGGTTTTACTTCATAAAAATCCGCTTAGTTTACGTAGCTCCTATGTAACAAATTTTATTTATTTGATCAGAATTTAAAATACATGAATATTGAAATTAAATTTCAAGAATACAACGTAAACGAATCAAATGTGTAAACAGAATACTCTTTTCTTTTTCACAAATCTTCAGAAATTAGTGAATGTTTACAATCTAACAATGTAAATTATCAACATAGTTGTCTACATTCACTAATACCAAACATATCTGTTTAGTATTATATAGGGATGATGTCAGTGACACATAAAACGCATGCGTATCATGTACCCCTTTTTGCTATATGGTAACAACATATACACACATACACAGTAGCAGTTCATCATCCCTTAAATATAGACAAAATCTCAAATAGAGAAAAATAGTTTTACTTGGTTGTGTGGTGTGGTTCGGTACTTTAGTGTTTTTCTCTATATGCAATGTTGTTTATGTAAGAATTTTGTTGCACAAAATAATACAAAAAAACATTGAGAAAGAATCCGGTGACTTTAATTAAATAACACACCCTATGTTCAAACTTGATTATTACATTTATGTGGTGTTGTTGTATATCATCTCATTCAATACAAATATATTTGTGTTTTGATAAATAAAATGGGTTTAATTCATTTCGTATTTTGTGATTCTTTTTATTATTAATTGTTTATATTCTGTGTAAAGTATATGATATATATATATATATATATATATATAATATATTATATTATATTATCCGTGGATATAGTGTGCTTTTCAATGGATCTTGTGGAATAATTGGATAATTTTATTATCTTCACTAATTAATTCAGGTAATTTTTCGTCTTTTTTTATTCATTTAACAAAATTATATATTTATCTTTTTGTGTCTTTTATATTTTTGAACCTCCATATATATAGCGTAATGAGATATGGGTAAAATTTCAGTTTAGCAGCTTTTAGGAGTACTATAATCTTTCACTTCAAATCCCGAATTGGTCGGGTTTGTGTGTTTTTGGATCCTCGCACTAAAAGGCGTTCTATATATTTCAGATATTATGGAAAAATGGAAAGAAACTATTGAAATTCAATAAGGTAACTATTCCATCCGAGTATTCTAGTTTTTGCCACAATATATGAAATATATAGAATGCGTTTTATTGCGGGGGACCAAAAACACGCAAACCCGACCAAATCGGGATATGAACGGTGAGGCGAAAGATTGTAGTACTCGGTTGTAATAGTTATCGATCATACTATCATAATATAAAAAATAATATCGACCTTTTTAGCACAGTTTTTCACCTTTTTTATAAATAAAATGCCATTGAAAATGTTGCCTCATCCTCGGTTTTTATTGATATAGAGGACTTTTTTGTAACATTTTTTTTAGCTCTGAAATTCTCAAAGGCCTGAAGAAATTCTCAAAGAAACTGCAATTTTACCGAAATCTGTAAACGCGTTCCGTAAAATGTTTTTTTTTTCGAATTTAAAGATTTCTACCAAATTTTTCCGAATTAATTTGTTAAAATGCATAATGTACTTGAATGTCACCGAATAAAACTTGTGTCTTTTTTGAGAATCGGTCAAGGACAAAGTAAGGCTTAGAGAGAGAGGCAAACACAAAGTGTGAAATATCTCTTCAAATATTATATTAGTGAAATAGAACAATTTATGAAAAGTAAAATTGTACATATTATTACTACAATTTATCTTCTTATCATATTTTCTGTAATAATAAAGTTACACGAGTGTTTTTAATATGTTATTAATCAATAGTAATTACACATATATTAATTTTTTGAGAGAGATATGACGTCTAGTTTCTTAGGAATTAGATTTCAAAAACTGGAATTGTAACATGTAATACATAGGGAATATCTGTTTAATCCTTCATGAAATTGACCTATAACTGCTAAAGACAAAAATTTAAAATGCTTGAAATTAAGTAATTAAAATATTGTAGATTATATTACAAATATAAACAAAGTCTTTTGACGTGTAGTTTTGAAGATATTTTGATATACACAACGAAAATTGTCTGTCTATCTCGATCTATGTCTTTATATGTAATATATAGTTATCTTCGAATAAAAGAAAGATAAAAGGCATAAATATATATATATATATATATATATATATATATATATATATATACCTTTTATAAAAGAATAAAAGAAAGATAAAAGGCATATATATTTCTTTTATTTGCCCTATAGTGCTCTAACCGTTCGTACAACATTAACATAACTATTTACACTTTTAAGTTTTAATACTTATAATTAGCGAATTTCCTGAAAGGAAATAGAGCTATTGGTCTCGTACCGACTTTCCAAAAAATTTCTTCAAATGTCCATCGATCCTACCTTACATTTTAATCTCATTGGAATGAAATTTGGTATTTGAGGCGCTTTTGGTATTCAAAAGGTCAAGTTCGTTAATGGGTGAAATCGGACAAGGGGTAAGGGGGGTTTAGAGGGAGGTGGAAACACAAAATTTGACACATCTTCCTTAATATTCGAAAAATCGAAAAACTTATAAGAAGTAAAGTTGTAGGTATTAAGTTTTACTGTACTTTTGTTTCTTATCATTTTTTCTGTTTCACTAATATTTACAGAAATATTGACGGTTTAAGATAGAAAATTAAATTCGTTAATATCTCTGTACATATTAGAGTTTGAGCAAAAATGATAAGGTGATGAATTGTAGCAAACAAGATTTTCTACAATTTTATTCCTTACGCATTTTTCGATTGTTCTAATATTAAGAGAGATATTTTGTGTTTTCTTCTTTCTTTATGTCCCCTTTCCCCTTGACGTGTGTCATTTATTAATAAAATTGCACTTGCAAATACTAAAATCATATCAGATACGACATTTCGTTTTGATCAGACTAAAATTGTGACCGCTAGAAAGTGATTTATGTATTCTAAAGAAATTTGCTAAGTTGAAGCAGCTCCTGCGTAACGAATTTTTATTATAAGTATTGCCATGGTTATTTTATTTCATTATGATTCTAACTGAAGAAATTCGCATAGTCTACGTAGACAAGACTTTTAAAAGTAAGCAGTTTAAAAATATTACTTGGGCTGTATAAAAAGGGGCTTAGTCTGTTTACGGAGGTTGTGTGGTTTTTTCGTGAACAAAGGTATATTAAACATTCAAGGTCGATAGGTGAATTAAACTTCCAGGATCTAGGATCCATCAGTGCTTTATTTGTGACATACGCATTGTGGGATTTTCGAACATTCTGGATATTATAATGGTTAATTTGTTTTGATTTCTTTATATACAATACAAATCAATAGACAACAAGATTCTCAGCTTCGACAATGAGAGAAGGTTGATAAGGGTAGTTGGTTATTAAATAGCTATAAATAAAAACAATAGAAAGAACGGATGGATGATCAGTGAAAAAATTCATTAAAAATAATTTAATTAAAAATTCAAGAATATTTATTTTATAAACAAATCTAAAAAATAGAACTTTTTGATAGAGGTTGATAATTATAAATGTTATAGAGGAATTGAAGGCATCAACCCTACTGTCCCTTTTGTATAGATCTGTCACTGATAGATGATTTTATAGGATTGTTATATTTTACGCATTTTATGTGACAGGAATAATTTATTTAATGTTAATAAAATATATATCTGCAGTGAATTTTAGATGTATTTTAACTTCTCTTGAAATTGTATATAGGATCTGTTTATTTGTTTGTTTGATTGTTCTAGCATCACGCAAAAACTATTGGACCGATTTTAATGAAACTTTACTTTGTTTAAAAGCATATGATTAGATTGAAAAACTGCTAAGGTACTGGTGCTTAATAAGATCTACTGTTTGCAAAATATCTATAAAAATTAAAAATTGTAATAATAAACAAGTAAAATTGTGTAATAAACAAAAATAAAAAGAAATTTTGTAAACATTGACTATTTATGCATCCGATGTTGGATAAAAATCATCACATTATTATTATCTTATCATGGATAAAAGATAATTTTACGAAGCTCGATTGTGGGCCTGTGGAACAGGGTCTCTCTCAATAAGGCCCATTAAAAAACTTTGCCAAATCAAATTTATCAATATTTATAAATAGTCATTAAAAGTAAATATTTTCTTCTTTAATATTAAAGCACTTCGCTCAACAATTCAGCCGAAAATAGGCTGGACCTTTTAGGCTGGACCTTTTAGGTGTATTTGACAATGCGTGAGCAATGTGTGAAAATTAATTGGCAAATAAACAATGAAATCATTGAGATGAAATCAAGTTTCAAACATTGTTCACGGGGAGTTCCACAAGGTTCAGTGGTAGGGCCCCTCTTGTTTGTAATATATGTAAACGATATATCAAAAGTTACTAGAAATAAGATGATACTATTTGCCGATGGCACGTCAATATTCTTTCACCAGAAAGAGGAAGACGTTCTTATCACAGACATAAATAGTACGTTTTCTATGTTACAAAGCTGGTTCAAGAAGAATACACTAAAAATGAATATTGAAAAAACGTGCGCTTTGACTTTTAGAGAGAGGAATCTGTCAACAATTCGTCAGAACAACCCAAATGCAAACATTGAAATGGTAAAATCCACAAAATTTTTGGGTATCTACATAGATAGCAATTTAACTGGTAAAGTAAATATCGATAATCTGTCAAAAAAACTTACGCTTAGCTATATGTTATGTAAGCTACGTACATATATATCTTTGAATGCACTTCTTCAAGTGTACTATGCCAACATTCGTTCAAATATTAAGTACGGAATTATCTTTTGGGGCAACTCTATTGATATTGAAAGAATCCTTAAGATACAAAAGTGATGCGTAAGAATAATTTCCAATTCTGGGCCTTTAGAACATGCTAGACCTTTATTCAAAAATTTAAAAATACTGACGATAATAGATATATATATATATATCATGTAATGTTCGCTTTTTGTGAAACAAAACGCAGATTTATTTACGGTTTTCAAAACTGAACATGACTATGACACCAGAAACGCAGGGAATCTGGTAACGATACAAACCAAAAAATCTTATATCGACAAAGGAGTCTTAAATATGTGTATCAGAATATATAATAGAATTACAATATCAATAAAAGCTTATTGAATTACAAAATCAATAAAACATTTAAAAAGATTTAAAATCGAATTTAAAAAATTTCTATTGAACAAAAACCATTATACGCTAAGAGAATTTGTTGAATCAAAACCACTGTAAATTGTAAATTGTAATTTTTGACCTTTTCTACGTACTATGTACGAACGGAAATAAAAATATTATTATTATTCAAAGTACAAACTGCGTTTAAACAAAAATTTATCATTATATTTTTAAAAAAAATTCGTTACGCAGGTGCGAATTTAGCGAATTTCCTTAGAATACATCAATTACTCTCTAACGGCCATAATTATAGTCGAACTGTCGGAGTCGAAGATTTAACAATCACGATTTATTTTGGGGCCGCGGGTATAATAGTTAGTTTATAAAATACGATGTTGAATATTTTGTAAACACAAGTTTTTTTCATGAACAAGTTTTTTTACTAAAACCGAAAGTGTTATTATTTATATTATTTTGCAAGTAAAAAGTTTTTATTAAACAAGTAAAATATTAAAATCAATAAGATTAGACTGAGAAAACACATATTCTAGTAGATACTTTGTCTCAAAATTGTTTATAAATTGTAGGTCTTATGATAAATTTTAATATTATTCAAAGAGCATATCTGAATTATAATGTTAATTTCGTAAAGATCAGATTAATCAGCCAATTAAGGACGGCAGGAATTTTAACAATAAAAGTCACCGCCAATAACATGACACACAAATGGCTTCAAAACCAAATTTATGACATTTGTAATAGACAGGAGCCAGAAACCATTAACCATGTACTCTTAACTTGTCCGATCTATGATTCTTTTAGAAAATACTATTTAGAAAAATATTTAGACTCAAACTCTAATTTAGAAATCCAAATAATTAATCTGCTGACAAACCTTACAATTAACAAACTGAATGACATTTACTATTATGTTTACAACGCATTAAAAATGAGAAGTTTCATTCAGCACGAATAATCTATTACGAAAACTATTGTTATGTTGCCTTTTCAAGTTTCAAAAATTAAATAAAACATGTTAAAGAATAAAATATACAAAAAATAAATATGCAAAAACTATACCTATTCGTAAGGATACTATTAATAATTTAATTTAAGTTTGAATATTTTAATTAGTTTAAATTAATATTTTAGTTAAGATTATTCATAATATACTTTGTAAAAACACCTGTAGCCACCCCTGTAAAGCTTAACTGCAAATACAGTATTTATTTATTATTATTTATTATTATTCAAAGAGCAATCCAAAGTTTTTCTCCTCTTGGTCGACGGATCGACGAGGACGTTTTTGTTGTCATATTAACCAATTTTAGATCGAATTAGATATTGAATACTACAGTTTATTGTCAAAGTAAAATTGAGGGAATTCGAGCGGAAATATATATGATTTATATACAGTGTACTCTCAAATATCCGTCCTAATTTTTAAATTAATGAATTAATTTTAAATATTTGATCCAATTGAATCCATTTGGTTTCAATCAATTTGGCTCATATCTCCACTTTCTTGAATTATACATGCTCTATGTGGTTGTAACCTTCAGGAGACAGCCTCTATTTAAAATAGAAATTCTGATTTTAACGCATATTAACAACCAATATTAGCACCACCAATTAGGTGGGTTTGATAATGCATGACGCATTACTAAGTGCGACGCATGTAGTCCATACGGCCTACTTCCCAGTAAGATCGAAAAATATTATTGATAATAATAATTGATGATTATGATAAACTTAGAAAATAAAAAACTCTTGAGAACGGTTTGGACGAATTGTCAGTTGGAGTGTAGATGTATTACCTATAGGCACAGCTGCACGTTAATCAAAATCTTCACCCTAGTCTTTATTTTTTGTCATACAGAAATGTTCTGTTATATCTTTCACTCGATTTATTTATGCATTAATTTTTTTTTAAAATCATTATTATAATTATAAGGTAATTAATAATAACTATATTTATAACTAAACATAACGACAAAAGTAGCTAATATTTATTAGCGAATTTCCTCCAAAGGAAATGCAGCTATTGTTTTTGTACCAATGTTTATTGTTTATTTACAGAAATATTTACAATTAAATATTGAAAGTTAAAATTCTATATATCTCTGTTTACATTAGAGTTTGAAAGAAATTATCAGGTAATGAATTAGCAAACTTGATTTTCTAAAACTTTACTCCTTATACATTTTTCGATTATTCTAATATTAAGAGAGATATTTTATATTTTGTGTTTGTTTGACATGAATACATGAAATAAATTTTATTGTAAAAAACTTTTATAAAAAAATTCAACCGACTTCAAAAAACACAAAAAGTCACTATATTAAAAAGAATAAATTAACAATTTACAGATTTAATCCAAAAGACAATTCTTGCCCAAACCTATTACGTATAATTTAGTATATGTAAATATACAAGGCATATTAAGTTTGATCTCGACTGTAACGCTTAAAAATATTGATCGTAGACATGAATGTTTGGTATATGTGTTCATAACATTTGGCCATTTCCGCATGACCGTCTGTCTGTCTGTGGACACGATAAGCCAAGAACGAAAAGAAATAACGAGCTGTGTGCCAGAGCAAAAAAGTAAGGTCATGTTCGTTACTGGGCAAAATCGGACTATATTTGGGCAAAACTGCTTATCTCTGAAACCATTGAAACGTGTTTCCCTTCGTTCGGGGGGGGGGGGGGGCTTATATTTACATATTTGAAACCGTAAGAGATAGAAAAAAAATTGTTAACAAAAAATCTTCTTTTTAACCCGACTTCAAAAAAGGAGGATGGTTCTCAATTCGTCTGTATTTTTTTTTTTTTATGTTTGTTACCTCAGAACTCCGTCATTTATGAACCGATTTTGAATTTTTTGTTTTTTGTTTTAAAGGGTTTGATTTCCGATTGGTCCCATTGTCACCAAATCGCATTCTGATGAGGGGATCTCCGGGAAATTGAGGAAAATCCTCATTTTATATGTGATAACCGATTTCTGGGGAATTTTTTTTTTTGAAAGGGTATACTCATTCATAATGGGAAAATAAAAAAATTTTTTTAAAAACCGACTTCAAAAAAATTTTTTACAAAAAAAAAAACCGACCCCAAAAAAAAAATTTTTACAAAAAAAAAACAAAATGCTTGTACAAAAAACTCAAAATCTGTTATAAAAAAAAGCACTAAAAATTACAAAAAAAAAAAAAAAACGGGTAAAAAAAAGTGTTATAAAAAAATTCACTAAAAATTAGTTGGTCGTTTAGTAGATCTACTATTAAACGTCCATATTTAGACAAATAAAATCAGTTATAGAACTTCAAAGTCAAAGTCACTAAAAAGCGAGAAATAAAACCTATTTTGACAAAATGGAAACCCGACTTCTAAAATCAAATATTCTATAACAAAAGATGCACTAAAAAGTAAAAAAATAATTGCATATTCTTGTGCCAATTTTAGTTCACCAAAGCAAAAATTTTTAAATATATATGTACAATTATTGTTATTTTTGGAGTCGGTGTCACCATAGAGAAATTCACATAACTTTTGGACACCGCCTCCAAAAATAACAATAATTGTACATATATATTTAAATTTTTGCTTAGGTGAACTAAAATTGGCACAAGAATATGCAATTATTTTTTTACTTTTTAGAGCATCTTTTGTTATTGAATATTTGATTTTAGAAGTCGGGTTTCCACTTTGTCAAAATAGGTTTTATTAAATTAAAGAAGTTTTGTTTGAAAAAGATCTTCATAAACTCAACAGTTTTTTCATAATTTGTGGTTATATGTTCCTCGGAAAGAATTCTTAACATTTCGAATACGCAGAATTGTTAACAATTTAATCATTGATATACAACTCAGTATATACTGGGTATTCAAACATTTAAGTCAGTTAGTTGTTACATTACTTAACAGTCGAACATAGAATCTCCTCCTTCTTTTTTTGGAGTTGGTTAAAATTTGTGTTGATTTTATTATCTCCACAGAAACTCTAATCCTATAAGATAACTATAAAATTATTTTATTAAAATTTTGTTTTAATTTTGAAATGTCAATTTTGATTTTGATCGTTATAGTTCTATTTTGGCTATGAATATATTTAATTTTTGCAAATACTAAAGTCATATCAGATATTATATTTCACTTTGATTACACTAAAATTATGACCGCTACAGAGTAATTTATGTATTCTAAGGAAATTCGCTAAGTTGACGCAGCTCCTGCGTAACGAATTTTTTTAATAATTAGTAGGGAACAGAAAATCGGCAATATTTCTATAAATATTAGAGTTACAGAAAAATTGTTTTGAAATAAATTGTAGTACAATAAATTTTCTAAAACTTTACTAATGATAAATTTTCCCATTTTAATAGTATTAAGAGAGATATTTCAAATTTTCTGTTTCCCCTTTCCCCTTGACTGAATTAGATGAAATATATTTCAGATTTTATAATTGGATATCATTCTGCATTCGCGTGGAGATTTGGAGAAAATTATGGCAGGAAGTTAAAAATACCTTATAGAAACTGTACCAAAATAAATAAATCAATACATCTGGTAAGACTGATGATACCCATCAACCAAGCAACGCTGAATATTGAATTCAACTGTAATTATAAAATCAATATTAATTCAATTATAAACAATTTTACTAGTTCATTACTAATAACAGCAACTAGTTATAACTAAAGTAACGATGCTCTACCCAAACATATATAATAGTATCCTACCGGTGTTGTTGATTTAAATATAAATGGTGTTTCAAAGACAGGATACCATTCATTTAAATGACAGGTGGCAAGACTCTTAAGAAATAAACAATTTCTTTCTTACTCCCTTACACCAGTCCTAAAATCTCTAGATCGATTTATTTCCGTTTACTTAATTAGATTCGTTTTACTTTAAGTTTAAATTATGGATATTAGTCAGCTATCTCAAGTCTTTTAAAAGCGATTGTATGGATTTATAACATCGAAATAAATAAAAAAGTTTTAAAAAAAAGACCGAACGTTCGTCTATAAAAAACATACGAAAATAGGGGGGGAAGGAAGGGTAATTGCTTTCCGCGACGATATGTGGCGAGAGGAAGACAGGATCCGAACAAACGCGACTTGTAAATGTACAACAAATGTATTTTTTCATAACGCCAGTCTTGGAATGACTGGATATACTCACTCAGTCTATGGATATATAAAATAGACCACCGTATTATAACTTTGTGTTTTATTTTATTAATTCATTTAAAGTTTGTTAGTTAAAGCATGTTATATTATCAACGCGTAAATGTTTGTTTTAAAAATGATGTTTATAAATTAGGTTTGTTACAAAGACATTATGATTCTATTGGTATTCCTGAAAAAACTCTTGGAAAAAATTAAATAGTTTCTGAGATATTTAAGATTTTAATTGAATTTTAATATGAAACCGCTGTTTTTGTAAAAATAGCAAACCTTGACAGGGCGTTTTGTATTATAACACAAGAAACCTGTTTTGTCGAGTGAAATATTATTTCAAATAATAGAAAACAAAACCACAAATTTTCCTATAAATTTTTGGCAAAAAATTGCTGTTGAAGAACCTTTTGCTGATATTTTGAAGAAACGAACAAGCAGATACCTTAGCGAAGAACGGAGTCGGATTAGCTTTCAAGTGATCATCGAGTGGATAGACTTTCAACACCGTGATCACTGGGGCAATATGCCTGAACAAAAACTCAAAATACTGTTTCGAAATGCATCCAAGTAGTTGTCCCTCGATGCACTCAACCTGAACGCGATACAACTTCGAAAGGTTACCGGATCCATCACTGCATATGTTCACTGCATATGTCCACAATGGATCCATTATGTGCAGACTGTGCAGCGAGAAGGAATAAATATCATATAGCAGATAAAATATATTCGGTGCATCGTCCCTTAAATATATGAACCTCCAGAAACCTGTTAAGCAAGCTCCTGGCTATTGCCAAGATATGGAAGTAGCGGAACTCGTCAGACTGAAGTAGAGGGGTAGCACTGGGCCATAATAGGTCAAATTCATTACTTTTCATACCCCAAGATTTATCTATCTATCAAAATACTTACAGTTTATAGTGCGTTTCATTTATCTGTTGTTTTCATCGGGAGTGATGTATTGCGTAAAAATATTTTTTTTAATAATTCAAGCGGATTGATAATTTATAGTTATGTCCTGTATATATTTGTCGTTTTGATATTTGATATTGAATGGCCAAGTTCGTTAATAGACCAATCTGCCAACGGGGAAGGGAGGCTTTTAGGTAAAAGAAAACATAAATATTGTTTTCGTAGTATTAGAGGTAGAGAGGTAGATTGTAAAGGCTACCCTGGACGGGCTTTACTTCCACCATAAGGTCCATTGTGATGCCTTAGGATGTGAGGATGTGAGTGGAGTGGAAGGAATTTGTGAGTAGACTAGGAATTGGTAGGATATGCGACTGCAGCCGACTATAATAGAAACTATGCCGATATTCATCTGGAGTGCGTGAAGGAAACTGCAGAAAACCTTCTCATCCATAGCCGGTTACTCATTCTTGCCCATACGTCGACAGTTTAGTCAATTAACCGCCCTTTTTTTTTCTTAATAATTGACAAACTGCCAATGTCGGGATTCGAACCCATAACCACCCATTACTTCCCAGTTTCCAAGTACTGCATACAGCGCAGACATAACGCCTTAGACCGCTCGGCTACTTGGACTGGTTTTTGTAGTATTAGTGGTATCTCATGAACTTGTGAAGCAAGTGGCATATTTAAAGCGTGCTTTCCATGTAACAAACCATAAGTTTCTTGTCCAGTGTTGTAATAGATCCTTTATAAGTAGCCTTAGATTCAGGTACAGGTACAGATACTTTTATATCTAGGTAAAGTTACAGGTACAGTATAAAAGTACTTAAAACAAGTAAAAATAACCACTAACTGAACTAATTGCTAACTCGGTATGTACTAAGATAATAAAAAAAATATTTTTTACAAAATATTTTTCGTCTTTTTTCTATCGTTTCGGTTTCAAAGATGGATATTTACCGCCAATTCCATTCAAATTGAAAATACTACTCGACTGAGGATTTTATTGCCACAGAACCATTAACCAGTAAGGTATATTATTGATTATGATTGTAAGGTGAATAATAGGGTTTTATAATTGTATATTACAACACTGCTAACATCTAATATTATAATAGATAATTCAGAGGTGGGCGCAGACGGCTCACCGGAGTCGAACGGACTCTCCATAAGCTGGGTGAGAGTAAGTAAAAAAGGTATGTTTTGAAATGAGACGAAACGATGTTTCAATACAGGTTGTTCTACCGATTATTGCTCGATAATTTATTCAATCAATTTAGAATTAGTTTTATAAAATATTTATTGTTTAAAAAATACCTTTTACAATATAGAGAGATACACCAAAAAACATAATAATAATAATAACAATAATAACAACAACAACTATATGCATTCCCACTTTATGTAAAATTTAACCATTTAGAAATTAGTAACAAATTACCAACCTTCCACCCACTCAGCTTTATCATTGTCATCTTTTTTGTATTCATTGTCATCAAATTCCCATGACACTATACCCCCTACTAAAAAAAATAATTAAATCAAGTAAATAATGGTTTATTAGTTCTCCGATATGAATAGCTTAGGCAAATTATTCGGAATTTCCTAAAATCTATTTCTAAACTAAAGCTAAATCATCAAAAAATTTACAAGCGGTAAATGTAAAAGATCAAATGATTTATATTTTATAACTTATATAACATATATATTTTATTCATACCCAATTATATTAAAAAGGTACATTTTATGTCCCAAATTACCAGCCAAAAATTCCAGAGTATGTATTTAATGTATTGTATGTATTGTATACTTTGAATAATAGTGACCATAAAAAATAGTTGGTATTATTATATTTTTTCAGAAAATGTTTTATTTAAAAAAATAAAATAATAATAATTGGTAGGATACCCTATATTTACTCTATCTGTAAACCTATGGATAATATCAAATACCCGTATTTAAATTTTAAAGTTTTAAACTGAACAAAGTTTTATAGAACAACTTACATTCTCAAACACACGTACAATGTGTAGTTCTGTAACATCCCTAATATAATATTAAACATATTTATACATTCATTAAACTACTAAATAGTAGTATTATACTGTCCAGATGAATTTACTCTGTAGTTGAGCGTGTCTGCTATGATGAAATGTTGCCTATTATGATCATATAGTGCAGAGGTTAAGTGACAAAATCTAATGGTTTTTTGCATCATATGTTCAAGCGAAGAAAATTGGTACAGATTATAATTAAATCATCTTCTATAAGCGTACCATTCTCGATGGTAGAGTTTACTTAATTTTGGATAGTCGAGCAGTCGAATGCATTCGTCAGCAACAGAATCAATAATTATCTTGAAACTCGAATCCGATAGAGATTCAGTGAGTAATCACAAGTATTTGATTCTGTTGTCAGACGATTGAATTGGTTGTGAGATTTATCCAAATTAATTATGTAAAATTTATTCAAATTATTATTTAAAAAAATTACTATATAGTTGATTACCATTTTTATTATATATTATATTAAAAACAACCTTTGAATTTAATCAACACCTTGACAATTGGAACTTCTTAAAGTATTAAAATTTCTTAATGTAGTTTAGAAAATTTTCGTTTCATAGAGCTTAGTAAGAGATAAAAAATTGAATTTTTCAAATCTAATTAATTAATACCAAATGCACATAAATAAATTTAAGAAAGATCTGACGTCGTTTTGGAGTAATAAATTTTGGAAAATTAGATTAGTTAAGGTTTTCGAGTGGAGTAAATTTTAACGAACGTTTTCTCTTTTCTTTTCTTGTGTTGGTTGGCTTTTAGACGATTCTCTTGTATATTATTTTTTAAAAAGTATCTGACCGCCAGTTTTTGAATAAATAATTTTGGAAAATTAGGTATCTACTATGATAGAGGAAAAAGAATGGGGGGGGGGGAGAAATTGTAGATTTATTATAAAATTAAACTACTAGAGACAAAAATTTTAAAAAAAATGAAGATGAGTAATTAAACTTTAATTAAATTCCAAATATTGGAGATATATTTGATCTAAACAAAAAAAAAAATTATTTTGTTTTTATTCTTAACTATCCTGGAAACCATGATAGGATGTATATCCAAAATGATGGTAGGAATGAGACTTTTTTGAAGCGTTATCTAAAAAACTAAAGCTTAAATTGTAAACATTGTCATTAAAAATATGATCTTAAATTTAAACTAATATAATATACTAGCGATCCACCCGGCGACCTACCCGGCTTCGCACGGGTAGCACTAATTATCTACAACCAAATGACACAATTTCACAGGATCATCCGCTGGGCTAATCTGAAGATTCCCTGAAAATTTCATCAAAATCGGTCTACTCATTTGTAGTCCATAGAGAACATACATACACACATCGATTTATATATATACATATATATATATATATATATATATATATATATATATATATATATATATATATATATATATATAGATATTCCTTGCTACTGACTTTAGCAAGATACTGACTTTAGCATTTTTATAAGGAACAACTTTGCAAGTAATTTAGTTTCGTTATCTAACTTGAAAATCTGTGTATAAAAATCTTTCTTCTTTTCATAAATATATGTTCATCATTAAATTTCAAAATTTACCCCAATACCTACATTAATAATTTGTATCTTACATATTTTCACTACAAAATATAATCAGTGTAAATTGGATAATAATAATAATAATAACCTTTATTCTGTAAAATTGATAGTACATAGAATGCGTCAAGACTACCAGTATCCCAATATATAATAATAATATAGTAATAATTTTATTCTTTTAAGTTGGTACAGAGATAGGACATGTCGTCTCAACAACAAATTCCCTTATATCATAGTAATTCCTTGTTAATAAAAATGCTTTTAGCTTCTTCTTCAGTACTGATGGAGATGATTGCTTAATTTAGAGATGATAGTCGTAATTATTCTTCGAAAAGACATGTTACTCGTTGCTAACTTGGTGGGTATCTCACAACGGCTTTAAATTTTCCTTATGATAATACTATCGTATGATGTTAGGATTATGTGTAGTGATCAATCAGTTTCGCCAGTTGTACTTAGCCAATAGACGTTCCCTCTTGAAGTTGGAGGACAGGGCGATCTGTCCGGGCTGTAACGAGGAAGATGATATGCCATTCCAACTTCTGCCTAGTCCTTGGTTCAACTGAATTCGGGGAATCTGAGATAAAACAATTAAAATGAAGCTCTGTCCTGTCAATTTCAAAGAAAGTGGGTATGTTCGACAATGAACTCAAGACTAGTGAAAACACACCAAGTTTGCTAGAGGCTAGAATAGGTTGACGGGATGGCCTTCTTAATAGTCCGTCTAAAAGACATAGAAGTGCCTATTTACCAGACCTCGGAATACTCAATTTATCATGATGATCACTACTTTGTAGTTACGAACAATTGATACAAATAATTGGGGAAAAATTTAACCTGAAAAAAACTTCAAACTGGAGCTAGTACCATACCATCCACTTTGGTAAAACATTCTATTTTACATAGTTTGGTGTAGTAAACATATTGGCTTCACGCACTGCCGTGCTAAAGATGTATCTATTATCATTTCTTGAACATAAAAATTCCAAGATCCATCTGTATTTGTCCCTATGCCTCCGTACTACAATTGAGTATTCAGTAGTGGTTGTTGGATGGTTAACTCTACTCTCATATTTACAAAACTTTTGATAAGGGTAGGATGAAGTTAGTAATAGCAGTTATATGTGTATCTATCTGCACATGTGTATGTATATACTATTATTAATATTATGTTATAGGTACATTATTATTTATGTGACTATGTTGTAATGCAGTTCGTCACAAATTGTTTTATCGGAGAAAAAATTATGTATTATATTTCACTTTTTTTTATTCTAAATGCAAAAAATATTGACATATAAACATTTTATGTTTACGTGAATGTATGTACAATCATTGTAGTATTGTGATTGTGTTGTATTTGTGAAATAATAGTGAATTCATTTTTTTTTTAAATTTAAGGTAAGGTTTGTGCACTTTTAAATAGACTTCAACGATACCTAGTAGGTGAAAATTCACTGCGAGAAAATTGTCAATTTTGTATGCGCGTATTGACGTCATGCAAATAAAATTACATTCGACTATTATTATAAATTATACATTACCTTTATCTTGAATTTTTATAAAATGCAAATGTAATTTCCTTTATGTCTAAGCGTGTAGGAAAATCCGTCAAATTTATATTACAAAACTTGCCCCAATTATTTGTATTTTATAAATACGAATTTTGACTACAAAGTAGTCATCATCAGTATGAATTAGCAACGAGTTACTTACTCTCACGAATCAAATTAATTTAAAAATTTGCTAATCGTAACAATCTCCGGGATATGGAATCGAAGAAATGTTACTCGTCATTTCTTCGATTCCATATCCCGGAGATAGTTACGATTAGCAAATTTTTGATGTAGGAATTGGGGCAAACTTTTAAATTTAATTTCAAAATCCTAAAGTTCTCTTTGATTATGTTTGTTAATCTGTGTACTGACAAATTTTAATCAAGGGATGAAATATAGTTTATATTATCATGCTACCAAAATTGCCTTTACTTTTTTGACAAAGGGTACAACACGAGAGTTTAAGCGATTTATTTGCTCAATATGAATCTTACAAAAAAAAAAATTCAAATTTCAAAGAAAACAAGATTTAATTTTATCAATCTCAAAATTACTAAATGGACTTTTCACGAACCAATCCGATTATTTTAAGCGAGTATGCAATTTTTCGCACCCTCTTGTATCACTTTTATGAATTGACTTGATTATATTATTTTTTGGTATGATGATAGATGCTTTCATGACAGTAATTATCATAAAAACTATCCACACTGTTACGACATTACTCTCAAATTTTCTCATTCGATTCGATACTTAATAGTACTATTGCAGCAAATATGAAATCATTGCGTCTACCCTACATGGATGTCGAATAACCCAGATCTTTAACATGGACCTTTAACCCAGGTACACATGGACCAAAAGCTTGTAAGCAGAATGGCATAGAAATTTATAATAGAATTAGAAAATTTTTGAGTGAAAACAAGACGAATTCTCTGGACTTCGAAATCTTCTCTTGCTGTTCCCAGTATCTGATCGAATAATCTGACAGTTAGGTAATAGCCCGCCAGTTTTATTGCTTTGCCCTTAGTATTCTAAATGAACTCCAGTGCATTTGGCTCTTGTATTCTTGTCTCACATCTTTATCAACAGTAGCATTACTTCTGCAACTAACTGAGTATCGACCATTAAACTAGACATCGTAAATGTCAGAATAATTTTAAAATTACACTTTTATGGCGGGACTATCCATTATGACAGTAGTTTCAAGATAGTACGTTCAGCGTGGAAACGAGTATATGGTAATCACTGTTACACTGACAGTTTTTGAATATTTGTACTGACGTTTGATGAATAAAATCAAACCAATAAAATTTGATTTAACAATTATTTTTAGGAGGTCTGACTTTACATTTTGAGATCTCCTGATATATATATTATAATTAAATTCGGTGCCATTAGAGCACACAAAAGTAACATTTTGGGTGAAATCACCCCATCGAAGGTCAATGCTTTTAGACTGATTCTCTTTTATATTATTTTTTAAAAAGTAGTTTGACCGCCAGTTTTTGTGTAATTAATTTTGGAAAATTAGATATCTACTATAATAGGGGAAAAAGAAGGGTAGGAAGAAATTGTACATTTATTATAAAATTAAATAGAGACAAAAATTTAAAAAAAAATTAAGATAAGTAATTGAACTTTAATTAAATTACAAATTTTGGAGATATTTTGATATAAACAACAACAAAAATATCTTTATTTTGTTTTTATTCTTAACTATCCTGGCAACCATGATAGGGTACGGTGGTATCCAAAATGTGGGTACGGTTTTCAGGTTTTAAACGTTAATGGTTTTCAGGTTTCTTGAATTTTCAATAAGTCACTTCATTTATTTTTCAATAAATTATGGTATTATAGGTGTGATATCTTCATAGACCCCGATATATTAACTCTTAAATGACACACGTCTCTGAAATATTTTAACGTATACACCACACGGTGATATTTTCACCCCAGTGTGAAATAAAAGCAAACCTTCCAAAGTTTTGCAAAATTTCTCTTTGAAAAAATTTTGGAACATATTTCTCAGCTTTACAAATATGCCTCACACTTGACCATACCATGTTTCGGCTTTTCTTGTTTTTTTAAATCAGGAATAAAATTGTTTGTCTCTCAATCACGGACCATTTTATTTTAATTTCCAATATATTTATGAACAAATTTAGGGTTTCAATCAAAGATAAACCACTTCAAATTAATCTTGGTCCCGTAACTGACATTAAAAAATTTTAATTCTGAGGGATGAATAGATTAAGGAAAATATTACACGGGGTGATCTTTTGAAAATAATTGTTTTTAATGGTCAACCGACATGGGAGAATATTTGAAAAAATTCTATTGAAAAATGTTTGGGGTCAAAATTGCAGCCAGTGTCATTTAAGGATTAAGAATTGACAAATTATTTGAGTTTAGAAAGTGTATATGAAAAAAACTACTAAAAAGAATTCTAATAGATATGTTCATGTTTATTTAAATTAAGATTAAAGCTATAATACAATTAGTGAATACCACAATTGTTAATAACCTACAAGAAAGGACAGATTAAATCAAGTGTTATGGTTTTTAAGAAGATGTAACTATTATCCGGTTTGTATGTTCAAAATTGTAATATGAGTGTTATCTTCTATCAAAAGTTTCTAATTGTTTCTAATTGCGTAAGCATGAGGACAAAATTTCAGTATGGATTAGAAATAAAACTTCGTGTCATCATTATTGTTATTATAATTAAGATTTAGTTCAGTAAAGTGTAACTGTCCAAAACATAACAACACATTTAAATAATTATAATAAATGAATATTCAACATGTCTTTGTATTTTAGGAAACCATTCGGTCGCAATTTTTTATGTCAGAATACTTTCAAAATATGCTAAACAAAATTTTGTTTCTGTGTACGTGAGCTAAAACGTGAGGTAAAGTTCGTCAATGGGCAAAATGGGCAAAACTGTCTATCTGTGAAACCGTCAGAGATAGAATAAAAATTCAAGGACAAAAAATGTGTTTTTTAAACAATCCACTTTTGTTTGAAACTTTTTTTCATAAACTCAGTATATACCGGGTATTTAAGCAATTATAAACAATTTGAATGTTTGAAAAAACCCAAAAACTATTGGTCAGTATTCTCTTTTTATGTTTAAAAAATAAAAAAAGGAGAAAATGTAACAACTAACTGAGTTAATAGTGTACGTACTGTTTATTTTACTTCTACACTAATAGATAAATAAGAACATGAATTGTGTTTTAAATATCAAGCTACTGTATTTTCAAATTCTGCTGCAATGTGCAAGTAATTACAGATGAATAATATGTGAGAATTACAGAAGCTTTAGCTGTAATTTTTACTTTTTTTAGTTTTTGAATATTGTTTCTTTCGCTTGCGTTTTGGAAGATTCTGCTTCTTTTCGAGCCATTCTCTTATTTGATATAACATTTTAGATCTAGGGTCTGCACAAAAAATTGTAGGTGTTTATGTTTTGTGTTTTTCAGTTATTGTTAAATATACCACGTCGGAACCTTGGAACTGAGCTTTAATACTTACTAGTTGTTTGTCTTAAATTTACAGGATATACAAAATTGTTAACATTGCAATTTGTGATATTATTTAGTTCGTTTTATGCCATTCTGGCGTTTTTTAATCTATATCGAGCCTATTAATAACAAATTTGCGCAGCCATTTTGTAAAGACCTTTATACTTTTGAACTTTGCAGGTTTGTAACTTCGTTGTATCTGAAGATATTGATTTCAAACAAGTACTATTTTAACAAGCGAAAATAACAACTAACTGAGTTAATTGCTTAAATACCCGGTATATACTGAATTTATGAAAAAAGTTTCTTGAGAAAGTTGTTCATTTTTAAAAATAGAACATTTTTTGGCTTTAAAGATAAGCAGTTTTGCCCAAACATGGTTCGATTTTGCCCATTCACGCATTTCACCTTACCCTTGAACAACTCTAGAACAAATACAAAATTTCAGTTCGCTATCTCTTCTCAGTTTTGAGTTATCGTATTGAAGGACTGACGGACAGACACATAGTGCACAAATTAGGTCATTTTATGAACACCTATACCAAATTTTTTTTCTGCTATCAATATTTTTAACCGTTATATAAAAAAAACTGAACTTAATATACCCTATTAACCAGCCAAGTAGCCGCGCTTGTAAAGACGTAGTGTGTACTAGGAACTGCGAGATAATGGGTTCGAATCCTGACATCGGCAGTTTCAACAAGAAAACAAGACTCTTCAGTTTTCCTTCTGTGATGGTTAGCAGAGTATACTATTTGCTACAAAAATTTGAGGCATAAGTCTCATTTTTTATGAGACGGGCTTAACGTTTGAAACTTTCAAAAAACAATTGTTTTATGCGTAGATATCAAATAAAAAATTTGACCATTAAAATTCTCTTTAGTCACACTTTTTTAGACACCATTTTATAATTTTACATATAAACACCTATATAAGCATATTTTGATCGGGAGATAAGACTTGATATAAAGTCCAACGGGTTTAAAACCGAAAAATGGACAAGTTTTATGATATAGAAAGTCAAAATACACATTTGTGTGTATCTAAGCATATGAGTATTTCACTTATACTGTAGCTGTACCGTCGAAATTTGTGTGCACCACGGGAAAAGCACATCATTTGTCTCTTAAAAGGGGTTGTCAAAATCTTAATTTTTCAATTATGTACTTGCGCCACATATAAATGGTTACATTCTCAATTTGACTTTCAATGTCTCACAAACGATTCTGTTATCGATTTTACACCCAACGGGACCTTGGATTTGCTCATGATCTACAAAATATAAAAAATTCAGACCTTTTCAGTGAGGTTCAAACTCCTATGTATTTGTGCGGAATTTTTTTGTTAGATTTTATTTAATTTCAATAAAAAATATCCCACGCTTTTATAAATAACTTTTTAATTGTTTTTAACTTTTAATGCTTTGCCTACTATACAGACTGTGTTGGAATGCTTTTCCAATAGAGAATCAATGTTAAATATTATTCATTACTGGCAGGCCGTGTGGTTACTGTGGGGAGATAGTCAGTACACATGTAATGAGAGTCTGGTATCTCATATGAGTATGGTAGTTTATTGTCATTTAAGAGTGTGTACTGACTCATTGACTGTGTGTACTGTGTGTACTGACTCATTTAAGAGTGTGTACTCATTACATGTGTACTGACTGACTGTAACCACACAATAACCACACGGCCTGCCAGTAATAAATAATATTTAACATTGATTCTCTATTGGCAAAGTATTCCAACACAGTCTGTATATAAAAAAAGCTTGAGTTTTAGTTTTTTTTTTTAAATACAATTCTTTACATTCTAAAATCACAATTTGTGTTCTACCATTTTGTATTACGTTGACATTCTGTGTTATCACATTTATAAATAAAATAAAACTGTCATATCGATTTGTTACAATTTACCCCTTATCATTATTGTACTTATCTCACTGAGAAAGAAATACAAAGCTCCTATAATTTATCATCCTGCCCTACATAACCATTTGGTAAAATGTATAGATGTATAAAATGTACCAAATACCTATACATTAATAACGGATTTTTAGAAAAAGTATCTTTTACAAACTTTGTTATTGTGGATATTGATTGGAAATGTACAAGGAGTTCGTAAAGTATTCAATCGAGACGATTCCTATGAACGTATTGTCGCAATTCAAATCAGTAAAAAGTCCTATTTTATATTATTATTCTAAAGTTTTTTTCTCACAACTTTATGGAAGTTTTCTCAATAAATAACCACTATAGGGCATGAGCGCGAATCTCGGCCCAAATACTTTCAGACTATGAAGGTAATCTCTCGTATCTGGTATAACGAAATCTAATATTCATTATATACCATGAGTCAGAAAACTATTTAAAAACAAGCTTCGTTGATTGTCTATAAATTCCAGTTTAAGTGCACTGCATATTAACCCAATCAAATTAGGTGAAATAAGGGGTCACCTGGGAATGAAAATAAACAGGCTGAATTTTTGCAAAAATCTTTGTTTGGAAATTCTATAGACTGGCATACAAATCGCATTTAATATCCGCGGCTATAACGCGAAGAATGGGAGGTGAACATCAATACATAAGATAATGCTGTGTAAATTCCGGGCTATATTTTGAGGTTGTATTATTATTTGCGTATACTTAGGAGTCACAATACAATAGGTCAAATTCCATTAAGATTACGTAAGACATAGTATGAAAGAACTATTGTATACTATATAAATAAACATGTCATTGAATTTTTTAATGAAATATTGTAATGAAAAAATTAACTCATCATCCAGGGTCGAACCTCGGACCTCTGGATTTCTAGTCCATGTGCTTACCGCTACACCAAAGATGATTCTGACATATAAGTCAATCTTCTCATATCATAGACGGTATTACTTTATTGTCAAATATCAACTTATTCAATTCAACTTATATTTGGGCGTCACAATACAATACATTGAGATTGATTGATCGTACGAAAAATGAATCAATTTTGTAGGGAATTTTTATATGAGACTATTTGCCCGCATTTAGGTTAAGAATGTCAATGAGAGATTTATGTAAAAATTGCTTACTTCCATACCGAGGTTGAGTCCTTATTTGGTTAAGATAGATAGTAATTATTAGGAAGTGCCAGATTTAGAAATAATTTTACAAGTAAAATTGTGAATTTAAAAAAAATCAAGATTCTAATCTGTTCAGTCAAAGAAGATTGTCATTCTATCTTTTTTCAGGTATTTCCAAACTATATAAGCTGATCGGGTACCCGCGCGAGAGAACTATATAGAAAATTATATGCGAATCAGGCAGATTCCGCAATAAAATATCATACATATATACTAGTATATAATTTCAAACAACTTTCAAGCAGCGCGCCGGTACTCAGAATGCCAACTGAACCATAAAAAATAACCTTCTGCTGCGGACATGAAAAAAATAAAAAAACTTATCAGCCCGATGGTCATTCTCCCAATGTTTTAAGGAAAAATATTTCTAAGAAATTGAGGAAAGTATTTGTCGAATTTTAGAAGAACCGTGACTATATTGAGAAAGTTCAAAGTAAAGACAGTCGGAATCGTGTATTTCATTTCACCATGTTTATGAAGATGCATGTTAAATTTCTCCAACTTACGTAACGGTTTTCTCAAAAACGTTGGGGGATAAATTCTCAACAAAATTCAGCTGATTTCTGAGGATTCATTTTACTAATATTGTGAATTTCGTGAAGTACTTGACAACCTAATAATACTTTGGAAATACCTTAAATGATGTTTTCAAAAATTTTTTTTTCACTTTTATCGAATTTTCGTATAAAATATAGCTATTGGTTTGAACCGATGAACAAATTTCGGAAAAAGTTTTTCAAATGACCAATTTTAGCCCGATCGGAATGCAATTAATAGCCCCGTGGCATGGGAAAACAGAATTTAAAATACATATGACTACAATTTACCTTCTGATCACAGTTTCTGTAACTCTCATGTTAGGAGAAATAATTACACCTTTACTGTCTTATAATAGTTAATTTTATTGTGATTATTACGTCTGAGAAAATTCGCATTATCTACGTAGGTCCTACGTTTGATTTGCCGCATTTGTTCAAGAGTTTTATTTTTCAAAGTGGAATTGAAACTGAAAAGTGTTTCGTAAAAGTGTTTATCGTATATAGGTCCAGATTTCTACTTTGTGATACTTGAAATTAATTGTGGGTACATTCCCCCCCCCCCCTAATTAAGTTATTTGTTTTTCAGACTCTGACGCTCCTTTTTTTAAAAACTGTTTTTTCTTCATAATAATATAGTCAAATCTTTTTAAAATCTATAAAATCTTGTAACTAAACAGATGGTTTTACCCCATTCAGCTTAACACATTCATCTTGTCCAGCGTGTTACACTAATTGGGTAGCGAATCATCCAAACACTCGTTGTCTCTGAATAATATCATTATTAAACATTTTGAATAGACGGACGCCATTAGTTGGTATCATTTCATTTATGCTAGATCGTATATTATTTCACTTGTCATATAAATTTTATCACATTATCAATTCTAATGAAATATTGAACTGAATTAACAAATAAACAACAGTTTATAAAAATAGTTTTAATAATCACGTTGATAATCATTGAAAGAATTTGTTATAACATTCGTTGTCATTCACAATTAAGCATAAATCAGCATTATTTACATATGAAATATAATGCTTTTATTTGTTCTAGGTAGGTATCAGCTCCAATGTAATATGCAATACAGGGTTGGTCCACTCTGATTCAGGAATAAATTCATTTGATTTATATGCGGAGTTGAAAACCTTTTAAGAATCCCGAAGGCAACATCAATTTGAAAGATAGATTTTGTTTCGTCAGTATATATTCATTGATCATGGATTAATGTACTCGAAACCACTCATTTCAAATTTTTATATATTTATTAATATGGCCGGGCGCATATCTTCCCTGAGCACAGGATGGCGCAAGGCGGCAGGATTGTAATCAATTGCGCGTAAACGGAAGTTGACGTGGAAATTCTATTTTCAATGCAATTGAATCTGTACTGAAAGTTCAGAATCTGATTCAGATATGTTTGAATACCAAATAATTGCAAAATTATTGACCGAAAAGCAGTTATTTAACGGGGGAAACAGTATTACCGCGTAATCTGTGAATAGTTTTCTGAATTATATGGATTTATCAAGGAGTCAATAGATGTTGACGGGGTGAATCACTTCTTGGCTAAAAACAATTTGTGACACTAGCAGAAAACTGTAATCACTAGAGAGACCTGTGACATGAGTACAGACATCCGCAGCTCACGGAAGCACTGATTTTGTGCCACTTCACACTGCGTGTGAACATTCGCTATAGTATTCATTTCTGTATTTAAAAGAGTAGCCTAACCCCGCCTTAATATTTGTTGTTATTACTTAATATTTGTAAATATGAACACGGCACAAATAAACTGTAAAATTGGAAGAAAAAAAAGGATACCACTGTTGGAGTTGATAGCATTATAATATCATTCTGTTTGCGCTTTAATCGAGAAATCTTTATAAAATTAAGAGAGTAAAATAAAATAACTTAAGAAATTATGTAAATAATTACACGGGATGGTTAAATTTATACATAATGTAAACGCCATAATCAAGAAACAAATTAAATATGTAGTAGTTTAATTTTCAAAGATTTGCAAGTTTTCATTTTTTTATCTGCATGAATTTTATAGTGTATCATGTTATGTTTAACAATACAAACAATGGATATAACTCATTATTATAAACAAAACTCATTATTAATTTATATATATATGTATATATATATATATATATATATATATATATATATATATATATATATATATATATATATATATGTATAAATATATATATATATATATATATATATATATATATATATATATGTATATATATATATGTATATATATATATGTATATATATATATATATACAGGATGGTCCACTCAAAATCATATGACAACATTGCCAAAAAAATAATTTTTACAATTCGCACTGTAAGAAATAAAATAGTGGGCCTAATTACTTAAATAATAAATAAATAGTTTCAAAATATTATGAAACTATTAGTAATCGATAAAAAATATACTCTTCTCCCTTGTGACATGTTCTATTATGATAGGTATATATAGTTTGCAAATCAAAGCAGTTAGTTATGTTGCTATTGTAGTTGTAGTAGTAGTAATAGTAGCGGAGGGTAGTAGGAATTGGTATGTTGTGCAAATGCAGCTGACTTTGATTGGAACTATGCCGATATTCATCTAGAGTTTGTGAAATGAAACTCCAGAAAACCTTCGCAATCCTAGCCCCTTACATTCGTTCTTGTTTATACGCCAACAGTTTATTCAATGAACCACCCCATTAATTTTTTTTAAATTTAATTTAATTGATAAACTGCCAGTGTGGGGATTTGAACCAGCAACCTCCCAGTTCTGAGCAGAACTTCTTTAACAACTGGACCGCACCGACTGGTTATGTTATTATTGTAATAATCATGTGTTCAGAATTAATACTGAAAATGAACTCTGCAGACCAAGAGAGATAGTATACAAACTCAAATTTATAGGGAATATGTTCGTAATTCGGTATACGGTATGGAAAACTACATGAAATAAAACGATTATTAATACATCAAATGAAATTTTTTTTCTTTTAATTTCAATAATGTATATTTTGTGTTCAATTGAAAACAACTTCCAATCAACAAATGTATAAATATGCGTCAAACTTATTCTTTCAGGATTCGATTCGCCGTATTTATGCCTACTGGCGTATGGTTGATCTACGTTTAGGTCCTTTCAATTTAACTCATTTTTTTAATGTGGCGTATAAACTTTCATGAGGTAAAAGTTCTAAAGGCTAATAAATTTGCATTTGTTTGAAAGAAGGTGGTCTTTGAAACTTAATCATCCTTTACTATTATCTAAAGATTATTAAAATAATGAAAGAGTTTTTGTGAAATTAAATTTCAAATTTTGCCCAATTTCTTAGAACAATTATTTGTATTTTATAATGTAATACATATTTCGACTACAAAGTAGTCATATTCAGTATGAATTAGCTAATCGTAACTATCTGCAGGATATGGAGTCAAAGATATGTTACTCGTTGCTAATTTGGTGCGTGTCGCCATATGCCGGAGATAGTTACAGTTAGCTAATTCATACTGAAGATGACTACTTTGTAGACGAAATACGTATTTATAAAATAATTGTTCTAGGAATTGGGGCGAAATTTGAAATTTAATATTACTATTGATGACATTAAGGTATTGTGTATGCGTCATAACACAAAATAATTAGCTAGGGAGAAGACTACAATATACCTGCTTATTAACATAGTAAAATAATTGATATCTGAAAAATTATTGCTAACAAATGGTTGCACACGAATGACCATTCTCTTTTAAATATTTAATGATTTTCAGGAAAAAAAAATAGTTCCCAATTAAAAAACAAATGAAAGGTTCTATATCTAGAAAACATTTGGATTGGAGTTTGAGCCACACTGTCAAAAAGCCACTTTTTTTTAGCCACTGAACAAAAATAATCTTTAACCATCCTGTATGTATAATATAATATTCGAGAGAATAAGCAATTAATATTCTAGCATTTAATTTATTTTAATTTTCCGCTTAACAAGTGAATATTATATGTATCTATCAACTGTAATTTTCTACGTAATTAAGCAAGAAATCAGCTCTTACATTTTTTAATGTTCTCTTTTGTTCATCTTTTTTTATATTCATTGCATTCTAATTGTTAAAACATAAAGGCACTAGCTTTGCGTGGCATTATGTAGTACTATAGATGGCAAAAGTAGCGCTCATTTTTCAAAAAAATTTTTAGTTGGTTTGTAAGTACCTTGTTCAGTCAGATTTTGGAAAAATGTTTCGAATAAAAGTTGTTGTCCGATGTATTTTTCCGATAACCGATTAAATATGCCATAAAACAATTATAAAATTTTCAAAAATGAACGCTACTTTTGTGGACAGGTGTACATATACTGATTATTTTACGAGTACTCTCATAAAGTGATCTTACTCAAATTTTGTATGATTTTGATCAGGAATTTCGAAGAAATACCATAAAAATTAAATTGGAAGCGTCGCAGCATACTTTTAAAAATAAACAAAAGAAAGAAAATTGAAAATCTTTTGAAAAAAAAAAGTTCTCATTAAAAATAAACAAGAGAGAATAACAACTAACTGAGTTAATTGCTTAAATACCCGGTATATACTGAGTGCATGAAAAAAAATTTCAAACAAAAGTTGTTTATTTTTAAAAAAGGTTTAAAAATATGGCGTGGGGTAGCAAGGACCGATTTTGCCCATTAACGAACTTGAAACCTACTTTTTAGCTCTAGAACACACACACGTGTCTATGTGTCTACGGACAGATGAACCGACATGCGGAAATGAAGTCATTTTATGAGCACTTATACCAAAAATTTAGTTCTTCGTTCAATATTTTCAGATGTTACAAAGTCGGGACTAATCATAATATTTCCTTGTAGATATTATGTATACCGGCTATAAAAACGGCAATTAGTTTGCTTGTAACGGCAATTATTTTGCTTTGTTGAGCGTTCATTTGCGTACAAATGAAGTAAGTTCAATAATTGTTCACTTTCAAAATCGCCGATATTTTTTACGAGTTATGGGTTTTGTGGACGCTCTACTTAGACTTGATCTACTAAGTAGACTAATTGCCTAAATCGAAAAAAGTTCCAAGAGTTCTTTCTGTAATTCCATAAGGAAATTTTATTCTTTACAACATGACAGAATCAATACAGAGTTATTTATGAAGAACTCGAAGAACCTAGATTTTTAGGTAAGTGTGCATGTTTTTAGCGATTTGTTAAAAACAAAAAACTCTTCGGAGGGTTGCTACTTATTTTATATCTGATATCATTCTGAAACTATTTTGACTAATTCCGTCCTGTTAGCAATTTGTGGAAATATTTACATTGTTTTACTCCCGCATCAATTTTTCTATTCATTTATTGATAATTATTTTATTTATGTTTTCCAAAAAGAAATTTTTGCCTATTCAATATGATTTTCTCATGTATAGAAAATTAAACTGTGTAATAAATACAGTCATAATATTCGTTTACGTTGTATATAATTGTATCAACGCTATTAGTTAATGAATGCATGTTTTTCTAAAATAAATTTTCACCCTCGTTCTATACACTTTGATGATGACGCCAACAGCCACAGTTTTCATCTGTACTGCATGTTTTCTTTATTTATTATTTGAAAACCCACTAAACTCAATGAAGTGGAGTCAGCTATATAACATGGGAATTGTATGAGTGACAATGTCTCATAGACTTACAAACATATCAAATCCCACAATCATCAGTGTTGGATTTATCCTCAGGCCCGTGAGGCCCGGACCTAAGGCGGCAAAATTTTAGTGGCCCCAAAATTTTAGGGATGCTAAAATTTTAGAGATGAAAAAATTTAATGAACGATTCAAATTTCAAATTCAATTTGAATAAGTTTTCTACGAATATATGAACAAATTTCAGTAAACTACTCCAAATAATGTTGAAATGTGAATTGAAAAAAAGTAATTATCAAAAAAATCAAGCAAATAAGCTAGTCAATAATTATTCAAACGATTTGGAAGAGACATTAGGTAATGAATATATTTACTTACATATCAACTCCAAGATTTATCAGGACATAATGAAAGTATGCACTCTGCACTAAACTTATGCAATATTTTACATTTACGTGCTCTTTGCGATGTTTACCCTAATGTAGATATTGCTTTACGCATTTATTTAAGTATTCCAGCAAATTGTTCAGGAGAAAGATCTCCCCCCCCCCTTAAAAGAGTGAAAAGCTATTTGCGAGCAAGTACGGGTCAGGACAGACTTAATGCACTTGCATTGTTCTTTATTGAACAAAAAAAACAAAATTTGTGCAGGAAATTGATTATGAGGATATAATCGGATGTTTTCGCGGTAGCTAAAGCAAGAAAAAAAGTTAATGTGGTATGTGATTAGTCATAAAAAATGTATTGATTGTTAAATCGTAAGAAATTTATCATTTCGTTTAAGGACGTTCCCAAAAAGCAGTCTTGTTCAACTTTAAAAAAATTCCATTATGTACACTACAATAGATCAAATGAAATATAGTACAAATATATATTGAAGTACAGTGTTATATTTTGCCGTTGCTTGCATGCACAGAAATTCAAAAATACGTTCAGTGCGTCGTTTCTCCAATAGGTTAACTGTAGGTTTTTGTAAATAAAAAATTAATTTTTATAATAAATCAAATATTATGTTTTATTGATTAATACTAATAAGCATTAAGATAACGTAATAAATAATAGATAATTATCAATTTTGAAGTATAATTTGTAATATAATTTTGAGGTAGAGGTAGATTGTAAAGGCTGCCCTGAACGGGCTACACTTCGACCATAAGGTGATGTCTTAGGATGTGAGGATGTGAGTGGAGTGGAAGGAATTTGTGAGTAGAATAGGAATTGGTAGGATATGCGGCTGCAGCCGACTATGATAGGAACTATGCCGATATTCATCTGGAATTCGTGAAGGAAACTGCAGAAAACCTTCTCAAGCATAGCCGGTTACTTCGTTCTTGTCCATACGCCGACAGTTTAGTCAATCAACCGCCCCTTTTTTTTAATATAATTTAAAATGTATTATTATTTTTTACCGACTAGTAATTTCTTATCACTTTTTTGTTTTTTGTTTTGAACACCTTAGATTTGGCGAATTTTGATTTTTCTTAAAATCTAAGACTTTTGCGATACTGTTTTTATTTTTGGTTATTCGCGGCTTGTTATCATCTAATTTTTCCGTAAATAATTTTATAATAGCATTTTCACCTTTTTCATTATACTTTTTTTTTTAAATTATCACATGAAATATCATTTAAAGCTAGTTTTTTGCATATGTTAATAGAAATAAGCTCTTTTAATTCAGCCAACATCAGACTTAGATAATTCTTGCAAATAATAATCACAAGTTTTGTACGAATTTAATAAATTTTTTTGTAAATTCAAATTGTTTATCAAATTTTAATAGTAGTACTTTTTCTCCCATTAGAGTAAAAGTAGATTTTTTTCCCATGGGAGAAAAAGTAAATTTAATACGTATCCTAGTAACAAAATCAAAATGACATTTCTATTTAACAAATTTTTTTATTTTTCTCTCATGGGAAAAAAATCTATTTTTTCTGCCATGGGAGAAAAAGTACTACTTTAGTACCTATTTGGAGGGAGTAAAGTTGTTATTTTAGTCCCAAAAGTGCAAAAAATATAATATTATTTTTAAAAAAAAATTTCTAAAACGAACATTATAAGCAAAATTTCAGATTTTCAGAAATTAATCTTTACTTGTACCGTAAGATACATTCCTACCTTTCGAGAAATTATAGCTCTTCTTCTAAAAGTTTTTAAGATTTTTGAGAGAATCAGCTAAAAAAAATTAACGCTTTATGTTAAGTTTCTAACCAACGACCAGGTGCTTATCACGCCGAATTAGGAAAACCAGAATCAGGGATACTAGTGTCGCAATATCTGTGAAGTAATTCGGGTAAAGAGTAATCTCTAAACTTGGAACTTGGCGCAAGTGTTATTATAACAGTACTAATAAATAAACATATAATTAATATTATATTCCAATATAAAATTGTAAGCCTGATTGGTCAATGATTGTATAATATCCTAAATTTAAGAAAATTGCAAGAGATAAGCAAGGTGGTAAGATATGAAAATCGATCGGACACTGATTTGTCGTGAATAGAAAGTTAGTTCTTTTCATTTCCATGATATCCTAATTTTCTTAAGTAAATCCCTGTGGAAAATAGTTAATTAACTAGCCAGTGTCATGCTAAATAGCAAAATGACTGATAATAAGCACTTGGTAAGTTATTTGGATTGGAAGAAATTTCGTTTTGTTTTATCTTAAAAAAGCATGAAAAAGCGTGAAAAGAAAATGTTGTAATTTTATATGTCTATGATTTGTATGTGTCGTAGGTAGAATATATTTTCATGAGGTTTTTAGGGGAAAACTTTATAATACTTGATATGTTTTCATTAGGGAATCGTGTTTGTATATATCTATGTAGTATAATAGTGGTTACTGAAATATAGGGGTTGATTTAAAAATTATTTTTCATTTTTACCTTTATACATATACCTATATAATATTTATCCCACGTATAGGTACTGAAATTGATATAAATGTAGCACAAATTTCATTAAATCTATACGTTTTAAACCTATCTAAATCGAAATAATACTTGTACTCGCATTATATTTTAAATCAAGTGTAAAATTTTTCATCGGTATAATTGCAATAGCTGAAAAAAACAATAATTATTCATAATTAAACAAAAATATGGTAAAATATTTAGGCTGAACAATTTTTTCAACAAGAAATTTTTCAAGATTCTTAATGTTAACACAGCCAGTTTGAAAACATTTACAAATTCATTGCAGAGGTAGAGGTAGATTGTAAAGGCTGCCCTGGACGGGCTATACTTCGACCATAAGGTCCATTGTGATGCTTTAGGATTTGAGGATGTGAGTGGAGTGGAAGGAATTTGTGAGTAGACTAGAAATTGGTAGGATATGCGGCTGCAGCCGACTATGATAGGATCTATGCCGATATTCATCTGAAGTTCGTGAAGGAAACTGCAGAAAATCTTCTCAAGCATAGCCGGTTACTTCGTTCTTGTCCTTACGCCGACAGTTTAGTCAATTAACCGCCCTTTTTTTATTTTTATAATTGACAAACTGCCGATGTCGGGATTCGAACCCATAAACTCCCAGTTTCCAAGTACTGCATACTGCACAGACATTGCAACCCATTTCTTGTATGAAATTGTACAATTACTTGTTCAATAAATTGTCCAGTGTAAAACAACTATTATCAGGTTAATGTAACCAACCTTTGTTCATTACATTTTATGGTTCGAAGTTATTATAGAATTTTACCCTTATATATATATATATATATATATATATAAGTATATATATATATATATATATATATATATATATATATATATATATATATATATATATATATATATATAAGGGTAAAATTCTATAATAACTTCGAACCATAAAATGTAATGAACAAAGGTTGGTTACATTAACCTGATAATAGTTGTTTTACACTGGACAATTTATTGAACAAGTAATTGTACAATTTCATACAAGAATTGGTTGGTGGGCTGTCTATTTTATAGATATAAATCTATAGCAATAAACTAAGAAAAATTTGCTTTTATATCCCGTTTAACTTGACGAGTCGTTATTGCAAGGTACGATTACGGTCATATAGTTTCACGTATTTGACAAATATCGGTTTTATTATTCACGTATTTGACAAATATCGCTTTAATTATTCATGTAATACCAAAAAAGTTTTGAATAAGGGGCTTACACGATCTCTTCACTAATTGTATAGAATTTGTTCGACATGTATGTGAAATTAAGTGTAACTTAGTTTCCTTGTTGATACTAAACATATTGACCTTAAAAAAAATTCAAAATCGGTTCATAAATGACGGAGTTCTGAGGTGACAAACATTAAAAAAAAAATACAAACGAATTGAGAACCATCCTCCTTTTTGAAGTCGGGTTAAAAACTGATATTCAGATTAAATATATACACAAAACAAAATATATATTATAATTTAAAAACAGTAGATACATTAAATTAAATAAATATGCTTGAAGTGAGAATAGTGAACGTAAAATAAATCGTTTAAGATCATTCTCCATGCGGCACATCTGCAAGAAACCACAAACCTTAGTTTTTTTACATATCCTATATCATTCTACCAAGCAGCTATACTTTTCTGTGAAGACATCAAAATCGGTTCAGTTGCTTTACGATTAGGTAACTAATGCTTCATCAAATTGAAGCCAAATGTTTGTTAGCTATGACTCGAACTATAGGTAGAAACTGACTGTTTGGAAAACTCCAGGACAAGAAGTGCTCATCATCCCAAATTATGAAAATCAGGCTGCCATATACTGCAGCTGAGTTATTTTGGTGCTAAAATAACTGCGGAGCAAAGATAATAAAAAGCAGCAGTGCGACTTGAAACTTGACGGTTCGTTAGTCTGCCTAAATGTAACAGTTAGGTCATGTTTAAAATAATATTTGTATAAATATTGCTATTCTTAAAAATGTCTGTAATAAAATAAAAAAAATATGTTATACAAATGAAATTTATAAATAAATGGAGTTATATTTACGTCATGTTTATAATGTATGGTGTATTGTACCCTCAGGATAAACGTTGAGTTGGTGATACTCTCGTTCGACGTTTCTCTCCACTTGTCGACGTTGCCTAGCGACCAATGCTTCTATATAATCATAAACCTATCATTTATTACTGTACATAGATATGAGTTAGTGTGTATATTCTAGACACTCGAGTTTCTACAGCAATAAAACTAGAGACGTCCTTGGATTAATCTCTTTAACAATAAAGACGGCGGGTCACGTCTATATATTTAAAACAAAAAATTTTTTATTTTCGTATTAAATTTTCTTATGTATCGATTACTTTCCACCCACGAACTAAAAAAATACAGACGAATTGAGAACCATCCTCCTTTTAGTCGGGTTAAAAATGTACAGCATTGTATTTATATATCAATACCCATCTATCCCCACTCTCTTAGATTTGAGGCCATCGAAAGACTCAAAAGATAATACCCAAATTCTTATGATTCATATGTCTCACGAGTAGTATATTCTACCGAGGATATGGCAAGAAAGGATTAAAGCTTGTACTGCGTGACTCCTGAATGGTAAATTCTTTAAAAGAGCTTAATCTAACCACTTAAACAAAGTAACTCCTTGGCAGTAAAGCAAATATTTTTACGGCTAAGGCTGTGTTTATGCGCCTGGAAGAGCTTAACCTTTAGAATGTCGAGTTGTTTTGGTCCTTTTACGAGCGGCTCGAGTAGTTTTGGTGCTCGCTCTATTCAAGAACTTTACTACCTGGGTCTGTCAATTACTCGAAATTACTTAGTAACTCCTAATATGTGGTATTTTTAGCGAATTTCCTGAAAGGAAATAGAGCTATTGGTCCCGTACCGAAGTCAAAATTTCGCAAAAACTTCTTCAAATGTCCATCGATCCTACCTTGTAGATGTCAAAAATCACCATCTGTAAAATTTATACATATATATATATATATATATATCTATGGACATATATATATATATATATATATATATATATATATATATATATACATATATATATATATATATATATATATATATATATACATATATATGTGTCTGTAATCACTCTAGCGGTCACAGTTTTCATTTTATCGGAATGAGATGTGGTATTTGAGGCGCTTTTGGTATTCAAAAGGTCAAGTTCGTTAATGGGTAAAATCGGACAAGGGGAAAGGGGGGTTTAGAGGGAGGGGGAAACACAAAAATTGACATATCTCTCTTAATATTTGAAAAATCGAAAAATTTATAAGCAGTAAAGTTGTAGGTACTAAGTTTTACTGTAATTTTGTTTCTTATCATTTTTTCTGTTACACTAATATTTACAGAAATATTGACGGTTTAAGATTGAAAATTAAATTCCTTAATATCTCTGAACACATTAGAGTTTGAGCAAAAATGATAAGGTGGTGATTGTAGCAAATATAATTTTCTACAACTTTATTCCTTACGCTTTTTTCGATTGGTCTAATATTAAGAGAGATATTTGATATTTTGTGTTTTCTTCTTTCTTTATACCCCGCCCTTCCCCTAGACGTATGTCATTTATTAATAAAATTGGACTTGCGAATACTAAAATCATATACGACATTTAATTTTGATCAGACTAAAATTGTGACCGCTAGAGAGTCATTTATGTATTCTAAGGAAATTCGCTAAGTTGAAGCAGCTCCTGCGTAACGAATTTTTTTGTTATTTGCTTAACCAATGAATATTACATATATTAGTTGATTAGATAAAGGTAGCCTAGATAAAAGTAGATTAAATAAAGGTAGGTAAAAATTTAATTTCATGTGTAATTTATATGCAACTGAAATAAAAAATAAAAATTCGTTACGCAGGAGCTGCTTCAACTTAGCGAATTTCCTTAAAATACATAAATCACTCTCTAGCGGTCATAATTTTAGTATGATCCAAATGAAATGTCGTATATGATTTTAGTATTTGCAAGGCCAATCTTATTAATAAATGACATAGTCAAGGGGAAATGGTGGCATAAAGAAAGAAGAAAACACAAAATATAAAATATCTCTCTTAATAGTAGAACAATCAAAAAATGCGTACGGAATAAATTTGTAGAAAATCACTTTAGCTACAATTCATCACCTTATCATTTTTGCTCAAACTCCAATGTGTACAGAGATATTGAGGAATTTAATTTTCAATCTAAAACCGTCAATATTTCTGTAAATATTAGGGTAACAGAAAAAATGATAAGATGCAAAATTACAGTAAAACTTAGTACCTAGAACTTTACTTCTTATAAATTTTTCGATTTTTCAAATATTAAGGGAGATATGTCAAATTTTGTGTTTCCCCCTTACTCTAAACCCCCCTTTTCTCTTGTTCGATTTTACCCATTAACGAACTTGACCTTTTGAATACAAAAAGCACCTCAAATACCAAATTTCATTCCAATCAGGTCAAAATTGTGACCACTAGAGTGATTACAGACACACACACACACACATATATATATATATATATATATATATATATATATATATATATATATATAATTTTACAGATGGTGATTTTCGACATCTACTAGATAGGATCGATGGACATTTGCAAAAATTTTGCAAAATTTTGAAGTCGGTACGAAACCAATAGCTCTATTTCCTTTCAGGAAATTCGCTAATTAACATTTTAAAACACAAATTATTGAAACTGCTTACATATAAAAATCGAAATCGCAGAAAGTAAGTCAGTAGTAAAAGTACATAATTTTGTGGAGGGATGATTTAACCGCTAGAAACGCATCCTAGTAGTTAGATTATGGTCACGTTATCGTTGTGATTTTCTTTATAATCCAAAAAAATTTCGCCAAATAATAAAAAAATTCGTTACGCAGAAGCTGCTTCAACTTAGCGAATTTCCTTAGAATAATTCACTCTCTAGTGATCACAATTTTAGTCTGATCAAAATGAAATGGCATATATGATTTTAGCATTTGCAAGTCCAATTTTCTCAATAAATGACATACGTCGAGGCGAATGGGGGGAGGTATAAAAAAAGAAGAAAACACAAAATATCAAATATCTCTCTTAATATTAGACCAATCGAAAAAAGCGTAAGGAATAAAGTTGTAGAAAATTATATTTGCTACAATCACCACCTTATCATTTTTGCTCAAACTCTAATGTGTTCAGAGATATTAAGGAATTTAATTTTCAATCTTAAACCGTCAATATTTCTGTAAATATTAGTGTAACAGAAAAAATGATAAGAAACAAAATTACAGTAAAACTTAATACCTACAACTTTACTTCTTATAAATTTTTCGATTTTTCAAATTTTAAGGGAGATATCTCAAATTTTATGTTTCCCCCTCCCTCTAAACCCCTCTTTCCCCTGGTCCGATTTTACCCATTAACGAACTTGACCTTTTGAATATCAAAAGCGCCTCAAATACCAAATCTCATCCCGATAAAATGAAAACTGTGACCGCTAGAGTGATGACAGACACATATATATATATATATATATATATATATATATATATATATATATATATATATATATATATATATATGTCCATAGATATATATATATAAATTTTTCAGATGGTGATTTTTGACATCTACTAGGTAGGATCGATGGACATTTGAAGAAATTTTTGCGAAATTTTGACTTCGGTACGGGACCAATAGCTCTATTTCCTTTCAGGAAATTCGCTAAAAATTCGTTACGCAGGAGCTGCTTCAACTTAGCGAATTTCCTTAGAATACATAAATGACTCTCTAGCGGTCACAATTTTAGTCTGATCAAAATTAAATGTCGTATATGATTTTAGTATTCGCAAGTCCAATTTTATTAATAAATGACATACGTCTAGGGGAAGGGCGGGGTATAAAGAAAGAAGAAAACACAAAATATCAAATATCTCTCTTAATATTAGACCAATCGAAAAAAGCGTAAGGAATAAAGTTGTAGAAAATTATATTTGCTACAATCACCACCTTATCATTTTTGCTCAAACTCTAATGTGTTCAGAGATATTAAGGAATTTAATTTTCAATCTTAAACCGTCAATATTTCTGTAAATATTAGTGTAACAGAAAAAATGATAAGAAACAAAATTACAGTAAAACTTAGTACCTACAACTTTACTGCTTATAAATTTTTCGATTTTTCAAATATTAAGAGAGATATGTCAATTTTTGTGTTTCCCCCTCCCTCTAAACCCCCCTTTCCCCTTGTCGATTTTACCCATTAACGAACTTGACCTTTTGAATACCAAAAGCGCCTCAAATACCACATCTCATTCCGATAAAATGAAAACTGTGACCGCTAGAGTGATTACAGACACATATATATGTATATATATATATATATATATATATATATATATATATATATATGTGTGTGTGTGTGTGTCTGTAATCACTCTAGCGGTCACAATTTTGACCTGATTGGAATGAAATTTGGTATTTGAGGTGCTTTTTGTATTCAAAAGGTCAAGTTCGTTAATGGGTAAAATCGAACAAGAGAAAAGGGGGGTTTAGAGTAAGGGGGAAACACAAAATTTGACATATCTCCCTTAATATTTGAAAAATCGAAAAATTTATAAGAAGTAAAGTTCTAGGTACTAAGTTTTACTGTAATTTTGCATCTTATCATTTTTTCTGTTACCCTAATATTTACAGAAATATTGACGGTTTTAGATTGAAAATTAAATTCCTCAATATCTCTGTACACATTGGAGTTTGAGCAAAAATGATAAGGTGATGAATTGTAGCTAAAGTGATTTTCTACAAATTTATTCCGTACGCATTTTTTGATTGTTCTACTATTAAGATAGATATTTTATATTTTGTGTTTTCTTCTTTCTTTATGCCACCATTTCCCCTTGACTATGTCATTTATTAATAAGATTGGCCTTGCAAATACTAAAATCATATACGACATTTCATTTGGATCATACTAAAATTATGACCGCTAGAGAGTGATTTATGTATTTTAAGGAAATTCGCTAAGTTGAAGCAGCTCCTGCGTAACGAATTTTTATTTTTTATTTCAGTTGCATATAAATTACACATGAAATTAAATTTTTACCTACCTTTATTTAATCTACTTTTATCTAGGCTACCTTTATCTAATCAACTAATATATGTAATATTCATTGGTTAAGCAAATAACAAAAAAATTCGTTACGCAGGAGCTGCTTCAACTTAGCGAATTTCCTTGGAATACATAAATTTCTCTCTAGCGGTCACAAAGTCTGATCAAAATGAAATGTCGTATCTGATTTTAGTATTTGCAAAGCCAATTTTGTTAATAAATGACATACGTCAAGGGGAAAGGGGGGCATAAAGATAGAAGAAAACACAAAATATAAAATATCTCTCTTAATATTAGAACAATCGAAAAATGTGTAAGAAACAAAGTTGTAGAAAATCATGTTTGCTACAATTCATCACATTTTCATTTTTGCTCAAACTCTAATGCGTACAGAGATATTGAGGAATTTAATTTTCAATCTTAAACCGTCAATATTTTTGTAAATATTAGTGTTACAGAAAAAATGATAAGAAACAAAATTACAGTAAAACTTAATACCTACAACTTTACTTCTTATAAAATTTTTGATTTTTCGAATATTAAGAGAGATACGTCAAATTTTGTATTTCCCTCTTCCTGTAAACCCCCCTTTCCCCTTGTCCGATTTTACCCATTAACGAACTTGACCTTTTGAATACCAAAAGCGTCTCAGATACCAAATTTCATTCCGATAAAATGAAAACTGTGACCGCTAGAGTGATTACAGACACATATATATATATGTATATATATATATATATATATATATATATATATATATATATATATATATATATGTCCATAGATATATATATATAAATTTTACAGATGGTGATTTTTGACATCTACTAGGTAGGATCGATGGACATTTGAAGAAATTTTTGCGAAATTTTGACTTCGGTACGGGACCAATAGCTCTATTTCCTTTCAGGAAATTCGCTAAAAATAAGAACTATTAAATATACGAACCATTTATCGGAAATGTGTATAATAATATGGTGTATTTGAAAATGATAATACACCCAATTAGATTCGAACCATAAACCTTTGTCTATCCTGACGGTGCTCATATCAACTAAAATATGGCTGCTTAGTGTACGTGTTTCTCTCATCTATATAATTTTATTTCAAAAACCTAGAGTTCTCACTAATTATCATTCGATAATATAACGTTCATCTATATAGTTAATACAGTCATAGACCCGGCCCGTATTCATAGCCCAGTCTTGAACAAGTGCTTAAGCTTACGTTCATGAAGAACGTCTTATATTAAATTCATAGATATGTATTAAGATCATCTACGGAAAGACGATGGTTTCAAGCATTCGGTTTAAAATTAGCTTTAGTAAGAGATCATCTTAATTTGTGTTCGTCAATTTCCGTAATAATTCTCATGTATCCGATGATCTGATTTGCTGAGAAATGAATCATATTATTGTCAGTGATACTGAATATTATTCTACAAATGTAAACAAACATACCTCATTAGATCGTACATAAAAGTAACGAGCTAAAGAAATTGTTTTTGAAATAAAAAATAAGAAAAATATGACAGGCAAGGGTAAAATTTATACTTCGGTAGAAAAAAACTGTTTTCTTCAAATTTTGAAGTAATACTCTCATGTAATAATAATTTATAATTACCTAAAAAGTAGCTAATGCATAAACTCGCAAACATATTAATAATTGAAACACTGGTGGAACAGGTAATCCGCGACGATTGACTTTAGCTAAATTTTGTTCTATTAGTGGTTGGTAATATTCCAACTTTAATATTGATTTTGTCGAATCGAAATCTTTTTCGAATCTAATTCGATGTCTGAATAAAATCCAAAAGGATCTTGTATATCTCGAATTAAGCGTTTAGGAGTACGTACAATTATGTCTTCATTGTCAGAATTCAAATCGATATCAATATTATCATCAATATTGGTGTTATTTAAACCCAAAAAAAATGCATTCTCTTCAGTGCTTTTTAAGTTATTTAGGTTGTCTACTTAAGTCTACTCAAATAGCTGACTTAAAGAAAATCCTCTTATTTTAATAAAAAGTAAGGATCAGGTCTATAATAAGATTTTCTTGCTTGACTGTGAATACATCAACAATTTTCAATTCTTAATATCGCTAAAGATCAAACTTTCAAGCTTGCCTCAAGACTACGTCTATGAATCTAAACACTGACTTAAGATCATGCTTAAGGTGAGCTTGGGAGGTTGCTGATTCGATTCCCACCAGCAGCAGTTTGTCAATTAAATTTATTTAAAAAAAAAAAAACAATTAATGGGGCGGTTAATTGACTAAACTGTCGGCGTATGGACAGAAACGAAATATCATGGCATGCATGTGAAGGTTTTCTACAGTTTTCTTCCACAAACTCCAGATTAATATCGATATAGTTCCTATCAATGCCGCACAACCTACCAATTTCTAGTCTACAAACAAATCCCTTAGGGGTCGGTAAAAAAGGCCTAAAAATTTACTTGCAAGCATCTGATCTCCCCTCCGCTACTACTACTAGTACATTATATGTAAATCAATAATAATAAAGATATGTCGATTTTTATTGAAGTTCATGTTTTCTATTACAAATGCCACTAACAGAGTCAAAATTAATAATATATTTTGGGCCAAAACTCATCAATATTCAAAGATAATTCATATAAAAGAATAGATATTTAACATTCATATCAAACACAACCTCCCACATGATATCTAGTTTCATTTGTTTTTCCCACCCTATATAAGAAAAAAGAATATTTCGTATCTCATTTTCCATTATATTGTTTGTTGTTCGGTCGGTCACAATTTCATCGTCTATATAAATTTATATAAGCATTATAAACGTGCTACGAATTGTAATAATATTGCAAGCAAAAAAAACTTCATTCATGTCGACCGTGAAGATAATAAAACGGGCAACTATGTTGCTGCTCTGTTCTCTGTTTACTCTCTATAGATTGATAGAATGAATGTCTTCACTTTAATCAGACAAATAGAAAAAAGTGTTTGAATATTATACATTTTGTGCAGTCTTATCTAAAAAAAGTTTAATTGTTATTAAAATGAAAATTTGACAGACGAAATGCTTATCGATTACGGCGCTGATATCATCATAACATCGAACTATTACCAATATGAGCCATTTATTACAAAGCACAAAGTTTTTAGTAGAGAGCGTTACTTTGTGGAATTCTATTATAAGGTTTTCAAGAAAAAACTTCGATATTATATTGCAATTTCTTCTTGATTTCTATGAAAATACTTTTAATAGTTTAAATAATGTGACATGTTTTGCCAACAGTTTAATAGCCTAGCTATATTGACCGAAGCATATTTCACATATTTCGGCTAGAGTTTGATGGTTATATTTGCCGAAACATGGCACAAATAAAGTAGAAATAGCAAAATAATATCGAAGTTTTCTTCAAAACCACATCCTTGTTAACTTGTGTTGTACATACCAAAGATCTCCAAACACTTAGTAGCATTCAAGATAGGTCTGAATACCATGTCCCTCACCACACACTATCTGAAAATCTTGTGATCTATATTTATTGCACACTTTAACGAAAACTCAGCTAACGTTGATCTGTACAGGGCTAGTTGGACAGTTTTTTAGACCACATATATACCCCGATTGACCTTTGCAGTTGTGTAGACTTAGAGGACACCTTACTTGTCGCGGTATCCTGGCTCTCTTTATCCTCAAAGGAGCGCTGCCCGAACCTGCAATGATTCCGATACTCGACAAAAACAAAAAAAAATATATTAGTAAACGATATTACTAAATATTTTGTAATTGGAACAACACGCACGTTTTTGTTTAAAGAAAAGAAAAAAAAATTAAATTATACACAAGTTTTTACGAAACAAAAAAAAAACCTGATTTTATTGCTTTAAAAAAAATGATTATCCAATTTCTTTTTCAACAATTATTTTAATTCTTTTTCACACAATGTTAAACTTTGAATTACTTGACCAAATTACTTGTACAAATTCCAACTTTTACTTTGATCTGGATTGAACAACAATTATATACTTTGATACTAGCGGACAATAGTCGATATTAAACTGATCAGACACAATTTAAAAACTGATTTGAATCGACACTGGTCACGGTTTATATACCCGCCATGTGTCGTTCTAGAATATGATTGCTTTTTTGAATAAATATTTTGTTTTTGACAATATATTTTTGCATGGAGGCTTCTAGAATATTTTAGTATATCAACACCCATGGACGTAGTCGGAGTGTTCAGACTATTTATAAAATTAATTAAAAATTATACCTCTCCTTGGGTTTGACCCATTGTCACACCCCGCTTGGTCGATATTCAACTAGAGACATAATGCACACGGCCAGTGTCAATTCAAAATCTATACACAAATTTTATGATACATTACTGTAAGCTAGCTTACTTCTGTTTACTTGAATTATCTTGTTTTTACAACATTATTTATTTGTGATCTATTTATGTTTTTTTTTAAAGACATTCAATTTGTATGATTTTGAATTTTTTTTTTTAAATTAAATTATATGTAATAATTTTTTTTTTTTCAATTTTTGATTTTTTTCAAAAATAGAAAATGTTAAATCAAAAGCATCTTATTATCATTTTTCGACTTAAAAAAAAACTTAGTTTAAGAAAAAAAATAAATCGAGCTATATTATTTTCTTTTTGTACTTTCAAAAAAAAACTCCTTCTTTTTGCAAGGAGAAAAATATTCTTTTGTTAAATATTTTGCATAATATTTTACTTAATATTTTTCTATTAAAATGTGTGTTGGATCAAAAAAAATTATTCACAATAATTTTCATTACAACAAAATCTCCCCCTCTAGATTCCAACACACATTTTCTAATTTGCTTATTATATTTGGTCGACCAATTTTTAACTTAAGAACTATTTGAACTGTACTAGTACATTTAGCTAGCTAGCAAAACTTAAAAGTGTACGTACACATTAGTTCTTCACTCTTCAACGGCGCCTGTTGTTGATTGCCGGTCGTCTGGGCCGCAAGTTGTACCCTGGCTCTAATGCTCTGGCCTCTGGCTCGTCCACACTTGGTACATCCCGTCGTCTTCCATCACCTCCATGCCTTTGACCCCCCAATCGATCTGGAAGTAGTTGGCCGAACACCTCGTTCCCCACACTCAATCTTCCCAGATTCCCATTGGCGGCGGTCCTTGCACTGGCCGGCTTCAAGAGACCTCCATGTATCTTCGTGGGAGGCACTGTATCCACAACATATATTCCAGCTGGTAAACTCCTCAGCACTCTGTAAGGCCCTTTCCACTTCGGTGCCAATCCACTATGGACACCCTCCACCTTACTGCTGAGCACTTGATTGCGCATCCAGGCGGACTCTCCTGGTTGATAACTGAGTCCCGTCTCCACTTGGTCGTTCTCTTCGGCATTGGCCAATATTGTATGCCGAGCTCTCTCTTCAGTTTCTTTACGTTCCTGGCCTCTCTCATTGGCCCATTCTTCAATATCTTGAGGCTCTTCTTCGACTATTATTTGCCAATCCCCAGGCTTCTTCATTTCAGCCCCCAGTAACAATTTGGCGGGCGAAAAACCAGTTGTTCGGTTTGCTCTATTTCATATTGCGAATAAGCACTTGTGTAGTTGTTGGTCCCAGTTTTTATGTGCTTGGTCCAACAAATTTAAACGCAACAACTTCTTCAACTCTTGATTTTGTCGTTCCGTGGGGTTGGCTCGTGGCTGGTATATTGGTGTTGTCCATATCTTTGTGTTCCAATCTCTGTTCACTGCTTTCCATTCCTTTGATCTGAACTGGGGACCATTATCACTAAGTACTGCTCTTGGATATCCATAACGACTAAATACTTCGTCTTTCAGTACTTGGGCTATCTTCGAGGTCGACGTGGCCCCCAATGGAAATGCTTCGATCCATCTAGTGAAAAGATCAGTCACAACCAATATATTCGTTTTTCCACGTGATGTGCGTGGGTATGGACCCATCAAGTCGTTGCTGACTACCTCCCATGGCGAAGTAGGTCTTCGACTTCTCATTGCTGAACTTGGTTTCTTATTCAGTGGCTTCACTCTAGCACACGTATCACACCCTTTTACATATCTGCGTATGTCATCTTGTATCCCATACCAATACACACGGTTACGGATCTGACGATACGTTTCTCTCCATCCAGGGTTTGCTGCTTCATCACTATCGTGATATCTTCTCAGAAAACCAAGTCGGCGTTCTTCGGGAACCACTGGCACTTCTTGTACCATCTGTTGACTATGGTACCAGAGGATCCCGTCAGCTACGGTGTAGTTAGCTCTTGTTCTGTCCACTCGTCGACGTAGATTGCTTCTCAGTGGACTATTACTATCTACGATGTATCTTCTGATGGCAGCCACATCACGATCTTCATCCTGCCATCGTCTAATATCGTCGAGTGTGGGTGTTTCCACTTCAATTACGTTGAGGGTTATCGGTGTTTTTGCCCTCTTTTCAATCACCCACTCTGGAATGTCCTCCACTTCTTCGTCTTCAGCCTTGCCCTGTGGTTGTCTGGACAAGGAGTCGGCGGCTTGATTATCTTTTCCGGGGACGTGAATTATTTCATAATCATAGGCTCCCAATGCTAATGCCCATCTTGTCAGTTTTGCTCGACTATCTTTAGTTTTGTTCAGCCATTGGAGCGCTGCATGATCTGTGTATAATTTAAAATGTCTTCCTTCCAGATATCCTCGAAACTTCCTCAATGCCCAGATTATCGAGAGACATTCCTTTTCTGTTGTGGCGTATTTTCTTTCCGTGGGTCCAAGTTTCTTGCTGGCGTAGTTTATTATTCGTCTTGTCTTGCCTTCATCTTCCATTTGGAACAATATTGCACCCAGTCCGACGTCACTAGCATCCGTATTTAAACAAAACGTCTTCTTAAAATCTGGATGTGCTAGTTTCGGTGCATTCACAATCGATGATTTCAGATTTTCGAACGCCTTCTGATGCAATGTTAGCCAGCGCCACTTTATGTTCTTCTTGAGCATTTCGCTTAGAGGTGCAGCTATATCTTCGTAGTTCTTCACGAAGCTCCTGTACCAACCACATAATCCCAAAAATTGTCGTAGTTGCCTTCCGGTTCTTGGTACAGGGTGTTTACTGATAGCTTCATTCTTCTCTTCCTCTCTGTCAATGCCGTCTTCGCTCAAAATATGTTCCAGGTATTTGACTTTGTTGCTGCCAATGACACATTTGCTTGGTTTACAAGTTAATCCATGTTGTTCTAGTCTTTCAAGTACAAGATCCAGGTGATGTAAATGTTCTTTGACTGATCGACTGTAGATTAGTATGTCATCCAGGTAAACTTGGCAGAAATCTTCGATGTATCCAGATAAAACTTCGTTCATTAAACTCTGGAACGTAGCTGGAGCATTCTTCAGTCCAAACGGCATGACGCGAAATTGATAGAGACCTCTTGGGGTGGTAAATGCTGTGAACTCTTTCGATTGTGGCTCCATCTCAATTTGCCAATAACCAGTCTGTAGATCCAATGTAGAAAATATTTTTGCTCCATTGACTTTTCTCAACATCTCTTGCAGATCTGGAATCGGAAACGCATTGCTCTTTGTGATATCGTTCAATTTTCTGTAATCGACACACAATCAAAAAGTACCATCTTTCTTCTTCGGCAATACGACGGGTGCGGCCCAAGGCGATGTGGATGGTTCTATAATGCCATCGCCTTCTATCTCTTCAATCATCTCTTCTAATACCCGTTGCTTCTCATTGTTGTACGGGTATGGCCGTAATTTGATGGGGGAATTCTTCGTAATCTCAATCTTGTGTGTGATTGTTTTTGTCCTTCCAACTTTGCCGAAAACGCTGGGATGTCGCCGAATGACATCTTTCAACTGCTCTTGGTTCTCAAGGAGTTTTATTTGTAACTCGCCCAATGCGTTGTTAATTGTTGCCACTTCTCTTTGGGCTCCATCTGGTTTTCTCCATGCAATGCGGACTCTCTTATCACACCCCAAGTAAATTATACCACTCCGGTAATCGATGCTCACACCATTTTTTGTTAAAAATTCATGACCAAGTATTAAATGATTCCGTAGGCCAGGTACAACCATTACTTCAACATTGAACTTCATTCTTGATATCATCACATCCATGCACATTTTCCCAAGAATCTTGAAAGTATTATTGCTTGTGGCTCCACTCCCTGTACTATCTCTGACAGGGTGCCATTTACCAATACTTCTTGCCAATTCTTCACTTATGAAATTGTGTGATGCTTGACTATCGATCAGTGCCAATATTGATCTTCCACGCACATCAACTTCCACAATTGGCCCATTCTGGTGTGAGTTCTTGGTGTCCATTGTTGTCAAATGAACCGGTAATTGTTGGTGTTCACGCCGATGTTGTGCGTTTTTGTGGAGGTTAATGTGTACCCCAGAACCAATTTCCTCCTTCATTGATCCTGGAATTAGTTTCCCGACGGCCCAGGTCTATTTTGTTGTCCCCTTCTGGGACAGTTTCGACTTATGTGCCCCGCTTGGTGGCATGCGAAGCACGTACCTAGACTAATTGGACGTGGTGGTGGTGGTGCTCTTGCTGGTGGTTCTTGCCGATTCCTCGCTGGCTCTTCATCCAGTGTTCTAACGGTTATACGTAGCTCATCTAATGACTTTGGATTCGAAATCTTCACCAGCGGTCGTACGTTGTCGCGTAGTAAATTCAATATTATGGGCACCACGTCATCAATGTTCCTATCGGCGTGCACTCTTTTGAACAGCTGCACCTTCATATTTACGAACGCTTCTGTCTTCAATCCTGTGGGTTGGGAAACGGTCATCAGTTCCAGTTCGGCTTTGGCTTTTCTTCCTATACTGTTGAAGAAACTCTCCAGTTGCCATTTCCACTCATCGAAGGTGTAGCCCAACCCACGATTCATCAATGCCCAATCTCTGGCTGGTCCTGTTAATTTTTTTGTGACCATCTCGATCCAACAATCTACGGGCAGATGCGTTTGTCGTAGTAATGCCGTTGCTCTGTTCAAAAAAACTACTGGATCTTCGGCCGGTCTACCACTGAACTCCGGCATGATGGACAGAAGCGTCGTTGTGTCCAATGCGGCGGAGCGAATGACTGTGTTCACTTCTTGCGGATCAATACGCATGTCTCGAAGTTGCTGTGTTTGATTCTGTTCGATCCGTATAATGTCATCCACGACTTTGTTGTATTGATCGTGCATCTTCTCCTCCAAGCCTTTGATTTGCGTGCGATTCTCAATGACATCGGCTTTAATGTTAACGATGTCGGTTTTCACAGTTTCGACATCCGTGGTTATTTGGTCGATCCGCTGTATGCACGCGTCCCTCAGATCCACCATTCGCTCCCCCAATTCGTATTGTATGGTTTGTATTCTTTCTTCTAATTGGTTGCCCATTTGCTCATTCGATCCTTGAAGTCTATTGCCCATCCTCTCTTCGGACTCTTGAAGTTGGTTGGCCAATTTTTCATTAGATTCTTGAAGTCGTTCGCCCATTGTCTTGTCCATGTTGTTGAGCTTTGTCATCAATGCTGCGAGCATCTTCTCCATGCTTGCTGCAGCTGGCTCCTCCGGATCGGAAACCACACTTCTACGTAGTTCTGATGTGGGGTTGGCTGGTCCTTGAGTCCTTGAAGTTGGTGTTCCTTGTTGCCTAGATTGGTGCTCCTCCCATCTTGCCTGTAAGACCTCTCTAGTGCCAGTGCTGTCCAGCCCTTCGGCCTCCATCATCTCACGCAGACGTGGCATGGGAATGCTGCGGCTTGCCATTGTAATTCTTTTCTTCTTCCGTACGTCTCCTGGTCCTGTCACGGTCGCCACTTGTCGCGGTATCCTGGCTCTCTTTATCCTCAAAGGAGCGCTGCCCGAACCTGCAATGATTCCGATACTCGACAAAAACAAAAAAAAAATATATTAGTAAACGATATTACTAAATATTTTGTAATTGGAACAACACGCACGTTTTTGTTTAAAGAAAAGAAAAAAAAATTAAATTATACACAAGTTTTTACGAAACAAAAAAAAAACCTGATTTTATGCTTTAAAAAAAATGATTATCCAATTTCTTTTTCAACAATTATTTTAATTCTTTTTCACACAATGTTAAACTTTGAATTACTTGACCAAATTACTTGTACAAATTCCAACTTTTACTTTGATCTGGATTGAACAACAATTATATACTTTGATACTAGCGGACAATAGTCGATATTAAACTGATCAGACACAATTTAAAAACTGATTTGAATCGACACTGGTCACGGCCATGTGTCGTTCTAGAATATGATTGCTTTTTTGAATAAATATTTTGTTTTTGACAATATATTTTTGCATGGAGGCTTCTAGAATATTTTAGTATATCAACACCCATGGACGTAGTCGGAGTGTTCAGACTATTTATAAAATTAATTAAAAATTATACCTCTCCTTGGGTTTGACCCATTGTCACACCCCGCTTGGTCGATATTCAACTAGAGACATAATGCACACGGCCAGTGTCAATTCAAAATCTATACACAAATTTTATGATACATTACTGTAAGCTAGCTTACTTCTGTTTACTTGAATTATCTTGTTTTTACAACATTATTTATTTGTGATCTATTTATGTTTTTTTTTAAAGACATTCAATTTGTATGATTTTGAATTTTTTTTTTTAAATTAAATTATATGTAATAATTTTTTTTTTTTCAATTTTTGATTTTTTTCAAAAATAGAAAATGTTAAATCAAAAGCATCTTATTATCATTTTTCGACTTAAAAAAAAACTTAGTTTAAGAAAAAAAATAAATCGAGCTATATTATTTTCTTTTTGTACTTTCAAAAAAAAACTCCTTCTTTTTGCAAGGAGAAAAATATTCTTTTGTTAAATATTTTGCATAATATTTTACTTAATATTTTTCTATTAAAATGTGTGTTGGATCAAAAAAAATTATTCACAATAATTTTCATTACAACAAAACTTACTTTACTAATGGTAGAACTGATACCAATGCCCCCCACCCCCACCCTCTAATATATATAAAAAAACTTGTGGGTATATATAAAAAACCGAAATAAAACACAAATTAATGAAGTATATTTGCTTGAATAGAATAATTATTACATGGGAATTTACGTGAAACTCCACATACGGAGGAGTATGAGCTCGTGCAAGTCGGGACTGGTTGATCATTGCAAACATATAACCACAACAATTATCAATACCCGATAATTATAATGTTATTTCAGTAAATTGTACATTATATTGTCTATGTTAATTAAGTATCTGTTCACTCTATGGCATAATGAAAGTCATACAAATTTTGAAATGTTATGTTGTAGGGATAAATATTTGTTCCTGAAAAACATTACATATAATGGCACATGATTACACAGGGCAACTTCTGGAAACATTTCTTTACTATGAATTCCTTGATCTTGATTTTCTCCTTTAACATGGCCTGTCGTTTTTTTCAATTGGGCACCCATTTTTGGCAAAATCGGATAGCTGAGGAAATTAAACAATAAAACTAGTCAAGTCTATTTTGATTAATAATAAATCATTTTAGAGCCGTTTTAAAAAATTGATTTTCAAAGATAATATTTCATTTTTTGAGAAAAATAAGTCTTTAAAAAAAAAGACTTGTCAAAGCTGCTATGAGTTTTATCTGTCGCTCATATCCACAGAAACAGGAAAGTAAAATTTTAGGGGTGGGATCTTTGTTTTATGGGGGTGCAGGTCTTGCGATTTTCTAAAAATTGATAATTCCAATAAATTAATTATTACATTATTAAAAAAATTAATCAATAAAATAATTTTATTAATACACTACGCATTTTTTTTAAACTTATTATTAAAACAATTTATTTATTACAATTTTCAAAATATTGATAATTAAATCAAAAATGAATTATCAAAAAAATGCATTTTTTGCAACTCTGGTTTCAACCTGGTTTCCTTAATTAATTAATAATTAATTAATTTGGTGCGGTGCGTCTAGTAAAAAAATGTCTCAGAATTTTTCCTTCCAAAATCGTACCCTCTACCTACCCTCTTAAAGAACAACTCGACTACTTTTGACATTCCTGTATATATATATATATATATATATATAATAATAATAATAATAATAATAATAATTCTTTATTTAGTAGACCGTTACAGAAACAGTATAAATTGCGTCATTATATATATGTATATCTATATATATGTATACACATATAAAAATTTTATCGATAGTGATTTTTAACATCTAATAGGTAGGATCGATGGACATTTTAAGAAATTTTTACGAAATTCCAACATTGGTGCAAAAACAATAGCTGCATTTTCTTTGGAGGAAATTCGCTAATAAGTGTAAATAACAACTAACCGACTTAATTGCTTACATACCCGGTATATACTGACTTTATAAAAAAAAGTTTCAAGCAAACGTTCCTTATTTTTGGCCAAACATGGTCCGATTTTGCCTATTCACGAACTTGACCTTTTTAGCTCTAGAACTTACACACACAAAATAGAACACACACAACCATTACAATGTCGGAAGTAAACTTACTATACCCTGGAAACGATCGATTCCTATTTATTGCTCATCAATAAAAACTTTTTGTTCTAAAAAAATTTTTTCTTTATTTCTCTCAATAAATGCAATCTTATGGGCAATAAATAGGAATCGATCGGTTTTTTATATGTTATAATTATTTTATATGTTATAATAATATTTTTATATGTTACTCATGGAGTTTTTTGAAAGGGTGGAGGTAGGGAATGAAATTCTAAAATTAAAAGTTCTTGGTCATTTTTGCACCTGACCCACCGTTAATTAAATAAAGTAACCAATTAGAGAAGCGCGTTAACGGCATAATAAATGGTGGGTAATGAACGCAGCGGCAGCAGATATACGTTAGGGGAGCGAGATCTTCCGACAACTACCGTAGAGAAGAAACATCTATAAATATGGAGATTGCCCGTTTTAAAAAAGCAGACACCCTAACTTTTTTTTTCAATAAGACTAAAATGTGTGTGAGTGACATAATATCTTTATCAAAGGTAATGCCACTCCGGATGGGACACCGTTTCAAATAAAACCAAAATCATAAACAAAAATAATTCATATGAATTAACAACCTTGTGTTTTTTCGGAGTCGGTAAATGAGAGAACTAATAATAAAATATTTATGTCACCAATTTTAATTAATAAGTGTAAAATTTTTATTAAAATTAATATTCAACGAATATATTTCTATAAATTGTTTATAATATATATATATCAACTGTATATATAATAATATATTAAAGTGTTCATATCCGTTTCCGTTTAAATTATTCCTCATTCTCATATACTTGTTGTCTCTTTCTATTGGTCCAATATTTTATATATATATATATATATATATATATATATATATATATATATATATATATATATATATATATATATGTCGAAATATATTATATATATGCATGGATGGATGTATGAACGTAGTGTAGGATACGCATTCTAAACTCCAACCAATTAAATATTATAAAATTTAATTTATTTTAATTAAATGTAATATAATTGTACCGATATAACTTATATAAATCACTAAAGAGCATACACATACTGGTAAATATAAAATTTAATAATAATAAAGAAGATTATATTATACTGATTGCAACTAATGGGACTACTTTTTGACGCATTTTTCATTTTTGCTTTTGTAAAATATTTTTTCACAATTTTGTAAATTATGATCAAAAAGGTTTTTAACTTATGGCATCATTTTCCCATCTTTCGAATGTATGGTATTTATTATATTTGAATGCATTGGAGTACTTCAAAGGTTATAAAGTTTTTATAATGAATACAAAATTTAGAAAACAATGTAAGTTTAGAAATATAACAAAAAAATTATAGTTGATATGCAAACAAAAGATAGGAATGGTTATACATCATTTCTGGAAAAATGCGATTTTACCTTATATGGGTTTTTGAGAGAACTACGAGGCTTATAGACTTCGCTTTTCGCTTTATTTAAAGCTAGTTAAATTTCCTACAAGTTATATCCTTCAAATTCTACTCGCAGGACCAATGGTTTCGACGCAAATTTCGGTCCAAAGAAGATCTAAAACTAAAATTTTAAATTTTTGGAAAATCTGGCCTAGTTTCAAAGTGTCGTAATTCGGTAACGAATTGACCTACAGAGCTCCGATTGAGCTTAATTTGTCACAATGCTCTTAAAAAACGTATAGAATAGCTTTCGAAGAAAAATGCATGGATTAACAGATATATAGCAGAATCTGAAACAAGTCCAAAAATTTCGCGGTTTTTCGCGTGTACAAATTTTTCCACAACTTTTTGATAGTTGCAAACTTGGATATACATAGCCCTAATGGGTCCAAACAACATACTAAAAAATCAGAGATACATCATGTTTTGCGAATTTATTGTTGATTTTGACCGACGTATAGTAACTTGTAACTTAACAGTAAACAGTATGGAATGTGATAAATAGAACATTACGCAACAGTATTCACTCTAAACAACAAAACAAATATTTTTTTTATATGGAATATTTTTAAATTAGAAACATTCTGAATGTCAGAGATTTGCTATACACGACACAGTTCGTATCTGCTTAAAAAATTTACAAATATATACAAATCTTTTAAAAAATATACAAATCTTTATTTCATGAATTTAAAATAAAGATTTCTTATCATTACTGATAAGTCATAGAATATCAGATGCGCTATTTCAACAATTTGCACACACAGTTTATCTATACTAATCTCTATATAAACAAGTGAAAATAGCAACTGAGTTAATTGCTTAAATACCTGGTATATACTGAGTATATGAAAAAAATTTCAAACAAAAGTTGTTTATTTTTTAATTGCTCAACGCTTAAATGGTGTGTATAAGTAAAAAAATATCCAAAGATAATAATAGTTAAATACATGGAAAATATGATTAAGGAAATTCGAAAGAGTCATTTTGCGGGGAAAGGCGTAAGGGGCGTTACAGATTTAATGTTACAGATTTAATGTATACGTTGAAACTAGAGTTAATAATCGTGGGTCGTCACTCGTAATGTTCCTTTTAGTTTTGCTTCTCTAAAATGATAAAATTGCTTATGCATTATTACATTCCAAAATGCATTTGAACATACCTTCATCTTTGGCTCAAATAAATCCTTGTTTATTTAGCAATTTGCATAGTTTTATAAAAACTTCTTTGCATTTTAAACTAAGTTTTATTCGATTATAAAGATTAAATTTGTAGTTTCTCCATAAGATCCAATTTTAAAATTAAAAGTATGATTTTCAATATCGAAAAAAACGAAAATTTTTATTTATTTTATGTATATTTATTCATTTATTTAAATTTATTTATTTATTTATTTATTTATTTATTTATTTATTTATTTATTTATTTATTTATTTATTTATTTATTTAAATTTTATGTATATTTATTCATTTTAACTAACATTTTGCCTCTCTGCATTTTTTTTTCTCTTTCGAGCGTCCTTAAGTGACCTTGCAATATTATGGCACTTTCTGAATTCTGATAATTCTATTATTATATCCGTTTTTGATAAAACGGATACGCTTAAAAGTCATATTTACACGGGGCAACTAAATTTCGATTTTTAATAACTGAACCGCCTACTATATTATACCTCTCCAATTGAGGTCCAAGATTTCTATGTATTTGGATCTGCTGAATACGATTTTCGAAGGTGCTTGGCTGTAAAATGGGACAATAAATTGTTATAAACAACTTTAGTAAACAATTAATAAGTTAAATGAAACAAAAAAATTAATTGTATTAAAGTGCAGTTAATAGAGAATCTCGTTACTCTTGTCCGCATTGCATAAATTACAGGAGTTATTTTTTAAAAATTAGTTTTAGTATCACGTACTGAATGTAACTGAACAAAATCCTTACAAATTTTGACCCCGGAAGTGCTGCCATTTTGAGATAAACTGTTACGGCCTATATCTCTATTACCGTGCACTTTAGACCAAAAATGTTAGTAACTTTTCTTGTAGATAACTGATCTTCATATTTTTTTTGTATCACTTACCATTTACGACTTATACGGCTATTACTATTTATTCATTGACTTTTTGACCGATATCTCTTCTAATAATTGTTTAGAAAAAAAATTATTTATTGTACATATTTATGCATACCTCCTTTTTATTAACCTTACACCCGGTAGTGCAATATTAAACGCGTTATAACTTTTTTTTAAAATTAATTTTAGACGAAAAAGTTTTAAATAAAAGTTTTAGGTAATTTGTAGATTTAAAAGTTGAGTTATTAGCATTTTATTGTTTAAACAATTATTAAAAGAGATATCGGTCAAAAAGTCAATAAATAAATAGTAATTGTTGGGTATATCTTTTGGCCTAAAGTGCACGATAATGGATATATTGGCCTATATCTTCAGTTTTATATAGTTTTTCTCAAAATGGCGGTACTTACGGGGTCGAAATTTGTAAGGATTTTGTTCATTACCATTCAGTACGTAATACTGAACATATTTTTTTAAAAACTAACTCCTGTAATTTAATGCAGTGCAATATTCTCTATTGATTGTACTATTGGTCAATTTTTAGCGAATTTCCTCCAAAGGAAATGCAGCTATTGTTTTTGCACCAATGTTGGAATTTCGTAAAAATTTCTTCAAATGTCCATCGATCGTACCTATTAGATGTAAAAAATCACTATCGCTAAAATTATATATATATATTTATATATATTTATATATATATATATATATATATATATATATATACAAATATGAGGCTATATACAAATATGAAATTTGGTATTTGAGGCGCTTTTGGTATTCTAAAGGTCAAGTTCGTTAATGGGTAAAATCGGACGAGGGGAAAGGGGGGTTTAGAGGGAGGGGGAAACACAAAATTTGATTATCTCCATTAAGAGAGATATTTAATATTTTGTGTTTGTTTGACACGAATACATAAAATATATTTTATTGTAACAAATTTTGATTGTCGTTTCCATAGTAACTATAAACTATAATCGTTATACATCGATTTATTTTGGCTATTCATAAATTTAATTTTTGCAAATACTAAAGTCATATCAGATATTGTATTTCATTTTGATCACACTAAAATTATGATCGCTAGAGAGTGATTTATGTATTCAAAGGAAATTCGCTAAGTTGTCCTGCGTAACAAATTTTTTTTGTGCTACTGTGACTCATTCTATGTGACTCATTCTAAAAGTATCTTGTAATTTTTTTATAAAACCCATCCTTTTCCCAGAAAAAATGATCAAAAACATTACCATGGCAAAAACTCGTATCCTCAAAAAGTTTTGTTCCGGGAAAACTATAGGTTTAACGAAAAATTATTTTATTTGGAATTTATATCTTTATCTAATTCTACAAAATCGCGAATTTTATTAAAGTGTGGGGGTGCGGGATATTTGGGCATATTTACCCTAAAACAAATGATTCAGGTACTTAATAACTATAGCTGGTTATATTGTGTAAATCAGACTTAATACTCTACTATTGATAAATATAAAAATATTGATCACAAACGTTTCTACCCACATTGTTATTATTAGACATTATCTTGTGGTTTTATTTGTATGATTCATATTGTTTGTCAATTTTTTGATTGGAATTCTTATTCAAAGCCATGATGAGTCTAACAATGAATAAATTGCAAATATAAGAATTATTTTCTCTTCCCTGGGTAAAAATGTTACTCGATTTTGTTGTATACGTTTGGAAATAAAATTTTAGTAATACTCGTAGACGAAGTTCAGTTTAAAACGTCGAATTTAAAAGATTGAGTGTTTACAAAGCTACAGGTACAATTATTTGAAGAATATTTTTGAAATAATTTGGAAATCAGACGTTTAATTCAATGTTTTCAGATTAAATTCGATTATATTTAGATTGAAATTTATTAAATTCGATCAAAATTTACAAAGTTAAAGCAAAAAAATTATTCAAATTTATCAAAATCTATTTATATATAAAAGGGAATATGTTGTGTGTATGTATGTTTGTCCGATTTGTTTGGAGAAAACTATTGGAGATAGTTTAAATAAAATAAATAAATAAATAAAAACGATCAGAAGTCCAAAAAAGAAGTTTCAAATTCGCCACTTACAAAATTCGCCGATCGTTACAAAAAAACGTGACAGTCTAATCAGGAATTCATTTTAATCCCCATATAAAACCACTTGTATAGTTTCGCTATAGATGTTTTCACATCAAAAATTGACATTTTCCAATGTCGAAATTTAGAAAAAAATAATTTTTTGGCATAAATTTCCTATTCGATTTTTTTGTAGACCAGACAACGCCGGCTTTTTAGCTAGTCATTAATATATTGAGATAAATTTTTGTTCTCCTTTAAATTACTCCTAGCTCTGTCATAATTTAACAATATAATAATTTGAAAAAGTAAATGAGAGATAATTGATGAAAACAAAAGTATTGTTGCAACCTTTGTCAAAACTGTCACACATCACATATCTAATTAACGACGTAAAACCATTTTAGTGTTATTTTAAATTCTTTAATTTTTAACCAAGTTTGTTTTTCAATAAAACATTATTTATTTACACTATTGTTGTCTTCTTCAGTCAAATGAATCAAACCCCGCGCCAACTTTATGGGACAACACTTTTGGTGAATATAACTCTAACATCGATAAATCGATACATTATAAAATGATCATCAAATGTCTCAATAGCCACCCATTTGAGAAACTCGTTTTTCAGCCACAAATCGGGAGTCGAAAGTTCCATATTATCATATCCATTTACCGGGATTCGATTAGAATCCATCGAAAGTGTTTTCCCATAAGATTTGTGCAGTTGACTCCTGATTTGTGATCGAAAAACGAGTTTCCGGGATTGGTGGCCATCAAGACTTTTGATCACCATCTATAAACTATGGATTTACTGGAATTAGATTCGAATCTAACGAAAGTGTTTTCCCATAAGATCTGTACACGGTCTTTTAAAAATTGCCCCTTAACAAATAAAAATTATGTGTACACAATTTGTACAAACAAAAATCCCAGTGTAAATTTGTGGTAGGGTGTGGAATCATCCTATTCCACATAGTGACTAGCCAAACATGAGCTAATGAAACTGTATCAGAAAATTTATACTGAAAAATAAATGTCTTTACGCTCATTGATTTTTATTATTTTAAAATGAGGTTATTCTATCTCAGACATAAAACTATTTGTAAAATAATCATTTTCTAGTTACAATAATCGTGTTCAAATATGACAGAAATAATTCATATCTAATCTCACAATGACCTATATATTTTTTTTAATACACCATGCGACCTACATTATAGTAAGTTGTATGTTCTCATTCGTATTCTAAAGTATATAATTCTTTGAAATGCAAATGTAGAAAACTAATAAGAATAGTGACATTTATAGTATGCTTTTAAATTCAAATTTCGTAAATAGACCAGTCATTTAAGTATAAAAAGACGCCTTCTCAAAACTTATTCCCTTCAAAGCAGGGAATTTTGTGTGTTTCTGTAGCCTTCTAACTGACATTATGCAAAGTAGAATTTCCTCCGAATAAATATATCACTTTTCTTTTGGAAATAGATCTTAATCTCAACTTTGTCTTATTAATGTTCGTAGTGACCTATAATATATATATATATGTTTCCTTGTGTTTGTATACTCTCTAGCGGTCACAATTTTAGTCCGATTAAAAAGAAATTTCGTATCTTTCGTATGCTTTGATATTTGAAAGTCCAAGTTCGATAATGAGTAGAATCAGTCATAGGATGGGGTCTTAGAAGAATAAAAAAATACATAGTATCTCTCTTAATGTTTATTATACTGATAGAAGTAATTCATTGGAGTAAGAAAAATTTTTTTAAACCAAGAATTTCTGCCTCTCATATATAGGGGAAGATAATATATATTTAGTATAAGAAAATAAGTATCTTGACATCTATAGTTTTGACTTGAGAAAATTATCTTAACTAAAGTTAAACTAACTCTTGACTCAAGAATCTTCTTAAACTGAAAAGATGATTTCTTTGGACCAGATGCTAAAATTTCGGGCCAAAATAAAGATTTGTTTAATCCAAACAAATGAAACTTTTTTAAGAAATAATGAAATATACTTCAGTTAAAGATGCTGCATGAACTTTCCCTTCTTGAGTTATTTTTTTTTTAATAAGAACTATTTTTAGAAGAATTTAATTTTCTTGACTAAAGAATCACAAGAGTATTTGGCCAATAAAGACTCTCTTAGGCCAAGACTAACGAACTCTATTAAAAAAAATTTTAAACACCGTTCAAGAATTTTAGTTTCTTCGCTCAACTAAGCATATGTTTTTGGTTCGACTGCGTATTCTTGAATGAAAATAGGGATTTTTTTTATTGAAGCAAATATTTTGAAGAAAATATATATTCTTGAGGAAAGAAATCATTCTATCAGTGTAGAAATAGTGAAAATAAGCTAACAAATGTAATTCAGTGATTAATGATATTCTGATGTTATTTTGGCCAGATGACGAAATTACGAAATTCATTCATGAATTATATTTTCCCCAAAAACAATTTTTGGAAATTTCTATTTATGGAAAATATCTATTTCTTCTATTTCTTAATAGTTTTTAAATCTATGCAACTTATATAGAATTGTTTTTTAATATATTTTGTTCAAAGTCCATTCATGGTAATCTTTTCACCTAATTTACAACATAATTGTTTATTTATGCAGTATTCGTCATTTGTCGAATATTTCGCGTGGATTACCAAAATTTAATTTTGTCAATCCATGCAAGTCCATCACTACTTCGTTCATCTATATTTTATACCCATAAATAAATAATTTAAGTAGTTAATAAACTTTAACTTGTTTCAGATTGCCATCATTTCTCAAAGACCACCAAAATTTGAAGCACCGTTATAAGGTAAGTAAAGTTTAATAATAAAGACACGTATGTATGAATGGCTAAATTAATTCGTAATTAGTGACGTAGTTACAAATATGACATTTTATACTTCATAACCAAACAAATGTTAAATCCACTTAACCTATATACATATTGTTACAGAGTGGCTCAAGAAATTTTTGATTACCCTCCCCCCTCTTAATATTCACAATTTCACGTGAAATTTTAAGGTTGCATTTGGATTCTAGGCAAGCAGGTCAGTAATTTTAGTTTTAATTACTTCCATTTACGACAGATGAGTATGTCCTCCCTTTCGAGAAGGACGTTTGCTTCTAGAATTAGCAAAATTTTCTGCTGTTCCCAAAGTTGCAGAGCGTAAAACTGTGTGTAAAATAAGAAAAATGAGTAAGAAATTTAACAGTATACAGTACAGTTTTTCCTCAAAGGATTTCTTGCATTTGGGAAACTCTAAAAGTTTTACTACAGGAATTTGGGTTCTAAATTTCGACTTCTAACGTATTATAAGCAAAAAAATATAAATAGAAATTCGTGCAAAATATAACTAATGCCAACTTGGTTAAATAATTCAAAGATATAAATGTAGCTTAAGGATGTTGTATCCGAGAGTCATGTTTATTACGACGCGATTTGGCTGGTTTGTTAATTTAGCAACGTTGTATCAATGTGTTTCAATATATTTAGTTTATTTATTCTATCACTAACAAATCGCATATATTTGATACATGAAAATATACCCATATACTGTGAGTTAAGACATTTAATGCGAGTTAAGACGTATATACGTTAGGTTAGGTTGTAGCGGCTGTCCTGGACGTGACACACTTAGACCATAAGGTCCATTGTGATACCTAGGGATGTGAGTGAGGAATTTGTGTGTAGACTAGAAATTGGAAGGTTGTGCAGCTGCAGCCCACTATTGAAAGGAACTATGCCGATATTTATCTGGAGTTCGTGCAGGAAACTACAGAAAACCTTCACAAACATAGCCGGTTACTTCGTTCTTGTCCATACGCCGATATTTTAGTCAATTAACCGCCCTTTTTTTTAATAATTGGCAAACTGCCGATGTCGGGATTCGAATATACGTTATACGTGTATACAAATATACGAATATATGTTACATTTTCCAAAAACTATCTGTTTGGATCTGTGAGTCGCATAAACTTCTCCCTCAATACACCTCTATCTCTTCGCCATTCACTTACCAGGAATTATCTGAAAAATATTTATATACGTGGACAATACAGTCTTGGTTTTTGGACTGCACATAAAATACTGGCGGCTATAGTACAGCTACATTGCACAATTATCTACACCACACATATGTCTTAACAGACCACATTGTCCTTACAGTTTTGTACCAAACAGCTCTTGCAGGAATTCACGAAGGTCAAGCTAAAGTCGAGTCTAAAGTGTATTGGGCCAAGCTACAAATGTATAAAACAGTAGATTGTAGAGAATGCCCTGAACGGTCTACACTTCGACTATAAAGTCCATTGTGATGCATAAAGATGTGAGGATGTGAGTGGAGTGGAAGGAATTTTGTGTATAGACTAGGAATTGGTAGGATATGCGGCTGCAGCCGACTATGATAGGAACTATGCCAATATTCATCTGGAGTTCGTGAAAGAAACTGCAGAAAACCTTCTCAAGCATAGCCGGTTACTTCGTTATTGTCCATACGCCGACAATTTAGTCAATTAACCGCCTCTTTTTATTTTCCTAATAATTGACAAATTCCGATGTCGGGATTCGAACCCATAACCTCTCAGTTTCCAAGTAGACATACTGCGCAGACACGCCTTAGACCGCTCGGCCACTTGGACTGGTATAGAAGATTAAGTGAAGAGAATCACATCAAATATAAAATAATCCCCGATAATTAAATATAAAATATGATGTTGTGCCAACGACACATTCCATATCAACATTCTTAAGAAATTACAGTTTCACAACAATACTAGACAAATATGTGCCTACAATTCTCAAATATTTTCCCCTCAATATAATAATTATAGGAAATGGGAGTGATAATGTTCATAATTTAAAATAATTAATTGTTATTTTCATTCGGCAAACTATTCAACATAGTTCAAATAAACACTGCATATGATTGAAAGCACGGAAAAAGAGCATGTTGTATTGGGGGAGTTGAATAAAATACGTACAAGAAGGGAAGAAGATAGTAATGTTAGAAGTGTGGGGGCTATTGTTATTATAATTAGAATTGATATTACTTTCAATATATAAATATAAAGGGAGAATAATAAAGATTGATTGCGACGTAGTATTAAAAATCAATATGCATTATTTAACGTGACCTCTCATAAATATTAAAGGTAGTACGATCTATAATGCTGTACGATCTATATATAGACAAAAATATTTTAAAGGGCATTAGTCGATGGTGGTGGGGTTCAAACACTCAACGTTTGAATTGTATGACGTCATTCAAAATTGCGAAACCAAATATCTTGGTTTTAGTTTAGGGATACATACAGAGTTACGAATTATTGATTCCCAAAAAAGGTAGGAAGCAACGCGAGTATCCTTTTAAACTGTTATTAGAATACACAAGTAATTATGACTTAATAAACAGCAGTGTTCTATGCTTAAAAATTTGTTAGTTTACTTTTTCACAAAAAATCTGCCAATTATTATTAATTTCGCCGACTCGTGTCACATTAAGTTCAACACAAAAGATCCTCACAATATCAAAATTAGTATTATTGAAAATAATAATAACAATTTATGATTATTTTAAGCGCTTTTACCCTCGTAATAAGAATAAAGTGATAGGTCTAAAAATCAAAATCGAAATTTTATGAAACCTTTATGTTTCAATGCCGCTCGAAGCAAAATTTTAAAAATAAATTGAATTGAACCTATATGTCAATCAAATCAATATTATTCTTTTAATTCATGACTAATACTGATTATTTATTTTCAGTTAAGTTTTATTACAATTTTTTAAGCGAATTGCCTCGAAAGGAAATGCAGCATTGTTTTTGTACCGATGATGGAATTTCGTCAAAATTTCTTCAAATGTCCATCGATCCTACCTACTAGATGCTAAAAAAGACCATCGTGAAAATTTGTATATATATATATATATATATATATATATATATATATATATATATATATATATATATATATATATACACTATGTTTAGTTTACATCTTCGTATAGTGGGTCTCCCACGAGTATGAGAGAGTACATATGTATACATTAAGCAATGTGTATGAGAAGGAGGTCTTATGTGTTTGATAAACAAGCATATTTTTCATAACTGTTCGAGTGTATGTAGAGGTAGATGTAAAGGCTGCCCTGGACGGGCTACACTTCGACTATAAGGTCCATTGTGATGCCTTAGGATGTGAGGATGTGAGTGTATGGGAAGGAATTTGTGAGTAGACTAGGAATTGGTAGGATATGCGACTGCAGCCGACTATGATAGGAACTATGCCGATATTAATCTGGAGTTCGTGAAGGAAACTGCAGAAAACCTTCTCAAGCATAGCCGGTTACTTCGTTCTTGTCCATACGCCGACAGTTTAGTCAATCAACCGCCCCTTTTTTTTATTTTTATAATTGACAAACTGCCGATGTCGGGATTCGAACCCATAACCTCCAGGTTCCAAGTACTGCATACTGCGCCGACATGACACCTTAAACCGCTCGGCTACTTGGCTCGAGTGTATGTACTCTCTCATACTCGTGGGAGATCTATTATACGAAGATGTAAACTAAACAGACGGTATATATATAAATATTTATATATATTAATATATGTATATACGTTTATGTGTCTGACTCTCTAGCTGTCACAGTTTTAACCTGATTGGAATGAAATTCGGTATTTGAGGCGTTTTGGTATTCAAAAGCGCTTCAAATACTAATTTAACGAACTTAAAGGGAAAATTCGAGAAAAGAAGTAAAGTTATAGAAAATTAGTTTTACTATAAACAGCTTGTTTTTAAAAATGTTTTTTAATACAATAGAAACTTATTTAAAAATAAACAGCTTTTGTTTCAAATTGTTTTTCATAAACTCAGTACGTAGCGAGTATTTAAGCAATTAACTAAGATATTTTCACTCTTTATTTGACTAATTGCCAACCGCACACGATATACGAAATAAAATTAGGAAGTATGTCTTATCATGTTCTATAACCGTCAGACATTTTAAATTACTCTTTATTACTTTCAATACATGATGTATGTATGATTATTTGTATACACATACTATATTTCAAAAGCATTCGGTTTATAAATGTTATGTCAAGGTTAATTCTAATTGCATTTGATTAATGATTTATTTATTGTGAAGATATTAATGATCAATGTGATCATTTTAACCTATCGGAACTGAATTTATTTGAATTTGTCTTGTCATTTAATACATAATAAAAGCTTTAAGCTGGCAATACACACGCTTTAAAAAAATGTGTTTTGATTGCCACTAGGCAGCATACTTAGATGCACTTAGCCTGTTTGTAGACATGTAACTTCAGATGTAAGTATTTATGCGAATTATTTGGTAAGCAAGCGCAATAGTATTTGTTTATACATGATTTTAGTTTCATGAAATAGAGAAGAATTCTATTTTGACAATTTTTTTCATGAAATCTTATAATATGTAACGTAATATGTAAGAATAGTGTGTACGATATGTTTATATCCTACTTCCTTGTGATTGGTATACTCTGATCATGTGACTGAAGTGCTTGACAAAGAAGGAAATAGTAAACAAGACGAGAGTTATAGCTGTTAACAAAACATGCGATTGATATGTTTCTGCATGTGTATAGCAAAGTAAGTTCAGTTATATCAAATACTTTTATTGCGATTGAAAACTTTCACGTGTAAAAACGGGCATAGAGAACACTTTTCAGGCTTAGTTTATGAGCATGTTTGTTTGTACAATTGGCTGATATTTGTGCATTATTCAGTTTTCCAAAAATAATTTCGAATAAAAGTCTTTACTATATTTCTAATGAACAACTTTTACTCGAAGCATGTTTTCGAAAACCGAATCAATAAAGCACAAAACAATTATAAAATTTAAAAAAATAACATCAACTTTTGCAACCAATTGTACTTACTATGGATTGATTTGTGCCTTATTCATTCTGTTTTGAGAAAATGTTTTCGCATGAAAGTTGTTAGATTATTTATATTGAGTAGCTTTCAATTATAAACAATAATGAAGAAAAATTCGTTACGCAGGAGCTGCGTCAACTTAGCGAATTTCCTTAGAATACATAAATCACTCTCTAGCGGTCATAATTTTAGTGTGATCAAAATGAAATATACTATCTGATATGACTTTATTATTTGCAAAAATTAAATTTATTAATAGCCAAAAAAAACGGTATAACGATTATAGTTTATAGTTACTATGGAAACGACAATCAAAATTTTTTACAATAAAATATATTTTATGTATTCGTGTCAAACAAACACAAAATATTAAATATCTCTCTTAATATTAGAATAATCGAAAAATATATAAGGAGTAAAGTTGTAGAAAATCAAATTTGCTACAATTCATTACCTGATCAATTTTGCTTCTTATCATTTTTCTGTTACACTAATATTTACAGAAATATTTACAATTAAAGATTGAAAGTTAAAATTCTAAATATCTCTGTTCACATTAGAGTTTGAGAAAAATGATCAAGTAATGAATTGTAGCAAACTTGATTTTCTACAACTTTACTTCTTATACATTTTTCGATTTTTCTAATATTAAGAGAGATACTTAATATGTTGTGTTTGTTTGACACAAATACATGAAATGTATTTTATTGTAAAAAATTTTGATTGTCGTTTCCATAGTAACCATAAACTATAATCGTTATTTTGGCTATTAATAAATTTAATTTTTACCAAACCTAAAGTCATATCAGATATTATATTTCATTTTGATCACACTAAAATTATGACCGCTAGAGAGTGATTTATGTATTCTAAGGAAATTCGCTAAGTTGACGCAGCTCCTGCGTAACGAGTTTTTGTTTATTTGAAAATATAAGTTTTTTTGATCGCTTCACCGTTGCCAGAAGACTTACAAAACTGAATTTTGCAAATTACTCGACTTCAAAATAGATGTTCCTTCACAGCTGATTTTTACTCTCGCTAAAACCTTGATAAAGAACAAGTTATAATCTAAAACAATTGTATCTTATTGTTCTATATATTTTCCTTATGTTTAAAATTTTAATACGTGAAAAAAATGCAATAAATGACCCATGTGTATTCGATAATTGGCGCTACCTATTTTTGAAAATAAAATGCCTATTATTTGCACCTATCTGCTTCCGTTGTTGGACTTCATACGCAATATATGTAAATTTGTTTGTTAGAACCATACTTTTACATTCAGAGAAACTTGATACACGAGGAAACAAACTTTCATCGAAGCGTGATCCTTATACTAGAATTGATAATGGAAGGTATTTTGCCTTTCATTCCTTATTATTTCTTGTTATAAATATTCTAACAATTTTTTTGAAAACTTTGACGGAAGCACTTAATTTGTTACATTCATGTTTATACGTGTATGTTTTTGCTTTCTTTTTGTTATGATGCCAATCAAATGTGTCGTTTCTTTAGAAATGTTATTTTACTTTTTTCCTTTTCCCTTCATGAAAATAGTGGAACATTTTTCAAAAACTCGTTACGAAAAGATGAATGAGAGATAATTATCCAACATTTCATATATCTTACAACACTAGTGAATGGAGAAAACTTTCGTTTACGTTTGATATCAATTTGGTAATATGTACAATCATATCCTTTAAATCGTGACGAATCGTGGCGGCCAGCATTTTTATTATTTTGGTCATTAAACCAGTCCGAGTGGTCGAGCTGTTTCAGACGTTCTGATCGGAACTGGAAGATTCCTGGTTTGATTTCCAACGGTGGGAACTTGTCAATTAAATTAATTTAAACAAAAAAGTTAATGAGGCGGTTAATTGATTTAACTGTCGGCGTTTGGACAAGAACGAAAGTACGTTTCACCGGCTACGTTTGTGAAGATTTTTTGCAGTTTACTTTCATAAAGCCCAGATGAATATCAGCAGAGCTCATATCAAAGTCGACTGCAATTCCTCGGTCGCACAGCCTGTCGATTCCTAGTCTACATACATATTATTCGTCCATGAAGGGTCGGTAAAAAATTTCCAGGTATCGACCTGGTACATTAATATATCGCCCACCGATACATTACTACTACATCATGGTTATAAAAGGAAAGGGTTGGTACAAATTCAAATTTGAAATTGTATTCGAATAAGAATTTTATCAGAGTAAGGTAGGGTCACATTTGCAATACTCAATAATACACCTTACTAGTTTATTTATCTGTATCAGTAAAATTCTCATTCGATTAATATTTTAGATTTGAATTTATACCAAACCCCTTTATGACTATGATAATACAAATTCTGGGCGCCATCTTTGTAACGATTTACGGGAAATAATTGCACAAAGAGTCAAACAATAACAATTCTTAAAGGTATTGGCAAAATATGGGCTTTTCAATTTTATTTCCTCTCCAGCCTTAGGTCCTATGGAGTCCTTAATAAAGTAATGTACTTTTTTCAAATTTTTAAGTCAATTTGTACCGAATTCATTTGGTTTTCGGCCCAAATGAACATTGTTTTTACTAAATAGTTTTTGTTCTCTTTAATTGTGTTCTTCCTCTCTACCAACCTTAGTTCAGCTCCAAGATTAAAGCTCAAATTTTCTACCAAAAAGCGTACAAAATAAAATAAAGAGGATACAAATTTTAATATTTCAACAAGCACCTATTAAGAACGTTCGAAAGAGTCATTTTACGGGGAAACACCTAAGGGGGTATCAAGTGACTGCGCATGTCCGCAGGCCTTCATATTTAATGTATACATTGAACCTAGATTTAAATATTCTATGGTTATTTGGTAAATAATCATTGTGTTTTGCTTCTCTAAAATGATAAAGTTACTTATATAATTCATTATTACTTTCCAAAATGCATTTGAACATACCTTCATCTTTGGCTCAGATAAATCCTTGTTTATTTAACAACAATTTACATTGTTTTATAAAAACTTCTCTGCATTTTAAACTATGTTTTATTCGATTATAAAGATTAAATTTGTAGTTTCTCCATAAGACCCAATGTTAAAAGTATGATTTTCAATATCGAAAAAAAACGAAAAAATCCATTTGAACTAACATTTTGAAGCATATCAATGAATTTGTATTGACGTTTGTTAACATATATAATTTACAGGAACTTCTCTGCATTTTTTTCTCTTTAGAACGTCCTTAAATTCTGAGGATTAAACATTTAATTTGCCTGAAAGTTGACGACATATATGCTTAAATTGGTCAACAGTTGGGTAACAGCGTACTCAATGTATTACACCAGATTTATTTTGCTAGTGTGTGAATTCGTTCTTGGTTAACAAAATCCTTACATAGTATAAAATAAAGTCCCCTAGCCGCGTCTGTCTGTCTGCCTGTTCGCGATCAACTCAAAAACTACTGCACCGATTTTCATGTTGTTTTCACCAATGGATAGAGTGGTTCTCGAGGAAGGTTTTTGTTTATACTTTGTCAAGTTTTTGTATACATTGGTCCTTACATATTATAAAAATTATTCATGAGGACGGTATAGTTGTATAATTTATTGATGTATAGGTGTATAATTTATCAGTGCATAGTAAAAAATGTTCGTTGCTTAGCGTAGCTTGACTAGGTGCTGTGTATTATACATTGTCTGCCAGGAGTGGGGATGTAGACATTTTATACATTTTTATACATTTTATTGATTACCATATGATATAATAATAGCTTTTGATTTTCATTGATAGATGGCAGTGAAACTACATTCCTACACATTAGGTCATTAAACTTACAATAGATGGCAAGATATCAGTGGTGAATATATGTGGTGCATATAAGTGGTGTAGAAAATATTATGTTACTTGGTTATAAGGACGTTACAAAATTTTTGCGGGCGAAGCCGCGACGGGTAATGCTAGTTTATGATATAATAATAAATCAATCATTTACGACAAGTATGCTAAACGATATTTTTTACTCATTTACTACATTTTTTATTAATATACAAGATGTACCAGAAATATAACAATCATTTTTTTAAATTGTCTTTATGTTTTAAAAACCGATTTCTTCGGTATTAATTAATAATATTTTATGCTCTTCTATATCTACACAATCATTGTCTTTAGGGAAAAAAAGACAGACTATTTTTATAGATATATCTGTAGTCATTAAATTTAAATTCCCGTTTTTGAAGAAAGAGATGGAGCATAAACTTCGAAAGCCTCGTTTCCTTATTTGTTAACCGATTTCCTAATTATTTTTTCATATGTCGAAAATTGTTTGCTTATTTTCGAATAAATATAAAGTATAATATTTTTCAAAATAGATCATTTTTAGCTACTAAACTGTTTAAAATATTATCGTTTTGCCCAAAGAACTTACTTTCTTTAAGCCTCCGACTTGAGCCTTCTCGGACTTTGGACTTCTTCCCTTTCTACGCCGAGCATTACGGTTTTATTCATTACTGAATGACTGATGTAACTAATAATAGTAGAAATCAAATGAATAAATATATCATTTGGATATATTCACTTAAATGAATTAATTTTTAACTATTGTAATTGATCAGTCTAGAACTGTTTTAAAAAGTTGTGCGTTATATCTGTTTCATTTTGTATATTTATGAGGGTTTTTTTGTCGTATTGTCATACACTTTTCATGACAAACGTTTATACACAAAGGTTTATTTTTTTATACACATTTATTTACAAAGGAAAAGGAACTTAACCACTTTTCCTTTTAAATAAGCTGAGAGTAGTGTTGTACGAATGAAAAATAGTGGCTTTTAAAATAGTTAAATGTTATTTCTGTTAAAAGTGCTATTTTTTAAAACTGTTTCAATAAAAACATTTTTTCTCTCTTGGGAATATTACAATATAAGTTTTTTGTTCTCCTTCACGAAGAATGTGATAAATTATTATCAATAAAAACAAAATATGCGTTATACAGAAGTACTTTTAAGTAGGGAAATCGAGCGGTTCGGATAGCAAAGATCCACAACACACTTCATGTGCTCGCTCTTGAATGCATGAAGTCGTGTGAGCAATTAGCTCGGTTGAAGATCGCCGAGGAATGACTCTATCGTATCAGTGGCCACAGTTTTCTCGAAATAGCGAGAGAACAGATTCCATACATTCTCAATGGTTAAAATAGATTAAAGAGGCATTTAATATTAATGGGACTAGATAGCAGTTGAATGTATCTTAGGCAGCATGGAAAACTATACCTTATCAGTTTGTGATAGCAATGTACTAAAATAAAGTATACTTTTCTCATCGTCATCATCATTATTGACTCTACATCCTTTCAAGGATGCCTCTCATTGCCTTCATTTAAACTTATTTCACTTTTTCTTGTTCCAGATACAGTCCTCTAGTACTTTCTTAGGAGCGACATCTGTTGATGTCGCCTGGTCGCTCCATTCATTCTATTTGAAAGTGTAGTTCATCTTATTTGCTGCATCTTTATGTATTTTATAATGCAATTGTATGTTTTTAAAGATCATGGTTAGGATAGGTAGTACCGGATGGGACACACTTAGACCATAAGGTCCATTGTTACTTATATATTAAGGATATGGGCTGAGGGCAAGGAATTTGTATCCATACTTGGACTTGGTAGGTTGTGTGCCCTCAGAAAAACCTCACAAGTTAGCCAGATACAATTTAGTAAACTAACCGCCCCATTGATTTTTTTAATGGGGCGGTTAAATATCACTGGTAAATTTTTTTCTACAAATGCCATCTGTTTAGATACCGCCATAGATTCTTCTTAGCACTTGTCGTTCAAAGTTTCATAACAGAGCCTCATCACCTTTACTCAGAACTAACGTTTCTCAGGTTCACGTGATAACAAGTTTTGGTCTTAGAACATCAATAGCATCATTTTCGGCGCTACCAAATTTGGAACGATCTAAAACAGACAAAATGGGGAATTATATTAACGTTCGCAAAAAGAATAGGTAGATTCTCCATCGAGTGAAACTTTACCAAAAGTAAAATGATTGAAGTTGAAAAGTTGAAAAGTTATAAAAGACCTTTTCTCTCTATCGAATAGTGTATACACATTCCTTGAAACTTGATAACCAAACTATTGAATCGATTTTGATAAAAATTCACAAACGTGCATTATTTTATGTAATAACTTTTATATGGATTCGAAATTTTCTCTTGTTATCGGTTATTAACCTATGGCAGTTAAAAGAAATATATTTCTACTATCAATAGTTGTTTAAGGCCATTAACTAATGTGAAAGTAGAAATATTAATAATAAACATCGATTTTATACACAATGTAATCTTCCAGAAACAATGACGATATCAAAAATGTGTATCAAACATTAAATAAAATTGTAAGCCAATTTAGGAGTAATTGAATTGAATTTTAATTAAAAATATGTGAGAGAGATGATTATTATTATACAAAACTTGTTTTCATGTGATCCTATAGTATGTTGTATAATATCATGTTTGTCTGAATGATTGAATACGGTCACTCTGGCTAGAAGAAACGACCACAAAGTGATGCAACATATTGAATTCATTCACGTCAAGTTCGTGGTCTGATGCTTATCAGAACGCGTTGTGATAATGAACAATTTCTAAAATAGCATTTTATTAAAATCGACAAATCAACCGTGAAGCCATTGTAAAAAATTTACAAACCATTTTGTTTCGATTTATTATATACTTTTATTAATTCATATCTCTCAAAAATGTACTAAGATTTGGGATTGTTTGTATTATTTGCTATTGTGTGGAAATCGTAAATTATTTCACAAGATAGATATTCTCATATTTAGACTGTTTTACCTAATTATTTTTACCTCTAATGCGTAGAATATAAAGATATTGTTTTCGATGCTGAAAATTACAACGAGATTTTACCATCTTCATATCTTGAGGGTGGTCCCCTGATCCTTATCTATGAACAAGTTATCTGAAGATGGGAGATAGCGAGAGGTATGAAACTTTAAACTTAATTTTAAAATTGTCGTCTCTTAAACCGGAAATGATCCTTTATTCTTAATGTTTCGAGAATTTCTCGAAAACGAATAGGACGATTTGAAAAAAAATTTTGCACCACCATGGGTGCTTTTTTTAACACCTAGATTTTTACAAATAGTCCATTCTCTAATTTTGTTAGAAATAGTAGTTTACTGGTGAGTGAAGTAACAAAGTTTTGGATCTAGAGGTACAATAGGTAGCGTAGAGGATGCAAAATCCACATTTTGATAGAAGTTCACAAACTGGCGCCACTTTACTCTTGGCGGATTTTTGATTTTTGATTGTTATAGACTTATAGATAGATAGATAGATAGATTGTAGAGGCTGCCCTGGACGGGCTCCACTTCGACCATGAGGTCCATAGTGATAGACTTATAGTTTATAGTTTAAGAGAGTTCAATGATATGTTAAACCCATCTGATAAAATCTGTATATGGAGGTCGTGTGAGCGTTTCACACCAATTTTTGTAATAACATAAAAATTATAAATTATACATTCCATATAAATACCAACAATTTTATTCTTCGGTTATTATTATTTTCTTAAACATTCATTTTTTAAGAAAATGACCGTAGAGCAATAAAAGAAGATTTCTCCACAAATTCTTAACAGAGAGGCATTACTTACAAAGGTCCAGACTGATACCATATATAACGTTCAAAAAATAGAACGCTCGAAACTTGTTTCTTTTAAAAGAAATTGCTAAAAACATAAACAAGTAGGTACTCCAAAATCCAAAAATTCCTAGTTTCTTATAAATAACTCAAAATATATACTCGAATGTGGACCGGTCAACGTCCGTTTTCGGTCACTGAGTATAACAGACGCAATACACTAACAAACAATGTTATATGTATTGTTATATTGTTGTTAATATAATAATTGAAGAATGTCTTGATAATGCCCTTGAAAACCAGTTACATCATTCGTGAAAGTGTAAAGAAAGAGAACACTAGGACATTGTATGATATGAAATACCATATCATGGATGATGTTATGTTTAATAATGATATGTATACACACGGCCAAAACAAGTACATGCATTTTAGCCTTATGTATGCGTTTCTTGGAGTCTATGTTTTATGATGCTGCAAAAATTCGTGCATAATTTTCGTGTTTATTTCTGTTTTTTTTTTTTTTTTATAATCATATTCAGAAACATGAAACTGATATTTTTTTATAGATAGTTTACGAAATTATGAAAGTTGGCATCTTTGAAGTAACGTATGATATAAATCGGTTTTTTCGATACTAGCCTACTCTTTTGGAATTTTATAATAGAAGTATATTCATTTGTAAAGAAGCTTCGAATATCGTCACAGTTTGAGTGGATCTGTCTATTTTTAAAATGACGGGGAGGAAACATATTAATGTTTCCCCCACTTGTAATCCATTTATCATTTTATTTAAACGTGTGAAATATAACCAGTATAATAAGTTGTCCTTCTACTTTTAAATAAGTTCCCCTTACGAGCATATAATAGTCAAAACAAATGAATTCAGCATCTTATAGTATACACGAATCTTATAGTATAAACGAAGTTAGGTCTGAAATATATTTAAAGAAAGAATTACGTTGGATTTCAAACTTTGTTTGCAGAGAAAATATTGGTTTAACTTATATTTTTTTACACTATGAGTGGAAAATGTATTAATTTTTTCAGGTTTTATTTTTCAAAATTTGCAACCAAAAATTTAAACTAAGAAAACTAAACTGATAATTTATAAAGGGCTAGGACGTTTTCCTACAAATCAACTGTATTTTTGAAAAAAATTAAACTCCAAAAATTAAAATAAAGTTAAAAATTAAAAATTAAAATACTAATAATAACTATCTGATTTGCGTCGATTTCAATAGTTTCCTACATATTTTGTACCGCTAGGTTAGGTCATGTCCGCTATCCCGGATGGGACACACTTAGACCATAAGGTCCATTGTGATACCTATACATTAAGGATGTGGGTTGACGACAAGGAATTTGTATGCAGACTAGGAACTGGTAGGTTGAGATACTGCAGCCCACTTTGATAGAAACTATGTCAATATTCATCTGGAGTTCGTAATATAAAACTGCAGAAAGCCATCTCTACCATAGCCGTTTACTTTCGTTCATACGCCGACAGTTTTGTCAATTAACCAACCCATCAATTTATTTTTTTTTTAATTCACAAACTGCTACTGTTGGCAATTGAACCAGCAACCTACCAGTTCCAAACAAAGCGCATTTGATCGAACGGCTACTTGGACTCATCAATAAATAAATTATTGATGAGAGTATTTTTTATGGGATCCTTGAGAGTATAGTCAATGAAATACAATCAAAATCATCAAGAAAAGCGTTGCAGTCGCTTGGTGTAATTGAATAACTAAAATTAATTAATTCAAACGTATAAATTTTTAATATTATGTTATAATATATTAATTGTATTTAACCATTGTATTATTTGAAATTTCAAGATAAACATTTTCACCCACGTGAAAAAAATATCTTTCCAATATTACGTCAAGATGAATCATTGTGTTATTTGTGACTTTCAAGAAACACCTTATCAAAATAGATAAAGAGAATTTTGAAGAATTTCATCGATGGGTCCTTTGTTCTACAGACACTACTCTAAGTAGTTTTTAGCGAATTTCCTCCAAAGGAAATGCACCTATTGTTTTTGCACCAATGTTGGAATTTCGTAAAAATTTCTTCAAATGTCCATCGATCCTATCTATTAGATGTTAAAAATCACTATCGCTAAATCACTGTAGACTCTCTAGCGATTACAGTTTTATTCCGATTGGAACGAAATTGGGTATTTGGGTCGCTTTTGGTATTCTAAAGGTCAAGTTCTTTAATGGGTAAATTGATTTACTCCTTATACATTTTTCGATTATTCTATATTAAGATTTTCGATTATTTAATATTAAGAGAGATATTAAATATTTTGTGTTTGTTTGACACAAATACATAAAATATATTTTATTGTAAAAATTTTTGATTGTCGTTTCCATAGTAACTATATACTATAATCGTTATACATCGATTTATTTTGGCTATTAACAAAAAGGCAAAAAACCCCTTAAACTCGGCCTGTCGCACTACTGTGCTCTAGATTTATATTTTGGCGAATTTCCTCCAAGGGAAATGCAGCTATTGTTGCAAATACTAAAGTCATATCAGATATTATATTTCATTTTGATCACATTAAAATTATGACCGCTAGAGAGTGATTGATGTATTCTAAGAAAATTCGCTAAGTTGACGCAGCTCCTGCTTAACGAATTTGTTTCTTAATTTACTAATAGGATAATGTCAATTAATAGCTACCATCTGTGGCCTAATTGTTTTGTTACAAGTCATATGCGTGATACGTGCACTCCGGTAACGATGCAAAAATTAAATAACTACACATAGAAGAGAAAAAATTATTAGTAGTCAGTGATATTTTGTAGACGAAATTAAATAAAATATAGGCAATTCTAAGAAATACAATTCATGGGTTATACACAACTTTTTTTATTTATTTTTGGTTATTGTATTGTGAATATACAATGTGTTCAAAAAGTGCCAGAACGATCGTCGTTCGAAATAGAGGTAGTGGATAATTTTCGATTGTTATTTGTTACAATAATATAATTGACTACATTATTTTTTTGCCTTCTTTTTTTTACAATCAACTAAGCTTAGTTATACCATTGTGGTACATTGTCTGAATGACGTCATTTAGTTTGGAAATGCACCGACCAGGACGTCCTAGATCTAAAGATTTTCAACACTATTTTTGGTTCTCACTATTTCGTGAAATTTTGGTCTGTTATTCCTTAGATTAAAATTTTTGAACATAAAAATTTGAATTTCGTATTACAATCCAATAATATATTACATTAAAAAACACAAAACGTTCGCCGGAAATATTATCCAACATAAATCAGTTCGAGTGGCCTTGCTGTCAAAGGCGCTCGCTCTGCTAGGAACTGGAAGATTGCTGGCTCGATTCCCTACAATATTTGTCAATTAAATTTGAAAAAAAATAATGGGCTGGTTGTTAATTGAGTAAACTGTCGGCGTATGAACGAAAGTAACCGGGTATGCTTGTGAACGTTTTCCGCATTTTCCTTTCACAAACTCCAGATGAATATCAGTATAGTTCCTATTAACATCGGATACAGTCGCATAACCTACCAATACCTATTTTGCATACAAATTATTTGCCCTCCACCCACATCTTTAATGTATAGGTATCGCAATGGACCGTAGGGAGTAAAGTGTGTTCCGTCCGGGACATCCGTTACAACCTAACGTAACATTACCTTTGCCATCATTTTATCTGAAAATGATTCCCTGAAGTGTTATTTGATTGTCACTGAATTTTTCGAACACACTGTAATGGTATACGCTACAGTTCCATGACCACCAACTTTTAGATGTAGTACCATCAAACGATTTATGTGTTATGTGCTTATTATGTCTGGCTTTGCTTGCAATAACCATAGCATCTTGCACCAAGTGGTTTAGATTCGTTGTTTTTTTATTTTACGAAATGTTATTATTGTTTGGGGTATTGTGGAGGACATCGTACCACGATTACTACATGAAGTAAACTATAAATATTATTATTGACTTGTATCTGAATGTATAAATTTGTGGGATTTCCAGTTCGATTTTATGTGTAATAAATCAATACGTGACCAGTACAGAGTCAACTTGAATAACCTATGTTACAAATTTCTAAAGTTTAACATTTTAAAAATGCAATTTTTGTAAAGTATGCAGTTTTATGCAATAGTCCAGTCGCCAAGTAGTTTTACCTTGCAATCCTTTGGGTAGCTATGAATTTATTATGAAAATTTCGAATTTTTGACCTTGAACAACTTTTTCTCGCTCCTTAATTTATGACACAACTTCTTATCAATAACTTTTACGTTAAAATAGATATTATCGTTTTTCTGGAAAATAAAATTTCCTACAGTTCTTATTCCAAGCTTATTTGCGGTTTAAATTAGACAAAATTATCAATAATTTTAAAACTTTCATTGTTAGATAGAATTTAATTCAAAACTGGTAATTTTGCTCTGATGTTAGAGAACAACACCACGTTTTATTTTTCGAAGTACATCACTACGGAAATATATCGGTCATGAGAATATCAACTGCCACTTATCTCAAAAAACAAAGACATGTCTAAAATTATTAAAAATAATTTTGAAAATGAAACGCAAAGATAAAATCGGGACACCGGTATCTATGGGCAATGACAATATAAGAGTGCTAAAACAGTCGCAACTAGCCTGCTGATGTTGTCTCATAGATAGCTCACAAAACAATTCCATGTTATTATTCATAGTAACAGCCATTGCAGGGCACCAGCTTGGAGGTGAACATGCTGAACGCTTGGGTCTACCAGTCACCATAACTTTTGCAGAATCTGCCACAATGAGAAAGAAGAGGAAACGATGACTCACCTTCTCTGGCATTGTCCATCTCTCGCTATGAGAAGACTGACACTCTTGGGTCAGCCATTCTTTAACAACCTCTCCAAACTGAAATATGTCGACGTCAAATCTATTCTACTGTTCTTGCTTCAAATGTTCAAGGAGTAGTGGTCATTGTTGGGCGGTGCCCTTTTTCAGGTATAACATTGGGTCTTATGGCCTAAGTGTGCTCCACTCGAACAGTCACTGCAACCTAGCCAAACCTATTATTTACAGAAGAAGGTCCACGTAAGCGGACCTTACTTTATGCTTATATTATCCATATTTTTTTACTTTTTATACATATATTATCCATGTTAGATTAAAAATGCCAAAAAATGAGATTTATTAAATAACTCCTAATCGATTCATTTTACGACAAAACAGTTATTATCAATATAAGAAAATTTTAATAAGTGCCAATTTTGTCTGTTAAATATTTGGGCACAACTCATAATAGCTTTTTAGCGTAAAATTAACAATTATTTTAGAAATTCTAACTTATGGTCTCTTCATGTTAAGATGGAAGATCGAGAGGAAATGGTTCTATTTAAAATTTTCATTAGAACTCCTAAATATGTCCTAAAATCAAAGCTACCCAAACCTTTCCATAGAAGCACTCTTTAGACTGAACTCTATGTTTTACCTATACTACAAAATGTACCGATTCTGATGATATTACTTTAATTTAAAAGATGTAGACACCCCTGAAGTAGTTCCTAAAAAACAACTTGCTCACAGATTTTATACAACATGCATGTAAAATATTATAGTAGTAGCGTAATATACCTCAGTCGGTCAGATCTTGGGCATTGCAGTGTCTGTTTACTCTCTTCATAGCCCTGAGGCTAACCAGTAACCATGCTTAATTGTATTAATATCTCGAATTTAATACAAATTTACTTAATTATTTTTTAAAGCTAAAGTTACTGCTCGGTACTATGGACCATAAAAGTAGCGCTCATTTTTCCAATCATTTTAGTTTGTACCTTATCATTTCTGTTTTCTATGGAAAAATGTTGAAAAACATTTATCCGAAGCATTTTTTCTAAAGCCGAATAAATAAGGCAGAACCAATTATAAAATTTTGAAAAATAAGCGCTACTTTCGTGGCTATGTTTAAAGCAAGGCTCAGCTATCATATTTTTGTTCAAAATTTATAATGATAAGATGTTTTTTTAGAGTGATGGATTTGCATATAAAGATTTACGTAAGTAAAATCCTAGACACCAGCTAGGCCCTAGGGAAGCTCTTTGTAATTTTTTAGACTTTAGAAGTAATAAACGTTTTCGCATTTTATTACGATCAATCATTTAAAATTACTCGTTACGAATGAAAAGAGTTATTTCTTTTAATAACGTTATAGTTTTTATGTCTTTGATTTTTATATTACAAAAACAACACATTAACCAACAACGATGTTTTTATGTGGTCTTCCGAAAGATTACAACCATCATTTTACTTATTGAAAGTAATATGTATGCTAGGAATTACTGATATACTATAAACCATTCCTGACAGCAACAAAAACTTTAAGGTTTCAAAATAATCTTTATTATAACTAACCATTTATATACTTTAAAGAAAACAACAATTGTTGAATTATGCAATAGTAAATTTTTAAATTGTACAAAATTCGTATAGGGTGAGTCGGAACGAATTCACTAAAAGCTATAAGTCTACTTAATCCATAAAAATAAACTTAAAAATCTCAAATGTTATTTTAAAATTATGGTGTGTTTTCAAGTTTTCATAGCGATTTTCAATATACTGGTTCGATTTGGTTATCGAACATGCTATTCAAATATGAATTTTATCATAGCCTGAACAAAATTACCAAAAGGCCGAAATACTGACCGTACTACTAATATAATAAATCAATCCAAGGGGGGGGAGGGTCGTGCGGTGTAACGAGCTCTGCTTGGAGCTGGAAGATTACGAGTTCGATTCCCAACAGTGTCAGCTTGTTAATTAAAATTAATGGGACGGTTAATTGACTAAAGTTACGACGTATGGACAATAACGAAGTAACCGGCTATGCTTGTGAAGGTTTTCTGCAGTTTCCCTTCACGAACCCCAGATTAATATCGACATAGTTCTTATCAAAGTCGGCTGCAGCCGCAAACCTCCCAATTCTTAGTCTGCATACAAATTCTTTGTCCTTCACTCTCATCATTAATATATGGTTAAAATTAATGATGTAGGTGGCCTCAGTTATATACTGTCTCTGCCGCAGAGCCTTGAACCGTTAAGGTGTGGTAACATTTGCATGCTATTTGAATTTCGATTATTGGAAATGTAACCACACCTTACTGGTAGAGGTAGATTGTCAAGGCTGCCCTGGGCGGGTTACACTTCGACCATAAGGTCCATTGTGATGCTTTAGGATGTGAGGGGAGTGGACGGAATTTGTGAGTAGACTAGGAATTGGTGGGATATGCGGCTGCAGCCGACTATGATAGGAACTATGCTGATATTAATCTAGAGTTCGTGAAGGAAACTACAGAAAACCTTCTCAAGCATAGCCGGTTACGTCGTTCTTGTCCATACGCCGACATTTTAGTCAATTAACCGCCCCCTTTTTTTTTATAATTTACAAACTGCCGATGTCGGGATTCGAACCCATAACTTCCCAGTTTCCAAGTACTACATAATGCACAGACATAACGCCTTAGACCGCTTGGCTACTTGTACTGGTACCTTACTGGTTTATTCTCATTCGATTACTATTTTAAATTAGAATGATTTAAAATAGTATTATATTAAAGCTTTTTATGATCTTTAAAATAACTCACTTACTCACCTTATATACTGATTATACAGAAGTTGTGTCCTTTTTTCAAACTTGTATACTAATTTTGTGCCACATTGATTTTTGGGAAAATGTTTAGAATAAAAGTTGTTAGTATATTTATAATGAACAATGTGTTAATGTACTGTGGCCTATAGTACATCCCGACTCACTCTGTATAATTTTACTGATTAAAATATACTTAAAAGATCCGGCCTATAAGCATGTACACGCTTTGTTGCAGCATGTGCTCACCGATTTTTTCAGTTTTTTTTTTTGTATAAACAAGTAAACGTATTTATTTTATAATCCCACATAAATTTGATGGAGGCCTGTCAATGGACTTGTATATTTTTGCTGTAAACTAACAGATAATTTAGCTTTATATAAAACTTACCTTAAGTAACCAAACGTACTTTCATGTCGGCCTAAAATCGAAATCACAATGGTTCATTTTTAAAGGTTAAGATACTAAAAGTATCAACACATATTTATATTGTTAATAAGAATCACAGGACAAATAAAAAATGGCGTTATTTTTTAATTAACCTATTTTTTGGTTCTTTATTTGACCTTGTTTAAGGTCTTAACAAAATGTAACATCACCATTACAAGATAATGTAGGGATCCTGTAGAAAGAAGGCCCTGAAGATGGTCCAATAATAAACAAAGTATTATTTATCCAATTTCCTGCGAACTTAATTTACTATTAATATGAATATATGCACCACAATAATACAAAATTATACAGAATGTTCGTATAGGTCGTATAAGTATAGACAAAAAAATTCCACCAACTCTATATCGAATTTCCTACCAAAAAGCTCCTACAAAGACATAGTTTATCTCCCTCTCATTTGTTGTTATTATTTTCTGCAAAATGTCTTATAGCGTTTGAACGAAAACAGATAGAAAATGTTTCTATTTTCACCATTCGAAATATTACAAAATTTTCATTAGGAATGACTATCTGGTTTACCAGAAAGGTTCTATTACGTGCCTAAAATAGTATTGGCCGTTATAAACTGCAAGTTATAAAAGCCGTTATAAAATCTATTCAAATTTTCATGGGATCATCACTTGTTAATTCGCTAAATCAAGACGTTGTTTTTATTTCTTGGACAACTAGATAAATTAATAAGCTTTAAAACGATATAGGATGTTCCGCTAATTGTTTAAGGTTTTATGGAAAGACTTTCTCAAAAACTTCATTTTCGTATTCTCTTAATTACTTTATTTTAATTTAAAAATACATAATTTAGGTAATACTTTACATTTTTTTTTACTCATGCGGGACAAGTACTATCTTAGTGTCCGCTTTTCCGTGCGGTAAATGACTGTTTGCCTATTCAATTATTACCACACTTCTTAGATCTATTACAAATATTTATTTGCGTGCGAAAATTTTAAAACCTTTCCACACTCAAATAAATATTTGTAATACATCTAAGTAGTCTGGTAATAATTGAATAGCCAAACAGCCATTTAACGACCGAAAGAACGGGCACTAAAATAGTACTTATCCCGCATTAGTCAACCAACTTGCCGCACTTGTTGCACAATATACTATAATTTAATTAAATGTAGGTAAATAGCATTCTATATGGAATCTTAAATTTTAATCCACCTAAATTGGAAACTTTTAGCGTGCATTTTTTAATAGAAAATTATAGTTAGCTATAAAGATTTTAACAAATAATGTTGCTAGTATACAAAGGAAAAAATTGTAGTACTCATTGACTCTTCCCCACTCCCAACCAAAAAAATTATATACCATTCTATGAGTATTGACGATTAGATATTGACGTGTTACGATATAAAAATGTATATAGGGGTGTAAATAGTATTGCACTACGACCTTATTGCACATTGTGCTCCCTTCTACTTCTGACGGAATTCGCTTCTCCCATATCTTGGAAATCATATAGATTCTCCTGATTTCAGATTTCTAAAGTAAATTTTCAGACTTTCCAAATTCAGCGAAAAAACGTTGTGCTAACCAAAATTTTTCTGTATTAAGTTACATAAGATATTAAACCACAATATACAATGCATCATCAGGGTACTAATATAGGATTTAGCGCTAGCAGCCCTCCATTCGAATTATCTTGAAACCGAAGCATGTTCACCTATATCATGTTCATTAATTATCTCCTATATCATGACCAAAATATACAAATCCCACTCCTCAAATTTTCGAATTCGTTTAGAATGTAACCCTTTCGTGGACTAATTAAAATGTCATTATTATTTTAATTTATATAAATATTAATATGATGAAAATATTTAATATCAGTTCTGACTTTAACAATACATTATTGAATACTTAGATAGACAGATACATAAATGTTGGGATATGAAAAGTACTGCACTTCAACGTTATGGCCCATTTTGACAAAATTTGCTTCTTCCATATATTGGCAATAGCCAGGAGCTTTCTTGTCCGGTTTTCCTGAAAGTTCGTGTATTCGGGGCAAGAGTCACACAGTCTGTACATAATAGATCCATTGTGGAGTCGTATTGTGTGTAGGTGCTTTCGTAGGTGATATTATCCAGTGATGAATCCGGTAAACAATCGAAGTTGTATCCTGTTCAGATTGAGTGCATTGAGGGACAGCCTCTTGGATACACAGAGTCCAAGTATCGGACTTTCCGAAACAGTATTTTCCCGCGTTTTTGTACGCGGTGCTCACGATGTTTAACGTCACCATAAACGGTTTTCACTGTATATGTTTAAAGTTCGTAATTGCCAACAAGTCTTAATATTTTGCAATTATCGATGCACTGATAATAATATACATTGTAATTTTAGGCAGGCATTATTTATCCTCACACTTCCAAAATATCGTTTGTGTATGGTAATAATGTCCGACCGGCCGCGGTGTGATCAACACGTATACTTTTTGTTTCAACGTTCAGTGCAATTATTTTATCAGACATTCATTTACCGCCCATTATTTTTGCTTACAAGATATTCATATACAATATATGTAAAATTGATGAGTACATAATATAAAATCCTTCGTATAATTTACAAAAAAAGAAGAAAGAATTTTAAATATTTTTCATTTTTTAAATATATTTGGTAGTGCGTACATATAGAGAGCCAACGAACATGTAATTATTATTGAAAGATCGTAAATAATATGTTAATTTATTAAAATTGTATATTTCATTTTCAATTTAAAATAAAAAAAATTTTGTTATAAACATTGGACTTCCTCCATGTTTATTTAATCAAAATGTTAAAGAACAAGTGAAAATAACAACCAACTGAGTTAATTGCCGAAATGTCCACTATTGAGAATTGACCTGAGGGCGAAACTTAAAAAACATAGCTGAGAATATTATATTATCAAATGATAATTGATGAGAACTCTAGGTTTTTGAAATAAAATTTCAAATTCGCCCCTTTACCTAAATCAGTTTTTTTTGTATTATAAATACGTATTTCGACTACAAAGTAGTCATCATCAGTATAAATTAGCTAGTCGTAATTTACTCTTTGACAATTAGAAATATATAGAAAGTCGAAATCATTGGACAAAAATCAAAATAAATAGAAAATTAACTAAAATAAATAAAAATAAAAATATAATAAATTTTAAAATAAAATAAATTTTATTGAAATTACTCTTGTTAAAATTTGTGAAACTGTCACCAAGTTAGCAACGAGTAACATATCCTGAGACAATGTAAGAGTAATTTTAATAAGAGTAAGGTTAACAGGAGTAAATGTGAATGAAAGAAATTTTAACAAGAGTAATTTCAATAAAATTTATTATATTTTAAAAGTTATTATATTTTAATTTCAATTTATTTTAGTTATTTTTCTATTTATTTTTATTGTTGTCTATTGATCTCGATGATCTATTTCTAATTGTCAAAGAGTAAATTTCGACTGGCTAATTTATACTAATTTATACATTTGTTTACATTTTTATTTTTGTCAAATAATTATATTTTTCTAAAATTTCCCAATTTGAAATCTCAATTTTTTTAAATTTATTGACAAATAATTTATTTCCAAAATTTTGTAACTATAGGTATTTCTATAGAAACAATAAAATATGTAAGAGATCTGGGCTTGATATAACTATGGAACGGTCAGCTATAGCGATTTGGAACGATTTGGAACTTATAACTTGTGATAGTCGAATTCGCTACCTCCTTTATTTTTCTCCAAACAATTCGGACAACACACAGCATATTTACCTTTTACATATAGAGATTATACTGGACATTAAAACTGGTCTTGACTGAAATGGTCAGTTATCAATATGCTAAACAGTCCAAGTAGCCGAGCGGTCTAAGGCGTTATGCCTGCACAGTATGCATATTTGGAAACTGGGAGGTTAAGGGTTCGAATCCCGGCAGTTTTTCAATTATAAAAAAAAGGGGCGGTTAATTGACTAAACTGTCGGCGTATGGACAAGAACGAAGTAACCGGCTGTGCTTGTTAAGGTTTTCTGCAGTTTCCTTCACGAACACCAGATGAATATCGGCATAGTTCCTATCAGAGTCGGCTGCAGCCGCATATCCTACCAATTCCTAGTCTATTCACAAATTCCTTTTACTCCACTCTCATCCTCACATCATTAGGCATCACAATGGACCTTATGGTCGAAGTGTAGCCCGTCCAGGGTAGCCTGAACAATCCATATATCTATCAATATGCTAAGTGAATATGATCTGTTTATTTTACTTTTATAATCAAGATTAATTTCAAATGTTTGAGCTGAAACTGTGGTAAAACCACTCAGTTTATAGAAAACAGTTTCAAACCTGAATTGTTTTTAAAAAAACGAGCTTTTTTGCCTTTAAATTTTTCTTCTATCGCTTAAATTGCTTCGAAGATGTATACAAAACAAGCTAACTATTTAAGAAGCACAATATTCGATTGCACAACTGTCTATTTTTACGTTTCTGAGTTTTGTGTACAGGCCCTTTCCAATTGCTTAGTTCCTAGCTAGTAGCAAATTTATGTACATCATATCCAAATATTCCTTATGCCCACGGCATATATACAAACTATTTTGGGTATACTTATCTAAAATAGATGACTTTTAAAATAAATGAAATAAAGACTTTTTTTGGGGCACAACATGTATATTTTATTTTATTCTACAAACTGTACACTGATTTTGAATTCATTTTTTTGTAATCCAAGTTCACATGCTTACGAAACAAATCTAAAAGACGTTTTAAATCATCTCAGTTAAATTTAATATTGCATTACACTATTGTCTTTGAAATTACACGCGATCTTTTTTTAACACGCTTTTATTGGCTTGACCTGTAACAAATATGTAAGCAAATTTTATCCTCACATTTCACTTACAGTTTCCTTCACGCACTCCAGATTAATATCGGCATAGTTCCTATCATAGTCGGCTGCAGCCGTATATCCTACCAATTCCTAGTCTGCTTACAAATGCCTTCCACTCCACTCATATCCTCACATCCTTAGGCATCCTGCCTGTCCGAATCGAATTTAACTTACTCAAATTTCGGACGGCAATTTCGACGGGCTCCTTATTTCGAACGGCATCCTTACTCGAATTTTCGGTCGTATTGATTTAAAAGTTGGCAAATGTATGCAATTCTGATTTCAAAATAATAATATGACATGTCCTAGGTGAACTCATCATGAAATTTGATGGTAGCCGAAATATAAATTACAATATTATTAATATTGTTTGACGAAATATAAATTACAAATGCCATGGAAGCCTCGGTAATAAATGTGACATTAAACTTATTTTTTCGCACAATTGTAAGTACGTAATACGTATCTATTTATAAGTACGTAACGCACTAAGAAGCAAAAAATAAAATAAATCGTAAAAGCGTGGAGCGCTTTATGTTGAAAATATTTTTGAGGATTTAATTTCAACACAGAGCGCCCATGCTCAGTTTTTTGTTTTGCTTTTGAGTGCATAATCAACTAATACAGACCTGTACTTTATTTTTTTTATTGCATTTTTTTCATGATTGTGATTCGGAAAACATTTTGATCGCATACAGAATTTTACTACATATAGGAAAAGGAAAAACGATTAAACACATTGCGAATTCCTAGGCTCATATATTTCGTTGTATGAAACCAAGGTTTTCTGAAATATATTTTTGATCTATATTTGATGTTGCTAAAATGTCATTTCTATACTTCACTGCAATCTCAGTGGTGTCAGATGTCTTACTTTCGTGAAATTGACCGTTTCCAGATAATATACATTTGAAATTTCCAGTTAATCTGTAAAATTCCCAAGGGACTTAATCATATTAAAAATATTACTAGTAGATTTATGAATAAATACAACAATAAGTACAAATGACCCCTAAAAAAATGGATGTAAACATTATTTGATTGGTCTCATCAAAAAATTTGCGTGAAAAAGATTATCAATTTCAAGTGAGATTAATTATATATAATATGCACTAATTGTTCTTCTATTCACGATCAATACTGTTTCTCACGTAGATATGCATTATTTTATACTTACAGTGTGATTCAAAATTATACATATATATATATATATATATTTATTTATTTATTTATCATCGCCTTCGTCTTAGTCCGTGAAAATTTGTAATTGGGCTCTAACCATCAAGATTTGTCAAAAGGTTAAAACGGTCTAATATTTCACGATTGTAGGTTAATTCAGGGAAAGAAGTGACCAGTAAACTATGAAGAAGAGAAAAGTCTAGTTACTATTACTATGCCACCTAATACTCAGTCCACGAAAGAAATCAATTAAAATATTACTTAAACAACGCAAGACTATTTCGCAACCATTCAACATACTCATATTACCAACCCTTTTTTTTCGTAGGCTGAGTACTATGTAATATAGTAATAGTTACTATATACTTTTCTTTTCGTAATAGTTATGTTTACTGCACACAATTAATTTTCCATATTCTTGTCAATAAAAAATTAATTGATAAAAGGATTCCATTCAAAGTAGCAAATTGACTTTATTGTAGCGTATATATAGATTTACCCTAATCAGAATCATATAAATTTTATTTTAAAAAAATTCGTCACGTAGGAGCTTTGTGCTCGACTAAACTAATTTTCCTAGAGTTGGGATCATAAAAAATATCAAATATCATATATATATATATATATATATATATATATATATATATATATATATATATATATATATATATATATATATATATATATGTCGGAATCGTACGTTTATCAAAGGGATAAATGTGTTTTTTTATTTATGGATACGCCTGTTCGAACATTTCTCTACATTTATAATATGTTTACAGTTTTACACTTTTATTTATAAGTACAAAGAAACTATTTTTTAAGAAAAGGTTTATTTTATTACAGTATGTCTGACATAAAGAATCCTCCAGACATAGAGGTCCGGAAATTAGATATTATCAATACTTATATATTCTTAGAATAAAATAAATTGTCTAAAAGTGCAATAAAGAATAATTGCTTTAAGATTTATCAATTAACATAGTAAGTGTTCAGCTGAAGGGGGCATGTTTGACCTCTACTTAGACGCAAATTGTACGGTACGGATGTAATAAACCAATTTTTGTGATATACCTTAGATGGTACATAAATATGATGTAGTAATAGGATGACCCCTTTCCAATATATTTTTACAAACATCAAGGAAGGGAGATGAGTTTCAAAAAGGAAGCAGGACAGTCAGTTCTGAGAGGACAGCACCCGAGTACAGACCGTATCGTGCAGTTGCGTATTAGTATCAACTGAACTCTGCTGAAAGTTACATGAAAATAGCATCACATGGAAATAGTGTTTGGATTGTTGGTAGCCCTTTTGGACTAGTATAATTAATTATGTTTATTGATGAGATAACCGTGGTATGGCATTTGTTAGTATTATTCGTGTTGTATCTGTATTGTTAACTGGAGCTAACTCACTGTGTCGTAGGTTGAACTAATTTTAATTACTGATTGTGAAAGTGCGGGACACCGGGTATTATTGTAGACTAGTGCGTGTTTGTGAAAAATGCATTTTTCAGTGTGCTATTTGAAAATTGGTAAGTGTTTGTATTTTATAAAAACAACAATGCCTGACAACATATATACTGGTTCAAACGACCATGCTCCCAATTATGCAACTCCGACATATATATATATATATATATATATATATATATATATATATATATATATATATATATATATATACTATAACATATTACCATTATGATATAATAATATTCAGTTTTATGTAAGTTTTGAAAATTTAAATTAAAAAAGATTTCTTTAAAAACTTGAATAACAGAAAATATGGTCTGAATCTAAATTGTGGTAAAATATATTTTCTTCAACTTTACTTATGATCAACTTATTCATTTTAGTTATATTCGGAGATAAATTCAAAACTTTCTGCCCCTCCTCTCCCTTACTCCCCCGTTCCCATCGAATGATTTTGTCCATTAACGAACTTGGGCTTTTCAAATGAATGTATGTATATGAATGATATATATGTTCATTTCGACATCTACCAGATAGGATTGATGGACATTTGAAGAAACTTTTGTAAATTCATATCATCAGTGCAACCACAATAGCTGAATTTTCTTACGAAAATAATAATTTTAAATATTTGCTCAAAGTGAAGGCATATTCTTATCCTCCCTAAAGAAGAGCCTAAAAGAAGAGCAATACAGTATATTATGTAATTTTATAACCAAAACTTTTGAAAGTTGTAGAAGATTAATTTCACCACATTTCACAATGTACAAAAAAATTATACATTTTATACAAGAAATTTGAAATACGAAGTTTAAAGCAATTTTTTTCATTTGTTCTCTAATTTCTTCTAAAAATAGATGTTCAAGTGAAAAAGTTTTCCTAACGTATAATTATGAGACAAATTTTGTAGAAATAATGGTACGGTGCTACCAAATGGTGTACCCGAGAGCACGTCGAAGTTTTTATATTCGAAATGGAATTTTCTTTTCTACAACTTTATTTTTTCTGGGTTTTGGCCAAAGTGAGACACAAAGGATATAAATGGAAAAAAAGCAATTATCCGTTTCAAAAATGCGGAAAAAGCAAAAAGAAAGCGTGTTTTGAGATTTTTGATTTTTAATATTGTGTATAAGGGCTATGCTAACAATTATCTTAAAAAAAACTAGAAACATTATGTGGCCACCCCATACAAAAAACTTGTTTGGAAGTATATATGTATTTTGTAATTTAAAAAAAATACTTTACGAACCAAAGAAAGACCTTTCATGATGATGTATTTGACCTTTATTATTTCATCTTCAAAAAAACTACATTGCGTGTTTATTTATTAGTTAAATGTATTTTATGTTTACATGAAAATGAAAGTTCAGGTAACTTTCAATACAAATTCAAAACATGTAAGTAATACCTAACAAATTAATATATTCGACTCTATAAGCAACAGAAAGATAGAAATATAGTAAGGTTTTATTTAAGAAATGTGATTTTATTTAAGTTATGTATTATATTAGTTATACCACATGCGCATCTTCGCAGACTCGCAAGAAAATACGAGTCAATATCAGAAATATTTCAATGGATTTAAAGAACTTTCATCATTTTTAACAAAGAAATCAAATGCTCTCAAAAGATAATAAAAATATTATTAAAAATTTTATTTAATTTTTGAACGCACAATACAAAATATTCATTATTTCAATGTTGGTGTTCCCTGTGTTGACCAGTCCAAGTGGCCGTGCGGTCTAAGGCGTTATGTCTGCGCAGTATGCCTACTTGGAAACTGGAAGGTTATGGATGCGAATCCCGACATTGTCAATTATTAAGAAAAAAATAGGTCGGTTAATTGACTAAACTGTCGGCGTATTGACAAGAACGAAGTAACCGGCTATGCTTGAGAACATTTTCTGCAGTTTCCTTCACGAACTCCAGATTAATATTGGCATAGTACCTATCATAGTCGGCTGCAGCCGTATATCCTACCAATTCCTAGTCTATACACAAAATTTCCTTCCACTCCACTCACATCCTTTGGCATCACAATGGATCTTATGGTCGAAGTATAGCCCGTCCAGGGCAGCCTCTACAATCTATCTCTTCTATGTTCACATAATTGGCACAAGTAAATTTGTGCACGCAAATTTACGCAAACAAAATCAATGCTATTTGTTTTAAAGTTCAGTAGTTCAATTTGTACAAACTTATGTAACATTATTATTGTGCATTTCTGTTAGTGATACCAAAAATTGATCTTGGTCTAGTAGTCTTAGTCTTAGCCTTAACTTGGTCTTGGTCTTGCTCAGACCAAGACCTAACAAAGACGACCCCTTCATTTACAAATACACAAGACTCAAGTATACAAGACTACGTTCACAAAGACTTCACAAAGAATAAAGCCAGATTACAAAAACTAATTTTGGATTATTTGTAGTATCCTATATTTACTTCTTATACTTCTTCAACCATAATAGGATGTAAAAATTCAAGACTGCAAGAGTCTTGCAAACAAGATCAAAACTTGGTAGGCAAGACCTTGCCTAAGTCTATTGCTACAAGAACAAGACAAATACCAATATAAGCATGTTTTGGTCTTGTTTTACTCATCATTAATTCACGATTAAATGTACATTATTCATCATTAAATGTACGAAATATAAAGGTCATGTGAAAAAATTTAATAATGATCTACAAAGGCCATTCACCTATGGTAGTTTAGCCTTAAATAAATTTACTCCTCCCAAATTTTTTTGTTTTATTATGCTTTAAATTTTTTATTCCTCTGCAACAATTTGTTTTTAGCATGTTTGAGCATATACATATTTCCCAATTTGCGCAGTTCATAAACGTTGAAATGTATCGACATGATATGACTTAAGACCAGCAAACGTTATAATTTCGAAAATTGGCTATTTGTTCTGGGGAGTACTCTCCGGGATCTTAGACTGTATAATTGGCAAAAGTTGATATTATTGTTAAAAATTTTATTGTTGATTTGTGCCTTATTCATTCAGTTTTCAAAAAAAAATGTTCGAATAAAAGCTGTTACTATATTTCTAATAAACAACTTATATCCGAAGCATTTTTTCGAAAATAATCTATAAAACACAATTCAATTATAAAATTTAAAAAAATATCATCAATTTTGGCAGCCAATTGTACAGTTATACAACTAAAAGATTTGAAACTTCACTGAACTCACGTTGGTCCATACAGGTGAACAGTACTGACAAATGTCAAGAAAGTACAAGCTTTATAGAATAGAATAAGTATATTTTATCATCAATATTTTACATAAATTGTAGTACAATACATCTTAAAACTATAGTTCCTAGCCTATGCTTTACCTATAATATATCATCTTATACACATCGAGATTATAAAATCATTTTAACATCGTTAAGAAATGGAAAAAACTTAATACAAAAACCATTAACATAAAACTTAACATAAAATTTCAAATTCGCCCGTTTACCTAGATCAGTTTTTTTGTATTGTGAAACTGCCACCAAGTTAGCAACGAGTAACATATCCTGAGACAATATAAGAGTCATTTTAATAAGAGTAAGATTAACAGGAGTAAACTTGAATTAAAGAAATTTTAACAAGAGTAATTTCAATAAAATTTAATTCTATTTGTCAAAACAGTAAATTACGACTGGCTAATTTATACTGACGATGACTACTTTGTAGTCGAAATACGTATTTATAATACAAAAAAACTGATCTAAGTAAGGGGCGAATTTGAAATTTTATTTCAAAAACCTAGAGTTCTCATTAATTATCATTTGATAATGTAATATAAAACCTAAATTGAATGGATAATCCATCTCTACAAACTAAACTTAAATAGAATAATAATAATTAGAAAGAGGGGTACCGCAAACGGGTCCCTAGAAAGACAAGCTTTAAGTGTATTTTAAGTATTTTAAGGGTAGTTCGATAATATAACTTAAACATATGATGTTTGGTCAATCTTTTGCAAAAATAGAAGTGGTATTGTGGTAACAAAATTTCGATTCATCCCTGTAGTACTGTGTTAAATAATAATTTCATTTATTGAAAGTATTGTGTATAATAGTTACATTATTTATCTATGAGTCTACATATATGCAAACTTTTCATTTAAATAAACAGCTGTTTAAAAAAAAATTTTTAATTAAAATCTGTTAATTTTGTAAAATTCAGTGTTAATTTTAATTGAAACCTATATTTAAATACTATTTTTGTTATAATTATCAGATTTGTGTTATGTGTTTTAAGTGTGTCATATTATTATTTTTATATTATGTATATGTAATATATATTAAAAGTATTACAAGTTTAGTGGGCAAAATCGGTGCAAGCAAGTGTAGAATTAGTTAAATTAGAATTATCAAATTTACGAAAAAACTTTTATAGAAATTTTGTGGCAATGACAGAAGTTTTGGTTAGTTTAAAGTTTCTTGATATCATCTTGGTTAAGTAAAGTAAAATAAATTATTCCCAGAAGTTTAAAGAACTTTTATGCCTATGGTTGTGTCATGCTAGAAACTAAACAAATGTATGAAAAGACTCGTGATACATAACATACGCTTAGAATAACTTACCATTAAATTTAGTACCATACAGCAAATACACATCTAGAATGGTCTCGAACGTGTTTATAATTTATTTGTGACATTTATTCGACATCGGCAGTTTATCAATTATTAAGAGAAAGAAAAGGGGCGGTTAATTGACTAAACTGTCGGCGTATGGATAAGAACGAAGTAACCGGCTATGCTTGAGGAGGTTTTCTGCAGTTTCCTTCACAAACTCCAGATGAATATCGGCATAATTCCTACCATAGTCGGCTGCAGCCGCATATCCTACGAATTCCTAGCCTATACACAAAAATTCCTTCCACTCTACTCACATCCTTAGGCATCACAATGGACCTTATGGTCGAAGTTTACCTTTCCAGAGCAGCCTCTACAATCTATCTATCCTTAGGCATCATAATGGACCTTATGGTCGAAGTGTAGCCCGTCCAGGGCAGTCTCTACAATCTATCTATCTATCTATGAATACGTGTGACTATGATTATTAGTACGCATACTGGAATACATAAATTTTCTTCTTTCTAACATTTCAAGGCCAAAAACCTTGACTGTCAAATGATGATGATGATGATAGTATGGTAGTTTTTACAATTTTTATAAAATTGTTTCTGTCAACCATAAAGTTGATGTTACTGAGGCAAGGCAAGGGTCTGACCTTCCGTTTTTTTTTCGTTTGACTGAAAAAGTGATCTAAATTTCAAATACATTAGGCGGTTGATGTGTGTAATAAAGGAATAGAAAAATTTGCTAAAGATTTAGAAACCTTATTTTTCACTATTTAGTACAAAATATCTAAAATTGAAGCCATCACTAAATATTTCCAAATTTGAAGCTATTCTGACATGTAGTTTGTAAAATATTTATTGTTTAACATGTGACTAACAGGGTAATATCAGGAAACACACGGAAAAATAATAAAATATGAAATAAACAAATATCTTTCGGACTCGTTGAGCGCGCTGCAAGCACTAATGTGCACGCTTTCAAGGGACCCTCTGGTGCAAAACATCCAAGCGATACTCTACGTGCTCCAGCACATGTACATCGTTTTTGTATGGACGCCTGGGCACGTGGGTATACATGGGAATAAGGTGACTGATGAAGCTGCGCGGGTCGCGGGTGATTCAGACCACCTGGATCTAATTCCAATACGCCCAGAGGACCTGAAAGTGTGCATACGTTTCAAAATTAATGAAAAATGGCAGCGTGAGTGGAACTACCTCACGGAAAAGCTTAAACAGGTCAAGCCAAGTATCAATAAGATGCCGGCACCTGTAAATCTGAGCCGTAGAGAGAGTGTGGCCCTTACACGTTTGCGAATAGGCCACACTCAAATCTCGCATGCATATCTTGTCTGCGGTGAGGATCAGTTGCACTGTTTGCAGGGCAGTGCAAACCGTGAGGCATATTATTGAGGAATGTGTAGTCTTTGAACCTTTACGGCAAAGACTACGGCTTCGAAAGAATGTAGCACGAGCATTATCATATAATGCGAGCTCCGTGAAGAGGATGATTACATTTTTTAATGAATCTCACCTTCTACGGAGACTCAAAACATCTCTTTTTTTTAAAAGTCGCCTCTTTTATTTGTTTTTATTTACAGCCACGTACGATTTTATCTTCCTTTTTAAATGTGTCATGTTTTTGAATTATTTATTGATTTTATCTATGATATTGTGGGCCCTTTACACCCACAATACCATATTTTATTTCACATAGTTTTAAGTTTTATTGTAATAGTCTGGGCTCTTTACACCCACACTATTACACGTTATATATTTTGGTTTAAAAACTTTTTATTGTTATATAGTTTTTAAGTTTTAATTTTTTTTATTGTTATCTAGTTTTAAGAATTTTTATTTATTGCAGTGAAGGCCTTACACCTTCACTGTTACGTTGTTACTTTGTTATTGTTGTTGTTGTTTATATTTTGTTCTTTTTTTATATATAGTTTATATCTTGTTGTTAAATTCCTACCTAGTCAATTCATTTGACTAGGTAGTGTTGTGATATTCTGTGATATTCTGTGATATGGTTATGTTTTGTTATTGTTATTTTTTTAACCTGTGGGGGCTAATGAGCAAGTTCTCGAAGCCCCAAAAGGGGGGTGGGTTTTATTGGGTAGTCTGGCTGGCCAGGAGTCCCACACTCTGTGCGTCAATGCATTTCCCACCTCCCTGCCGCAAAAAAAAAATCTTTCAGGTAACATTTAAAAATTAAAATCTAAAAATTCTGAGGTTTAATTTTACTATAATTATAGTAATTTTATAAAAAATTGGGACAAACTTCGTTGGGTCAAATTTTTTTATTTAATAGTTTTTATAATTACATTTTTTATATTAAAATAATGAATTGTAATATTAATGAATTTTGTGAACCTACTATGTTATTAGACCAACTGCCTTAAATATAGAAAAATATTCCAGATAATGTTATTTTTTTATCCTGTATACATATATTAAATATTTAAGGGAAATATCAGATTATTCCTAATTTTTTAACGGTTAAGAATGACGATTGGAGTGAACCATTCCCAAATGGTCCAAGATTTAAAGTCTATTAAAGCCATGAATGAATCAAAACAAAAAATAAAAATAAAATAAAAGAGATGAGTTGATTGAGAGAGGGAAGTAAAATCAAAAAAAAAAAAGAAAGAAATCTAAAACTAAGTTAAAATAAAACGCAAAAAACCTAAATCTAAATTTAAAAAAAAAAATAAAAAAAAATTAAATTAGGTGTTAACCGATTGTTAAAACCTAACCAATGTGTATTAAATAAAAATAAAAAAAAAGATAAAATAAAATAAAAAAAAAAAATAAAGTTAACACACAAAAAGATACACGCGAAATGCATTGTCCGACGGAACCGTGTGAACAGCCAGTCCGGTAGCGATAATTACACGGAATATTTACTATTCTAATAAAACTCGCAAACAACGGGATGATGTGCAAAAATTTGTTATTGACGGATGAAATAAAAAAAAACATGTCTCTTATATCACTGGATTCCAGACGAGTCAGATCGGAGTCAGGATTTGAATTTTTTGGAAGATAGAAAAGTTAAATTAAAAAAGAATCGCGATTATATTAAAATAACATATAGTATACGTTTACGATCGAATGATAAAGACGTGGATCATTAAAACTACCTACCGAGAATAGATCCACGATACAGAAGTTCTGAGTCTGGATATTTGGAAAGTTTATCCACCTGGTTCACACAATATCATCACGTGGACAAATCGTTACACATCATTCCGGAATTACAAAACATATTACCGTCGGATTGTGGTGGTTATTCGCCTGGCAGCATCAGTTACATTTGGTGGCCCCATTACAAGGTGCGTACATTATTGACTTAGTCACTCTCTCTCTCTCTTTCCCATATCTTCTGGTTGGAGGTTTACCTTAAAATTTAAAAAGGATATATATATAAATTGGATTTACAATAAACAATATACGAGGGTTGGGTGCTTCGATTTTCGTCACACGCCGGATACTCGGAGGAAGTCACACTCGCAGTAGTTCACGGGACATTCCTAGGCGCTGGGTTTGGACTGCCCTTCATAGGACGTCAACACCCCCAGTGTTGCCACGTGAAGCGACTCCCCTTTATCCACATTACGCGCGTCTTCGACGGGCGTTTGATACCCCGTCTAGCGCACGCGCCAAGTGGGTCGTCATAAGTGACTCCCGTATTCGACAACCGTCGTCCGAAAATCTAATCACCCATCACCCCAATTAATAAAAATTATACTACCTATAGCAAATTTATCGACGATCATTTCAATATTGGATTGCGAAATTTCAATCGTTTAGCGACCATTTACTTGAACCAATTTTTACTGCAAAAAATTCTTACGATACAATTTAGTGTCTGATAGTAATCGTGTTTACGACATTTGATCGTTCAAAAATTTTCTGTCCATAATTTTATTTATTTGTTTGTTTTATAAAACTATTAGTGTTAATTAATTTCGTTATAAAACCATTCGTATTAATAAATGATATATCATTATCAATGAATACAGTTTTTTTTTAAAATTAATTTAAGCAATAAAAATTAATACTTACGTTTGACAGTAGCATCCATTTGTTTTGTTCACGTCCAAGCACTGTGACATAAAATTAGTAGGCTTGCTCCACAGTGTATGCATCATACAGCTGAAGCTTATATAGTTGGCGTACGGCTAACCACAGCTAGTGGGCGCTGTACGGACGTAGTTTGTCAAGTTGGGTATTGTGTTTATTGGAGTAGATCCTTCATACTGTCCATTCATTCGCTTCCACAAATAAAATCAGCGCACTCCATAGATGGCCTGAGACCTTTTCTCAATAAATAAATACAGCAAAGGTCTACATGTCACAGTTGGTAGCTAGAGCGTGAGATGGAGGATCTATTCTAGTAAACAAAAAAAAAAAGAAATATTAAACAAAAGAAACAGCATAATGGTTCTATATTTTATTGTACCATTACCAATTCCTTAGTATTAAGTGTATACACCTTTCTAATTCTTACCTTTCTGTCTGTGCGAGTGCAACCACTTGAAAACTGGAGCTGCCAGAAGATGCCAACCACACGATCCGGTAAAAATGTTCCGTCGACAACAACAGATGATGGTACTCACAACGCAAACGACGAAGTCACCTCTCCTGGGTTTGTCACGCCTCCAATGGCACCAGCAGCTTACCTCACCACGACAACGGCACCATCCGTACCAACAACCATGGGCAAAATCCCTACGACGCTACTATCTGGAAGTCACACATATGCACCACCTCCACATTTTAGTACGACATCAGCTCTTCAACACGACGAATACAATTTGATGCCCCCAACTCATACTGGTCATGCGCCTACATCAGGATACTCCAACAGTGTTCTGGCGCCTACATCACAACTTGGTCCATCATCACCTCCACACCATGCACAAGCGCCATATGCAACCACCAGTCACAACATCGAGCCAGCTCACACGACAGCAACTTCTGAAGAAGACGTCACACCATCTAGAGTCATCCAATTTATGAGATCACAAACTAGTCTCAACTCGTCACACCAGCGAGACATACACGAGGTAAACCTCCAACTCCAGTACCTGTGTGAATCAATTAGTAAAATATCAGTTAATCAATCTTGTATTCCAAACAATAATAAAACAGAAATTCCATCAATCAGACCCGGGGATGGCCAATACCAAATAAAATACCAGGTGAACATAGGGGATTTTTTTAAAAATTTTACCAGGTGTGACGGTTCCAGTAAACCCAATATTATTAAGTTCCTGGAGGAAGTCCAAAAACTTGCTGAACTACGTATCCTGCAGGAAAAACCACTCCTCACGCACCTATTACAGTTTTGCGATGGGAATCTGCAAAGATGGTGGGCCGCCAACATCCAAGTATACCCCACTTGGGACGCACTCCGCACCAGGATACTGGATGTATTTTTCGGTCCAGCAGACAGATCGCTGCTCATCTCCGAACACTTGTATAGGTGGCAGCGATCCGATGAATTGTTCACGTCCTTCATCGACGACATAAAGTTGAAGGCAAAAATCATCGGGGCAACCTTCAGTGAACGGGATATTATCACCATACTTTGGGCTCGTATGAACAGAGACACATACGAGATATGTAAATTCAAGATGCTGCCCGATACGTTTGAGGCCTTAGACCTCGTTGCACAAGAGGTACGCCAAATAACGGACAGGCACGCGATGTACGCAGCCATGGAACAAACGTCCGGGAGGCCCAAGCCTCCAAAAAACTAGATTCAACCTCCAACCGACCAACAACCATTCAAACACTGTCTCGTCCCCCTCACCGCTCTCTTACTGGTCGTCGAAAGCTTCTCTCTACTCGTGCTCACAGCTCTAGTCTTCCTACAATACCCGTGACCATAGGCCCATGCACGTATGATTGCCTCCTGGACTCAGGGGCCAGTCATAGCTTCTGTGCGAAGAAGGTAGCGACCGCCGTGGTCAAGCTGGGCTTAGGCAAGATCGCTCCGATATCGTTCCAAACTGTTTTGGCGGATGGAACGTTGAGTAATATCCAACAGTTACTCACCTGTTCCATCAAGATCGACCGATACACATGGCCCGTATCCCTGTACATTGTACCAAACCTAACGTACAGCTTGATCATGGGGGTAAACCTCCTGAAGCACATGAAGGCCGTGCTGAACTTCACTAAAAACACAGTGACTTTCATGTTTGACCCCGAACGACCCATCCCCATGTTTCCAGGGGCAACCAATGCGATTAATAACATCGTCTCCTCACCCTTATTGAGGAAATCCCAATCAGCTGACGTGGAATCGTTAATCACACGATTCAGGGACATCCTCACCGATAGGATTGGCTGCGCCCGCGATTACTCGTACACCATTCGTCTGAGGGACAACATACCTGTACGCAGCCCACCGTACCCACTATCACCCCCGAAAGCGGAAGAAATGGACCTCCACATAGACGACCTCCTGGAGCGAGGCATTATTGAACCCTGCTACAGCGAGTATTCCGCGCCTGCGTTCTTAATAAAGAAGAAGGACGGCTCGAACAGGCTCTGTATCGACTACAGACGGCTCAACGCGAAGGTGATCTTCGACGCATTCCCTTCCCCTAACATGGAGAACGTATTTCAGAGTTTGTGCGGGTCTTGCTTCTTCTCCTCAATAGATCTCACCAGCGCGTTCTACCAAATAATGCTCTCTCCAGGGTGCCGGAAATACACAGCATTTTCCACGCCCACGGGACAATATTCGTTTAGGACCGTTCCGTTTGGTTTGAGTGTTAGCCCCCAAGCACTGAATCGATTGATTTTCGGGTTATTCGCAGACCTACGATATAAATGCGTAATACCCTACTTCGATGACATACTCGTCTATAGCCCCACATTCGATGAACACATCAAACACCTGGAGATTGTGTTCACCCGGCTCCGGAACACTGGCTTAACCATACGCCCAGACAAAATACAGCTATGTCTGCCGAGCATTAAATTTCTGGGCCACGTAATCTCGGCATCGGGTGTGGCTTTAGACAGATCGAAAGTGGAAGCCGTATTGGACCTGCGAATACCCCGAAATATTAAACAACTGCGATCTTTTTTGGGAATGACCTCATTCTTTTCGCGTTTCATTCCCCGGTATGCGGAGATAGTCGCCCCATTAAACGCACTTAGGAAAAAAGACGTGGTGTACCACTTCGGTGATGAACAGGTAGCAGCATTCAACACCGTCAAACAAGCACTAACGATGGCCCCAGTATTATCCTTCCCAAACTTTAAACGACGTTTCATCGTCCAAACAGATGCATCGGGAGTCGCCATCGCAGCGGTATTGCTCCAGGACCTAGATGGTGGCCATAGAGCCATACAATACGCAAGCAGGAAGCTAACCCCTGCAGAAGCTAAATATTCGGCACATGAGCTTGAATGTCTCGCAGTCATCTGGGCCCTGGAGAAGTTCAAACAGTATCTGCTGGGCAATCGTTTCCTCCTCCACACCGATTCATCGGCCTTAGTATGGATGGCAAACCACCCCAAACAGCTCGGTAGAGTGGGTCGTTGGCTCCTCAAGTTGTCGCGATTTGAGTTTGACGTGGAACACATTAAGGGCCCCACCAACGTCGTGGCTGACGCACTATCAAGGCTGTTCACGGTACAAGCAACAGACCCCGAAACATTTTCATTAAATGACCCCCAAATTAATATGACTGACAGACCGACTAGTAAGTTAACAGTTTTGGACGAGGTTCCTCAAACTTTTACCTCCCTACAACGTCAGCAGGAAGACGACCCGGAACTAAGGCTCATCCTCGAGCGCCTTCGAGCAGGAGACGATGTGATAGGCTATGAGTTACGAGACACTCTTCTCATCAAAATTGTAGGGAAAAATAAGCTACGACGAATTCCAGTCCCCAAATCCATGAGAGAAATGCTGCTGTATTACCACCATGACGGAATCGCTTCAAACCACCCCGGCATTACCAAGTGCTATCGCACCATAGCTCGCCGCTTCTGGTGGCCAAATCTGTTCAAGGAGGTTCAAAAGTATGTTAGATCCTGCCCGGAATGTCAGCGGTGTAAACCATATAATCGCGCAATCGGGGCCCCTTTAGCATCAAAAAAACCCGAGCGCCCGTGGGATAAAGTGTATATCGACCACATAGGACCACTAGTCATGACCAAGAACGGGTTCAGATATATTCTCACGATTCTAGATGGATTCAGCAAGTGGTTGGAGGCCATCCCAGTCAAAAGAATCACGGCCGCTAACACCGTTGACAAACTGAACAGGGTTTGGTTGCACTTTGGACCACCTCGAAACATTGTTACAGACAACCATGCGGCATTCACCGGCGAAAAATTTAGGTTCATGTGTCTTCGGTGGGGCATAAAACATATCCTGTGCTCTCCTTATCACCCCTCATCAAATTCCGTGGAGAGGGTCCACAGAGATTTGAAGAGTGGAATGACCATTATGCTAAAACAATACGCAAACTCCCATAGGGAATGGGACCAATTCATCCCATACTTCCAGCGCGCGCATAATGATCAGTTCCACGAATCGATCCAAAGTTCCCCCTCAACAGTTTTTTTGGGTCGCACAGTTCTCACCCCTCTAGACCTACGGTGGAAGCTCCCCGAGATAGTGGGTGATGACCCCCCACCAGACCTTGACAAGGTCCGTACGTCACTATCGAAGGCACATGACAGAATGAAACGATTCCACAACGCCAAACGCCCACCAGAACACCCATTCCAAGAAGGACAACTTGTACTTCAACGGATCCATGGAGGCCCCCAATTTAATGAGGCTAGCAAATTTATACCCCGGTGGTCGACCCCAAGAAGGATCCTCCGATTTACCACCCCGGTGTCATGTGATCTCGAAGACACAGAAACTAGGGTACGTTACAAGGCACACATCGAAGATCTTAAACCGTACAACGACAGGGGGGAGGGGGGTTAAAATAACAGGCGAATCACCTGGTATTTCTTTTGGAGCGGGGGAGAATGAACCATTCCCAAATGGTCCAAGATTTAAAGTCTATTAAAGCCATGAATGAATCAAAACAAAAAATAAAAATAAAATAAAAGAGATGAGTTGATTGAGAGAGGGAAGTAAAATCAAAAAAAAAAAAGAAAGAAATCTAAAACTAAGTTAAAATAAAACGCAAAAAACCTAAATCTAAATTTAAAAAAAAAAATAAAAAAAAATTAAATTAGGTGTTAACCGATTGTTAAAACCTAACCAATGTGTATTAAATAAAAATAAAAAAAAAGATAAAATAAAATAAAAAAAAAAAATAAAGTTAACACACAAAAAGATACACGCGAAATGCATTGTCCGACGGAACCGTGTGAACAGCCAGTCCGGTAGCGATAATTACACGGAATATTTACTATTCTAATAAAACTCGCAAACAACGGGATGATGTGCAAAAATTTGTTATTGACGGATGAAATAAAAAAAAACATGTCTCTTATATCACTGGATTCCAGACGAGTCAGATCGGAGTCAGGATTTGAATTTTTTGGAAGATAGAAAAGTTAAATTAAAAAAGAATCGCGATTATATTAAAATAACATATAGTATACGTTTACGATCGAATGATAAAGACGTGGATCATTAAAACTACCTACCGAGAATAGATCCACGATACAGAAGTTCTGAGTCTGGATATTTGGAAAGTTTATCCACCTGGTTCACACAATATCATCACGTGGACAAATCGTTACACATCATTCCGGAATTACAAAACATATTACCGTCGGATTGTGGTGGTTATTCGCCTGGCAGCATCAGTTACATTTGGTGGCCCCATTACAAGGTGCGTACATTATTGACTTAGTCACTCTCTCTCTCTCTTTCCCATATCTTCTGGTTGGAGGTTTACCTTAAAATTTAAAAAGGATATATATATAAATTGGATTTACAATAAACAATATACGAGGGTTGGGTGCTTCGATTTTCGTCACACGCCGGATACTCGGAGGAAGTCACACTCGCAGTAGTTCACGGGACATTCCTAGGCGCTGGGTTTGGACTGCCCTTCATAGGACGTCAACACCCCCAGTGTTGCCACGTGAAGCGACTCCCCTTTATCCACATTACGCGCGTCTTCGACGGGCGTTTGATACCCCGTCTAGCGCACGCGCCAAGTGGGTCGTCATAAGTGACTCCCGTATTCGACAACCGTCGTCCGAAAATCTAATCACCCATCACCCCAATTAATAAAAATTATACTACCTATAGCAAATTTATCGACGATCATTTCAATATTGGATTGCGAAATTTCAATCGTTTAGCGACCATTTACTTGAACCAATTTTTACTGCAAAAAATTCTTACGATACAATTTAGTGTCTGATAGTAATCGTGTTTACGACATTTGATCGTTCAAAAATTTTCTGTCCATAATTTTATTTATTTGTTTGTTTTATAAAACTATTAGTGTTAATTAATTTCGTTATAAAACCATTCGTATTAATAAATGATATATCATTATCAATGAATACAGTTTTTTTTTAAAATTAATTTAAGCAATAAAAATTAATACTTACGTTTGACAGTAGCATCCATTTGTTTTGTTCACGTCCAAGCACTGTGACATAAAATTAGTAGGCTTGCTCCACAGTGTATGCATCATACAGCTGAAGCTTATATAGTTGGCGTACGGCTAACCACAGCTAGTGGGCGCTGTACGGACGTAGTTTGTCAAGTTGGGTATTGTGTTTATTGGAGTAGATCCTTCATACTGTCCATTCATTCGCTTCCACAAATAAAATCAGCGCACTCCATAGATGGCCTGAGACCTTTTCTCAATAAATAAATACAGCAAAGGTCTACATGTCACAGGAGGAACAAAAATTTGCCATCGGTGTTCATAAAATGCTCCAATTATTCCATTTCCGGATGTCCCTCAACATGTCAATACACACATTGATGAAGTCACAGGGTAGGTGTTAAGAGATAAAAGTGTCTCTCGTCGATATCGCTTTAAAAGAGAAAGGAAACGTCTATTTAAAGGATGATATCGTCTCCCATAGTTGATAGAAAAATGGTATATAGTTCAAATGATCTAATGCCCCCGAATACTTTTTTCATTATTTATGATATTGATATTTTTACATCTGGTACTTTTTGTCATCATTTATGAGCGACGATATCTCCCCTTAAAATGTTTTCGTAGATAAAAAATCCTGTGTATCTTTGATTTAAGTGTAGGATAACATATATAAGATTGACGAGCACCTCTTACACCTTCATCGTCAGTACATACAGGATACTACAGTAAATTGTTACATTTCTTGTCTGAATGAACCGAATTCAAATTAAATTCCAAATTTTTGATTAATTTTGATTTCTTGTGTGTGTTGTTGTTCTCAGAAATAAAGTCCCTTGTTAGATTCGTGTTGTTTATGTGTGTACTTACTCTATGCTAATATATATAAATATATATATATATATATATATATATATATATATATATATATATATATATATATATATATATATATATATATATATATATATATATATATATATATTTATATTCTTAATTTACATTTTCTTGCTTTTAAAACGTAATTAACTATACACGTTTTCAAATAATACACACAGCTAAGACAGCTTACATCACACTACGTAAAATTTTCTTAAAAAATATGGTCTTTCTTTTCTTGATAATAAATCCTAATAAAAAAGTTTAAACTACTTTGAAAAGTTTGTAATTGAATTTTTCTCTAAAAACTCAAATACGCATTTTTAATTTTCTACTTATGAGAATAAGAAAAGCACTATACTTTATTATTGAAATATCATCTTGCTAACTTAACAATAGTTAAAAGAGTTATATACACGATAGTTGAAAGTTTTTGTGTCGGACCTTAAATAAGATACGTTTCACAAAGATATAATGTTCAAACCTACTTGAAAGTATACATTTTAGACTCCATAAAAAGAAATCGAAGAAATGTGGGAAAGTTTTCGAGAACATTACTTTTTAGTCCATACTCCTAGCTCAATCCATTTCAAAACTACAATTAGTGGTGTCTGATTTTTTTACAGACTTTTATTTAACATTTTCTGTTTTTCTACTTATGAGGGAAAAATCGTCAATCAAAATTTCAACTAGCTCATTCTATTGAGCTCTAGCTTTGAAATTTGATACACGTGTAAAAGTCCCGTGACAATGCAAAGTAGTATATATAATATCGTTCTATATTCATGGACAAATATTCCCTAAAGTAGAAATTTGTTGGAAATATTGTGAAGTGGTGGAAGTGGAGGGAAATTAAACTAAGTCTTAAATATAAATAAATTTGAAAAAATATTAGTCTAAAAAGTAGAAAATAATAGACATAAACAAAGTTTTTTGTTGAACTGAAAAGTAGAAAATAATTTTATTTTTCCTAGTCAGGTTCTAAAGACTGGTTCTAAATATTTATGAAATTGGATGTATCTTTGTTTATTAATTGTCAAAACAATCAAAACATTTAAAGGCTGGGCACCTCAGGCTCTTATTTAAGGAGAATCATGTTAATAAATCTGGGGAAAAAGTTTATTTTCTTCTACGTTTAGTTCATCAAATAAAAACATGTAAAAAAAATGCGTGTCTATTAATAAATTTTTTACACAATATATTTTTCTTGAGCCACATTTAACATAGATGTTTTTGCTAGTTTTGAACTTTTTTAAAGTGTGCAATAAAGGCTTTAGCTTCTTTATTAATGGCCCAACATTTATTTCACTATTAAAATCCTAAAAAATAGTTTTAACTTATAGTTGAAAATAACGAAAATTACCATTAAAACAATTTCAAGACTCAAGAATGAAACGAAAACTAAACCACGTTAATTTTAATTACTGTTTCGGACTCCAATGTACCAAGCTACTGCAAACAAAACCAAAGAACAGTACCCTAGACAATTATCAGCCTAACGTTAACGAACCTGCCTTCAAATTTCTCTACACTTATAAAATTGATCGATTCTTAATGTATATTTACTGCAATATATGCTATAACAATTAATACTCTCTGTGTGATTGCACCTTATTAAAAAGACCTACTGGAACAAACCCACATTTAATTGATAAATATTAATATTATTAAAGGTGAATGGTTTAGGATGTGTATTTATCTGTTAAAAAATTAAAGTATACAGCTTAGTTGAATGGTTTGATGTCATATTAGTGCAAGATCAATTTTATTATAAGAAAAACTTGAAAACAATCGTGTAAGTTGGTATTTATCTGGTAAAAACTTTGAAAAAATTCCAAAGAGCCGAAATGATTCGTGATAAATGAATAAAAATAAAGTTGAATAAATAAAGATATGTATTTAAAAAAAAAAAAAAAATATTCAAATAACAATCATGAATTTAAACAACAATCTACAATGTCTATTTAATAAAATAGTTTTTGAGTTAACTCACTGAAGATCAATAATAATTATACGAGGTTCAAGACTCAATTTTAGACGATCGACCGATTTGTTTGAAATTCAAGATCATAAGAGGGTCTCCTCCGAGTGCCAAATTGCTTCAACTTCAATTCTGTTTGTTTTTTTAATTGATGCGGTGGTTTTTTGTATCAATCGATTATTGATCTTCGATTCATGACTGTGAATCATAGATGGTGCTTCCGTACAAGTAAATTTGGAAAACAACTTATTTTTATTTTACGTTTGATTTATTCTATTTTAGTGTTTTTTAGTGTATTTTATTTTATGTGGCAAAAGAACATTTTGTCATATTTGTCGTCACTTAAGAAAATTTCCACCCTCACCAAAAAGAAATTATGGTCGTTCAAAACACGGTTTTATATGTTCAACATGAGATTTAGATATTCTACCATCTTCATCCTCCAATTCAGTGAAAAAAATCATTGATACAAAATTAATAGATTTTTGTATGACCTACTACTTTTCTATTGCACACTTTTCTTTCCGACGTCGCCGGAAATCGCAATAATACCCAATTCACCCACCCGGAAACCCACTCTGCATTTTGTAATAATATTTTGAGTAGATGTTAAGAACAACCGTCCCCTTGAGAATTGCTAAATTTAAAATTTTTTCCCATCTAGTAAAAGAGATATTCACGCGCATCAAAGTTGGAACTTTTTGCAAAGGTTAAATGTACCAGTTGACTGAAAGTGACTCATTTTATATCATAAATTAAAAACTTTCCTGTAGATTTTTTTCAAAAACAACTTATTGATGCATTATTTTTTTAAAAGATAAACATTAATAAAATATGGAATTTTTAGCTATTCTCGGCAATTGGTATTGTAACATGCAATGTCTCAATATTTAGTACAGTATCTACAAAAATGGACTGTTCTGGACTGTTACAGGCATACTACCTTAATGAACTTAATAGACAAAGACAAGTATGATGATTTGAAGTGGTATAATGAAAGCAGTTTATGTCAGTAAGCTAGTGTTCGATCTTACGAGTAAATATAATCATTTATAATATATCATTTACACATTGCAATGATATATAATTATGTTTAACAAATTTTTGTTTATTAAAATTTAATTAAAACAAATTAAAAATTAATGAATAATAATTGAATTTTAATACAACGACCTTAATTATTGTCCATTAAAAAAATATATTTTAATAAAATACTGTTCTAAATTTTACCTTATGTCTCTTTGTAAATGTGTGTAGCACGCAACATTTTTTTCAAGCTAATTAAACTTTGTATGAAATGAAAAACTGTAGTAATTTTACGCATCCATCTCTTTATTTGATAAAATGAAGTTGAAAGGTAATAATTTTGAGAATGGTTATACAAATTATTTTATATATTTTTTTAAATACTAAACAAATTGATAACAAACTTAATTTAAATCCGGCCATACTCTGTTAAGTTAGAAATATTTATGGGTATGCAAATATTTCTTGTAACGACTAAAGTTTTCTAAAGTATCAGGACTAATAGTCCGGGAGACCAAAGGGTTTTTTCAGGATGATGAGTATCAAGGTGGCCACCAGTTCATGTGGCCGAGCAGTCTAAGGCGTTATGTATGCGCAGTATGCAGTACTTGGAAACTGGGAGGTTATGGGTTCGAATCCCGACATCGGCAAGAACGAAGTAACCGGCTATGCTTGAGAAGGTTTTATGCAGTTTTTTTTCACGAACTCCAGATGAATATCGGCATAGTTCCTATCATAGTCGGCTGTAGCCGCATATCCTACCAATTCCTAGTCTATACACAAAAATTCCCTCCACACCACTCACATCCTCACATCCTTAGGCATCACAATGGACCATGGTCGAAGTGTAGCCCGTCCAGGGCAGCCTCTACAATCTATCTATCTATCAAGGTGGTACTTTATAAGTAGCTTCGTTTTAACAAGACGCCCAACTTTTTTATCGAAATTTTCTGGAAGCCGTTGAACATTGAGGATGGGTAAACTTAACAATAACTTGATGCTCGTAAACTTTGGATGAACGGTCAAATCGACATGTTCAACGGCCAGAAAATTTCGATACCGTTTTCCAAAATTTTATATTTAAAATAGTTAGGTGTCCTGCCAAAACGAGGCTACTTACAAAGTACCAGCTTGATGTTCATCATCCTGAAAAAACCCTTTGGTGTCCCGGACTAAAATTACAGGAGCCTTCTTACCCGCTGACTTAAGCAATAAAGGAGGATTGTTAGATAGAAAGTGTCAAATTTGTAAATTTGAACAATAAGTTTCTTTGACTATAAATTCGATAAAACGAATATCTTTGGTGGAAAGAAGTAATATTAATAATTAACCAGGTGCGAATTACCCGAGTTTAAAATAAAACTTTTTTTTTTATCTGTTCTACACACATATGAAACAAATGGTGTGATGTGCGTTCGGATTTTATCGGGTTTTGTAGTACAAAAAAAAACCTTCTTTGGGATTTCAACTCTATTGAATTTGGACCAAAAGGGATTCGAGTACAAATACAAAAAACTTAAAAAGGAATAATATTCGAAAAATGGTTATTTCGAATCATTCGTGTCCGTTTTAGCCCAGATAATCGAAAGTACACTGTATCGTAAAAGTATGAACAATGGGTACACTCATGTCTTATAAAGCACCTAATCTAGTCTTCAATGAGTGTGTTTGTTTATCATTCAACAGTGAAAATTACCGTCAATTAATGTTATACCTGGTATATGTAAATATACAAGGTACATTTCCGTTCATAAAAATTGAACCAATTGAAATATTCTAAAGGTAATATACATATATATAGTAATATATATGCTTAGAATGCGACCTACTGGTGTTTCAATTTTTGTGGACGGGAGTTTATATTCAATTTAGTCCCGACTTTTTAACGCTTGTAAATATTGATCGCAAACATAAATGTTTGGCATAGGTGTTCATAAAATGGCCTCATTCGGCCATTTTCGGACGTCCGTCTGTCACGGACGTCCATCAGTGAACACTATAACTCAAAAACGAAAAGAGATAACAAGCTGAAATTTTGTGAAATGTCTAGAGCTAAAAAGTAAGGTCAAGTTCTTGAATGGGCAAAATCGGACCATGTTTGGGCAAAATGAGAAAAACTGCCTAACATAGAAATGGTAAGAGATAGAAAAAATATGACAAAACATGTTCGTTTCTATAATAATAAACAACATTTGTTATAGACTTTTTTTACATAAATTCAGTATATACCGGGTATTTAAGCAATTAACCCAGTTAGTTGTTATTTTCACTTGTTTTTTCTTCACATATTTCGAACTATATATTATTCAATTTTTCATTTTGATAAAATATCCATATATGATTTTTTTATTTTTCCCGTATCCATCGTTTTTACCAAGTATTTAGTGTCACTGAATACTTGAATTTGTAGTGTCACTGAAAATACAATTAAATATTGAAATGGTATATGACAATGAACTCGTTGTCTTTAAAATTTATCCTTTGCATAGAAAAAATCAACATTGGGCCGCTAACTTTTCATGAAGTACTTCAGTGATACCGAATCAGCTATCTCCAGGTATTAATTTTCATAACTTATAGGCATTTTTAAGTTAGGGCAGAGAAGGACTAATATTCACCCTCCCCTTCCTACGGGAATACGGGTTTTGACAAGGTATAGATTTTCCAAATGACAAGAGAATACAGAAATTTTCGAATTAATTCACTGTATTCTTATTAATGGATGATTTATTTTATTTACTCAACCATCCAGATAGTTAGCAGTACTCAAGCAATATAATTGTCCCATAATCAGTGGTATAATATAACAGATTGTCTGATCGTAAAATATGGTAATAATTAAATATTCTAATCCATATGATGAATATTTGCGAAATCATGTTATTTTTTTAAAGCTGATTTCATGTTTATTTTTATGACTGTTGAATATATTTATTATTATTATTATTATGATTTACGATTGTCTATAGTGCATTATGACATATTGATGATATTATTGTTATTAACAATTTATTATGAACTCATAAACAATCATAAACAAAATTATCATCATAGAGTCTAGCACTATTACAAGGAATCGTTTGCGTACTAAAAACTATTCGCATATAAAAAAATGCATCGATTTGTTCTCAATATCCCATCGCGCATATGAGTGCTTCTCTTTAGGTTCTCATTCTGTATTCATGAAATTAATTTCGTGTCCAATAAGTGTTGAACAATAAAATATATCGTTGTTAAAAAGCTACAAGCCGTTTAATCATATACTAACGGTACTAACACTGATGTGTGCCCGAAGTATTCGAACTCTTTCATCTAAACAAAACAATGATACTTTTTGACTGACGCCGTTGTAATACGACAATGATATATGCGAATGAACCTTTCTTGATAATTGAAGCGTAAAACATTTGTTATGCAAATAGTGCATTAATGCTAAGTCGAAGTACATTACTCGAATGCAATTTATTTGAAAGAGCTAATTACTTCTCAATTCTTTAAAATTTTTGATTATGTTTTATTACCTACTCTTGAAAATAAACAAGGTGATCCGTGAAAATTCCAAGTGTTCCATCAGTGAAATGTGTATTTTTTACAAGTATTTTGTTTTTATTTTGTAAAAAATTTTTTAGAAGTCGGGTTTTAAAAAAATTTTTTTATTTTCCCATTATGAATGAGTATACCCTTTCAAAAAAAAAAAAAAAATTCGCAGAAATCGGTTATCACATTTAAAATGAGGGTTTTCCTCGATTTCCCGGGGATTTCCTCATCAGAATGCGATTTGGTGACAATGGGACCAATGGGAAACCAAACCCTTTAAAACAAAAAAAAAATTCAAAATCGGTTCATAAATGATGGAGTTCTGAGGTGACACACATTAAAAAAAAAAAAAAATACAGACGAATTGAGAACCATCCTCCTTTATGAAGTCGGGTTAAAAAGTAGATTTACAGACTAACTTACATGTAATATATTTTAAAGTTGGTTTTAAATCAGATTTATGAATAATAAAGCTCCGTTTGGAACACTCGTTCTTGCAATTGTTAAGCTTTTTCGAAATCACCGGCTTATATGCAGAATCGTCTATAGAAAAAAGTGCAAAACTTCTAGTCTAATTTGGGTTGTTTTTACAGTCCAGTTTAGTTTATACAGCGACCACACTTCGTTTATAGCACTTCTTTGAAAATTCATTTGAATCACATTGAAACTGAACCAAATGTAATTATTTTTTCACATATTGAATACATTCATTATGTGTAGTGGAACCGTTACTAAATCTCAATACACTTTCATCTTTAGATACCTTTGTGGACACACTACATATTCCCTTTGTTATTTCAGTAACTACATGTTGTTACTTCAGTAACTCTCAACAAACTATTTTGACATTATTTATTAGGAAAATTAGACAAGCCGCGCTTGTTAAGGCGTTGTGTCTACTTGGAACTGGGAGGTTATGGTTTAGAATCCCGACACCGGCAGTTTATCAATTAAAAATTAATGGGGCAGTTGATTGGTTAAACTGTCGACATATGGACAAGAACGAAATAATCGGCTTAGTTCCTATCAAATTCGGCTGCAGTCGCACACTTACCAATTCCTAGTCTGCATACGAATTTCTGATCCTCCACTCACATCATAAAAATGTAAAAGTTAAAATTAATAAAGGTTGAAAAATAATGATGGGGGTGGCCTCTGTTATAGACCGTCGTGTCTCAAAAAACGGAGGTTAAACCCCATTATTATTATTGTTGTTTTTTCTTTTTCCTTTTTTTTTCAATATTATTATTATTATTACTATTATTATTATTAGGCAAAATAAAGTTTAATTTCAATCCCAAAAATCTGTCTTTCATAATATTTTATTAGATAGATATTTTAGCTCTTCTTGGAACCTTCTTTCAACTCCAACGTATAATCAATATTAACTAATACTTATATAATAAATACTTATTTTTGCATATTACCCAATCTGGTTTTTATAATCATTTTTCAAAAAGTGGGTCGTATTAGTCAAATGCACCATGATCAGCAATAATATTGCCAAAACGACGAAGAAACTATTTTGTTTTTAATATTTCTACGCGGAACACTTATCAACTACCTACGGATATCACTGATGCACCGCAGAATAAAGTTTGGGAAACCCTGACATAGAGGTTTATGTCAGAGCATATGTCTTATCTACTAAGGATAACCCACAGTAATATTATCCACGCTACGATATGTCGCTTAAATGTTTCAACTGCTTCAAATTTTATGCTGCTAATTGTACATTAGATACGAATTTATATCGCATGCATTTCTTGGATTCTTGTTTTACGTTCTAAATAAATAAACAGGCCGGGCTGTTGCTCATCTATGATATATATCTGTTCTTAGATTAAAATATTCAAATAAGCTTATATTTGACTAACTTGCATTCAAGCTTTAATAATTTGTACACCGAAATGTATTTATGTACCTTGTAGGCCGAATATATACAAATGATCGGATTATTTACTGCATATAACAATTTTATGTTTGCTCATCGATTTATGATAATGTTAACTCATTCACAAAATGTCAGAATCAGAAACGGTAAAAATATTTGCTCCGATAAGTTGCATATAAACAAACTGATATTTACATTTTTTAATATATGTCCTCTAAATCAATTATAAACGTGTTGATTCCACAAAAAGTTGTTTACAATAAATAATTATCATACAAAGAATTGCCATTCTATTTATTGCGTGTGAAATATTTGCCATTATATCAAAACTGTATTTTCAAAGCTTTGTTATTATAATATTACTTGAGCGAAATTATCAGAATACAAAGTAAATGGATTCTATTTTTCATGATACTTCAGCGAAATTTTTAACCCGACTCCAAAAAATGAGAAGGTCTCTCTCTAGCGGGGGATAAGAAATTTCCACTTTTCAGATTTTTCTGGATGGTTTCATCCTAGGAACTATTTTCTTTCCAAATATTAACTTTCTAGGACAACTAGAAGTATCCTATCAATTCTGATTATTATTATGATGATGGCTGATCAGTGAGTAAGTCCCCTCAACCCAATCGAGTTTTAGGATTATATATCTTGGAAATTATTAAAGCTGTGATGTTGACTTGGTACGTACTGTCAGATGGTGAGTGTCCGCTACATTTTAAATTTGAGCTTCATACCTTTTTTGGTTCCTAAGATACAGAGGCCTAAAAATCATGTCTAATTGCTTTTGTAAAAGATAGTGCTGGTCTAAGATCCGGTATTAGTGGAAACCTTATTATTATTAATAATATTATTATTAATAATATTATTAATAATATTAATTGAATAATTCCTCGTCTGTTAATTGAATGAAATAATTTTTAAAAGGCAGATAACAATATTATAAATGTAGGAGTGCAATGTCTTCCACCGTAGTCCTGCTGGCTATATCATATTTATTAATTAATTAATATGATATAGTGTCTTTGTTTGTTGCTCGAACAAATATATTTGTCTCTCTCTCTGCGTAGAACACATTTTTTGAAAATTTTGTTACTTAAAAATTTTTTATATAGGCTGCAAATAATTTAATTATATATTTGTTATATAAAATATATTTTATAATATCATAGTAATAAAATTTTCAAAAAATGTGTTCTACGCAGAGAGAGAGACAAATACATTTGTTCGAGCAACAAATAAAGACTCTATATCATATTAATTAATTAATTAATTAATATGATATAGCCAGCAGGACTACGGTGGCAGACATTGCACTCCTACATTTATAATATTGTTATCTGCCTTTTAAAAATTATTTCATTCAATAGGGAATATGCATGAAATTTCTTTTCACATTTATTTTCAGAATATGAAAATACTGTTAATACTGTTATAATATTTAAAAACGAAATTAAAATCCGACAAATATCAAGGAAGCTATAAGCTTTTACAGATTATTATCTATCTCTTTCTTGCAAAAATACTAAAAACGGAGTTTTATGTGTATTATAAATGGTAAAAGTGTAATATGACGTCACATAACATATCAAGAGGGCTATCACCCTCTTTGTCTAATCGGGAATTTCAATCATTCATATCTCGCTTATTTTTAAAGTTATTTAAAAAGTAATTTTACCTTGATATTTGTCAAGTAAAAATGCTTCAATTCAAGTGAAAAAAAATTTTCATGCATATTCCCTATTAACAGATGAGGGAAGATTTCCACTAATGCCGGATCTTAGACCATACGGTAGACGTCTTATGCTTAAACTTGCTCAGACGCACTACCATAATAATATTTCTTCTACTTTTTATTCTGTAAAATGAAATTCTAATTTTATTGAACATAATATAAAATAATTTTTTAAATTATAATTTTCCTATTAATAATAAGAAACTTGATTTAATATTTTTTATTTCTGTATTAACTATAAAACTTTATTATGCAATGATTATCCACATTTCAAATTAACTACATTCGAGTATAAACGATAGACGACCAATAACAAATGGGAATTGTAAAAATGTTTAATATAAAAAATAAAAACAGAAATCATCACCGGGAGAGGGGTGTGCATAAATTTCCTATTTTTGCTTATACAGAGCTTTGGGGGTCTAAAATCATAAAAAGCTTACGTAATACTTAAACGCCCCCATATACAAACCGGGATAAATAACACATCATTCCAGTTCATTTTGTCGACACCCAAGCTACGGTGCGAGGCATTGTGCCAAGAGATCTAGCCGAAGGCTAGGGCAGCAGGGTTAAATGCTGTCATAAACAATCCCCTTGGAGCAACTGGCGAACTCCACTGTATCAATGCCCTCCCCATCAAGTGGCCTATGGGGTAGTACATGGCCCGATTTTTATCGTGGGAACAAAATGGATAAACACAATAAAGAAAATAATAAGTCTGGGGCTCAAATCCCCTCAAAAAGTGAATCAACCGAGGCTGTACAAGCAAACCTCGCCGAGACACAAAAAACTGCAGGTGCATCCAGCCCAGCAGAAAATATGGACGATAAAGTCCAGAATCCTTTCCTGAAGATGGAAATGAAAAATCTCTCGGGTGCAGCCCAGAGAAAAGCATTTGAAAAGAAAGCAAGAGCTGAGGAGAAACCGATTCCTCCGATAAAGAGAAAAATTCGGACAAAAAAACCCACAGCTCTGGTTTTGTCAGAAACAGTGATACCTGTAGGGTCTGACTCAGGGAATCAACCCTCGAAAAACCCACAGGAAAAGAGACTGAGATCTGAAGATGGGACTCCAAGCCCGAAACAGATCTCGAAAAAACGAAGAAAGGGGGAACAGGCAAATGCTATTAATACCTTTGCTGAAACCGCCGCAACAACAAAGATATGCATTGCATTGCGGGGGTATCCTGAGGTCAAAATGACTCAGGAACAATCCGAAGAGGTTCAACTCTCGATGCTACAAACCCTTATTAGCCAAGAACTCGTTGAGGGCCCACAATATCGGGGTTGCCACCTGGACAGGGGGGCCCTCGTTGTGCGGTGCATAGGATCAACAGCTATAAACTGGCTCATGGAGAACGTCCCGAATATCAGACCATGGGACGGAGCGGAACTTGTGGTCGGGGATGCAAGAGCCATGATGAACACATCAAAGGTTCTGCTGTATACTCCCCAGATCTTTAACACCGTTGAAACGGGCAAAGTGATCAAAGCTCTTGGAGTGCAGAATACAAACCTGCACACTCAGGAATGGCGAAGTATCAACAGCACGAGGACCAATGCAGGACACACCATCGTACTGGAAGTGGATGCAGCGGATCTGCGGGTGATTCAGGACCGAGGGTTTAAATTATACCTCGGGTTTGGTCAAGTCAACCTTAGACCACTCAATACTTCAAAGAGGAAAAAGAATGTCTGATCTTCGGTTGCTTCAGATAAACCTCCAGCACAGTAAGGCGGCCTCCGCTGTCTTCTGTCAAAATGTGCTGAAAAGGGGAATCTCCATAGCTCTGATCCAAGAACCTTGGGCAGTTAACCATAAGATTCTTGGACTAGGAGATACTAGAGGACAAATTATCTACGATAAAACCTCGGAGAGACCCAGAACTTGCATTTATGCAAGAAAGGACATCAATGTCTTGCCGCTGTTAGAGTTTTGTCAGAGAGATCTAACAGCAGTAAAAGTAAAATACAACATGGAGAACGGAACTGGAGTGGTAATCATCGCTTCGGTCTACCTCCCCTATGATGCATCTACTCCACCACCTTCAACAGAGATGGAAGACCTGATCCAGTATTGTGAGGCAAAAAACCACCAACTGATCATGGGATGCGATGCAAACGCGCATCACACTGCGTGGGGTAGCACAAACACAAACACAAGAGGTGAGTACCTCTTTGATTATATCATAGCTAACAACTTAGATATAGTTAACCAAGGCAACAAGCCGACTTTTATTAACAAAGTGCGGAAGGAAGTCATTGATGTAACACTGAGCACTTATGAAATCAGTGGTAAAATCAAGAAATGGCTAATGTCCGATGAACCATCTGCATCGGATCACAGACAAATCTATTACAATGTGGAGGTAAGAACGGACCAATGTAATATACAATATCGGGATCCGAGGAGAACCAATTGGGACGAATATAATTCGACACTAAAGTTCAAACTCGCCACAATTCCGAAGAAAGTTATAACAGTATTGGACATTGAGCTTACTGCAACTGAGCTTCAGCATGCAATAATTAACTCTTTCCAAGAAAACTGCCCGGAGGTCTCAAAAGACATCAGCAGGTCAACTTGTTGGTGGAATGAGGGCCTAAGGAGTCAGAGGCGAAGGGTTCGACAGCTATTTAACAGAGCAAGGAGGTTGGGGAACTGGGATAATTACCATGAAGCCCTTACCGAATACAAAAGGTCTCTGAAGAAAGCCAAAGTGGACTCATGGAGGAAGCTCTGTCATGATGTTGAAAACACATCTGAGGGAGCAAGGCTCCATCGTGTCCTGGCGAAGAAACCCGCTGACACCATCGGCTCACTTCGTAAACCCAATGGTGAGTATACTAGCTCCGCGAAGGATACACTCGAGACACTGCTCCGGATTCATTTCCCGGATTCGGTGACAGTGGACGATGGAAACACTTCTCAAGAGCACTTTAACCAGTGTCTCCCGCCGACTGACGAGGACTGGAGAAGAGCGGCGATTGCCATTAACCGCTCAAAAATCGAATGGGCAATAAACTCATTCGACCCCTACAAAGCACCGGGACCAGATGGGATATACCCAGTTCTTTTACAAAAAGGAGCAGAGCATCTTTTAACTCTGCTTGGTCATATATTCAGGGCAAGCCTGGCTACGGGTTATATCCCAACCGTATGGAAGCCAGTAAGAGTGACCTTTTTGCCAAAACCGGGTAGGCTTAATCACTCCACGGGAAAGGACTTTAGACCAATTAGTCTGTCATCGTTTCTACTGAAAACAATGGAACGACTAATAGGATTTCATTTGACTGAGGGGGCAATGTCAAGAAATCCGCTTCATGCCAACCAACACGCTTATCAGGTGGGGAAATCCTGTGAATCAGCCCTCCACAACCTAATATACAGGATTGAGGAGGGATTCGCAAGGAAACAAACCACCTTGTGCGTTTTTCTTGACATAGAGGGGGCATTTGACAATGCTTCTCACAATTCCATGGTTGATTCTGCAGGTCGGCACGGAGTTGAAGACACCTTTTGCAGGTGGATAAAATCTATGCTGATAGGAAGAAGAATAAAAACTTCTCTTTTTGGAGAGTCTATCACTGTGAGAGCCACAAAGGGATGTCCACAGGGTGGTGTCTTATCCCCACTCCTGTGGAGCCTGACAGTGAACAGCTTACTGACAAACCTCAACCAAAATGGATACTACACACAGGGTTACGCGGACGACATTGTAATTGCAATCCAGGGATCCTGTGAAGGCACAATCTCGGAGCTTATGCAAAACGCTCTTAGAATCGCACAGGAATGGTGTATCAATCAGGGATTAAAAATTAACCCTGGTAAGACCGCACTCATTCCATTCACACGTAAAAGAAAGGTGGATAACATTAAACCACCAATCCTCTTCGGTGAAATATTACAGATCACAAGGGAAGCCAAGTTCTTGGGAGTAATGCTGGACTCCAAACTAACATGGAACCCTCATCTGGAATATATAACAAATAAGAGCAAATCTTCTCTCATGCTTTGCAAGAGAGCATGTGGAAAAGTCTGGGGTCTAAAACCCAAAATGATCCACTGGCTCTACACAACAGTAGTCAGGCCCATTATAACATATGCTGCTTTAGTGTGGTGGCCAAAAGTTAAGCAGATTACTGCGTGCATAAAGTTGTCCAGGATCCAGAGACTGGCCTGCTTGTGCATCACTGGATCCATGAGCAGTACACCTACAGCTGCCATGGAAGTCATACTGGGGCTGCCTCCGCTAAGCATTGTAGTAACAGCTAAAGCGAGATCCAGCGCCTATAGATTGTCTTGCAATAACAACTGGATTAATAAAAATCAGGTTGGACATGCAAGTATCGTGGGAACATCAATTATCTCAGACCCCGTCTTTGAAATGGGCACAGATATACTTCCCAAGACATACTCCTTCTCAAAACCTTTCACTGTATTATGTGATAGGGCCATGTGGTCGGAAGGAGTACCATCCTACCTCAGGAAAGGAATCGTCTGGTATACAGACGGATCCAAAACTGAAGAAGGGACCGGGGCGGGAATGTACGGTGAGAGACCAAAAGCAAACATAAGCCTCAACTTGGGGAAATATGGCACAATCTTCCAAGTGAGAATCTACGTAGAGGCTACATAAACCAGAACGTAAGTATTATTTCGTACAGTCAAGCTGCTTTAAAAGCCTTGTCTGGAACTGAGATCACCTCAAGGGTAGTCAAGGATTGTCTGGAGGAACTTCTGGAACTGGCAAAACGGAACAATGTTAAATTGATCTGGGTGCCGGGTCACAGTGGTTTCGAAGGAAACGAAAAAGCGGATACCTTAGCAAAGAAGGGAGTCGGAATGCCATTCATAGGCCCAGAGCCTATTTTAGGAATTCCAAAGACTGCATGTAAACAAGTGATCAACGAGTGGTCAAATTCTAAACACCGTGATCACTGGGAAAAAGTACCGCGGCAAGAGCTCGGGAAAATACTGCTTCAGAGTGCAACAAAGAGGGTATCTCTCGATGCACTGAGGCTGAACAGGATGCAACTGCGGAGGGTTACCGGGTTCATTACCGGGCATTATCCCATGCGGAAGCATCTGCACACAATGGGACTCCATAACGGCTCCATTGTGTGCAGATTGTGTGGCGAGGAGGAAGAAACATCCAGTCACATAATCTTTGACTGCGAATCTCTGGGTTACAGCAGATACAGGATATTCGGTGCATCTCACCCCGAATATATGAACCTTCAGGAGTACCTGATAAGCAAGCTCCAGGCTATTGCCAACATATGGGAGAAGCGAGTCTCGTCAGACTGAGTTAGGAGGGGGAGCACAATGGACCATAGGGTCGAAGTGCAATAATTTTTACCCCGATATCAATCAATCAATCAATCATTTTGTCGAACGAGGCTGTGGCTTCATGTACCTAAATTTAAGCATTACACTCATACAAGCGTATTTCTTAAATTTGTCTTGACAGATTAATTTTTGTAGAAAGGCTGGCTTGGTTTATTTAACTATTTATCAGCATTATTATAATCAAGCAGCCTTGACCGTATGACTACGGCGTATGTGTAAGTTGAAAAAATCAAAATAAACTTTATAAAGGAAACAATTGTTGTTGATATTGTTCGTTCGTAAGATATGCACTTATTAAAAAAATAAATATTCGTCGAATTTGTCGAATGAGAATGTATACCTACGTAACCAATCATAAACAAATATTTCTAATTTGTTTAAAAAACAGATAACTAAATGTAAATAAAAATATATATATATATATTTATACATATATATATATATATATATATATATATATATATATATATATATATATATATATATATATATATAATATTATCACACTCTTGTATTATTTATTTTGTAGAGCAGGGGCTCCTAAATTATATCTTAGATGAAACATTTTAATAATCCAAGAATTTTAACGTATCATTTTGTTCATTTTAAAGAGAATATAGACGAGGAAATAAAACGTTGAACTATCGATTTTTAGAGAAGAAAATGAATCTTAATGCGGTTTCCATCTCGAAGAGACAATAAATAAAAAATTTACTCCTTTTGAGGTCTCTTTTTGAGGTCACTGCACACGAATATCCCGACGGCAACGGTCTCCGAGATACCTGGTGCCCAGGGTGGACAGTATCAACGTCGTCTCCTAGAGTTTTATGGAAATTTATAAAATTATTGTGTCTTCGAGATGCACTTCTAAAATGCATATTTTTTATGCAAAAATGCATTTTTTCAAAATGCATTGATCAATTTAGGTCACAAAGTTTGTGGACGCTCTCACGAATCGAATGCTGAAAACCGCATTAAGACCTTACTGCTCAAACAAACGATACTTAAGCCGTTTTCAGTATTTTATTTTCTGGCATAGAATAAAATAAAACATAATCAAGAAAATTTAATGAAATGAGAAAAAATTTTGTTTTGTATCTAGAGCACGGTAGTGCGCAAGGCCGATATTTAAATTTTTAAGTCAAGATTTTACGCAAGTAATTACGCATTTTCAGATTGCGTCATGTTATTAAGCGCTCGTGACGTTTTGTTAAATCCGATAAATTAGTATTGTTTGCAGAATACTTGATAAATTATCGCGGAACCGCGGTATACGGTTGAGAAACATTTTTGTAGGACTTTTTTTAGGTCTATTTAGAAGGACTGTTTTTATGATCTCACCTAACGTAATGAAAAGGTTTTGGTTGTAAAGTTCTAATCACATAGCACCGTAGTGCATCAGACAAAGTTAAAGCATAGTCGTTTATTGTACCGAACTTTTACAGGAAGGATTAGAGACGATTTTTAGGTCTCTGTATCTCAGGTACCAAAACAGCTATGAAGCTCAACCTAAAATGAAGCGTTAGACTTAGCATATGTCGGTACGTACAAATTTTCAACATTACAGCTTGTTTTGAATAGTTTTTTAGTTTCCAAGATATTAATGACTATCTCACTCATCATTAATATTCTAGGGTTATAATTCCAATTGTCCTAGAAAGTTGATTTGTAGGCAGGTCAGTTTTCAGATACTTCTGAAAACGGGATATTGTTATAGGAAAAATGAATTTTTACAATTAAAATTACATTATGAAAAGTGTTTTCTAGGCTAGCTTTAGTTTCATATCGTTTAATGTATAATGATAGATTCTGTGATCTGTGATTTTATTGGACATTAGCAAATCACATCTCAATTTTTAACAATATTCAACCAAATTTTCGTACATAAAAATTTTTTTTTACTACTATCTCATTTTATTAAACTTTTGCGTATTAAATGATAACCAACAAAAAAAAAAGTGAGAAGGACCAAGTTTTCGCATACAAAAATTATTGATATCCCAGCAAAAACAAAAAAGTTCACCTACAAAGGTAAGAAAATCTATGTCCAAGTTTTGTATCAAATGTGAGAAAATGATTGATATATATTTATTGGAAAGTTTCTCAGTTGTAGGGAATTTCATATTTCACTTGGCAAGTTTATTTCTTTGTATATTAAGTGTTAAAATATGACCACAATATGACCTCTTGCCAGGTGAATATGAAATACCCTGCACCTGAGAAACTTACCCAATAAATATATACCAATCATTTCCTCACTTTTTTCGAACATTTTTGTAGTCGGATAGATAACCTGATAATCTGAAATATTAATAGTATGAAATAATTAGTTTGCTGTCAATGCGAGCACAAATAAACGATATACCTCTGGTGACTGAATGATGTTACAACAGGAATCATTCATGTACTTAATTAACTTAGCGTTGTTGTGCTTGTTGGAAACATTATTATAGCCGAAAAGATTGGTTTTGTACACATTTTCTAGTATATTTAAAATGATTTCTCGTGTCAGTCAAATAAAAAAAAATGATAAGCTTAGGCCAAACGCACACCAAAAGAGCAAAACTGCTTTAAACAGTGTTAGTCAGCCTAACACTGTTTTGTTAAAAATAGAACATAGGATATTGCATTGCATACGCACACTGATAAGACAAAGTCAAAACAAAACATTTTTGCTTAACGTATTATCAGTGTGCGTATGCAATGCAATTTCCTATATTCTATTTTTTTTTAACAGTGTTAGGTTGACTAACACTGTTTAAAGCAGTTTTGCTCTTTTGGTGTGCGTTTGGCCTTACATATTACAGTGCCAACATATTCCATATGCCGAGAGACCATATCTAGTAAATAATATATAGTGTTTTGGGAATTGGGAGGTTATAGGTTCGAATCTCGACATCGGCAGTTTGTCAATTATTAAAAAAAAGGCGGTTAATTGACTAAACTGTCGGCGTATGGCCAAGAACGAAGTAACCGGCTATGCTTGAGAAGGTTTTCTGCAGTTTCCATCACGAACCGCAGATGAATATCGGCATAGTCTATACACAAAAATAATAAAGGACACTGACCTTAACGTCATGTTTATTTAGTTTTTACGAAAAATGAGTGAACTACCTTAAATATTGTGTTTAATAAACATAACAGTGTGGTTGTTTAATCACGTACTACAAATTGTTTTATTTTTTTCCAGGCCAATTTTTGGAACCATTTGGTTGAGTGTTGATAATGCCGTCACCACTAGTTACAAGTTAATTCAAACAAAGTGAGTATTATTATTTTTATTAATATTATAGTAAATTAATTATAGTATAATTTTTAATATTTTCGTAAAAATTGCATGGCTAGGTTAGTCCAAATGTTAGTCAAAACAGTTAAATGAGAAACCGTTTTAAGTATCCAAACTTGTGTTAACACTTAATAGTTTGTATCAATATCAACACACGCATGGAAACGATCAAAAGTAGTAGATAACGCCCTTACACATAATTTTCCAGGAATAAAAAAAAATCATTCAACCACTTCAAAATTAACCCACAAATTATGCCGAGGGCTGTAACAAATTAAGGATTGTAAATTTTATAAAAAGGAAATTTCTTTTAACATTATGTTTACGGTCTTTGTAAAGGTGCATTTTCATGCTGACGCTTGACGCTGGTTTCTAGCGTCAAATCCGTTCACGTGATGAGAGTTTGACATGCGCGCCATCTAGAAATAATTGTAGTGAAAAATTACAACGTTTAGCGTCAAATTAGGCATCAGTATCGAAAGTCGATGTATCGATGTTACCACTAGACTTTATAGGTCACGTATGTAATTGTGAGTAAAACAAAACTATATCTGTTATTTTTTAATATTTACTAGTATTTATCTTTGCATTCGCTATATTTATAAAATCATAAAGTAACAGCTAATTATTGTTTTGAAAAGATCGATTATTATCGATGCGATTGTTCGATTTATTGATGATGATAAGTACCATATCTCCTAGGAGACGTTGGCAACCACGTTTTTCCATCATTTTTTATCATGAATAATTGATTTCAGCAGCATTAAGTTTAAGTTAGTCCACAGTTTAATGTTGTCGAGCCATGATGTTCGCCTTCGACCTCGTTGTCGCTGTGACTCTAACTTCCCCATTAATACAAGCTGTTGGACACGATATTTATCCGAACGCATGATGTGTCCGAAATACGAGACTTTTCTTTTTTTAATAAGTTGCACTAGTTGTTTCCTTGTACAAATTTTCCGTAAGACTTTCTCGTTCGATGTGTAAGATGACCATTTTGCATTCAAGATTTTTCTGTAACACCACATCTCAAAAGCATTAAATTTGTTTATGACGTCGGACGTTATTGTCAAAGTTTCACAGGAATAGAGAACTATTGGCCACACATAGCACTTCAAAAACCTGATTCTAACACTCTTATTAATTTTATTGTTAGTCAGAAATTTTTTAAGTTTAAAGAATACACTTTTAGCACGAACTATTTTATTTTTTACTCGTAACGATTGATTATTTGTTGAGCACAATGTTTCACCCAAGTATTTAAAATTCTACACTTGCTTTACCGGAATATTTTTGCATTGTAAACTTACGTTTCCATTTTTTTTTTTCGAGAAAACCATTGAGACGGTTTTTTTATTATTAATTTTTAAATTGGCTTTTTCACTAGCATTTACCACACAGTTTAGTAAATTTTGTAGACCGTGTTCCGTGTTGGCCAACAAAACTGTGTCATCGGCGTACCTTACGTTATTAACTTTTAACCCATTCACCTAAATGCCTTCGTCGATGTTCTCTAGAGCGTCTTTCATTACTTGTTCGCTGTATATGTTGTACAGTAACGGAGACAGTACACAACCTTGCGTACCACCTTTCTTTATTGGAACAAATTTAGATTTTCCGGCGCTAGTTTGCACAGTTGCTTCCTGACGTAAATAAATCTGTTTAATTATATTTAGCATTTTATAGTCTATTTCTGTTTTAGAAAGTGTTTCGAAGAGCGTATCGTGATTAAGGCTGTCAAAAGCTTTTTGATCATCAATAAAACAAGCATACACCTTTTGATTATTTTCTAAAGACCGTTCAATAATACAACTTAATGTAAAAATTGCTTCGATTTATTGCGTTGAAATAATCCGGCAGAAAAGGTAAACTACATTTATCATGGCTACATTTTTTCTACATGGCGCGCATGTTAAATTCTCAACACGTGGTAAATTATTGTAATAGATTAACGAAAAGATTGACATTTTTATATAATCCAAGCGTAGAAAGTATGCGAGGTATATTCAAGCAAACAAAGTATATAGTACACAATCTCAGTATATTATTCGTATAATTGATGTGTGTTATGAGCTGAAACTTTTTAACACGGTTACTACAACACAATTACCCAATAATACGAGTCTTGACTGTAAACGAGGTACATTCAAATAAAAGAGTATAGTATACAATCTCAGTCTATTCATATAATTGATGTGTGTTCGTTCTGAGCTGAAACTTTTTAACATGATTACTGCAAGACAACTACCTTAAACTTAAAAACTCAACTTTTCCTACGATTATTTATAATTAAAATTTCGTAATTTAGGATCTAGATGGTTTAAGAAAATACTCATTCAATATCTCTCTCTTTTCTCTGGATCCATATTTTCTATTAACGAGCTTGCCTTTAAAATATCATAAACACCTCGAATATTAATTTCATTCCCATCGCAGTGAAATATTAGCCCCTAAAGCGCTTACAGATACACACGTTTTCGGTTTATATTTTTCTGTATCTAGAAATAAACATTTTAAAAATCGAGTTTATTCCCAATTTTCACACAACTTTAAAAACCAGAAACAGAAAATGTATTTCTGATGATACTTATTGGTGGCAAATTTCTCGTACAGCAATTTTTGACAGGACACATTTTCTATAGAATGTATAGAAAAGGAGTTACTGAGAGACTGATATAACCCCCTTAAATAAGGTGGATTTTTAGAAGAAAAAAATTAATGCGATTATTAGTGCTCCTTTTTTAAATTGTTGGAACTAGATTTCGAATACAATTCTTTGTTTTAAAAAGTTTTGTTCTAAACATTTGTTCGAAAACCAAAGGGATCCGGCACATGCCCACTGTAAACTTTTGAAAAAGGAGCGGCATTTTTGATGTCTATAGTACATCAAAGCTGCAGGCATGTCACGGTTTATGCTTTCTTCTCATTATTAATATAGATTTATCGAAAGCAAATATTTGTACAAACAGTCAAGTGCTTCTGCGAAACAGAATCAACCTTGCATTTGAAATATAAAAAACTACATGTATTGTTGTTACATAGAAATAAATCAGGTAAAAAACATAAAAAATCTTCCTGACAAAAGAAGACATGAAATGGAAAAGTGTATAATATATATTATATAAAAAAAAAAAACATTTTGTATCATTTTCTTTAGCAAACAATATATGCGCAATATTTTCTAACAGTATCATATCAATTACATAATTTATTCTTTCTACTTCTATATAAAATTCAAATGGATCTGTTTTGGGTCCAAGCATTGAAAATTGGTACAGGCATGAATTGAATCCTACTCTAATAGGATGTGTTTTCAAAGTGGGAAGGGGCAGTATGTTAGAAGGTCATTTTAGGTATCGAAAATATTTTTTAACACTATAAGATTTACGGCTAACCTATTGTTCTGTCAAAACTAAAGTAAACCAAATTTTAACTAAAAATGGTGGGAGAGACTAATTTTAACACAGCTTATCAAAATTGCTAATAATTCAATTTTTGTTACACGGTTACAAATTTTGTTACAAATATATTGGGTTTCAAATACATAAGTATATTGTTGAGGTAAAATGAAATTGATAATTAGTTAATGGACCTATATACCTCATTCATTAATTTTATTTCGTAAACGGCAAAAATTTTAAATGCAAACTTAAAAAAATAAACAACTATTGTAAGAAATATTTCGAGGCATCTTATGCAATCAGACTATAACAACCCGGTAAAAATCCTTACAACCTAAAAACAATATGGTACTAGAGACAAAGGAAGACCTGATACCCGATGGATTGATCAAATAGACAAAGATGTATAAGTTTTTCAAGTTTTATAAACTAGAAAAGTAATGGCTCAGTATGGGCTGTACTAGTCTCAGGCTTTTCAATTCTATAGGACAATTCAAGTTTTATGATATTTGTATACAGAGATCACATGAGTGTTTCACACCAGATGTTACTATTACACACTTGAAGAATGGTGATATCTATTGATGTTAGAAAATATATTTTCTCTACTATCTGATGTAATACTGATAATATTTTATGTACAATCAATGAAAATTATATTTATGTGATTTAATCTTACAAAGAATGACTACTACTAAAGAGTTTTTAATAGTTATTTTTCTCGATTATCTTCAGAGAAAAACACAAAGTATAGTTGTGTTCTCTCTCCTCCTTCGCTCTTCTAAGTATCGTGTTGCATAAATAATGACGTTTTTGTAGTACTTGAGTACTTAGTCCCAAAGGATCATTAATTAATTTTATTTACATTATTTAATATTCATATTGTCATGAACCAATTTCGTCAAAGACAAATTTCAGGAAAAGTCATAATGAGTTCATTATGAGTGCATGAATTGTTTATTTTACTTCTACACTTGTACAAATGTATAAACATATGACTTGTAGTGTATTTAGAATAGTACTATATGCATTTGCAATATATTCATACGCATGATTTTGTAACCTACAGTAATTAAAGATGCTTGAGCTGCAATTGTGGCAAAATTATTCAGTTTATGAAAAAAAATTACAAATAAGAATTGTTAATTTTTTAAAAAAGAACAGTTTTTATTTCAACACACGAAATTTCAGCTCATTATCTCTTTTCGTTGTTGAGTTATCGTGTTTACGGACAGATATATGGAAATGTGAAAATGGACCAATTAGTTCATGTCATGAACACCCATTCCTCTAAAAATTTTTGTGATATCAATATTTTTAACCGTTACTACGCCAAGACTAAATTTTTAAGACCCTTATATATGATATATAAGGGTCTTATATATATTATATATATATACACGGAGTATACAAATTTTTATTTAAAACAAGTTAAAATATCAACTAACTGAGTTAATTACTTATATACCCGGTATATACTGAATTTGGGGAAAAACTTTCAAACAAAACTTGAATTTGTTTATTTTTAAAACAGGAAGATTTTTGGTCACTAAATTTTTGTTCTATCTCTTACGGTTTCAAAGATAGACAGTTTTGACCATTTTGCCCAAACATGGTCCGATTTTGCCCATTCACGAACTTGCCTTTTTTTTAGCTCTAGAACACACATACGAAATTATATGGTGGGTATAAAAATAATATTTATTGTTTTATTATGTTTCACAAAAATATATCATTTGCTTTCAATGATATCCGCAGATTGGAATTTGGCCTCAGTGTCATTTAAATGAACTGTGATTACATGTAATTTTGTAACTAACGCTGTTGGTCAAATTAAAATTTAAAAATATCTTTAACATGTTCTATACTTATTGATAAGCCGTAGGAAAATATATCTGAAAATCTTATCACAATATAATTTATAATTAGAACAAACACACTGTATTTATTTACTAAGAATAGAACTGAGATAATCAAAAAGACTAATTGTGACGTGGTACATTAAACAATTAAAGTTTACTAGTAATCTGAATTATAATTGATAACAGCTGTATTACAAATAAAAATAATACTTTACCTTCCGCACTTAAGGTGAGATTTTGAGGCAGGAAAGATAAGGTTGGGCCGTAACCAACCGAAGACCATATTTTATCGGCTTACTTGGAATATATATTTTAAACGAACACTTTTCTCGGAACTTAATAAGGATCTCATCTAGTATTATATTATGGTGGCGAATACAATATAGAACAGCATCAAAAATGGAAGTGAGCCACTATGATAACGCATGCGTGGTAGATAGATAGATATATCCTGAGGTATAAAAAGTACTGCACTTCGACCTTATGGTCAATTGTGCTCCTCCTTCTACTTTAGTCTGGCGAGATTCGCTTCTCCCATATCTTGAGATGCACCGAATATCTTGTATTTGCTGTAACCTAGAAGTTCGCAGTTAAAGATGATGTGGCTGGATGTTTCCTCCTCTTCGCCACACAATCTGCACATACTAGACCCGTTATGGAGTCCCGTTATGTGCAGATGCTTCCGTAGGAGATAATGCCTGGTAATGAATCCGGTAACCTTCCGCAGTTGCATCCTGTTCAGCTTCAGTGTCTCGAGAGATAGCCTCTTGGATGCATTCCGAAGCAGTATTCCCGAGCTTTTACTGCGGTATGTTTTCCCAGTGATCACGGTCTTTAACATTCATCCACTCGTTGATCACCTGTTTAAACGCAGTCTTTGGAATTCCTAAAATAGGCTCTGGACCTATGAAGGGTATTCCGACTCCCTTCTTCGCTAAGGTATCTGCTTTTTAGTTTCATTCGAAACCACTGTGACCCGGTTCCAGATCAATTTAACATTGTTCCATTTTACCAGCTCCAGCAGTTCCTCCAGACAATCCATGACTACCCCTGAGGTGACCTCAGTTCCAGACAAGGGTTTTAGAGCAGCTTGACTGAGAATACATACGTTCTGGTTCATGTAGCCTCTACGTAGGTTCTCACGGACGCAAGCCAGTATAGCGTAGACTTCTGCTTGAAAGACTGTGGCATATTTCCCCAAACGCATGCGTGGTACAAATAATCTATCGCCTGGGTCAGATCGCATGTTGTGGAAACGGGACTATTATTAAAATCACGGACACTTATTTAGACGGTGAAAATGGTTACTGTTTTCTATTTAATGGCTACACTATCGCTGCAAGTTATAATATTGTAAGGATTGCAATAAAAATGAAATGACTGTATATGAAAAGAGGATGTGACAAGTTCTTAGATCGATTACAATTTTTATAAAATGAATCCATTAATTTTCATTTGAAACGGTTCGAATACAAAATTTTAACTATATATAATCGGGCTTGATAATATCTCGTTTTATATGTATCGTACGACCGTGTATTTCCCATGTTCTATTCTATGTATCTTGCCATACAATCACTGATATAGTATTAGTAAAAGTATTTTGTATATAAATAGATAGGTAGATAAATTTTGAGTTATTCAAAGTGTTGCACTTCGACCTTATGGCCGATTGTATAATTTCCCAGTGATCACGGTGTCTAAAGTCTATCCATTCAATGATCACTTGTTCAGATGCTGTTTTTGGAAATCCTTAAAAAAGATTATGGGCCAATGAATGATAGGTAATTCGATTCCCTTCTTTACTAAGGTATCTGCTTTTTGGTTTCCATCGAAAAATTCAAAGGCAAAAAATGTTCCTTCCTTAAAAATAGATAACTTACAATTTCGATCATTGTAAATCTTACCAAGCCACTTAAGTGGTAACTGTGCCCTCCATCTACCTTAAAATTTAAATAAAATTTATCTGATTAAATGTATGAAACATTTTTTCATACAATCAATAGTTTCGGTATAAATACGAGCGCGGTGCATAAGAAAAAATAATATATACAATATGTTTATAAAACGAGAGCATTTCCTTAAAAGCCAACAAATTGCTTATTATATCTATCGATAAATATCATATAAAAGCCATGAAATTCGAATAAACATTAACATCGATAAATTATTACTAAGCTTTAAGTTACGCTTAGCGGAAGAATATAATATTTGATGCAACTCCCATCAATCATTTAAAATCACTCATAATTTACAAAAACATTTACAACTGTGTTATAATAAATGTGTATTTGTAATATCTAAAAAAAGTGATAAGACCGCAAACACTTCACAATACATACAGCGAACTACACATACCACATAATATTCAAGTTGAAACAAACTGTGTGCGAGACGACTGAGTAGACCCTTCTTAACTTATTCATCACACATCAGTATTCGTTTTGCCACATTATAAACAACGTGTGATTATTTAAATGTGTGTGTTTGTTATTATTATTATTGTTTTATAATAATACTTCTAAAACTATGTTCAAACTAAATTAATTTTAATGATTGTGATTTTTGTGATATTTAATAGTGTACTTGTTTTGTATTCTCGCAAATAATGTGGGATTATTCATTAGTAGATGCTGCAAATAGAGCTCGAATTGAAAAAGGTAAGAGCTAATCAATTACACAATAACGTTTTTTGAAAGGCAAATATTCAATTTTAAAGCCTATTATGTCGTCGTCTATTAGTTCTTATATGGCATAATACTTACAAAGTACCTGTAACAATTAACAAAAACTATTGCCATTAATTTTCAATTTGACCATTGGAAATAATGATTCATTAGAATGTTGAGTCGCCGCTGTTTTATGATTCGGTTTTTACACTTCATCTCATGTGATTGATTTCCATAGCTGTTGATGATTGCACGCACGTGATAGTTAGCTAAGCACCTTACAGCAAGACTTTCTTCTCTCCAGAAAAATTAGTTTAATATTCGGTGTCGACATTGTAATCAAGTTAATACTTTCACATGTACCTGGAAGTTTATTAGGTGAAGTAAGGTGAAGTGTATTTGTTAAGCGAGCAGAAATACACCGGCAAATGCAGTCGGCTTTGAACTAGACAATCGAGTTCAATACCGAGTTGACCTCGAAGTTATTGCTTTCAATATTATCTAATTGACATTCAGTTCAAGACCGTTTGTGTTTTGTTTTCAATCGTTCACTCATAATATTAAAAGATGTACTCATACAAAAGTAATCAAACAATTTGTTATCATCTGTTCTTAAAAAGTGTATGGAAACTATCTTCCAAGTATCTCACAGCGAACCGACAATTATACTCAGTACTGCATTGCCATGTATATTTTTTGTTTGGTACTTCATTCTAAGATACTGATAAAAGGTAACGTTTATTGACTACAGCAAATATCTTTATTTCTCCAATACCCAAAACCAAATACACTAATAAATGGCGTAAAAGGAAAACCGACAATTGAGTGTCACCATCATTGACGGTTCGACCGATAAGTGAAAACGTTTTGGGGGTCCTATGTTTATCTGATTCCGGTGGGAGTGAAATAACCTTAAGATATGTACCGATTCACAGGTGCCGACACCCACTCAACTGTATTTTCACATAGGCTTGCAAAATTGCACTGTAATCAAATAAATACGAAATAATGAAACAAAATATTGAAAGAAGAATTATATTATTTACAAAATAATATAATTTTGTTTATAAAATAATTTCAATAAAACAAAATATCGTTTTGACCACTATGAAAAATACTACAATGGTAGGTTTGTTAAATGTAAACAAATAAATAAATAAAATATTATTTGGATCACACACATTTTTGCGGATGTCAATGCTAGTCCGATAAATGATGGATGATATGTCTCATTTGGTTATATTGCATCCAGCAAAAATGCTCCAGCTCCGATTTTGCTGATGTTAACGATACTTGCATTCCACCGCAATGACAAAGACAAAATAGGTTCCTTTATTTATTTATTGGTGAATGGGATCCAAAAATTGTATAAAATTTTTATACAATCCATATTGTTTAAAACTCAAATCATTTAATAATTGAGTTATACTCGACTACTCGACTACGCATAGTGTACACATGATATTCGTATTAAAAATTATTGTAATTGATTGTCATTTTAATAACATAATAAAATAGGTCCTTCATTTAAATACAATTGGTTTAAGTTGATAGTGTACTGAACTATCGTCATTTTTTCTGAAACTTTTTCTGAAATAATCCGGGAAATACGATAGTTTTTATGTTTGTCCCAATACCCGTAGATTTTAGCAGTGAGTATCGTCCAAAATCTACGTAATAAAAATCTACTTACTGACTGACAGACAACGCACAGTCTAAACCAGTGGATGGGTCTAGAAGCAATAAATTTTGCACAGGAGTTCCTTATGTATTTCAACCCCTAAAAGGGATTAAGTTTGGATAGAAGTTCGTCATTTTTTGAAGATAGAAATATGGAAATTGATATTTTGGCTTCTGTTTATAAATAAAAGTCAGTAGTATCAGCGCTATAGAAAATTCATCCCCTAGGGAGGTAAAATAAGGGATGAAATTTTCTATGGGAAGTACGTCATTTTTTAAGTTAGAAACGTAGGAGTTGGTACATCTAAAAGGAGTTGGTAATTCCCGATTGGAAATCCCATCTACCACACGGCTAGTATCAAATATACCTGCAAAGACTTGAAATTTTATAATTTCAAACAAAACCCCGGAAGCTTGAACGGTTCTAAGCCCGCAAATTTGCGGGCTTAGGCAAATTACCTATTTTTAAGTATTTCGGTGGGAATTAAAGATTACAATAACCCTATTTATAGGGCGTCTCTCTCTCTTTCAAAATCATTCAAAGACTTTAATAACAATTAACTAAGTTTGACTAAGTTTAACTAAGTTGGATTTTTTTGATATATTTTTGTTTTATCTCTTACGGTTTCAAAGATGGATGCGGAAATGGCCTAACTATGAATATCTATTCCATTTTATGAATACCTATTACCTATTAGCGTTACAAAGTCGAGACTAAACTTAATATACCCTTGTATATTTACATATACCGGGTATACAAAGCATTTTGGTTAGGTATTTTCTAAAAACAACCGATCTTCTGATGTTTTATATTGTATTAAAAATTATTTATTAATGTTTTTTGCAAATAACATAAAAAATGTCCTATTTTTGAAAACTACATATATGAATTATTAGCGCTAGAGTAATCTCATTTTTAGTCATTAAAAATTCAATTAAATTTAGCTCAATCGTCTGCTTTTACTTCGTTTTCCAAATCTAATTATAATTTTTTAATCATTTCAGTTGATCTAATACAAGGCCAAGTAAACAAGTATATAATATTAATATGATTATAAAATTGTTATCAGATTAGCTGGAGTCGTTTCCGAATAAGCAAAATAGCAAAAAAATATCAATTTATTCGTATATAGATAAATAAATATATATTGATTGTTATTATTTAATAAACAAAACAATTCAATATTGTACTTTCTAAAAATTTATAAAGCTTCTATAAAATTCTATTTTTCTTTTAGAAAAGATAGATTCTATGAAATTATATTAATTTAAAATGAAAATAACAAAGAGAATTAATTGCTTAAGTTCCATGTTTCTGACTGCTGAGTACATCACAAAGGCATGTTATATTCATTTCACGTTTACACATGCACAAATGTATAAAAATATGACTTGTAGGTATAAACAAAGATGCTGTATATATATATATGTAATATAATTACATATGTTTGAGCTGACATTTTAGCAAAACTATTCATTTTATGAAAAACATATTCAAATAAAAATGGTTTATTTAAAAAAAGAAATATTATAAACACTCAGCAAAATTAATGAACGGATTTTTGATCGAGAAAAACAAATTTTGGTACAGGTGTTCTAATTTCTCCATTTCTTGATGTCCATCTGACTTGATAATATCTATTAAAAAAAAAGAAGTAAATATAACATTTAACTGAGTTAATTATTTAAATACCCGGTATATACTGAATTTATGAAAAAAAGATTCTTTCAAAAGTTGTTTATTTTTAAAAGAGGAACATTATTTGTCTTTAAATTTTTGTTCTATCTATTACAGTTTCAAAGATAAGCGCTTTTTGCCCATTTTGCCCAAACATGGTACGAATTTTCCCAGTCCGAACTTGACTTTACTTTTTAGCTCTAAAACACACATACGAAATTTCAGCGGACTGTCTCTTTTCGTTTTTGAGTTATCGTGTTTACGGACGGACGGACGGACAACTTTGCGGAAATGGACTAATTAGGTCCTTTTATGAACAGATACCAACATTTTTTTTCTACCCTGGTACATATTATATACCGAGAATAATAATTAAGTCTAATATAATTATGGTTTAAACAACAAAATTTTGAAATAGAAAAAAACCAATCGTCGTATGAGTCAGTCATAAATTGTTTCATAACATGAATTTTATTTGTAACGAAATTTTCGATGCTATCTATCCAGTTTCTATTTCTAACAAGAAAACAAGTTTTGTATAAAGGTCTATTGTTTATCTCAATGATGTTATCATTTCAAAACATAAGATATTAAATATTGTTAATCCATAATAATAAAACATGTTTTTTAGAATAAATTTGAATTAAAAGTATATTAATTATCGAATGTTTAAATCTTTGTATATTAGTTAATTAAGATACCAATTAGCATATATAACTTTATCGTTCATGAAATCTTCAATAACATAGATGTGCTTCACCTTGAACTAGAAAGTGATAAAGTGCAAGTCATATTACAAAATTGTAAACCAATAAATAACATTTTCAGAACAAATTGACACATTATATTTTTACAAACTCGTAATACAAAACTAGAAACACCAAATTTTATTGAAAATTTATAAGAACTGTAGTTGTAGAAAATTAATTTTACTATAATTTTGTGTCTTATCATGTTTTCTGTTACAAATATTTACAGCAATATTTACCTTTATGATTGAAGGTTAAAATCCTAAATATCTCTGTATACATTAGAGTTTGAGAAAAATGATCAGTTATCTGGACTGTACCAAACATGATTTTCTACATCGTTACTCCTCATACATCTTTTGATCGTTCTAATATTAAGAGAGATATTTTATATTTTGTGTTTTCTTCTTTCTCTATGCCCCCTTTCCCCTTAACCTATGCCATTTATTAAAAAAATTGGCCTTGCAAGTACCAAAATCATACCAGATACGGAATTCCATTTTGATAAGACTAAAAGTTGTCGCAGCTCCTGCGTAACGAATTTTTTTAAACTTCTAAGAAGTGGGTGAGAACGTTGTCAACTTGTTTCAAAAAAAATTTCCTACTATAGTTATGTTAAAAACAGTCATTACCATTTCGGTAGAACATAAAATGTTCTATTTGTTTATGGAATAAATATTTTATGATTCACAGCGTGAAAAATGTAATTGAAGGACATAAAAATATTCTTATTTTTCTCGTTTTTGCTAGGTTTTAACAATAAATTATAATAGACATTATAAAATTTATAGATCGTAAAATATCATATTCAAAGCTTGATGGTGTCGCTAAGGCCGTCAGATAGTCGCCGAACACTGTCCAGAGAAATATTTTTAATGACAATTTTTCATAGAGCTGTATTGTTGGATTTAAAAAAATTGGATTAAGATACTTAGCATATACTCTTCATACTACAAAACAATTACATATTTTTTACCCGACTTCAAAAAAGAGGATGGTTCTCAATTAGTCTTTTTTTTTCTTTTTTTTTATAATGTTTGTCACCTCAGAACTCCGTCATTTATGAACCGATTTTGTTTTTTTTTTGTTTTAAAGGTTTGGGTCCTCCGGGAAATCGAGGAAAATCCTCATTTTATATGTGATAACCGATTTTTGCGAATTTTTTTTTTTTTTTGAAAGGGTATACTCATTCATAATGGGAAAATAAGAAAATTTTTTTAAAAACCGACTTCAAAAAAATTTTTACAAAAAAAAAAACAAAATGCATGTAAAAAAAACTGAAAATCTGTTATAAAAAAATGCACTAAAAATTAAAAAAAAAAAAAAAAAAAACGGATAAAAAAAAAAGTTTAGTGCAAAAATGCACTAAAAATTAGTAGTTCGTTTAGTAGGTCTACCCATATTTAGACAAATAAAACCTATTTTGACAAAATGGAAACCCGACTTCAAAAATCAAATATTCTATAACAAAAAATGCACTAAAAACTAAAAAAATAATTGCATATTCTTGTGCCAATTTTAGTTCACCTAAGCAAAAGTTTTTAAATATGTATGTACAATTATTGTTATTTTTGGAGTCGTTGTCACCATAGAGAAATTCACATAACTTTTGGACACTGCCTCCAAAAATAACAATAATTGTACATAAATATTAAAAAATTTTTGCTTAGGTGAACTAAAATTGGCACAATAATATGCAATTATTTGTTTACTTTTTAGTGCATTTTTTGTTATAGAATATTTGATTTTTGAAGTCGGGTTTCCATTTTGTCAAAATAGGTTTTATTACGGTAAAATACGGTAAAATATTATCAAGTTCATGTTCACATTATAATGCCGATCACGGTTCGTTCTCGGCCTGTTAATATTAAGCGGTAACATACACTTCAGTGAGTAATAGTTGACTGAACCGGGAACAGAGAGCATTCAAACTATCATTCACATGCCGTTACAAGTTCGATCTCACTCAGAAATATTTTTATTATTCGTGACAGGAGTGTGATTGAACCGGGACTTGACTGTGACCGATAGTATGAATACACACATCGTTTCTTAACTTGATAATATTTTACCAGACCGAGATCGGACGGAGAACGAACCGTGATCGGCACTATAGTGTGGATCGACCCTTAAAATGTCAACTGATTCAATTTTTTTGAATGGGAGTGGATGTATGTTTGAAAACGAAGATTCGTTATCTATCAGAATGGAACCTTTTTATAATGATTAATCGAATGGATTAATTTTTATACTTCACTTCAGATCTCTGCAATCATTGACTTCAGCAAAAATGTAACAGACTATATTTATTTAAAATTTTATGGTCTTAATTTTGTTATTGTTAAGTAATAAACAAATTTTAAACGATAAATTAAAAATTCGTCATTCATTTATGGTATTTTTAATTTCAGTATTATAAAAAAACGTATTTTGCACGTTCAAATATTAATAAAATAAATATAATTAGCATATCTGACGTCATAATAATAAAAAAAACTGTATCTTCTCTCTTCTATTTTCACAACTCGTGGATATGAAATACTAAGAAAATGTCTATACTTTTATGATTTTTTTTGCCTTAGGTAGCCAAATTTCGTCAGGTGATGAAATTTATAAAATTAAGAAGAAAAATTCATGAGGAATAATGATAAAATAATTTATAATGGGTTTTTTGAAGTGGAATATATGCTGTCAAATTGACTTTTATCCGTCTCGTAATTGAGCTTTCTTATGAATACTCTTCTTGAATTTCATTTATTTTATCGTTATACAAAAGTAGATGTTTCACCACCTTTAAAATAAATTTTTAACCCGACTTCTAAAAGGAGGATGGTTCTCAATTCGTCTTTTTTTTTTTTATTATGTGTGTCACCTCGAGAACTCCGTCATTTATGAACCGATTTTGAATTTTTTTTTTTTGTTTGGTTTCCCATTGGTCCCATTGGCACCAAATCGCATTCTGATGAGGGGATCCCCGGGAAATCGAGGAAAATCCTCATTTTATATGTGATAACCAATTTCTGCGAAATTTTTTTTTTTTTTTTGAAACGGTATACTCATTCATAATGGGAAAATATTTTTTTCTGTTATGAAAAAATGCACTAAAAATTAAAAAAAAAAAAAAAAAAACAACGGATAAAAAAAATGTGTTATAAAGAAATGCACTAAAAGTTAGTAGGTCGTTTAGTTTGTCTACCCATTAGACAAATAAAATAAGTTATAGAACTTCAAAGTCTCTAAAAAGCGAAAAATAAAACCTATTTTGACCAAATGGAAACCCCCGACTTCAAAAATAAAATATTCAAAAACAAAAAATGCACTAAAAAGTAAAAAAATAATTGCATATTCTTGTGCCAATTTTAGTTCACCTAAATGAAAATTTTTTAATATATATGTACAATTATTGTTATTTTTGGAGTCGGTGTCAGCATAGAGAAATTCACATAACTTTTGGACACCGCCTCCAAAAATAACAATAATTGTACATATATATTTAAAAATTTTTGCTTAGGTGAACTAAAATTGGCACAAGAATATGCAATTATTTTTTTACTTTTTAGTGCATTTTTTGTTATAGAATATTTGATTTTTGAAGTCGGGTTTCCATTTTGTCAAAATAGGTTTTATATGTAGAACTGTTCCATCATATTTGACATCGCTGTGGCCTATGTAGCGACGATCTTGACATGCGGGTGTTTCAACACTGTTACACTTATCGACTTATCGGCGACTAATGTTATCAAAACTAACATATTCAAGTATCGGTTATTCGATATCCTAGTGCCGTGTTCGTAGTGTGCACTAGTTCTAAGTAGTAAAATAAATATAAATGTTTGTACTTTAAGCCAACAAAGAATTATGAATTTTCTCTTAGTATTAATAAAATGGAAAATTATTGAATTAGTAAAGTTGTAGTACATAAGTATTACTACAATTCATTACCTGACCATATTCTGTAAAATGAATATTTACAATTTAGAATTATTAATACCGAAAATCTTGAATTTCTCTCTTAATTATTAGTAAAATGGAAAAGTTTATAATAAGTAAAGTTGTAGTAGACAAAATTTGTCTACAGTTCATTCATTACTTGACCAAATTTTCTGCAACATGGATATTTACAGAGATATTTGCAATTTAAATACAATACCCATAATAATGAATATTACAAGTTAAATATCACCACGGTTACTTGATTTGTTAACAATGTGTTTAAATTCATTTTCTGGAAATCGAATGACGTAAATTAGTTTAAGATTTTTAAATATACTCCCCCCGGTTCAATAAAATTGAACCGACCTGAACCGAATCAGTCTCTCAAAATTTTGATTATTCTTGTAGTAAATATTTTTGACAGATACAACATTTTATTTTATTTTTATACGTAAAAGGTAGATATAACCCTTAACATGTATTTACATTACATATTCTTACTCTATCACTAACACATTAATTAACACAAAAATATACTACTTATCTTTGTTTATAAATAAATAATATACAGAGAGTTACAAAAGTGAGGAGTTTTATGATATGTAAAAAACTTTTCAGGTTGCTTCAATTTTATTGAACGGGAGTGTACTTTATCAAAATTGCATAGATGTAAAAACTATTAAGAAATAAAATACATTTTCTATAAATAGAAATATTTTGTTGGGAGAATACAATTAAATAATATTTATTAAGTGGTATTTTAATCCCAATTTCTGAGAAAATTCGCTTAGTTTACACAGCTCCTGCGTGACGAATTTTTATATAATAGTATTTCTTAATACTGCATTTTTAAATGGAAAATTTTTTCCTTCGTTGTAATTTGACCTTAGGTTTTTATAACCTCGATAAAACTTTATTCATATTTGAAGGTTCTAGGTTGTATATCGCATGTAGTATACTAGTACAATATTATACTAATCCAAATGTCATCAGAACGCTCAAATTTCTTGAGCGTGTACTAGAGCTAAAAGGTGATTTCAAAGTTCGTAAATGGACAAAATCGGCCCATGCATCTACCTACAAAAATTTATTTTTTAAACTGTAAAGTAGGCTACAAACGCGGAACATTGTGCAGCAACATTGAACTCTGCCTACAAAATATTTTGCCTACAGACGTGCAACCAAAATTGGGAACATTACTTTATTACTTTATTACTCTATCTTAAAAATTGAATCACTTGTCATCTTGTCTCTATCTATCTCATTTAATTTGTAGTTCATTTGTATGTATCTTTTTTCAGGTTTGTTGTGTGACATTTTTTGCTCATTGTGGATAATTTTAAAAAACAACAAAAACTCAAAAAACAACTTTTTAATAAGTAATTTTAATTGTTTTTTTTTTTTTTAATTATAAATGATCAGTTACATTTTTATGAATGAATACAATACTATAAAATATGGAAATATCCAAAAAAATTTTTAAAAAGACAGCAGTTATCTTAAAAAATACAATTTTACAAACATTTATTGTAATTACGCACGGCAGGTAAAAAATTTTTACAAAAATATATTATAATCCAAACAAAAAATAATGAAGTGTATAAAGTAATCAATCTATGTACTAAATCAAAAAAATATTAGGAAAACATAAAATTTTAGATAATATGTTACAAATATCGCTACACACGAGCAACTTGTACAGCAACATTATACTCCTCCCAAAAAATATCAAATAATTTTGATTTTTACAGCAACCGGATCAAGGACATATAATTTTGTTCTGCAACAGCTATACAGACTAGCAACCTACTACAGAACATTCATTTGTCCTTAAAATGTTCCTGCACAGGTTGAACGTCTGTAGTCCCTATAAAAGATAGAATAAAGGGCAAATACAATATCCTTTTTTTAACAAACAAATATTGTTTGAAATAATTTTTCATAAAATAGCATTGTGACAATTTCAGTGCTTACAGCTGTTATTACTTTTCGTTTGCAAAAGCATATGTATATGAATATATAATATCGATACATATTCATTAAGTACTTTGGGATACAAAATATCCATGTTTTTATATATTTAAGCGTGTGTAAAAGTAAAATAAAAAACACGCAATGATAAAAAATTCGATAAAAATACTATACAAACATTCCTGTCACGACTCCGCCTAGTCGCATTTCACCGCTATAACAGTGATAGAGTAGGCATGAAAAATATCCTATGGTCCAAACCAGGACCTAAGAGGTAGGTAGATTGTAATGGCTGCCCTGGACGGGCTACGCTTCGATCATAAGGTCCATTGTGATGCCTTAGGATGTGAGTGGAGTGGAAGGAATTTATGAGTAGACTAGAAATTGGTAGGATATGCGGCTGCAGCCGACTATGATAGGAACTATGCCGATATTCATCTGGAGCTCCTGAAGGAAACTGCAGAAAACCTTCTCAAGCATAGCCGGTTACTTCGTTCTTGTCCATTCGCCGACAGTTTAGTAAATTAACCGCCCCTTTTTTTTTATAATTGACAAACTGCCGATGTCGGGATTCAAACCCATAACCACCCAGTTTCCAAGTACTGCATACTGCGCAGATATAACGTCTTAGACCGCTTGGCTACTTGGACTGGTAATACGATACTAACATTCCTGTCACGACTCCGCCTAGTTGCATTTTACCGCTATAACAGTGAGAGAGTAGCCATGAAAAATATCCTATGGCTCAAACCAGGACCTAAGGTAACAATATACAAAATTTCATGAAAATCCGTTCAGCCGTCACGGAGGTATTGGTAAATTAAATTAATTTAAAATAAAAAAACATTAATGGGGCGGTTAATTGACTAAACTGTCAGCGTATGAACAAGAACATAAAAAAAATTTTGACAAAATGGAAACCCGACTTCAAAAATCATATATTCTAAAACCAAAATGCACTAAGAAGTAAAAACATAATTGCATATTCTTGTGTCAAATTTAGTTCACCTAAACAAAAATTTCTAAATATATGTATAGACTGCTTAGACAATCAAATTATTAGGATAATATAATGTACAATTATTGTTATTTTTAGAGGCGGTGTTCAAATTTTATGTGAAGGATAAATTTTCTTCCATTTTGTCAAAATTTTTTTTATTTCTCGCTTTTTAGTGACTTTGAAGTTCTATAACTGATTTTATTTGTCTGAATATGGGTAGACCTACTAAACGATCTACTAATTTTTAGTGCATTTTTTTATAATACATTTTTTTTTTTAATTTTTAGTGCATTTTTTCATAACAGATTTTCAGTTTTTTTTACATGCATTTTGTTTTTTTTTTGTAAAAATTTTTTATTTTGGGGTCGGTTTTTTTTTGTAAAAATTTTTTTTATTTGATGTCGGTTTTTAAAAAAAGTTTCTTATTTTTCCATTATGAATGAGTATACCCTTTCAAACAAAACAAAAATTTTCGCAGAAATCGGTGATCACATATAAAATGAGAATTTTCCTCGATTTCCAGGGGATCCCCTCATCAGAATGCGATTTGGTGACAATAGGACCAATCGGAAATCAAACCCTTTAAAACAAAACAAAAAAAATTCAAAATCGGTTCATAAATGACGGAGTTCTGAGGTGACACACATTAAAAAAAAAATACAGACGAATTGAGAACTATCCTCCTTTTTGAAGTCGGGTTAAAAAGTAACCAACTATGCTTGTTGTGAAGGTTTTCTGCAGTTTACTTTCATAAACTCCAGATGAATATCTGCATAGTTCCGCAATCTACCAATTCCTTATAGTCTACATACAAATTCCTTGCCCTGAAGGGGTTGGTAAAAAAGGTCTAGAAAGGCCTACTGGCCAGTATTTGGCCTTCACTCCGCGACCACTGATAGAAGTAATTCTTAAACCTTAAACATCTAAATTCTAAATAGAAAGAATTCTGACCCTCATATATAGGGAAGGTAATATATTTTTTGCACAAATAAATAAGTATCTTGACATCAGTAATTTGAGTATCAAGTAAACACATACAAATGTGCACTGAGAATGTGCACTGACCTTTTCTCCAAAAATTTTTATCTTATTGTTTTGTATTTTCGTAACAATATTTATTATTATTCAAAATAATTGACGTGACTCCTTGGTATTTTGTGAACCGTATCTCAACGTTCAGTTAACAAAAATTCATTATGTAGGAACAAAAACATTGTTTCACAAATAACAAACGGATGTTGTGTTGTTATCAGAGAATGAAATACCTACACATATATCAAGTATCAAAACATTGTGACGCACCGTAAGAATAAAAATAAAATGACCATTACTATACTGGACATTGAAACTGCATCGGATTGAAAAGTTTTTAATCATCTTTTGTGTTAATACATAATAAATAATTGAATAATTAATTTCAACCTTTTTATTGGAAAAGTAAATATTGTAGAAGTAAATAAAATAGGTAGAACGGCAGTTTGGTAACTAACTTGCATAAAATTTCAAATCAAATTCAAGATGGTTTTCACGGCCATGAAATTACTTCAAATAAATTGTGAATACAAATTTGCAAAATAACAATTTTTTGTAGTGTTTCGTTTTCTCACACAAATTTTTATTTCTCTGCTAGGTTTCCAAAAAAATACTTCGGATAAAAGTTGGTCATTATAAATATAGTAACCAATTTTAAATGAATAAGGCACAAATCAATTTTGAAATTTAAAAAAATGACCTGGACAAGTCAATTTGCATAATTTGCGTGAAGGTGAAAAAGCACTTTGATTAAAGTTAACCGTAATTTGTAGAGACTGAATATTTAAAACATGGAACAATATTTCTCTCGTTTACAATACAACGTGAAAACCAAAAATTGATCAAAATATAAATTTTCGGGATATTTTACTCTGGAATGTTGACGTCCCGTAAGCCTTTTTAATCACCCACAAAATATTCTGCTTTCAATGATATTTGAATTTCTAATTTAGTGAGTTCATATTTAGAAAAATTCGCCAAACCAATTTTAGAGAAAATTTAAAAAATCCAAATAGATTAAAATAAACCTTAAATGTTGTAGTGCTTTTCGTTTTTTAAGTATATCGAATTTGTGGGCCCCCCTATTAAATTTTACATATAACATACGTTTAGTGAGCAATATTTTTATTTCAAATTAATTTTACCAATAATGTTATACAAGTGAATGACCCGTTTTTGAAACTGCAATAAAAAAAATTTTTTTTTCAATTATACTTACCTGTAAAAGAATGATTAAAATGTATTTTTATTTCATCCACCAAAATGGTATGCCAATTATATTTTCTCATATTAAATAGTGTTTGTTAATAATGTTGAGCTTGTGAAGGTAAATGATTGTAATATTAAATAAATATTATTTAAATAAATAATAAATATGTAGAAAAGATATAATTGATCTTTATTGATTTGATTTATGAAATGTTATTAATTTAATATGTAAATTACCATGGTTGTTAACATTCAAAGCAACCGTGATAATAGAGGGAAGTTATAATTGTTATGCAACAGATAAAAATGATGAACAAAATTATAATAATAATTTAATGAAGAAGCGATACCGCTACAAGCTAAAAATGAAATTGTATACTATCATAGGTGGAAGAGTGCGTTACGTGCATTTTCAAAATGGGGTAGTAAACATACCATCCACTTAAATGGTCTGCCACTGGTACTTAGTGTTGAAAATAAATAGTATACCAAACGGCTGCTCGCATACTAAAATATTGGCTCACTCCAAAAATAACAACTTCCGACCTGGAATAGCCGACCCTTTCAGTATGCCGACCCCTTACAACCACTCTAGAGGTATGCCAACTTGCTTCCACCGGATTTTATTTCATTTTCTAACAGATAATAATCATGGTTATTTGTGTTTATGTAATATTACACTTACACTTGCTACCGCAGTTTACAAAACTGGTCATAAAATGGCTTCCCACTATATTGGTGTGCCAATTAACTTTAAGATATCCTAAAAACATAAATAAAATAAAAATATTGCTCACTAAATGTATATAATAATTGATATTTCACGGTCTTCTTCTATTCATCTATTCAAAGAATTTATAGCATTTAATCACCCACAGGCCAATGGTTACAAAATTTTTTTTGGCATAAAAACATCGCAAAACCTCATTGGTTTTCGTGACATGCTACTCCGTTTTAGTCAATACAGACAAACCGGAGTGAGCGAGAACTGGATAAGCAAGAAAACTCTACAAGTGAGAGTAATTGCCGGGTCCCGTTATTTTGGCCCTCAAAAACCTCTACAAGTAAGAAACAGAAACCTCTCTCAGAGAGAGTCGTTTTTCTCGCCTGGACTTCTATAACTGAGACTAACACTTGCCCTATAAGTCCATAATCGAGAGTCGAGCGTATTTATCTGTTATTTATAACGCTTTCTAAATTTCGTGGAATACTAAAAAATCAAGCGATTTTGTGTCCTAGATCATTGGTTTTGTACCGCACACTTTTAGAACGCCCAAATGTGAGTCTGTACCGACCTATTTGCCAAACTTTTTACAGTTGATAAGTATCCATTGCGATGAAAGATTCGACACTTCCTCGGAATATCAAAACGAAAAATCAACGAGTTAACGTTTTGTGAAATAAAAAATGTATAAACATATGTATAAACGTATACTGTTATTTATTACTATCACAGTTTCCTGTATTTTTGTATACCTCTGTAAGTAAGAAAAATCGCTCCTGCGACCCTAAAAGTGAGAAACTTGGTTACGTGACAAATCTCCATAAGCGACAAAAAGATTCCGGTCTCTTGAACTCTCGCTCATCCAGTTTTGACAGTATATATGAGGTAATAAACGAGGTAAAATCATTGCTCATTAGTTAATTATTTATTGCATGTGTCGTAAATCATATTTTGTCAATATGCATGAATTATTAAGATATTTTTATAAATCATCATATTTTCATAATAAAATCACGTTTGGATATATTTAAATAATGATTAAATACATCTAAAAATAAACACACAGAAATTAATATTATTATTATGAAAATACAAATAATATTATTTAATAATTTATTAATAATACCTACAATTTATTGTACAATATACACAAAAACAACAAATTAATTAGTAATATATATGTCAACACGCGCGTACAATATTTGTAATTTATGAATCTAAATCAAAAAGTTGTTGTTATCATCGAATATAAACACGAATATTTCAACATATTATACGTCGCATGCAACTTATTATTTTGTCAAATTACTAGAATACAATTATACCATTTTGTGTCTATACCATTGATCTCTATATATGAACTAGGTCTCTCAAGAGAAGGGCTACCAAACTTTTTGAGACGCGAGTCGAATTGAAACTTTTGAAACCATGGGTAGGGTAGGGTATCTAAAAAGAAAATATCCTTGTTAAATTGGTCTCTTTAAAAATCAATCTCTTAACAGGTCATTGTCTTCTCAAAAGCATCCCAATCAAAATAGCAAATGAACGAATGGTGCCTAGAGATTTTTGAAGAAAGAAATAATTGACAAAAGGTGAAACGTTATTAAACCAATCACATTGCAATCGTGTTACAAGAGAATCGATAGTCTAACAGATCCTTTTATATAAGTCGGAAAAGCTTCCGTATTGATGTTGATTTCATCTTTATTAATCTCAGAATGATTTGTTAAAACTTTTATCTAAAGCAAAATTACAGACTAAAGAGAGTGCAATAAATTCCAATGATTGCAGTTTAATATACCTTTATCAGATTGGTTCAGTTCTCACAACAAGCAAATAGTCATTAAGAACCAAAAATTTTATAACAGCCGTTTATCTGTCTATTTTATAAAGCGTTCACCTCAAACATTTACAAAAAAAAACCGACTTGGTTAAATTGTTTGTACATATAAAATTTTCAATGCCTAGCTTTATATGTTTTGCTGTGTCATACATTCAAAAAGCACATTCGTGTTGCCATGCTAAAATATGTAAATATTCTTCTCTTTAATGTAATACTCATACATACAGTTAACGTTCTTTAAAATGTCACCATTTCTACTGAAAAGCAGTAGTTTGGATTTATTAAACGTTTTACTTATAATTCTAAGTCAGATTGGAAATAAAATTATTTGATATAGCAATTTTTTAAATTGACAGATATTTGAAATAGATCTCTTCATTTCAAATGTCGATTCGTTTCGGACAGATTGTCAAAAAATTCGTTACGTAGGAGCTGCTTCAACTTAGCGAATTTCCTTAAAATACATAAATCACTTTCTAGCGGTCACAATTTTAGTCTCATCAAAATGAAATGGCGTATCTGGTATGATTTTAGTATTTGCAAGGCCAATTTTATTAATAAATGACATACGTTAAGGGGAAAAGGGGAAGAAAACACAAAATATAAAATATCTCTCTTAATATTAGAATAATCGAAAAATGCGTAAGAAATAAAGTTGTTGAAAATCAACTTTGTTACAATTCATCACCTCATAATTTTTCTCAAACTCTAATGTGTACAGAGATATTAAGGAATTTAATTTTCAATCTTAAACGTCAATATTTCTTAAATATTAGTGTAACAGAAAAAATGATAAGAAACAAAATTATAGTAAAACTTAGTACCTACAACTTTACTTCTTATAAATTTTTCGATTTTTCAAATATTAAGGGAGATATGTCAAATTTTGTGTTTTCCCTCCCTCTAAACTTCCACTCCCCCTTGTCCGATTTTACCCATTAACGAACTTGACCTTTTGAATACTAAAAGCGCCTCAAATACCAAATTTCATTCTGATAAAATGAAAACTGTGACCGCTAGAGTCATTACAGACACATATATATATATATATATATATATAAAAGAAAAATATTTAAGAGACAATATTTTTCTCCTTGAAGAAAGGAGTTTTTTTTTAAATAATTTCAAAAAGAAAATAATAAGATCTCAATGGCATCAGAAATGATAGTGAAAGATCATATGCATAGTACTACCATAACATCTAAGGTAGCTCAGTTGGTAGAGCATTGGTCTAGAATGCCAGAGGTCGTGGGTTCGATCCCCATCCCTAGATGTGTATGATTTTTCATATCAAGCATTTGATTTCAAAAAAATGTTATCAATGTTCAGACATATTACTTAAATGTCAAAGTAAGTAAACGCTAGTCGCTTCCGTTGGTATAATATAACCGAAAGGCAACCATACTAACAATGGAAATAAATAGACGCTAGTTTACAAAAAACAATTTGAAAAATATGTTTATAGTAAATAAACAAAATTAATAATACAATGGCATCAGAAATGATAGTGAAAGATCATATGCATAGTACTACCATAACATCTAAGGTAGCTCAGTTGGTAGAGCATTGGTCTAGAATGCCAGAGGTCGTGGGTTCGATCCCCATCCCTTGATGTGTATGAGTTTTCATATCAAGCATTTGATGTCAAAAAAATGTTAACAATGTTCAGACATATTACTTAAATGTCAAAGTAAGTAAACGCTAGTCGCTTCCGTTGGTATAATATAACCGAAAGGCAACCATACTAACAATGGAAATAAATAGACGCTAGTTTACAAAAAACAATTTGAAAAATAGTTTTTGATATTGTTTTCTGTAAAACAGTTGTTTTTTTAATCAAATGAATCAAATGAAAAAAAAATTATAAAATCAGATATAATTTATTTGCAAAAAAAAAAGTATTTATAAAAATATAAGTAAGATTTTTGTATATAATTTCTGAATTAGCTTTGGTCACGGGGGTTAAGGCATCAAAAGAGGAGTCTGGTGTCAGTTCGCATCCGAGGCTAATCAATATAATTTTTATAAGTTTTATTAATTATCAGTTCATCTGAATGGTTTTTGAGAAACTTATTTCTAAAGTATCTAAAGTGTTCAATATTTCTAACAACAACCATGTTTCTAGAAAGATCCATGATGGGTATAAAAGCAGCAGCAATCGCTAATTCAGAATTGAATTTAAAATTACTATTACTTGGATTAAGATTAGATTTGACATTTGTTCGATTATTATCATCAGTTCAAAATTACTATTGTTCAAGTATCAAAGTTATAAATTAAACATTGTTAGATTAACAGTCGGTTTAAAAATAAAATTTTTCAAGTAAAGTCAGTTGTACATTGTTATATTAAAACGAGATAGAGACTTACTTAAATTGTGAAAATAAACAAAAAAATTAAATTCAAATTCGTTTTTTTTTTTTAAAACAAATGAATTTCAGGTTTTATAACATAAAGATTTTGTTTTATTTAACATTTTTCTAAAGTGCGTGTTGTCCAATTGACATAGATTTAGTGAACTTTTACTAATATTTGTTTTTTCTTTTTGGGTCGAGTATCGGAACTGTTGTAGGTTCTACAGCGCTCCTTTTGAAGGCTAAAGAGAGCCAAGACACCGCGACAAAGTTGAATTGCCACAGTTTGAAAATGGTACAACACACCGAAATATTTCACATAATATAAATTGTTAATAAAGTGGATTGTTTCAAAAATTTCCATAAATTAAACCTCTCCACAATAAATAAAGTTATATAATATTCTTTTTATATTATTTAGATGAGAATGAGATTTTTGGCTGATACTAATTTACATAAACAAGTAATTAATTATATTAGGGTTCACATTTTCCAACATTTTTAAGAAAGATATTTCAGACTTTCACTATATACAATATATGTATAAAGAAAAGTGCCTATCTGTAAAATATAGTTAGTTATACTACAGCACATTATATATTGTTCAAGTGCCAGTTTAAACTGGAACGACCTTTAAGTACAAGACAATTATTATGTACAAAGCACAGTAGCGCAGACGATGCATATATAGTACACTATAACACAAAGATCAAATATCTCAATTCCACCCATATTCACAATGGAAGATGTACGGCATCCTTCTGTAAAAATATCTATAAACACTTCCATCTATATATTTAAAATAAAAGGATATTATCACCAATAAACTTTGAGCTGACTCTTGTCCGAAAAATTCTATGTTAACTAGCTATTCAGCATTCGATATGTAAACAAGGAGTCATATCGATGCTTCCAATATCAGCAATTGTTAGACGCGATAAAGTTCTACCTATCATTCCCTAGATAATATTGATGATATTACATCATGTCACCCTCCCTGACATTTGGAAAATGTCTCTAGTACTTGGAAAATGTCTAATACTCCTTGGAAATTGACTAACTTATGATAAACATTCGCCCCAAAAAGTTTCAAATGTTTATTTATCATTTAAACTAGTAGTTGACACGAATTAATGAATATTTATACTAAAAGATTTATCGCGAAGTATATTCGAAGACATTGCAATATCCGCCGGTGTGACTTGTGTGCAGCATTCTCGATTTTGTCATTTTTAAGCATTCGCAGGGTCTTCTTCGGCTATTCAGGAGCTTTTGGGCATTCATGATAATATACTTTTGTTAAATCACGTACAGAGCATCTGGTTTCAGTGAGGGATTTCAAAACTTTATATGCACCTAAGCATTCTAGTAATATTTTCCATCGGTTGTTCCAACACGAGAAAAACAAGAAAAATTTTTGGAGAAACTAATGTTAAGCTTCAAAAGTATGATTGTTACCATTACGCATACCGTTAACAGCATCAGCCCGTGCAGACCATTTGGTTTAAGACTTCAGAGCTTTATTTGCACCTAAACAATCTATCAATATATTTCATCGACTTTTCAAACCCAAGAAAGTTACTGCTTCTGAAACATACCCAACAGCCTGAACGTCTAATAAGTTAAGTGAACTTGCGTCACATGGGACAAAAATAACAAATTCACATTGTTACTTTTATTCTAACCTTAAGGCCATTATACTTTCTCGTCATCTTTGCTACGTTATCATAACGTTATGTTGTCGGTTGAACCAAGAAACCAAACTGTTTATTTAATTGATTAAATTAATTGAAAGAAGAATATATGGTCATGGGTTTCGGAATCTGTGTGAATTGACCTGAGGGGCCTTTTCCCTCTCGTGCCCTTATGGTAAAGACTGCCATGAGCACCAGCTATGTTTTATGAGGGATAAATCACAAACCCGATGCGAAAGAGCTTTACCCGCTAGCTCAGCTTTAAGCCTAAAACAGATACATGAACCGCAAGTTAAAAATAAAGTTTATGGCAATGTTTACTTGTGATAATAAAACGAAAAAAAAATTAGTTATTTAAATCTGAGGCATCTAAAATTAATTGTAAGATATTTTTTTTTTAAAAGCCTCAAAATTTTTTCTCGATATTTTCTTTTAAAACTTCCTTTGCGATAACCACGCCCTACCCTGACCATAGACTGTCCCAGGATAGAATAAATAAAATGCAGTACTAATTTACTTAATTTGTTTGAATTTTTTGTCGAATTATTTCGTGTTAGTGTTAATTTGAAATTAGTTTTCCATTATCATTACTGGCAAATTTTTGAACTTACGAAGTCTTGGATACTAAATATGTATTTAAGATACTATTTTTATTTTAATATTTTTAAATATGTTAAATAACCTACATATTGAAACACTTTTTTGGACGTGTCTATGCACACATACTAAGTCGATCTTTGGTACAATATTGGCGTAATGGAGGGTTATGTTATGTATATTGTTATTCGACAGTATTGTCTGCGGCATTCGTCCGCCACTGGTGCACACGAATAAAACGATCGATGCACACATACACACACACATACAATTCTGTTGTTAAATTTGATGCCGCCGCGACGCCCTCATCTCAGTATTACACTTCGTACCCATGGTAACGCCACAATATTTAACATTTCAACAAGCAAGAAGAAATCTTGTATATACAGAGAACTAGTGAAGCTTTTTTATGTGTTTTTCCTATTTCAGTATAAAAATGAACAAAAACTTGCGAAGCTTTATAGTAGAACCAAACAATGTTATTAATTTTATTATTTGTGTGTTGTATTGAACTAAAAGATATCTCTCATCGATCTCCGCCTATTTTGTTCAATAGAGATGTATTGTTCCACTTCAACAATAAATTTCTTATTGTTTTGTTTTATTTTCATTGTACATTATTCAATAAATTAGTAAAATTTTAAGATGATTATAACACAAATTCGTAAACTTAATGTGTCTGAATGGCATGGCCGTATTGAATTTTACTTGTATTTAGTATTCGGGCACATTAGGAGTATATTTAAGTTCACCAAAAATTATTAATTTGCAAAATATTAACGAAATATTTTATCCGATCAAAACATAAATGTAAAAAAGGGCCTAGTTTTCGGGAAGATACTTCATATAATAGTTGCTCCTTTAAAAGTGATGATATCCCATTAAAGGACCGAGAAAATTTGGTTGAAATTTATTTCGTAAGTTTTCCCTAAGTATGTTTTTATCGCGACTAGTTTTAAAATATTTGAAACACAAGAAAGAACCGAATTCTTGTAGCATTTCTGGAAGTGGGAAACACTTAACTTATAATAATTATATATAGAAATATGGACCAATCATAGAGCAGCAAAGTTTTCAAAAATCTCTCACAGTGATGTGTTGCTAATTATTAAGTATATATATATATATATATATATATATATATATATATATATATATATATATATATATATATATAAAGAAATAAGGACCAATCATAGAGCAGCAATATCTCTTATGGATTTATTATGTTAATTTTATCAAAACAAAAATGCAACAATTTTCAATTTCCCGACATAAATTTCGTAATTTCATAATTTTCCCTGTGCCTTGGGTACTAGACCTAACTGTATGCCAAATATCAACTTTAAAGAATATATGGTGTAGGCCCTACGTTTTTATCCTGTCAAAAAAAAATTAGGGGCGTTGCCGTTATTTAACGATTTTTGAACTGAATTAGTAAATTTTTTAACTGTTTATTCCTTAACGGTGATTGAAAAAACAGTCTCTTATAATTCTCTACATAGGATATATTCGAAAAATCAGCATAGCACTGTAGCTCTTTTCGTTCAGTTATTTCGGGGTCAAATACCGTCTAATATTTCCTGTAGTAATAGCACTGTAAGCACGAAAGCCAAAAACCCCTTAAACTCGGCCTGTCGCACTACCGTGCTCTAGATATACAATATTAATATATGTGAATAATAAATTAAATGCATATATATTAGAATGACTAGCTTAACTGATAAGAGCACTGCCCGGGTAAGTATTGAAATGATGGTCTATGGTTTGAATGTTAGAGATTGTATTATCTTTTTAACAATTTTTAATTTATGATTATATTATTTTCAGCATTCAGTTAAGGTTATGGGAATGGTATCTAATAAGACAAAATTTTACTAAATCCAATTCTCCGCGTGCTTTCGAAGCGGTAATGCCAATTGTTTAAATTTTGAAACATACCTGATGTAATTTTAAATATACCCCAGTGGCCAAGTACAATCACCTAGAAAAACGACATAAAAACTATTTTTAAATATGTTATATGGAGTAATGGAAAATCCAGTGTCGAAAAAAATTATTGAATAAGTTAATTTCAAACTTTATTTATACTTTCCAAATACACAACTTGTATTTGAGAATTAAGTATAAAATTTTCCCATTTTTCAAACTGTAAAAAAACGGATATTTATTTTGCTAACTGAGGAGCAACTGTTTTGGTAATACGGTGAAGAAATGAACATATATCAACTATTTTTAAAATTCATAATAAATCCTACGTTTCACCTTCCTAAACTGTCGCCGACACGAGGCCTTTTTTGGGCAGGGAAAATACTTTTTGGGTTGGGGTATAACTTCACTGACCACGATAGCATCTTCAAGGGACTAGAATATTCACTAGAAGCTTCAAACTAGAATATTCATTTTTAGAAATGAAAGACATAAAATCTGTAATATTTCTGTAATGTTAAAGTGGAATTATGGTGAAAATATTGATTTCGATTTTCGAACCGACGGTTGGTTGTTGAAATTTATTTCATTAACTTCCTTAAACTGGGAAGTTAATAATTCGGTAACTCTTTTTTTGGAAAAATGTTAACTTTAAATTATCCACAAAAATTGTTGTATTGAAAATTATTAAGAATAATTTTTTTTGGACCCAACATATATTTCTAAGTATATAAAATAAAAGTTCTAAATATAAAAGAAAGTATAAAAGGAAAATATTTAAGATGAAAATATTTTTCTCCTTATTAAAGAAGTTTTTTAAGATCTCGTTTTGTTTTTTTTAGAATAAATTGAAAACGTAAATTAAAATTTTTGTTAGCTTCTTTATAGCCCTATCTCTCATAGATGGAGCGAATCAAAAGTGTATACGATTATTAATGTATTTTTTTTCCAATAACTTATCACCTAAAGCATTCGAAATTCGAAAAAACACTAAAGAAACTAATCCTCTCCAAATAGTTCCAATAAATCCATATGCAATTTCAAATTAAGCCGTCAAAAGACGGTTCATCATACGAAAAAATATATGAGATCAAATATCTAGGAAATTTATGATATACAAGTATTATAATAACCTCTAGTGATATATAGCGGATAGGAAACAGAATATTTGCAAAAAACTGATTTTAGTAACCATTCTCTTATAATAATACCTGGGCACAAGATTATATGAGATATTTTTCTAGTCTTTAGAATGTCAAAAAAAAAGTTTATGCAAAAATTCAGCTTGATAAATTCTCAGTCCGAAGTTGATCCTTTATTTCATCTAATTTGATTGGATTGCAAAGGGTTAACAAAGGTTTTATTATTAGCGAGAGATAACAAATTGTTACACAATACACAGTGTTTATATTTTTACAACTTGGCTACATGATATTGAAAAGGTTCCCCTGTAAACATAACGTATAACAGTTTATACAGACCGTTTTCAAAAGCATTTCTAATAGAAATAGAGAATCAATGTTAAATAAAAAAATAAAATATTTACTATAAAACCATGCATACACATACATACATACATACATCTGCCTATAGCTTGTGATGTATGGTGTTTGATGTCATTTAAGAGTGGGGGTTTTGTGATGCACATTATAATTGATAATATTTATCATTACGTATGTGAATGCATGGGAAATATTTGGTTGTGTGTTTTAATGCTATTACCGTATTTCAACAATGGGTTATTACACAATAATAGAAAAAGTGCAAATTATTAAATGGTTCTTTGGGGGACATGAATGTGTCAATTTATTTATTGTGGCATTTGAGGATAGGCAATCACCAAGCTTTCGAACAGTTACTCATATGATTAGCTGTTTTGAAAGATAAAGATGATGAAGCCCCACAAAAAAATGAAGATAGAGATAACAGTTTGTAGTTTTTTGACGATAAAAAATCGACAAGAGAAGTTGGTGAAGAACTAGGCCTAAGCAACTCTACAGTTGCAAACATTTGGAAACATTTGGAATTCTATTTTTTTTCTTTTTGGGGTTTTATTTTTCTTTTAATTTGTGTAAATTGTTGTTTTAAGTTACACCGTTAATAGAATACTATCATGTATTTTTAAACATTCCACATACAAATAATAAGGGATATTAAAAAGAGAATTTTCAATTGTTAGAAGTAATGCTAAGCTTAAGAAGACAACAATAAACATATTTAAACCACTCTCATTACATGTTAATGCAGTACTGAATACAAAACAGTCCAGCAAGCATACACAACAGACACACTAAAGAGTACCCCCACTATTTTTATTTCTTTATTAAGCTTATTGTATATAGTTATTATAGTAAATAATATTTAACATCGATTCTCTATAATCAATGCTTTCCAACACGTACGGTATAAGCTATGCCAATTGTTTTATTAATAAAATTAATTAATTTCCTGTTTGGTTTGGTACTCTTTACAGATGTGAATTGTTATGATGGATCACATGTAGTGTACAACACTGCAAATACAACAATCAACATTGTACGAGCATCCAGCTGCAGGTCGCTAATAAGAACGATGGATGATGCAGACATTGCTGATTTATCTAGTAGAGCACCTGAAGAGGGATATCTATTAGTACGAATTCATGTACCAGAGCTGAATGTTCAAAAATGTTTACAGTTCCCAAAGGATCAACTTGTTTGGGATGTCAAACAGCAATGTTTGGCTGCATTACCAAAGGTACTATTCAATTGAATTATAATATAATTTCTTATTAATTAACATAAATTATTTATTATTAATTCCTAACTTGCATGTAAATTATTTGAATTAATGCTAAATTTTAATTTACATTTAATTTATTTATTTATTTATTATAATTATTTGTAAGTGAACACAGTACCGCCATTATTATTTCTACTCAAAAATGTTATTTCTCACGATTATAAAATTTAATCTGAAATTACTGTTCCAAGATTTGGCGAAACATCCACCGGGGATAAAGTGCAATTCGTTTTTATATTACAACTTACAGTCTTTTGACAACAACTTTAGAAGTTTTCACGCAACAACAACATTAATTAGCATAGTAGACTGTTTTCAGATCTATAGATAATTTCAGATAATTGTGATAGTTAGTATTTAGATTTTATATAGTTATGGATATATTTAGAAAACTTTTGGTTGAAAGGTTTTATCCTTCTACATACCGGGTCTCGTCTTTCGAAAAACGAACCTGCTGATATCATTTATCTACGATATGTATTTCAGAAAATTATATGCAAAAACTATACTGTAAAAAATAAATTATTAATAAATAGTTTCAAAATAGTATAAAATTATTAGTAATCGCTATAAAATAAAACCAAAAATTCTCGCCAGTGACATGTTTCATTGTGATGGGTATATATAGTTATCTAACCATCAAAACAGATATTTACGCTGTAGGTTTAAATAGTGTCTACATGTAAACACCATGTAGTCAGGCTTAATACAGAAACTGGACTCAGTATTGAACGTAGACAGAGATAGTATACAGATCAGTGACAAAGTCAAGTCGCAATCCAATGTGATAGAAAATTTAGTCGTAGTTGTGTTCAAGTGATAATCACTATCAATCAAGAAATTTATAAATTTTCGTCATACTTAGGATAATACGTTCAACTCCATTGATGAATAGAATTATAACATATACGACGTAAAGTTCACTGAACTAATTCCTTCGGTTTGCCGTATTTATTCCTGCCGTGTAGTTCAATGAACTTTGTTTACTTTCAGTTTACCCAATTTATTTTACTGCGTATCTTTCTTGGTTTTACGTACTTTCTGTACGTAAAAATTATTAAACTTCTCTTATTTAAAATTTAAAAAAAGCTATGTTAAATGAATTTCTCTACTGATCAAAACTAAAAAAAGATGGATTGGAATTTGTATACTATTAATACCAATATTAATTACTAATAATAATTCATAAATACGTATTAATTAGATAATGATTAATTTAATATCGGAACGTTAATCTATCATTTATGGTGATAATGTACGTCATGTGAATGCAAAAAAAATTCGTTACGCAGGAGCTGCTTCAACTTAGCTAATTTCCTTTGAATACATAAATCACTCTCTAGCGGTCATAATTTTAGCCTGATCAAAATGAAATGTCGTATATGGTTTAATTTAGTATTTGCAAGTCCAATTTTATTAATAAATGACATACGTACAGGGGAAAGGGGGGCATAAAGAAAGAAGAAAACACAAAATATAAAATATATCTCTTAATATTAGTACACTCGAAAAATGCGTAAGGAATAAAGTTGTAGAAAATCAAATTTGTACAGAGATATTAAGGAATTTAATTTTCAATCTTAAACCGTCAATATTTTTGTAAATATTAGTGTAACAGAAAAAATGATAAGAAACAAAATAACAGTAAAACTTAGTACCTACAACTTTACTTCTTATAAATTTTTCGATTTTTCAAATATTAAGGGAGATATCTCAAATTTTGTGTTTCCCCCTTCCTTTAAATCCCCCTTTCCCCTTGTCCGATTTTACCCATTAACGACCTTGACCTTTTGAACACCAAAAGCGCCTCAAATATCAAATTTCATTGGACATATATATATATATATATATGTCCATAGTCGCTAAAAAAAAAACCTGTTTTTAGTTGATCGAGCTATGTATTTTTAAAGTTTTTTTTTTATAGTTTGTCTCAATTTCAAGTTAGTATAATATTTGTTTGTAGTAAAAGTAATCAAGGTAAATCAAGTACATCTTTTTTGCTATGAATCAGATGTACTTATATTGAAAAAAACCGATTTTGGACAAGTCTTGCTCAAAATATACGTTTATAATCCACCAAATGAAATTTTAAAGTAAAAATTAAATACTGTTTATGTTTGCCATACTTCTCAACAAACAAACTTCAAAAAATGGGTAATCAGTATAAAAAGCTATAAATAATCCGGCGCCATATTTTTATTTAAAAAAAGATAATTGAATATGTTAAGTGGAATTCATTCTGCGAAATTGATATAAAAATAATAAAATTATTAAAATACCTATTTTATCATTATTTATTGTAGGTGTAACCTTTTGAAATTTTAAAGGCGAATTTATAATAATTGTGGAATTTCTGCTCATTAGCGAATTTCCTGAAAGGAAATAGAGCTATTGGTCCCGTACCGAAATCAAAATTCGCAAAAATTTCTTCAAATGTCCATCGATCCTATCTAGTAGATATCAAAAATCACCATCTGTAAAATTTATATATATATATAATATATATATATATATATATTTAGAATTCGTTTGATCGATTGCGGGTCTGAAAATTTGACGTATGATGCAAAATTTGATGCAAAACAAATGTAAATTTATATGCAGTTTAGTGTCTCCATTTATTTTCTAAATAAAAAATCTTACAAGTGTCCACCTCTCTCGCGATTGCAGACCCGCAATCGATCAAACGAATTCTTCACTAGTTATACAACAAATTCCACTGAATATGACGTATTTCCAATTCAATGTTTGTTCTCAAGTCGCCAGTCGTTTGAATTCGTTAGCGTTAGGTTTTCCAATAAGACAATTGTTTCATTTGTAGTATAAGTGGGGGCACCATTCTATTGAAATGGTATCTTTTTGTTCCAATTACGACCACAAAAAATTTCTCATATTGTTCTCCATTGAATGGGACAGTATTTCCTTGCTCATATTGCGTGAGAACAATTTGATAAAGAGTGTAAATCCAAATCCGTAAAATACGCCACGTTATCTTTGTACAAAGCTCCAACTCCTGAGTACGACGTTAGAACGATAAATTCAAGTTTCCAGCGATTGATAATAGCACGAATCGCTTGTTCACTAGACAAATTACGACGATCAAAGATATCACTATATACTCCATACGTAATTCGATTCCGAGTTTTTGCGAAGCTTACTGCGTAAATACACACTGATAGATTTGGACTGCATCTAAACATATTATCCATTGAAACACCCTTGGTAGACCCTTTAGCTACGCATACTCTAATGTTTTCTTGAACCCTCTTACAAGGAGCTTTTATCTGAAACTTATCATGGGGACCCAACACTTGAGAAAAGTGTCTTCTTAATAATATTTTTTTAAATAAATATTATCATAGATAATATGAAGTGCTTTACATTAAACACTTTTAGTAATCGTACCTGGGATTAATAATAAAGTTAAAGATAAATTTGTATTTACGCAATGAACAATATTACGTATGAGATAAATTAAAAAAAATTATAATTTTGAAAAAGAATAACAGTATAATAACTAGCCGTTATTTACCAACTACTAAAATTCCCCACATTTCAATCATGTTCTCTACTGATTCGATCAAATTACTTACTCGAACTTATTCGTACGTGTCGATTCCTCATCGAGTATTGGACAATGGCTGTAAGTGTATGTAGACCAGAGATCATCCTGCCTATTTCAAAGGATTTCCAAATATAAGGCGTGTCCGGGCATAAGCAGAATGGGTAGAGTTTAATGAAGCATGGGAATATTCCACGAATGATCAACGTAAAACTCCAAATTTTGATACAGCTGCAGAATTAGATATTTTTATTATCTCAATTCTAAAAGTTTATTATTTAAAAAAATTAATAAGTCGACAAAAATTTATATCTTCTCTATGAAATGTGTAAAAAGGATGTTGAAATTATTATTTTAATATTGAATCAAATCAATATTATATTATTTGATTAACTAATCCCTATTGTTAATGATTTTTGTTTAACATCAATTTAGTGGAATTATAGGGATTAATTGATAAAGCTCGAAATACGAATTCAACAGACAAATATTAATACAAAAAAAATAATAATAGCAAAAAATGTGTTATATATTCCTCACTTGAAGAAATATTGGTTTGGTTTGGATAATTTTAGTTACATTTACCTGAGGATATAAAAATTTAATGAATTCATAAAAACTGAAGAGGTGGGAAGTAGTCTTTTAGGTAGAAGAGAGATACGGCGTTTACACAGATTTATAAAGAAATATATATTTAAAAAGATATGTCAACTGCAGTAATTTCCGTTACGCTTTTTGACAGAATCGATTAAAACAAGCTCAAACATTTTTTATGTTGAAAAACATGAAATGAAATAATAAACTGAAAACTGTTGTTTGTAAAGACTGTTTTGTAGAACTATCTTGAAAATCTAATGTACCTACATAGGTCCCTAAAACTAATCTGGTCTTGACGATGGCAGCCTGAATATTAAAAACTACAACTATTTCAAATTATCTTAAATATGTTTAATTAAATTCTCTTTATTGTTTATTTAAACTTATAATAAATAATAATTTTAATCTTTTGAATAACCTTCTTGAATAATTGTAAACCATATAAATAATATTAAATTGTAAACCAATTATATCAATAATACTTCATTGAATATGACAAAATAAGTTGATCCTGACATTGATAATAAATCATATATGCAATTATAAAAGTTATGAAAGAAGTTTAAACTCGGCATGGGCGTAGATCTCAAAGAGGTGCTTGAGATCGTTTCAAAAGTGATAGAAATATTCGTTTTTTAAGAAACTTTTACTAGACGAAATTGTAGAATATTAAAGAAGACTAAAGCGCGTGACATATTTATTTTAGAGAAAAGTTGTATGCAGAAAAACTATTGAAAATTATGCAAAAAATATTATACAATTAGTAATATATTTCTATTCGTCTATTGTTGTTTCGAAAATACGCGAGTGTAAACTCCATAAATCGTATAGCTTCTCCTAACTTCAGATTTCTAAGATAAATCTCCAGACTTCCCGAATTCAGTGAAAAAAACATTTTTCTAACCATTTAGCGATAGCAGTCCTCAATTCGAATTATCTTGAAATCGACGCTAAAAAGATTTAAAAGATTAAAAAGATTGTGCACATTTATCTCCTATAAGTGGCATGACCAAAATATACAAAATTTTAATTTATATAAATGTAAGTATTATGAAAATATCTTATATCAATAAGCACTGATCTTTTGAATTAAAAATGTAGAGATAATGTATAATTTACATCAATACATTATTATTAATACTTAAAAAGATAGATGAATAAATCTTGGGGTATGAAAAGTACTGCACTTCGACCTTTTGGCTATAGTGCTCCCCCTTCTACTCCAGTCTGACCAGGTTCGCTTCTCCAATATCTTGGCAATAGGCAGGAGCTTGCTTATCAGGTTTTCCTGAAGGCTCATATATTCCGGGTGAAATGCACTGAATATCTTGTATCTACTGTAACCGAGATTCGCAGCTAAAGATAATGTGGCTGGATGTTTCTTCCTTCTCGCCGCACAGTCTGCCCAGAATGTATCCATTGTGAAATACTATTGTATGTAGGTGCTTTCGTAGGTGATTATGTCCGGCACCCGTTCGAAGTTGTTTCCTACTCAAGTTTAGTGCATCGAGGGACAGCTTCTTGGATGCATTCCGAAACATGGATGCATTCCACAGTGATCACGGTGTTTAAAGTCTATCCACTCACTTGTTTCTACTTGATCACTTGTATGCATGCTTGGTAATACTTGGTATTTAAAAAAAAAATTATATCTCCAGACTTTCCGGAATTTTGAGATGGCAACCCTACCATTAGTTTTATATTGCAAGTTAATATCCAAACCAAATTAATTCCTAAAAGATTATTTTTTTTTTTAAATAATAATAATAGATTTGTTCTTTTTACAACGAAAATGCAAAAATTTTGGATGAAAATTAAGTACCGTTGATTTTTCAACGGATTTTACGTCTAGTTTTAAAATTTTTTTTTAGAAAGATAAATCTTCATAGTTACTAAATGATAAACGGAACTGTGTACACTTTTCTAATTTTTACCACCACCAAGCTTTTTTATGTTTACATATATTAATTTTTGCTATGTAGTTCTATGTAAAATTGATTTATTTGTGCTTAGAATATGATTTTAACATGATAACAACATCCTACAATGAATGCTTTTTATTTCAATTTTTAAAAAACAAACAGAAAAATCTTTACTAATTAGCTGTATTACTAATTACCAATGTAATATTGTGTTTGTTTTTTGTTTTAATTTGCGTCGTGGTGCTTTCTCCTTACACGTGCAGGTGGCCTCCTGGTTCAGGGTAGGTAGTTAATATTTAAAGCAAAAACAAAAGGTCATTTTTCAACCAAATCATTTGTCATAAATTCATCTCATTAAATTTTTTTCAAAATTCAGACATCTCATCAGTTCAGCATTATGCATGATACCAAAGTAATAGTTTTCTACTATATGGAATAACATTTTCTTCTGTTTTATTTTACGTATTCATGTGCAATCAAAAGATGTCTCAATAAGAATCGGCTTTTTAATGTAGAAAGAAAACACACTTTTTAAGGACGTTCATCCATGAAGCTTGATAGTAGATAAACAATTTTTTTTTAGTGAATTGAATAGCTCAATTCAGTAGTTATCCTCCCTCAAAAATTTAACACCTGTTGACGATCATTTCAAAGAGTAACTAAAAATCAATCGATTAAAAATCAAACTTTGAACACAGCGTCTTATGGAGAACAGAATTTTTTTTGTACTTAAAATTAGAATAACTATATTATTAAAGTAGACACCATAATGAATAATGTTTATAAATATTCTTTCATATATGCAGTTTATATAATTGCAGTAAAAAAATGGTGTTGACGAACATTTGAATTAATTATTTAATAAAATTAAAACTTTTTTGTTCGGTTTGTTTTTGCCACCATATTTTGAAAACTGGCGACCACACACACTAAAATAATATACAATACACACAAATATAAAACATAGTTTACTGTCATATCTGTCACATTAAGTCAAATTAATTTCTAATTTACAATTTCCTGGTATTTTCCAATAAATACTTTTAAAATATTTAGGACAAATAAAAAAGGTTATAAATCGTTGTAAGATTATTGACATACTTTACACCTTTTTTAAAATCCTAAATAAATTTTATTAAAGATAGTACTCATTTGACTTCAGCGTACCAACTGAACGTCCTTAAGTCAACAATATAGACTAACTATGTCTACAAATATATACCATAAACAGGCTGTAGTCGTGATGACTAGCCATTGTGATACGAAATTTGCAACACTGTTTAAATGAGTTGAAGACATTTATTTGTAAAGCGAAAAAGAGACAAACATACACATACATTATTTCTAATGATTAGAACAATCATAATATAAGTAAATAAGTCTGTTTCTTTTTACGAATGAATGTAAGCCAGTCTTCAACTCTTTGAAACACAGTTGCCAATTTCTTATCCTAATGGCTAGTTGATGACAGCCTGTATATTAAAGGATGATTTCTAAAACCATCGAACAAAGATAAGGCACTTTCGCTTTTTACCACAGTATATAGGCTACAACGAAGTTGTCACCATTTGTGTGTATTTCCATCACGAAATGGTTTTAGACAGACTAATTTTAAAAACAAAAACAAGCTTATTTTTGCATTCTTTTCAGTTTTATTCTACCAAAGAATAATCTTGTTAACCAAAAATATGATGCTATTGATCGAAACCTTCTATCCAACGTTTCTTTTCAGTTCGAAATTTGGACATAAAACTTGGTCCATATTTATCTACAAAAAAAAAGTACCAGTCGTCAACATAAGTTATGTGCACTAATCCAATCACACATAACTTTCTGGCCCACACCGGATTCGTACGGGTATATTATTTTAGGTTGCTTGCTTCAATTTCAACTGCAAATTTCCTTTGAAAACATAAATTAATCTCTAGCGGTCACAATTTTAGTGTGGTTAAAATGAAATATCATATCCGATATATTTTTCACACCAATTCAATCATCACCAATTTTATTACTAAATGTTATAGGTCGAGGGGAAAGGAGGGCATCGAGAAAAAAGAAAACACAAAATATAAAATATCTCTGATAATACTTGAAAAATAGTAAAAAATCGTAAAAAGCGTAAAAATGTATAAGGAATAAAGTTGTAGAAAATCTGTTGGCTACAAACTCTCATCTGTACAGAGAGAGATATTTAGGATTTTAACTTTCAATCTTAAATTGTAAATATTAGTGTAAGAGAAAAAATGTAAGAAACATAATTATACTATACTTTCAAAAAGCAAAAGCGCCTCAAAAACCCAATTTCATCCCAATCGGATAAAAACTGTGTCTGCTAGAGAGGAATTCGCTAAAAAATTAATCGGCTCCCATCATACATTAACTACCAGAACAAATGAATGTATATGTAATCGACATATTACTATTGCACTATTATTAAATAGCGTAAAATTTTCGGAACCGTTTCGGAACAAAAATTAAGTTTGTTCCAGAACTACTTTCTATAATTGTTATTAAATTAAACCTTTCATATAGTACTGAATAATATTAGAATAAAAATATGAAATTTAGACTAAAAGAACATTTACTCTCTTTAAAATTTCGCTTCGTATTCAGGCATCTATTTTGTGAGTTGCTAAGAAGTTGATTTTAATAAATGCTTCAAGTTACTAATCCTTTCTAAATTAAGTTATGTTAAAAGTCTAGGAATATAGCTAGTTATAATGTGTTTAGTATGTTGCAGAGTAGGAAATTTTAAGTGTGATTTTTGTATTTCTTGTGCAACGCTTTTTAAATTACCCTTATTGATAAGAAATAGTTGTTTGAAAATTTGATCTTCTATTGAAACTTCTGAATGTGTGGTAAAGTGATAATAAAACTACAAATAGTAAATCGTTTTACAGTAGTTTTTGGTTATTTTTCAAATTATTTCTTTCACCGAGGCCAATTTTATGCATTTCAGTATATAGATATTATTGACTTTCCACCTAATATATTATTATTTATATAACAATACTTTTATACCACAATCCTCGATACAAAATAGTATATTAGAAAATTTATTCAAAACATCTTATAAAAATAAAAATCTAATATTTAAAATAACAACTGACTGAGTTAATTGCTTGAATACTCTGTGTATACTGACTTTTACTTTATACACAAGCATTAATGTATAAAAATACAAAATAGTATATATAAATGCTATAAAATTTCAAATTCGCCCCAATACCTAGATCAGTTTTTGTATTATAAATACGTATTTCAACTACAAAGTAGTCATCATCAGTATAAATTAGCTAGTCATAATTTACTCTTTGACAATTAGAAATAGATAGAAAATCGAAATCAATAGACAAAAATAAAAATAAATTAAAATATAATAAATTTTATTGAAATTACTCAAAATTACTTGCATTCAATTTACTCTTGTTAACATCACTCTTATTAAAATTACTCTTATATTGTCTCAGGATATGTTATTTGTTGCTAATTTGGAGGCAGTTTGATGACAGTGAAGGTGCAACGAATAACATATCCTGAGACAATATAAGAGTAATTTTAATAAGAGTGTTGTTAACAAGAGTAAATTGAATGAAAGTAATTTTAACAAGAGTAATTTCAATAAAATTTATTGTATTTTAATTTATTTTGTTTAATTTATTTTTTATTTTGTCTATTGATTTCGATTTTCTATCTATTTCTAATTGTCAAAGAGTAAATTACGACTAGCCAATTTATACTGATGATGACTACTTTGTTGTCGAAATACGTATTTATAATACAGAAACTGATCTAGGTATTGGGGCGAATTTGAAATTTTATTTTAAAAACCTAGAGTTCTCATTAATTACCATTTGATGATCTAATATATATAAATGCTGTTATACATTATACATATGCTTTTGTAATAATATTCACAGATGTTTGAGCTGAATGACAAAACTATTCACTTTATGAAAAAAAGTGTGTGTGTGTGTACTTATGTACGTACGTAAGAAGTTATAGTTCTTTTTAAATAATTTATTAAAATAATATTAAATAAGGTCAACACTACTGTAAAGAAAAAACAATAGTTTAATACAATGATAAAGTAGTGAAGAAAATAGACATTTCCATTTTTAAAATTAGATAGGTCAGCGCTATTACACCATAAAACTTACTTAATTTAATTTTTTAATTGATATAGGCAATCACCATAACATGTACTCATAATAAAATTTATCTATTGTTGTACAATAGCGAGCAGGATATAAAACTGTTACACCGATCGACGCGTGCAACTTCCGTTACACGTTTAAAATACCCTCATCGGATACTCAGAAAGCGCCTAAAGAAGTACAACTTCTAAAATTTCAAATAAAAGTTTCTTTAAAAACAAACCCACTTACACAAAATTTCAGCTCGTTATCTCTTTTCGGTTTTGAGTTATCGTGTTTACGGACGGACAAGCAGAGGGGCGGTGCTCGTATGTGTGGAAATGAACTAATTAGATCATTTTATGAACACCCATATCAAAACCATTGTTTGCGAACAATATATTCAACCGTTACAAAGTTCGGACTAAACTGAATATACCCTTGTATAAATTATATATATATATATATATTTATATATATATATATATCCGGGTATAAAAATGTACATCGCGTGCGCATGATATACAATACCTTGGTATATAAAATTCATGTCATATTTTCTATACACCTATACGTGCGTAAAAGTAATATAAATAGTACACGCACTGGTAAAGAGCTCAGTATTTACAAAGTATTTAAACAAGTTAGTTGTTATATTTATTTTATATTGGTAAAAGGTATACGAACAAGTTATTGTATGCAGAATACGTGCATACTTGTAAACACTGTTATAGATTAATGATAGGTCATTGGATCATGAGTAATTGAATATATCACGATCAGTGACCTCACGTCTTATCGATCAATTTATAGGTAATAGCTATAAACAAATATAAGAGAGGTCAGGGTAAGGTTTCCGATTTTGATTTTTTTTTTCTTTAAGTTCAAATTTTTTAGCGATCATTTTAGCAATGAAAATGTTGAAAACTTTAACTTTAAAGGATGTACGAGCGCTGATGTATAGTCCATGTATAAAATTCTTCAAAATCTTTATAGTACATTCCTAAAAGTCCACAATAATGTTTATTATTTTTTATCGTAAGTTAAAATTTAATTTAGGCCCGTTATACCGGGCCTAACAAAAAAGGTATTTAAGACAACAACTGAGATTTCGGGTAATTAAGCTACCGCCGACATAAAAAAAATTTACCCGAAATCTTAGTTATTTTCTTAAATATCTTTTTTTAGACCCGTCATACCGGAATTTTATTGGATCAATCTCTTTATTAATATTTCTATTTCCTATTGCGTAGTTTCTTTTTTATTCGTTTCAAAATATGTGTAAAAATATGGGTTTCTCCATAAGAGCAATGCATTAAAACTCGAACTTTAACATTAAATAATTAATTCAAGATCCACGTACCCCCCCCCCCCTGAAACTTTTTTACAATTGATTTATATGCACTTCAACTACACGTAAACATAAGGCTTGATTTTTAAGCCTTAATCTTTTTGAAGCTTCAGTGCTCGTACATCCTTAATGAGAAATATTGCTTTTCTTTAATATTAACTTTTAATTGGTCAAAAATGTTTGGTTTTTAATTCTTCTGTGTGTGCAATATGTCATTTTTAAATTTCATGTTGCATATTTTCAATATGTACTTATTTTAGTTCAGCAAAATTCCTCCAAGATTTTGTTAATAGGTCACTTTTGAGTATAATGATCCACAGAAATTGTATCCTTTTTTCAAAATTGTATAGTTGATTTGTTCCTTATTAATTCTGTTTTAGGGGAAAATGTTGCGAATAAATACCGAATGAATAAGGCACAAAATGACTATACAATTTTGAAAAAAGGGCGCAAATTATATGGCCCATAGTAAATATAATAAAGAAAAATATTCTCCACCTAAGAAAAAACGTTGTTTCATATTTCCCGTAAGAGTCAACGAATGAATAAAAAACCTTGTATTACATGCAAATAAAAATGCGAATTGTATGTAGTAAATAGCTTGTGCAAAAATATGCATTAAAAAAATGTTATCCATTCTTCAAACTTTTTAGACATTGTTTATTGATATTTTATTTTTGTACAGGTAAATATCTATACAAAATTAAATACCTTATTCGTTGTCCAATATATTTTGTTGTCTAAATTTTGACTCAGCAGCAATATACACTTATCGTGCAAAAGAGACTAGTAGCTGAAAATCAAATTTTCCAATTTAAAAAACCTCAACCTATGGCCTAAATACCAACAAGTTTTTGGATTTTTTTGTTTTATCTCAGTATTGGGGTCGGTTGTAAAGCTATGATAATTATTATTTATTTCAAATAAAATTATACCACAATATTAAAATTTTGTTTCGAGTATCGAAGTACAAGTTTTATTATTAGAATAACTAGCTATTTCTGAACTTGTCAATAAAAATTCTTTTTAGAATAATTTCAAAGCAGACAAAATTTTGAACAAATTTTATTGTTAAAATGTTTTTCCAAACCCATTTACAAGGTGTGCTACAGTGCTAGGTAAAAAGTTTCTCTTTCGGGAAGGGTGGGGATGGAAACTTGATCATAATACTCTCCACATATGAACAAAAATTTGTTTAATAGCCGTTATTTATTTACATTTTAACAAAGAAGATAAACTAATTTTAGTTATTGTAAAGGTAGTTATAAGTATTGGCAACATCTCAGAAGCCATACGACTACTCTCAAATGTAAAAAGCCTAAATACCAACTTCCACGTTTCAAACTTTCGTTCCTTATTTTACCTCCTTAGGGTATGAATTTCTAAAACGCTGATACAACACTCTTTTATTTAAAACAGAAGCCTAAATACCAACTTGCATGTTTCTAACTAGAAAAATGACAAACTTCCATTCCCTATTTAACTTCTAAGAGATGAATTTTCAAAAAGGCTGATACAACTGACTTTTATTTATAAACAGAAGCCTAAACACTAACTTCCACGTGTCTACCTTAAAAAATGTCACACTTCCCATACAAACTATCGTCCCTTGGGTTAAGGGATGAATTTCCAAAAGCACTGATACAACTACTTCTATTTTATAAACAGAAGCCTAAACACCAACTTCCATATTTCTAACTTCAAAATACCAAATTAAAGTGAGACACGCACCAAATTAGCAACAAGCAACATATCTCTGAATCCATATCCCAGAGATAGTTACGATTAGCTAATTCATACTGATGATGACTACATTGTAGTCGAAATACGTATTTATAAAATACAAACAAATGTTCTCGGAATAGGGGCAAAAATTTGAAATATAATTTCAAAAAAACCCAGAGTTCTCTTTGATTATTTTAATAATCTTTATCTGTATATTTTTATTAAGTCAATTTCGCCAAAGATCTATCCCAACCGGGTCATTTAAAAAAAAGTCCGAAAATTGAATGGTTTTTAGATCTCTAGAAAATTAAGCCGAGGTCTTTCGAGTTGGTAAACTTATCTAAAAGACTCATTTAATAACTTAGCATTAGTAAACTATTCCATACAGTATGCACAGAAGGGTTAAGGCAAGAAATGGGTATAGTTATCAAACTGACATTAAAAAGTTACTCATATACCGTCTTGTTATGCCAATAGCTTAATATGCCAAGATATGCTGGTATATTCGATCTGAATCTTACGTTATATAAATTAAATAAAAGAAAATGGTTTGTACTTTCGATCAAACGTTTATTTTTTCTGAATATTTAATAATCAATAATGAATTTGTTGATAGATACCAGGAAAGTCAGGAAAACATGTACTGTACTCATAGGTATCCAGACTATCTTGGTATATTCCTACAAGCTCTAATGCATGCGCTTAAATTAGTTGGATCATCCCCATTTTCATGTACCCGGCGAATACATCCACATTTGAATCAAAATATAAATTGTAATTGACATCGCATGCCTGGGGTTTATTCGCAATATTATTATTTGGATGTTTGGTTTCATTGACTTGAAAAACAACAAAATTTATAAATAGGTGCAAAGCAAGGAATTTTGGATCTCAATAATAATGTCTGAAGATAGTTTTTTTTAATGATCTCCTGGTCAAAAATCATTATGAATTTTAAAAAACCGGTTTTATGTATTTCAAAAGTTTTGCCTTTAATTTATTTCTCTCATATCAATCAATTTTTCTCTTTTTCTTACGTTCACTGGAACTTTGGATCGCGAGATCGGAACCGCAACAAATGCATACATTGTTAGTGAGATCTAAAATTAGCTATATATTTTTATCATATTATTATTTCATCGTCGTTTATTTTAAATATTTCGTTCACCACCAGGTCAATTTTAAATGATACGCATCTTCCATCTCTATACAGAGTATTACGAAAATAATGAATCAAATGTATAAGTCATCTTTGAAACAAAGTAGTTTCAAACAAGTACGAAATTCTTTGTTATTTTGGTGATTATACCACGAATATACAGAGTGCTCCATTTTACTTTCAATAAACTAATAAATCTTTCAAAATGAAAAAATCATGAATCATTAAATATGAAGGTTTTTTTTTTCTCAAAATCAAAAACGGCTGCAAGTCGTTTTTTTTAATAAGCTTCTTATTGATTTAGCTTTACCCAAAAGTTGGGGTAAAAGCGAGTACTTTTTATTTGAAAAAATTTTCCGGATAATCGATTTTTTAAAACTGTTTTGTCTTTAAAATAGATTATCTCGAAAAACCAACACTTTAAAACAAAATTTTCTGAACAAAAAGTATTTATTTCACTTTTAATTTCAAATAAAACAATTTCGGAAAATTTAAATTTCTTTAATTTTGAATAAAATTTTAATTTTATATTGTTTTGTCAGAAATTAAGGGCAAAGTAAAGTTTAACGGAACATTTATTTTATTAAGGGCGGGGTTTACCAGTCCAAGTAGCCGAGCGGTCTAAGGAATATGGCTGCGCAGTATGCCTACTTGGAAACTGGGAGGTTATGGTTACGAATCCTTACATCGGCAGTTTGTCATTTATTAAGAAAAAAAAGGGGCGGTTAATTGATTAAACTGTCGGTGGGTAATTGACTAGAATGTTTTCTGCAGTTTCCTGTACGAACTCCAGATGAATATCGGCATAGTTCCTATCATAATCGGCTGCAGCCGCATATCCTACCAATTCCTAGGCTATATACAAAAATTCCTTCCACTCCACGCACATCCTTACATCCTTAGGCATCACATGAACCTTATGGTCGAATTGTAGCCCGTCCAGGGCAGCCTCTACAATCTATCTATCTAAGAGCGAGGTTTTCTAGTTGATCCCATTTAAAGACAAAATATAATTTTAAAGAAAATTATCTAGAAAATAAAAAATGTTTCAAATAAAAAGTACTTTTTTTTATATCCGTATATATATCACATATGCGAGGGTATTTTAAGTTTAGTACTGACTTTGTAACAGTTGAAAATATTGATCGGTGAAAAACAATTGTTGTATAGATGTTCATAAAATGACCTCATTAGTCTATTTCCGCATGTCCGTCCGCCCGTAAACAAGATAAAGATATAAAAAAGTGAGCTCAAGTTCGTGAATGGGTAAAATCGGACCATGCTTCCCTCCGCCAGGGAGTGGGGAAATATCCATCTTTGAAAGAGATAGAAGAAAAGTTTCAAGGCTAAAAATGTCTACTTTTAAATCTTTTGTTACTACTCTTTCCGAGTATTAAAGCAATTAACTCAGTAAGTTATTATTTTCACTTGTTTTTATCCAAATTGTCCTAAAAAATTAGGAATTCTTCTGAAAAAAGACGATGTATTTGACTTTAAGAAAATTTCCTAAATATATCATTCACAATTGATGTTATGAACAATCCTCTAAATAATCCAACTTTTATGGGAAAATTTTTTCATGGAAATTATTCGGCAAAGTTTTATTAACCTCGATAAATTAGCATAAATTATTCTACATATATTTGGTTCACCATTCTTGTATCACTCTGTATATCATAAATTGTTTCATGATTAAAAATTTGTAGGTCAAAATGTTTTCTCGTAAAAAAAAAACATGATGACCATCCCAACTAAATATTTATTTAAATTTACCTATATAATGGTTTATTTCAATATATCTAAAAGGTGAGCGCCCAATTACGCGTCACGATACGCCATGATTTTACGCACCTTTCAGCGAAGCGTATAGCAACATCAACTCGCATTATTAATTCTATATAATTTTAAAAAAAAAACGCCCCGTCACGTAGCACGCCGCGACGCGTAAGTTGGCACGCACCTCTACAGTATACTTAATTTCGGATTTAAATATTTTGAAATCTGAGTATTTTTCCAAAAAAAATTAATTGTTTTTTAAATGGAAATTACCATTTTATATTGTTTTATCCAAAAACAAGTGTGGCATTAACAGCAAAAGTGGTGTTTTTTTTTCAAAATTTGTGCCGAATGCAGAATAGTTGTTCGTTATAAAAATACTAACAGCTTTTATTCGAAACATTTTTCACAAAAACACTGTGAAGATCTATCTACACAGGTCCGTGGCGTGTCAGCGCAGTGATAGTTCAGTATCCGTGCTATCCGTGTGCCTTCAGTGGTGTATATCCCCAGACATCATTGCCGTATCAGTTCAATACTATGATTGTCCTAATTTTACATGAAGAAGAATTTCAACGAAACAAAAAACGTAAATGGGTTCATCAGGCATGGAAGAAAAGAGAAAGTGAAGGAGAGTTTGCCACCTTGTATATAAGGAGTTGATTGATGATGATGAAAAATAAAAAATCACGTCCGTAAAATTCTAACAATATCGTTGACAACAAATTTAAACACTGACACTGAACTGTGTGTGGGTACCGCTCCATTCAATTCTACCGAATAATATTATTTTTCATAGATACGAAAGCACAGAAATGACATGCCAAGGATCTGCGTAGATAGACCTTTAAATTTTAAAGAAAATGAGTCACTTTTGCTGTACGAGTATAAGTATAAAAATATTCTGAGTATATAGTCCTTGCGAAACAATATTTACTTCATTAAATGATTCTTTCCAAGCCCTGAAACTATTGTTTGAAACATTTTTTCGAATAATACTTAAATTTCAAGATATTTAAAGTAGACCACCATGTATAAAAATATTTTCATTTATCCACCATAAAAATATATTTGAATTTAAAAAAGATATTTTTCAAATAAATAACTAAATGAGATGAAAAAGATATAACGTCAGGACTAAATTGATTAAGTCGTTGGATGTGATACACAAAGCTGCAGTTTTTGAATCCTGCTCGATATATATTTTTTCATTTCATATTTCATTATAATTTCATCTTATTTTAATACGTATTGTTTTATTTTAGGAACTGAAAGAAAGCTTCAATTATGGATTATTTTGTCCACCCATAAATGGAAAAGCTGGAAAATTTTTAGATGAAGAACGTCGACTTGGAGATTATCCATTTAATGGACCAGTTGGATATTTGGAGGTAAATTTCTTTTTCTATGTAATTTAAGTTCAAAAAGTGCTCTTTTTAGCAAATTTTCTAAGAAAATATATATATGTGTCAGTACGCGCTCTGGAGGTCGCAGTTTTAGGTTGGTCGGAATGAAATTTGGTACCTGACGTAAAGGCTAATTTTGTTAATGGGCAAAATCAGACAAGGGGAAAGGAGATAATAGGCTAATTCATGATTCGGCAAAATATTTTGCTCTAACTCGTACCGTTTTCATAGTTTTTATATTCATTTTGAACTTTCTAATTTTGTTAATGGGCAAAATCAGACAAGGGGAAAGGAGACTTAGAGGGAGGGGGAAACATAAAATATTGAATGTCTCTCTTAATATTAGTTAAATAGAAAAATTTGTTATGAGTAAAGTTGTAGTAAATCAATTTTACTTCAATTCATTACCTGACTTCATTTCTTTAACTCCAATTTAAATACTATACCCATAATAATGAATTTTATATATGTATCACCATGGTTACTTGATTTTTTATTATGTATTTAAATGAATTTTCTAGAAAGCACGACGTAAATGTATGAAAATTGCATAGATACAAAAATGATTAATTAATATTATTTGTTAAGTGATATTATTATTCCCAATTCTGAGAAAATTCGCATAGTTCTCGCAGCTCCTGAATGAGGAATTTTTTTCAATTCTTTTTTCTCCAATAAATTCTCGTAAAAATTATGATTACAAGTATAACATTTTTCGGAAGTTTTAACCACATACAAATATTGACTCATAATAGTAATATGTAAAATATTTATCAACTTATTTTTATATTTCAGCTTAAGTACAAAAGACGAGTGTATAAAATGTTGAACTTGGATGAAAAACAATTAAAAGCTTTGCATACTCGTACAAATTTACGCCGACTAATTGAATATATAAATAATGGTCAAGTGGAAAAAATCACTAAAATGTGTTCCAAAGGTCTCGATCCAAATTTTCATTGTCAAGAAACAGGAGGTATATATAATTCAAATTCACCAATGTTATCATATTAATAAACTTCAGTGTTTACACATAAATCTTTTGAAGAAATATTAATCATATGTTAATATTTTCAGAAACTCCATTAACTTTAGCAACTGGTATTAAAAAACCAGGGAAAGTTTTGATTGCATTGGTAAATGGAGGAGCATTACTAGACTATAGAACTCGTGATGGAACAACAGCTATGCATCGAGCTGTTGAACGGAATTCATTAGAAGCGGTCAAAACTTTATTGGAACTTGGTGCATCACCTAATTATAAAGACGCAAAGGGTCTTACACCACTCTACCTCTCTGTTACTAATAATTCAGATCCATTATTGTGCGAGGGTCTACTACATGACCATGCAACGATCGGAGCACAAGATTTACAAGGATGGCAAGAAGTTCATCAGGTATATTTAAATTTTCAAATATATACTCCAATATAAACTTAAACGTGATGTAACGTAATAAATAATACATGACTTGACATTATTAAAAACCACGATTTTGAGATTAATATGTGAACTCATACCTTAAATACATTAGAATCCGATAGAGTTTTCGAACTAGCTAAAACCAATTAGCATCGCAAGTTACACCGATGAATGTCCCGTCGTGCCGATAAAAAGAGATGAATATCCATCGTAGATAGGTGGGGATTACATGTTACAGTACGGTTACAGTACAAAATATTTTATGATGGTAAATTTGAGTTGCCTGGTAAATGGTAAATCTGAAATACCACGAACGACTTCCTATAGCTGCTTTGAAATACCGAAATCTCCAAGACTTGAAACAGTTTTGCGAAACTTCCCTTATTCTACAAATAATCATATTAATAAAGAATATAGTTACCAACCACACTTTATACTTTTTTTTCCTCTCAATTTTATACCTACATATCAACCTGATAATTTTACGTACCCCACCTCCTCATATTATTTCTACCTACGCCAATGGTAATCCAATTGGTATAATAGTCTAGTTTACACAAAATAATCATGTATTTGCAATTAAAAGCAAATGTATATATCAGCATTGCGAACGTCTAACGTCTTAATCTTTTCAAATGTAAAATATACAAGTCAACAAACTTAGAAAATAGTTTTTCTCATAAACTACTATGTGAAATAAACTATTTGTGAAATTCATCTGTTTCCCCGCTGTACCATTCGTATGGATACACATAGCTACCTTTAATATATATTTTCCATTATAAATTGTAATAAGAATTATTTGAATCTCTGGCAGGGTGCAGAACTTAATATTTTAACCTACTAGCAGTAGTTACTAAGTTGTTCGCTAAAGTGCGACCACGAAACTTGCTGATCGAATGATATGTCAGTGGGTTGGAGCAGCATACATCTACCTGCTAGCTGTAGTTTATAATTTACCCACCAGAGAGGATATCAAAGTCCTAGAGTTCCCAATAATTGTTTAATACTAATCCAGATCAAACTATGTACGATTATATTGTTATTAAACTGTTTATATTCTGTTTTATTTAAAATAGGCATGTCGGAATGGTTTAGTTCAACATTTGGGACATTTATTATTTTACGGTGCTGATATGAATGCTCGAAATGCATCTGGTAATACACCTTTACATGTGTGTGCCGTAAATAGTCAAGAGTCTTGTGCTCGTCAACTATTATTCCGTGGATGTGATCGTAATGCATTAAATTATGCAAATCAAACACCTTATCAAGTAGCAGTGATAGCTGGCAATTTAGATTTGGCAGAAATTATACAAAATTATCGCATAGAAGATGTTGGTATGTATTTTAGTCAATTTTAATAATTTTATTTGTAGAATATTAGTATAAATTAGCTGCATGTTCCTCGTTTTATTGTGTATTTAAAAAATTTAGAAAATAGTCGAATATATTAGAATGTTATAAAAATGTAGAATGTTTTGGTGCCAAATACTAATACATTTTTTTATGGATGATAGTTTTTTTAGTATTTATTTTGGTGTGTACTTATTATATATATTTTAAATTGTAGTTTTAGTTTTTTAAATTAAAATTAGTCGTATTACAAATGTTGGAACTAGGAAATTTAAAAAATAATGTTAATAAAAAATAAATTATGTATGCAATAATTATTCGAAAATATTATTTGGTAATTATGATGTGTTTTAAACGATTGATCATAAATAGAGCAATATGTTGCAGATATCTTGCATTGATTACAATTTTAATGAAATCTACTACAAAAACTTATTAATAATCGATATGCTTTATAATTCCAGTGAGGTTAATATAATGCATAGATAATTGATTGAGTTGTATTATATAATTCCATATCTATAACACCAGGGGCGTCGCGACGTTCTTGGTGGTCTCAGTGTAAATAATTTTTCGGGGCCCATCCTGTAGAAAATTTACTTCTAAAAGAAACCTTCCCAGCGAGGAAATTAATGCTGCCATATTAACGAAATTATTGAACCATTTGCAAACAATTAGAATTTTTAAATGAGACAAATTTTTTTCATATTCTTTGACCCAATACAAATATAAAATGTCTTGAGGTTTTATAATTATAAACCAAAATCATGATTTCTCGAGCTTAAAACAAATTAACTTAAAATATTGAATCTATCGCAAAATCTCAGGATATATTTTATATTTATAATTGCATCGACCAATATGAAAAAAGTTGTCCCGTTCAAAAATTCCATTCGTTTGTTTTAATTGACTCAAAAATTTCGTAATCAGTACTACATATACGGGCGAATTGGACGAACAAATTTTAACAGAATAGTTTCCGGGATTCGCTGATTCGTACTAAACTTAACTATAAAAAATAATAACAAATGAATTTTTATTATTATAAACCGTTGGATCCTTGCAGATATAAAAACGTACACTTATTACAATTATATACGATTTTTATCACAAGCGTGGCGCTTGAGTAGTCCAAAAACACGCCACTTTTAAAATAAGCTTTACAAAACTACACGTATACACAATTTTTAATCTCGAAATAGTACCTTAGTTTTTAAGGCCCTTCGCACTCGGGGGGCCCTGGTTCACCGCACCGTCTGCACCACCCTCGGGATGCCCCTATATAACACGCATCTTATAATACTGTTGTGGCATATGATTGTATTTGTGAATAATGCACCAACTCGTTTATGTGTTCCTTAAAATATTCCAGCGATTTTGATTAATACAAAATTTACGCATAAAACAATCTTTTCAGTTTTGTTTCTTGTGTTTAAGGTAGTTGTCTTACAGTAATCGTGTTAAAAAGTTTCAGCGCATAACACATTAATTATATGAATAAGACTGAGATAAAATACTATAATTTTTTTACTTAAATGCCCCTCGTATACAATCAAGAGTCGTATTATTAGGTAGTTGTCTTGCAGTAATCGTGTTCAAAAGTTCAGCTCGTAACACACATCAATTATAAGAATAATAGTGAGACAGTATACTATATTTTTTTTACTTAAATGTACCTCGTACACTTGTTCGCTTGGATTATATAAAAATGTCCATCTTTTCCTTAATCTATTACAATGATTAAACGGTCAATATTCTTTTTTTGAAAATATAAATATAACATCTTTTTACATTGTCTTGATTATTTAGCTAAATCGCTTGACGCGTTTTTAAAATTTAAATAAAAGTGTGGTGAAATTACTACTTTTGTATATTCCTGTAATGATAATCGTAAACGGTAAATAATTTTGAAAATTTAAACGAATCTAGATACTTATATTTTGAATAATTTATCAAAAATTCAGCCAATTTTGTCAACAACGAGTTTCATAAGGCAACTACCTTAATCAACTAAGTACTCCTTTTATTTTTACGTTATTCATATTTTAAATTGAAAAAGAATTATTTGAGAATTTCGATGCGTTAGTCAATTATAAAATTTACTTCACTACTTATACCAAACCTTTTATTTTTACCTTTTTTATTTTATACCAAATGAAAAAGCGACTCCATTTTCTTATTAAATTATTTTGCTGTCAAAGCGTAATTATTTCATCTATACAAGTAACACATTTGAATCATTTTGATGAAATTCACAAAGAAGGAGTTTCTGGTAAGATTAATCAATAGAACTATATCAAATCTTTGTAATTCGATACTCTATACTTTCAAAAACAAGAAACTCCACTATCTACACTAAATTTACACAAATTGCTCTGTCAGTTGTGAAAAAGTTAGTTACGTACAATTATAATCTGCATTTTTTGAAAAATCTATATTGTAAAAGTGCTTGAAAATATCTGTCTTCTTTAAATATTGACAGTAAAACTGCTACAGCCTACCATATTTTCGTTTATATTCTTCGTAACGCCATCTTTTCTATATCACTCTTAATATCAATACGGTTAGCCGTATATGCGGTAATATAGAAACTCATCTGTATGCGGGTACATCCACAGGAAATACATTACTTTCCCATTTTTTTAAACGGATAAATTTAACATAATCATAATTGAATTGCTTAGAATCGTAATTGAGTACTTCCTTTGTATTTTAATTTCTATTTTAGATAAGTTCAAAGTTCCTCGAAAATTAAAAACATAAAATATTTTCCTTAAATCGCTATATCCAAATTTAAACTAATCCTAATTCCAATGATATTTAATTTATTACAGAACAACCGACTTATCTCATTAACCAGATTCAAATAATTTTTATTGCAAGTCCTTGAAAATCTTTTTATTTTTACATATAGATACTACCTAAGAAAGTTTCTTCCCAATAGAAACTTATCTCTAACAGGTTGCATGCGGAAATTCGCTCAATAGTTTTTGCGTACTCAAAAACGGCCTGCGCGTCTTTTCTATGAAGAAAATATATGAATAAAATAAAATGAATATTCATTTCTATACTGTCAACATATTTTTAATGATTCGTTATATTTTTCATTGAAATTTGTGTGAAATAAACGAAGCATGTTTTAAACATTTCATTTTCTTTATTGTATTAAACCTTTTATTTTGTAGCATGATTTTAAAAAGCATGAATGATATAAAGCTTTTTTTATTTATTTAGTAATAAGCTTTTTATAATAAATATTAAGTTAGAATATTTCAACTGAACAAGCTTTTCTAAGAAAAAAAATCAATATTGACTTCTTGTCAATTAACCATTGTGATAAAACATTTTACTACACAATCAACTACATCAGGTTGTGAAAATGGATGCACGAGCTCTACTGAGGCTTTTCTATCCATTGATTCATAAGCCTTTTGATGCCCGACCATTTACTGGCACTTCACAGGTATGGTTATGCAAATTTCATGGCAGGCTTTTAAGCCACAAACTGTAGGAACAAGACTTATAAATAAATGACGAATAAATTTTTATCATTTTCTGATGTATAAATTTTCTTATTTCTAGTCTCGAACTTTTGTTCCCAGTTATGATCCAAATTCGAACATTCATATATATAGCATTATTCTTTTTTTATATTTATTGTATATTTAGTGGAATTTCGATTAACGATTCTTCCTTGCATAGTATAAAACAAAAAGCCCCAGCCGCGTCTGTCTGTCTGTTCGCGATAAACTCAAAAACTACTACACCGATTTTCATACTGTTTTCACCAATGGATAGTGTTTCTCGAGGAAGGTTTTAGTATATAATTTGTGAAGTTTTTGTATACATTGGCTAAAATATAATGATATTTGTTGGAGGTGTCGGAAAACATATAAAACAAATATGTTAAATATGCTATGCATAGATAGCGATGTATACAACAAATACGTTTTAAAAATTTGCCTATAGATGGCAGTATACACAACATGAGTACTTAAAAAATTTTGCTAATAGGTGGCAATGCATACAACAAATGTATTTCAAAAATTAAACGCAATTTATCAGTCCTTGACGGGAGAAAATATTATGTTACTTGGTTATCAGGGCATTACAAAATTTTCGCGGGCGAAGCCGCGACGGGTAATGCTAGTATTCATTAAGTTAATAGGACGAATAATTTGAGAGACGAAAAGTAGCCTGTATAATATCAGCTAGCTAAGGATAAAAAATTTTATTTTTAAGAATAAACAAAACTTAAATTTTTGAGGCGGGAGGGATAATTAAATTAGCGTTTCTCAACCTTTTTGATTTAAAATCTTAATTTTTTGAAGCTACCCAATCATTGATTTTATAATAAATAGTGGAACTTTATGCTGTCATTTTACAAAGGATTGATATTTCAAAAATTCTGTAAATGTTTTTCATGTATAGCTTCTTTTTTAGCTTTTAGCAATATGATAGGTTGGCAAGTAAGAACATTTCAGGATTTTTGTTTGCGGAAACAAATTTTGCCAATAGGTTTCTATTTGTTTTTAATACATCTCGTTGTCTGATAAGGAAAATTCGTAGGCTAAATTAAAAGTAAGGTAATTTAAGAAAATTAAATTTAAAACCTCATAAATTATTTTCGGAATTAAAAAAAAAAATATATTTTTCTTTCTATTTATTTTTTAAATTTGATTTTTGTTTTCTTTTTTAAAATATGTTTAAATATATATTATGTAGTGTATTATCCTGGATAGCTTCAGGTCCGTGATTGATCTGGTCGGCCGTTTATTTTTCATATCGTATTAATTTTGTTTCAAAGCTAAGAGGACTCAGTGACACTGTATTGTAGTTATTTTGAGAGCTTGAAGAAATGACAATTAGTCACGAAACGTTGTTCACTGAAATGTGTCGTAGGAACACTGAGTGTGTATTATTCTATTAGTCTCTGGTATTATTGATCCTTGTTTTTGGAGAAAAAATTCATTATCTATTGGTATGATCAGAAATCTAGGAATAATAATTCTTTTTTGTCTAGGAGAGTAACAATAGGTTTTTGTTATTTGCGTGGAATAGTTACAAAATTTAATTGAAGTATTTCTATATCAGAAATTGAAATATGCAAAAAATAAAATACTCAAGAAGTCACTCTTTACAATTTTGTGTATTATATTTAAGAATATATTGTAAAATTTAAGAAAAATGTAAGTTTGAATTATTAGAAGCGTAGTTTTTCCATTGTCGGAACGGCAATATATTTAAAAATATATAATTAACATTCAAAAGCAAAATTGTCATATGTGGCAACATACAATTTTTTGTTACAAAAAATTTAGGCTAATAAAAATTTCAAAATTGTAATTCAAACTTTGCATCCTTATTATTTATTGGTACTGATTCTTATTTGATATCCAATAATTTTTTATAAATAGAGCGAGTTTTATATATAGTACAAAGAGACGTACCAAATTCCTATTATAGACATAAAACTAATTTTTTAAATCTTAAATGTTTGAGATACCTGACACCGAAAAGAAAATATTTTATATATTCAGTGAACAAAATTCTTTAACTGAATTTGATAAATTTTTTTTCAAAACGAAATGAATACCTGATTTTTAAAACAATTAAAATTCGCGTAACAATATTTTAGAGTTTTTTAAATTTGTTTAATATGTCAAATCTACTTCCTAAGTTTGGTCCGTTTCTCTTGATTCATCCCGTATATTTCATTTTAATTATTTATATTTTTATATAAACCAACTTTTTTTGATATGAGATTAGATTCTAATTGGTTTACAGTCCCTTTCCGTGGTCCCCCTAGTTACAACCCACGACGACGTTCTGGAATCTACACGGCTAACATTCTGAATTCTGGAATGTGTGGCACATTAACTAGAGTACCAAGTGAGCCCCGTCTTATGCATGTCTTAAGTCCCCCGTCCCCATGTTCATCGGATCGATCAAGTTCAGCAGCACCATTCAGCTCAGCAAGTTCCAGTCTAAGTGATAACAGCTCAGGAACTGGATCAGTACATCAACATGAAACAGACAACGCAAGCATTGTTACAGGTACAAACTATTACTAACACATGTTATTGTTATTTGTTTGCACGTCAACTGTTTATTGTTCAAAATTTGTTGCATTTTCTTTTGAATGGCCTTGGCTGAAAATCATTACTATTTTTATAAAGCAAAATGAAAATTGTTGCCATTTAGAATACTAGCTCACTCAAAGTTATTTATTGTACATCTTTTATTAGAAAATCCCATACAAAATTCAAATTATAATTATAGTTGTTTTATTTATAAATTGTCATACTCAACTCAAATTTAGTCAAATTATACTAATAAATTAGCACAGAAAAATAAATTCATTGAGTCATTGACATAAAGTTATTATTACAAATTAAAATATGCATAAAAACTGATCGCAGTTCTGGCGCTCGGTGTTGCAGAAAAAAGTCTCGGTGATACCAGCGACATCATCTCAGACAGTTCTGGAGTTGGCACATCAAATTCCGATACTACAACAAATTGTTCCTTCTCAATGCCTGGGACTACAGTTGTTTGTTTGGAGAATTATTCTTCTAACCTTCCAGGCCATCTACGTATATGTCAAGGCGACATAATTGAAGGTAAATTTTTCATTAACTTCATTTTAATTTCCCTTTGAACAATTACTCATATTAGTATATTTAAAATTTCTAGTAACCGGTGCGACAGATTGTGGTCTTTTGGAAGGCACACTTCGAGGTTCCGGAGGACATTCAGGACTGTTTCCAACACATTGTGTACAAGAAGTCAGATTACGACATGGAATTCAACCACCTATAATAACCGCTAGTCGAGAAAGAACAACAAATCGAATTGTTCAAAGAAGGGATTCACAACAGAAACATTTTGCAACTGCCCCCCGATTGAAAAAAACGTAATATATATTTAATGTTTCTTTCAATTTTCGAAATGTATGTAAATTTATCATAATTCGCTTAAAAACTTCAAATTTTGTGATTAGATTACCAGCAGAACCTAGAAATGTAGTTTTACATAGAGCAAGGAAAGGTTTCGGATTTATTTTACGCGGAGCGAAGGCCACATCTCCCTTAATGGAATTGCAACCTTCTGAAAGATGCCCAGCACTTCAATATTTAGATGATGTTGATAAGGGAGGAGTAGCTGATTTAGCAGGATTAAAAAAAGGCGATTTTCTTTTAGCGGTATGGTTTTAACATCTCTTTCAATAATCGATTAAATAAAATTTTTATATAAATTTATCTTTAAAATATTCAGATAAATAATGAAGACGTGTCGGCAGCGTCCCATGAACACGTGGTTGACTTGATTAGAAAATCAGGCGATTTGGTGTCTATGATGGTGGTCTCATTAGATGCAACTATAAGCACATCTATACCTAACAGTAAATCCGCCGCTACAATTCCAAGTCAAGGTAACCAACCAAGTGGAACATCATTAGCACGACAATATGCAACTTTACCAAGAAAGATGACAACCAGTCAATCCGGGACACTTGGACGATCACCTGCTCCATTACCACCTCGCCGAGATCCAAAAACTACATTAAGTGTAGGTAGAGCAAGAGCGAGATCGATGGTTGCAGGATTGGAGGGTGGAAGTGGTTGTGAAAGAGATGATATTAATGAAGAATTAGCAAAATCTAGTTCTGCTGAATCCGTTCATCAACAGTCACAAATTGGAAATGGTGGGCAGTACAGTACGGGAGGTAATGGAACACCAGTACAACCTAGAACTGCGTCAATTCGAGCGCGACCAACCTCAAATCGAATTACAACTGCAGAATTAGAAGAATTATTTCAACGGCAACAAGGTGGTGGAGATAGGCATATGATGAGCTCATCCAATTTTCAAACGCCACAATCTCCAGCAAAAACTAATCGTGTTTATGCAAGTGTAGCAGAAATGAAACGTAGTAAAGGAAAGGTATGTAAACTTGAAGTTGCGGATCACATCTAGTAATAAAAATGTTCAAACTATATTTAATGTCTTTAAAATTTTAGGCAAGTGTGCGTGTATTTTTTGCTTCAAAAATTTCCGGCAATTCTGAATTACATCGAGATTTCCATAGTACACCAGACTTAGCTCATCAATCTGGCATTAATTCCAATGGTTCAATAAATGTTCGAATACCAAAATCTTATCGTAGTCAAGAAGACGTCAATACTCTAATGCTTCTTGGATCAGCAGGAAGTCGTCCACCGTTACCCCCACCTACACATCCACCTCCTCCACCACCAGTAATGGGTCAAGTTGTAAAAGTTGATGTATCTAGAGGTGATTATGACAATATGACAGGGTTAAATTCTGGCAAAGGTAAGATATTATTTCACAAGTATTTTGAAAATTTATACAATGCTTAAGCTTCAAAAATTATCTTTTCAAATTATATTATTTTTGAAAATAGTATAATATTCGAAAAATGATTAGTTTAAAACGAATGATAGTTTTTAATTTATTCACATTGTTGGCGTATTATGTGTCTCTATGCCCTATGTACGCCGGTCAAAAACAACAATAAATTAACAAAACATGATGTATCTCTGATTTTTTAGTTTGTAGTTTGGACCCATTAGAGCTATGTATACCCAAGTTTGCAACTCTCAAAAAGTTATGAAAAAATTTTTACATACCGCAAAATTTTTGTACTTGTTTCAGATTCTGTGTATATCTCCTAATCCATGCATTTTTCTTCGAAAGCTATTCTATACGTTTTTTAAGAGCATTAAATTTGTAACAAACTAAGCTCAATTGTAGATCTGTAGGTCAATTCGTTACCGAATTACGGCACTTTGAAAATAGGGCATTTTTTCAAAAATTGAAAATTTTAGTTTTAGACCTTCTTTGGACCGAAATTGCGTTGAAACCATAGGTCTTGTGGGTAGAACTTGTATAATATAACTTGTAGGCAATTTAATTAGCTTTAAATTAAGCGCAAAGCGAAGTCTGTTAACCTCGTAGTTCTCTCAAAAACCCATATAAAGTAAAATCGCATTTTTCTAGAAATGTTCTATAATCTTTCCTATCTTTTTTGTTTTTTGGTTTGGTAATGAAAAAGAAGGCATGTAATCATTTAAAATAACGTTGAAATGTATTTTAATATAAACATAAATAATAAACATAAGTAATCAAAAGTATAGTAACTTAAACAATTAATCAATCAATCAAATTAGACACATAGTCAAATAGGCTTGTCAAAATCAACAATAAATTAACAAAACATGATGTATCTCTGATTTTTTAGTATGTTGTTTGGACCCATTAGGGCTATGTATACTCAAGTTTGCAACTCCCAAGAAAGTGGAAAAATTTTTACACACGAAAAACAACAAAATTTTTGGACTTGTTTCAGATTCTGCTCTATATCTCCTAATCCATGCATTTTTCATCGAAAGCTCTACATATTTTTTAAGAACATTAAATTTGTTACAAATTAAGCTCAACCGGAGCTCTGTAGGTCAATTGGTTACCGAATTACGACACTTTGAAAATAGACCAATTTTTCCAAAAATTGAAAATTTTAGTTTTAGACCTTCTTTGGACCTAAACTGCCTCGAAACCATTGATTCTACGAATTGAACTTGCCGAATATAATTTGTAGACAATTTAATTAGCTTTAAATTAAGCGTAGAGCGGAGTCTGTAAACCTCGTAGCTCTCTCGAAATCTCAAAAACCCATAAAGGTAAAATCGCATTTTTCCAGAAATGTTCCATAACTTTTCCTATCTTTTGTTTTTTGGTTTGGTAACCAATTGACCTACAGAGCTCCGGTTGGGCTTAATTTGTCACAAATTTAATGTTCTTAAAAAACGTATAGAATAACTTTCGAAGAAAAATGCATGGATTAGGAGATATATAGCAGAATCTGAAACAAGTCCAAAAATTTCGCGGTTTTTCGCGTGTACAAATTTTTACACTTTTGAGACATCTTTTTGAGAGTTGCAAACTTGGATATACGTAGCCCTACTGGGTCCAAACAACATACTAAAAAATCAGAGATACATCATGTTTTTTGATTTTAGCGATTTTTTGTGTTGATTTTGACCGGCGTAATGGTGTAGTACATATATACAAATTCGGTGAAATTTTTATTACGTCATATTACTATTATTCCCATTACGTCTTACTTAAGATTGTTAGTTCGGTTTCAAACATAGATAATAGATTGGTTGCAAAACCGTATGGTACCTTAATTGTAGTCAAACAAGTTATTACATTTAAATTGGCTTCAGGATGTTTGCGAGGTACAACAATTGTGATACCAAAATTTTATTTTGATTATGGTATAAAAATAAACAAGAAATTATTTTAAAGAAAATTATTATGCTAATAAATTGTTAAAAAATATTTAATAATTTTTTAATATATCCGAAATTATAGTAATAACTTCAAATTAGAGTTATTGGAATGTTTGGAAGAAGATATATTGGAAATAGGAATGTACAATAGAAAAATTTTTAGATTACTTTCAAAAGTTACCCGAGATGTCTCAAAAAATTTGTAATTGTTTCACTAAGTTTCAAAAGTTATAGCAGTTTTTGTTTATAACAAATTAAAATGAATTCAAACGCAAAATGTTCAATCAAGTAAGTCAATTCAAATTTTGAGTTGAGTTTGAACACATGTTAATTTGTTATAAACTAATATTGGTAAAAATTCTAACGGCTAAGTGAAAATAATCTATAATTTTTTGGTTGTTTACTATTTCAAATATATCTCTCAAACATCCTTAAAATGAGAATAGCACCAATTACGTTTAAATTTCGTTTATATATGTTTTTTTTTAATAGAAAATCCACATCAAGACGACAATGTGATGTCGAGTTTTCGACCAGCCACGAGTGCAAAATTGTACGCATCACCAGAAGATGTAAAAACGGTCGGATATCGTTCACGTAGTTTACCATCTCACTCTTCACGAACCGTTCGAAAATCCCAAAGTATGCGTACCCAATCATCACTTACACCTGTAACAACTTCATCATCACCTATTAAAAATATTCCAATTCAAAATAACAATACAAATCCTTATGCACAACCATTTAAAACAACACGTTCGCATTCCTCTGTTGGAACTATGCATCGTAAAAAGCGAACCATTCCAAACAGTTGTTCGGCTGCTAATTTATCATCGACAACAACTGGTCCACCACCTATTCCTGAACCTGATTATAGTCTTAGTGAATCGGATGAAGCAGGAGATGACGAGTCAGATGATGAAACAAATGTTGAAAAAGAAATTGAGAAAAGTATTTCGAGAATGAACGTTAATCCACCAGCCGAAACAAGTGGTAATAGTAATACCAGGTAAAATAATTATTATCTGTTACATACATTTTTTTGAGACTGGTATATTTCATAAAAGATAGATTGCTCCACATCAAGTGTTTTCTTTAAATTTTAATATAAAGAAACTATTTGTTTTACGGAAATTGTTTCGTATAAAAATTGCATAATTCATAAACGGGAAACAATCGATGTAATGAAATCAATTTTTGATCTGAAATTATTTCGCAAAAAACATTCCGAAATTACAAATTGTTTCATACAAAAACTTGCAAATTGTTTCTTAACTTCTCGAACACTTTTTTCAGATTTAAATCGTAAAAAATATGTATAAGTATAGTCTATTCATACTAAGAAAAAATACTCCTAAACCTGGGCAAAATTACTTCAGATGTGATTGAAGCGGTTTTCAATTTTGAAACAAACATCAACAAACATTGCTTTTTAACACATTCAAGTATGGAAAAGTACATAAAAATCAATTTCGCTACCACCCTTTCTCAGAGACGCAAAAAGTTTATAGTAAATTTCCTATAAACTTTTTTCTTAAGATTCTTATTAATATTTGTTTGTGTATACTTTCGTGTCCACATAACGTTGTTTGTCCAAATTCTTTTTCGAATACGTATGACAAACTGTAGAAGACTATAGCGTATACTCCGACAAATTTCATTGTCATTGAATTTATTAATTAAATCAAATACTTATATGAAAAAATTAACTCGTCAACCAGGAATCGAACCTCGGACCTCTGGATAACTAGCCCAGTGTGCTTGCCTGTACACCAAAGACGATTGTGATGTGACAGCCAACTTTTTCATATTATTCTAATTTTTGTTTTATTTATTAGATAGTATTTACTTCTTTCTGAAGTGATTTGTTTATTAATATTTGTTTGTGTATACTTTCGTGTCCACATAACGTTGTTTGTCCAAATTCTTTTTCGAATACGTATGACAAACTGTAGAAGACTATAGCGTATACTCCGACAAATTTCATTGTCATTGAATTTATTAATTAAATCAAATACTTATATGAAAAAATTAACTCGTCAACCAGGAATCGAACCTCGGACCTCTGGATAACTAGCCCAGTGTGCTTGCCTGTACACCAAAGACGATTGTGATGTGACAGCCAACTTTTTCATATTATTCTAATTTTTGTTTTATTTATTAGATAGTATTTACTTCTTTCTGAAGTGATTTGTTTATTAATATTTGTTTGTGTATACTTTCGTGTCCACATAACGTTGTTTGTCCAAATTCTTTTTCGAATACGTATGACAAACTGTAGAAGACTATAGCGTATACTCCGACAAATTTCATTGTCATTGAATTTATTAATTAAATCAAATACTTATATGAAAAAATTAACTCGTCAACCAGGAATCGAACCTCGGACCTCTGGATAACTAGCCCAGTGTGCTTGCCTGTACACCAAAGACGATTGTGATGTGACAGCCAACTTTTTCATATTATTCTAATTTTTGTTTTATTTATTAGATAGTATTTACTTCTTTCTGAAGTGATTTGTTTATTAATATTTGTTTGTGTATACTTTCGTGTCCACATAACGTTGTTTGTCCAAATTCTTTTTCGAATACGTATGACAAACTGTAGAAGACTATAGCGTATACTCCGACAAATTTCATTGTCATTGAATTTATTAATTAAATCAAATACTTATATGAAAAAATTAACTCGTCAACCAGGAATCGAACCTCGGACCTCTGGATAACTAGCCCAGTGTGCTTGCCTGTACACCAAAGACGATTGTGATGTGACAGCCAACTTTTTCATATTATTCTAATTTTTGTTTTATTTATTAGATAGTATTTACTTCTTTCTGAAGTGATTTGTTTATTAATATTTGTTTGTGTATACTTTCGTGTCCACATAACGTTGTTTGTCCAAATTCTTTTTCGAATACGTATGACAAACTGTAGAAGACTATAGCGTATACTCCGACAAATTTCATTGTCATTGAATTTATTAATTAAATCAAATACTTATATGAAAAAATTAACTCGTCAACCAGGAATCGAACCTCGGACCTCTGGATAACTAGCCCAGTGTGCTTGCCTGTACACCAAAGACGAATGTGATGTGACAGCCAACTTTTTCATATTATTCTAATTTTTGTTTTATTTATTAGATAGTATTTACTTCTTTCTGAAGTGATTTGTTTATTAATATTTGTTTGTGTATACTTTCGTGTCCACATAACGTTGTTTGTCCAAATTCTTTTTCGAATACGTATGACAAACTGTAGAAGACTATAGCGTATACTCCGACAAATTTCATTGTCATTGAATTTATTAATTAAATCAAATACTTATATGATTGGTTCGATTCCTGGTTGACGAGTTAATTTTTTCATATAAGTATTTGATTTAATTAATTAAGATTCTTAGTTTCTCTTTCTAAGATATAAGGGTTTGCTTTCGCTGTTCAACCTCGACTTGAGTTGAAATTCAGAGGTTTTTCAAGCATATCTCAGACGCCATCCGACCGGTCATTCGTGCAACTCAAACATAATTATCTCGCTTAATTTTCATCGCAGAAAATAAAAAAATAAAATAAAAATATTTAGCTTTTTATAAGCTATAATTTTGATCTCATATATTTTTTTGAGTAAAGTTTATCGCTTTTGAGTTACCAAATTTTTTGTTAATATAAACTTTTGATTTAGTAATTTTTAATTTACTAAAAACAAACTTTCAAATTAGTAATAACAACTTTTTGGTAAATGTTAAGGTTTTTAAGACAAAAATTGATTGAAAAATTTTGCTTAAAGTGAGCTTCTCTGTCGATCCCAGGAGTCAAAAAAAAATTTCAATTTTTTATCTCTGAGTAGAGGTGGTACGTAATTTGAATTTGACTTTTAGGGACTTTGTCATTGTTGATTTTTGGATATGTTAAAAAGCGAAATTTGTTGAGTTAAATACCACTTCAATCGCTTCTGAAGCAATTTTGCCCAGTTAAAATTGTAATTTGACTAGACTATAAGGATTAATTTTTTTTTAATGTTTCCAATTGCACATTCCCTATACATTGGAACCATTAAAAAATTAGGCCGTCGCATCGACGCCTAGCAGATGTAAAGCACCGAAACTATTTTGTATAGCAAATATGCATGAAAGGATAGTTTATGAAGGACGGTCCAGCATTGTGTTATATAATCAGGACAAAAAACTGGTTCATTTTATTATAGCACAAATACATAAACACACATATACAGCACATAGACAAATACACTGTTCACATATACAAAATAATGTTATTTTGAAGAAAAATAATAATTTTAAACTTTTATATTTCAAAAAGAAAAAGATAACACGATTTTTTAAATTTGTATAATAAATATTTAGTTTTACTCATCTGTTTTTTTTTTTTTAAATTCTGTCGAGTATTTTTACTAATACAACAGACAATAGTTGGGCGGGCATGAAGTTTTACATGCTTCTAATGAGTGAGAGAGAATGATAAATTTGATATTAATTATCTCGCGTTCTAAACGGTCAAAAATTCTGAAACTTCGGGATTTCTTAGAAAATGTTATTTTTAGCCTGTGAAAAAAATGAGCAAAATCTGTCTAAAAATGGTGGTATGCTGGAGAACATCCTTAAAGGAAATAAATATGGCATAATCAAAAACAAAATACTCAGATTTTTTTTAAAGAAAAAAAATTATTTTTTATTTAAAAAATTCATATTAATTGAATACCAAAAAAAAGTAAAATTGAGGCGGCTCAATTCTTTCAATCAGTTTGTTAAACTATTATTATTATTAACTATTTTATATAGAAAATATGCATTGCCCCACTTATGAATGAGTTTTTGAACCTACATATGTACTGCCATCTATCAGCATCTTTTTTAAAACTGATTTGTTATTTGTAATATCATCTGTGAACAACTTGAGAAAACGTCGCCGAGCCGTTGTCAGGTAACAAACAGTCTAACCTGCAGCAATAAATGTTTCACATTTAAAAAAATTAATCCTCTATTTCTCTTATTACTGTGAGTTTAGTTCGTAATCCTCAAACTTTCTCTAAAAATGAAAACTCTTTTAAATTAATACCTATGAAAATTTTATTTCAGTGGTAGCAGCTCTGGAAGTGGTTCATTACCGCATAGCTTCAGTGTAGAAGAAATTCAAAAAGTTCGCACACAATTAAAATCATCAAAATCATATCCTAATGATTTCTTACTACAACAGCAAAAAGAAGGTGATATTCATTGTGAAGATGGTGATAATTCATCAAGTGGTGTTAGCTCTGATCAAGATGTACCAATTGGTCCCGTAAATGACATAGCAGAATACAATAATCATAATCGAACCATACAAACATCGAACAATATCAAACACGATAGTAAATTAACAAATCGAAATAGCCATAGCAATAAGAATAGTATGACATTGCCGACATCAAATAAATCACAACGGATGCAACAAAGTGGTGAACGAAATTCCATATCAATGGGAGGAGGTGGTAATGGTATGCTAACACGGCATGCTGTTTCATTAGCTCAGTTACCACCACCAATTGAAGGTGACTCAGACGAAAAAGAAGAAGTATTTGTACCACCTCCACCAGAATTCATTGGTGGGAACAGTCCTGGTACCACTGGTAATGCAGCTGGTGCTGCCGAAGCAGTTGTATTAGCCCCACCGCCACAATTTAGTGACAAATTAACAAATAAAGTTCGAATTGTTGGAGCTGTGCCAAAAACAGGAACAAATGGAAAGCCTGGAGGAAGATTACATAGTCAATGAATGATGAAATTTAGTGAATAATTATTTAAATGTCAATTTGGACTGTTGTCAGTGTTGTTGATAAATTTTATACTTGTGTACATTGTAATACCATTACTTGGGAATAATAATAATAAAAATAAAACACTCTGAGTAAAGTGTACTTTTAGTTTAGGCACCATATACATTTTCATTTTTAATCTCTGAACTTTTTGCATTTTTTCAGGAGGTAATTTTTAAATTCGATTAATAAATATGAACCAAAAATTTGATTGATCGAATAAGTAACAAAAACGACATTTTCTGTTTGTATTTTTAAACATATGCCTAAAAATTAGTATGGTTTTTACAATTTTAATATAATAGACAATATAAACTAAATAATAATTTTATTATAATAATACACGAAAAAAAAAATACGGATAGGAATTTACCACATTCAATTGAAATAATATTCACACATTCCATACACATGCTGTATTTCATCATTTTCGTACAAATTCATAGGTGTATATAATGAAGTAGGATGGTAAGGTTTGCAACAATATTAGGTTTTTGGTTACCAGCATCAAGTTTTGCACATCTGCGAAATATTTATTTTAATACAAAATTTCGCTCAAACGAAATGAAACCTGATCTGTACCCATCTGGGTTAAAAATGAAGGGAAAAATGACCCTAATATTAATGAAAATTGTTGATATTCATATTAAGATTCTGTATGTAAATAAAGGTCTATCATGGAATCTGTTATTAATTATTATTTAATTAATGAGATCTGTGCCAAATGTTGAACCTAAACTAATTCACACAAGCATAAGTATCATGGTGCTATAAAAAAATCTAATAATTAAGTGCTAATCTACACCATCATTATATTCATTCTGTTGGAATTTCATAAAAATTGATATTTATTATAAAAATTGTTATCTACGAACATCACTGTATTGTATCTAATTAATATAATTTGTATTTTTTAAATAAATAATTTGTTACCTAACATAAAATACGATGATTTTAATAGAATAGTACTTCAAATATTGATTTAAAAACTACATTTTTATTTATTTTTTGTGAAATTCAAAATTCAATACATTATACATGTATTTCTCAAATTAAACATTGAGAGCATGGTACAATTCTTTGATCGCCAAACATTTATCGTATACTATAAACTTTTGTATTCAATTTAATCAAATATTTGTTTCAATAGAAATTAACATTACAAAAAACATACTATTTGACCGACCGTAGTGTGACTATATTTTAAATTAAATAATTTAAAAAACGTTATTTTTTTTTTGTTTAAGGTAGTTGTGTGAAACGTGTTGTCGACGAAATTTGCTGAATTTTTGATAAATTATTCAAAATGTATCTAAGTTTGTTTAAAATTTCAAGTTTATTTACTGTTTAGTTTTGATAAAAATCACTCTAAAAAATTGTACGATTAATATTACAGATATATGCAAAGGTAGTAATTTCACCACACTTTTAATTTTATTTAATAAACGCGTCGAGCGATTACTGCGAGGCAACTACCAATAATAGGACTCTTGACTATATACAAGGTACATTCAAGTAAAAAACGTGTAGTATACAATCTCAGTCTATTCATATAATTGATTTGTGTTATGAGCTGAAACTTCTTAACACGATTACTGTAAGGCAACTACATTCAAGGCCAAAAAGTATAGTATACATTCTCAGTCTATTCATATAATTGATGTGTATTCTGAGATGAAACTTTTGAACACGATTACTGAGACAACTACCTCAACATGTTTCGAAAAACTTATTATCACCTTCACAAATAAATTTAGGAACAGAAAAATATTTTAATTGCGAAGTACCTACTATGTAAAATTCACAAACAATTATTTAAAAATTGAATAAGTTTGGCGATTAATATAATTAGTTTAGCATCGGCTACTTTCATAAAAGATGATCTTTTATTTACCAATTTGCATGTAATCAAAGCTGTCTGCGTTCGTAAAACTAAATGAATAATTTATTTATTCATTGTTAATCTGAAACTTGACGACTTAAACTAAATTTTTTCTATCCAAAAATAGACTTTCATAAATCCTATCTATGCCTTCATCAACTATTTCCATTATGTGTCCTCAACTATTCATACAACTATTATATAAAACAAAATTTTGTAGAACGGGTAGTTGTTTAGATAAAAATTGATAACTTTGGCCAGAAGACTGTGTAAAAATCGATATTTTTTGTGAAGGTAGCTATTGTTACAGAAGCGCACACTATTTTTTTAATTCCTTTTGACAAAATTCCACACCAGATGTAAATTTATTCATATTAATGATGGTTTTCAATATCAGGATTGGTTAAAATTAATTTAAGAATAAATTAGTTATCATTCCAAAGTAATTTCCTTTTATAAAAGATATAAACTATCTAAATACATATTTAGATACTTAACTAAATTATTTCCTAGATTATTTTCAGAATATCTTGATACAATTATCTATATACTATTATTCTGTTTGTCGAAAATGGCAACCTTATGTAAATGAAATTCAATTAAGATTCTTTTCGTTCATAAAACTAGTAAGTTAAGCGGGAACGCACTTGATGCATAATTTATAGTGAGAATCAGTGCCAGATTTAGGCTAAGGTCTGTGAGGTCTGGGCCTACGGATGCCGCAATTTGGAAGGTGCCAAAATTTGAGAGGCTACTAAAATTTGCTTGAATTAGTTACAAGTATAATGTTATATAAAATATTTTTTTCATAAGCAGAAACCTTTGATTCAGCTACAATAAGTCCATAAACAACATCAAAATTTAGGCTAATTATTACCTTATTGGTGCTGGGTTTCGTATAAATAGCAAAATAATCATCAAAAATGAATACTTAATTAGAGAAATATCCAAAGCTATCTAATTTTTTCATTACAATTTCTTCAAATAGAGACGACCCAATTTTAAAATAATATATTTTTTTATATTCTAATATATTAGTTATCATTATAAAACAAAAAGGGGACTAGGGGGCGACCAATCGGAATGGGCTTAGTACGGCAACCACCCTGAATCCACCATTAGTAAGAATTCCCAATATCTCTTTCTTATTAAAATTCGGTTTGTGCTATGTATTTTTTTACAATATTTTTTAAACAAATATAATGAAGCATTTTTAATGAATTGACAGTTGTGGACTTCTGTTTATTGCAATGGATGAAATACTAATACAGCGGTGAAATTCATCTGTGTTAATTTATCAATAACGAAGCTTTATTATCTGCTTTTGATAATTATTAATATAAAATCGCCTATTCTCATCTAATACCGTGGTTTTACTACCTCTAGAATCTTTTTTTAGCAAAATATAATAAACAAACAGGAAAAAATGTCTGCAAATTTTCAGGTATTCTTTAAATTTATTATTATTTGAATCTGTATCTAGGTATAAAAAAGTGCGCTATTTATCGAATTAACAGTTTATGAATTTTAAAAATGATTTTGTTCACTGAGTGTGCGTTTCTATCCTTTTATTTTCAAAATAATTAAAGAGGATTTTGTAGAAAAAGACATAGATGTTACAAATGTGTAAAATAGAAAATAGCCTTATCATAATTAATTATCTGTCCTATTTTAAGTTATGACAATTTATGTTTAAAAAAATTGAATAATTTGTGCCAAATAAAACAACAAATTTAAAGAATATTTTCACTTTAATAAATAATAAAATATGAAATGGTATATTTTTGACAGATTAATATTGTTAGTATACGAAAAGAATTCGCCCAAAATCAAAAAAATTTTATTATTAAAACAAAATATATTTGGAAAATTCTAAGTAATTTATTAATTTTACGTAAAGTATAATATTTTTTGGTGATATTTATTTCATAATTCTATTTTATTGTATAGTTCTATTATAATATCGTCCAAATTTATTTAATAGTCCGGTCATTTTAGACATAAAAATAGTGATCAAATAAAGAAAATTCCGACAGAGCCAAATCTTTGTAGAGACCTTAGGTTTACCACAAGGAATAAAGTGTCAAAAGTCCCCATCAGTCCCATGTGAGCTTAGGGACTTATTCGGGGCCCAAGGTCAAAATTTTAGGTTTTTTGGATTTTTCTCGAAAACGGTAAGTTTTATCGAAAAAGTACCTCGGAGCAAAGTTGTAGATCTTAAAATTCTCTATAAAAATGGTTCCCATGATTTTTTCTCTAAGACCCACTATTTCCCAGATATTGCGCTTGTAAGAATCAAGTTCTACATAATATGCACACATTTCCACACCACCTGTGAGGTAGTGTACTCGGCGCGTTTTTTTTAACGTGGTATCCCCGGTAGGCCTATTCCACGAACCTTTATGACGTTATTTTCTACTAAAAACTGAAAGACCCAGCTGTAATTTAGACTTGAAGGATCTAGGCCGAACAGCAGTCATTATGCTATGACTAATATTTGTGCAAACTAACTTTAAATGATCCAAATTATGACGCTTATTTTTAAGAATGATTTGTCCCAAAAAAACAGATAATGATTCGGGAATATCGTTATTTATATCTTCAAACATTCTACCCGGTGGCGGGTACATAGTATTATCAAACACACAAGATTGAATATCTTCTCGAATAATTTAAAATGTCTTGGTAATTGTCTACAAAACAAATAAATGTTAATTTTCCAGGCTTCTCTGTAATAATAATTCTACTACCATACTTTAATTTCAATCGTATTTTTATAATCCCGTTTTCTAAAGCTACATTTTGGCAAACATTCTTCAGTTCATCTAACGAAAACTGGCAGTCATCGCTACTTTCGATGAAATTGAAAATTTCCTCCATTGCAGAGTTTATAGCCTCACTTTGAGGACGGCCAATTTTACCGCCAGTATTAGGTCTCAGGAAGGATTTGTAACAACTGTCATGGTATTTAGCGTCAGCAGCAACTAAATCATACTGAAAATTAATACGCGCAAAGACAGCTTTTGACACATCATCAGAACGATCTTTAGCTAATTTTAAAATGGAATCTTTGAATGTAAGTGTAGAAACTTTATGAATTTTTCGGCGATAAATCTTCACTTTCTTCTTTTCTGCTTCTACATCCGCTTCATCGCCACAAAATAAGCAGTGGTTTTTAAAACAAAAGCTGGATTCACTTATTCGCGCTCTAGTATGAGGTGGACTTACTTTTGAAGTACTGGCCTGTTCTTCCTCACGTTGTCTTTTTGATGCAGAGATTGAAGTTTTCCGGGTGTATGATTTTCTGCAATCCACGTGAATTGTAACGGATTTTTGGCTTCTTAAATAATCAGCAAACTCATCACTTCTCGCGACGCTTGCATCGATTAAAGTTGGCATTCCACGACTGACCACAACAGTTTCATCTTCAGTCAAAAGTTTATTACAAATAAAGCAAAATTGTGACATTTTTTGTTAAATATTAATCAGCACTAATTTCAATAGTAGACGCTTGTAATAAATACGTATAGTCACTCGAACTGCTCGTTCAACACTAAAAGAAGCAGGTATACGTGAACGACACCACATGGACAAAAGAATAGGCAGATGTTTTTCAAGGCCAGATGTTATTCAAGTAGAGGGGATTCGGTAAGGGACCGGCGGTCGTTTTAGAGTAAATTTTCTTAGAATAGTATAATGTATACATAGAAGAGGCACGAGTAGGCATTTTTGCTTGCTTGAGTACCTAAATATGTATATACGTGGCATATGTGTGCATACTATGTAGAACATGATTCTTACAAGCGCAATATCTGGGAAATAGTGGGTCTTAGAGAAAAAATCATGGGAACCATTTTTATAGAGAATTTTAAGATCTACAACTTTGCTCTGAGGTACTTTTTCGATAAAACTTACCGTTTTCGAGAAAAATCCAAAAAACCTAAAATTTTGACCTTGGGCCCCGAATAAGTCCCTAAGCTCACATGGGACTGATGGGGACTTTTGACACTTTATTCCTTGTGGTAAACCTAAGGTCTCTACGAAGATTTAGCTCTGTCGGAATTTTCTTTATTTCAAATATCTAAAATGACCGGACTATAAATATTTTAAACATGTACAAATATATTTCAAAAAGTATATCAAATTGAGTTATATCTTTGGCTAATATATAGTTAAGAAACCGCTCATTAAAATAAAATAGGGAATCAAGTCATTAGCATAATTTAACTGTATTGATAATTTTACACATAAATTTTAGTTTTAAAATGAAAAAGTATAAATAATAGATTGTTCAGACAGATTGAATTGCCTTTATAGGCAGCTATAATTGGACAGAAAATTAAAATATCAGTATAAGGATCTCTCAGATGTAAAATATTTAAATCATAGTTTTCTTTGCCTAATTTTTTAATCTATTCGTTTGTACAGTAAAAAACGAATGTAACGATAATTTATTGGTATTTTATTAGAAGTGTTAAAAAATAAAATTATTCAGCATCAATAACAGTTTTACAATCTTAATGCGAATATAATAATAAGCAAGGTGTCTTAATAAGAACGAGAATTTTAATAACGAAAAATCCACTTTTTCTTTATTAAAGGTCAACCAAAGGACTAATGTTGATAAGACGCTTTTTTGGTTTATTATATACTTAATAAATTTTTTTTTAAACCAATTTGGTATGATTTTATTAAATTCAAGACATTTATTTTATTATTATGATTTTTATTTTTTGTCAGTAATGAAATTTAATTTTCTTTTGCTGATAAACTTCGCTGCTTTCACATTTTTTTTACATATTTTAGCCTAAGTTTTTCTTCTAATTTTTGAAATAATTTTACCATATACGAATTTTACATAATGTTAATCCTCTATCTATTCAAAATCTATTTTAAATAGTTCATTTAAGGGATTACATGGATTTCGAAGGCTAAAAAAAAGCAAATTTTCTCTA